>OZ020504.1:6002731-7202731 GCA_963971365.1 Lasioglossum villosulum | reverse complement strand
TCACAGTGAAAACCGAGCCACTGCGAGACAGTGGACTTGGTTTCTTTAGTGTTCCTTATTTCTCCGTGAGAAAACCTACCGAATCGAAAGGTCGCGTCGGAGAAAGGAGTAGATACCGATTTTTTCTTTCGCCCCATTCACAGGTGTGAATTAGGGGACCTTAACAGAACGGTATTGTTTACTTTCTTTCGCGAAAGTGCAGCAAATCTGTACACTAACGATGCGGTGCAAAACTTTTAGCGAAAGTGCAGGTTTTGTGTTCGGTTTGTAATTCCTCGAGAGCAGAGAGTGGATACTCTTGTGGTCGAACACTCCCGCAAAGTATGTGGACACTTTCTTCATTTTCATTAACTAGATCTACGAAGAACTGGATGTGACTTTTCGATTTTTGTTGTAATACTATAATATGGTAATTGAAATTGTATATACAGGAGATAATTCTCTGTTCTATATCGACCATCGAAAATTTCTGTTTAACCCTTAACTGGACGCATGGGCTTTATTTGACACCGAGTGGTATAAAATAAGTAGTGCAAATGTTGAGGCATGTCTTCTTTCGAAAAACTTTTAAGCGGTATCAACCCCAATTAATTATGATCTTATCTTTTCGCGGATTATTTTAATTCATTTCGATATTGTTAACGTGATTAATATTAGTCATACCACTCGTTTATACATTGCACACGAAATATTAAACAATCGTATTCAGGCAGATCAGATATTTTCTTTGTTTGAAATCAACTTCCAATTTCACGTTTACACCACCACAAAACGCAAACCACCGCGAAGGGAGGTCATATTCCTTAAAAGGTTGAATTCCTTACCTACTGTCGGCGGTCTGTTGCAATTCTTCGTCGCAATTGTTGCTCCTTTTATAGACCGAAGTAAGTGCTGACCGGTTACACAGGGTGTCCCGAGTTAAAATGGCAAAACTTCAGAAGCTTGTGGGGGACCGAAAAACTAAGATAAAAAGTCTTTTAGAGGTTTGCTCGTTTTGATAAATTGCAAACATTGTTTTGGTGATATTTGGTGCACTGCTATTCATTCGACAATATCTGAGTAACTGACTAAAAATAGATGAAGTCGACATCTTCATTAAACTCTGAGAAAACAGCTTGAAACTAATGATCTTGCAATATCGCAAAATATGACCTAGAAAAAGAACTCCGCCACAATAAGTGCGCCACTGAACCAAAAAATTTCTAACCGAAACATCCGTATTACTATAAAGATTATTTTTCGCGATCGCAAATTGTTGTTAGACAAATAGAAATTGATGTTATCGGTGCCCAGGGTCGATCATGATTCTACAAACATAATTTGAATGATACTGCAAACGTTGATTCGGGTTTGAATCTATTCCGTATTACTACACTGGGGATCTTGATGCGTAATAAAAATTGCCTGCCTCAATCGCAACAAATAAAAACCAAATTGAACATTATTCCTCCGCTTAATGATTGTAATAAATGATAAATCATATTGACATCCTCGATTTATAAAATTTCCCAACAATTTTGAATTTCATCTACTCAATTTTGTTATAATTTTGTTATAAATGCATAAAGATTCGCAGTCTACTAATAAAAACCATTACTGAACAATTCCTATTACTAAAACCAGCCGAGATATTTTCGGATGAAAGTTCCTCACCCTGTGCAGATTGTTTAATAATAACGGAAGTTGGTATAACATTTATTTCGACAAACCGAGATCAGACGAATCTCGTGTTCTTTGTGCACGAAGTTTGAGAAACCCTTTTCACTGCTGCTTTGTAAGATCGCACGACTCCTGTTCGGTTTGGCGCGCGAACGTCTTCGGCGGCGCATTGGATTCGCGTTTTCGTCCGTGGGCCAGGTGTGCGGTTCAGTTTTGCGGGTTCTTCCGTGGTTTTTTTCTTAGTTTCGTCTGCCGGGATCGGGTTAGCCACCGGGGGTAGAGAGGGCGTCGGGGGCCAAATAAGTGCAGTGGCAGGGCCACAACCATAACCGGTTCGTCGCGTCGGTTCGCCATCATTACGACGTAACTCAAACGACCATGAGGAGGATTTCGGACAGAACGATAATCAGGTGGCCGTATTATCATCACGAACCCCGTCGTTCCTGAGCGTTGTAATCACGCTGCCAGCAGAGGCGCAAAAGTATTCCGGTCGTCGGGTAACTCTGCTCGTTTGGCCTCGGGTCATTCGACAATGTGGCCATTTGTCTTGGACCACTTTTTCACAGCCCTTCGCGTGTCATTATACCGGTCGCTTCAGGGAGAAAATATTACGCAAGAGAACAACTTAAATTTGGGCGCGAGGCCCGAATCTGGCACGCTCTATGCCGCTTCAGGGTCGATTCGTACATATCCGGCCGGCGTTTTTCGGTATCCATGCATATCCGGCCGATTTTTCAGGCAACTTGAGTAAGAATGTTTCTCATTATCATGATGTTGTAAAGGAGAGCTACCGATAGTTCACCTGAGGAAGGATAGAAACCTTTTATTCGTTAGTTATGGCCTGTTCGACTCGAAGGAAAAGTATCGGAGGAAAATCGGACTCAGTTTTCCGGTTGTGGACGGTCTCACTTAAATAATAGATAGATGGTTTCAGCGCACAGGTTCGATCAATTATAAACTAAAATTCCATGTTTTATAACAAATTTGCAAGTTGAAATCTCGACGTTTCGATCCTGATGAGGATCATTTTCAAGAGATTTTTGCGTCTGAAACAAAGTGTAACATTGCAAAAATAACTGTATTTTAAAAGAAAAGGAAAAAACAAAGTTTTGAACTCGAAAAATGAAACTTATTTTTCTTACATGTTATATAGGAAGGAAATTTATCCTTTATGAGTAATGTGTTACTTCCATGCTGGTAGATAATGTACTAAATCCTTGTTAAAGGTTACACAGTAAACAGTGCATACTAACGGATAGAGAATTGAAATTTGACCAATTAGAAGCAAGTGATCTATGTTTGCTAAATCCATATTAGGCAGTAAATTCAAACCTCAATATAATTCGTCTCAATCACATGACTACACAGTATAATACCTCAACATTGTTGTGGTAACAGAAGGAAATTAACATTCAACAACACTTGAATTTTCAATGTAAATAAATCAGAATCAAAAATTATAATATATGATATATATAGAAAACTATTAGAGATTAGAAACTTACTTAAACCTGGGTAAGAATATTTTGTCGGACTCCGATATCGGAGATGTATGAATCGACCCTCAGGCTGCGAAAGTGCCTCCTCGAAATAAACCTTGAGAACTTTTTGTTGGAATTTATTTAAGAAACAAATTGACAAAAACAATCAACCAGTAGGCACATTCGGTCGCTTGACTTTCGAGCGCCTGTACAAATCATACATTGTATCTATGCCGTTCGGGTCATGGAACTCTCAACTCTCGCTTGTTTCTTAGACCGTCGTCTGTTTTTCAAGAACGATCCTCACTCCGTTCGAGTTTGTCGAATAGTAAAGACGTGTCTCGCAACGTGCCTTCTTAGACAGATTTTATAGAATAAATTCTGTTTCTTATACTAATAGAGTCTAGTTTAATATACCCATATTCCAATACTTTTTCGTAGAAAATCGAAGGGTGTTTTGTTAGTTCGATTGGATTAATGCTGGTTAGAGTAACATTTGATGTATTACGTGCACAAATTAATTCGTCCTTTTTCGTGGATTTATTTGTTATTTATATTATTTGCTGTTTATGCATTTACTCTATTTTACAAGCAATTAATATAATGGTCAAAAGATTGGACGCAATAAGATGAATTGTTTGTTTGATGAAGAAGAAAACGAACAATTTTTCAGGTTACAGTAAACGTGAATTAATAATGAACTCGTCATCTTCAGTTAATAGGTTAATTGAGGTACAAGTTTACTTGTCATTCTGTTCGCTCGTTAAGACTCGTTTTCCGTCATTAGAAGGCATAATTTGAATTGCTGACTAGTACCTTTAAACCAGATTATCGGCAGGTGTGAATATCATGCATGTCTGAATTCACTTGTTCCCATTAACTGCTGTACGATCATTAAACTGCTATTAGGCCAGACTAACGTCGCGATTAAGTTTAATGAAAGCTAGTCACCTGTATTCAGATCAAATCTATCAAACGGAAAAAGATGATATGCAAGAATAATTAAGCAAAGCCAAAATACAATAAAGAACAATCAAGTGTCCTGCATGCTGATATTATCTGCATATTAATTATTAATAACTATATTAATAACCTCAGTTAGATATAATCTGAAATCCCAAAAATTCGTCGTTTATTCATCAGGAAAATTATCTCATTGAAAGTATGAATTAAAGTACGAATTCTGCAATCACCTTATCAAGCCATATTTCAGACATTACTTGGACATATGATAAAATATTTTTATACAACGAATAAAAAAGTGTATCAAACACCATTGTAAATATATTCTATAGATGTAAATATACTAATTAATATCATCATTCTTCCATAAAATGCTTACACATACTATTACTTCATGATGAAGTTATGAACAATATTAGAATCAATGTTATTCCTACTATCGATCGCATGATTGTTAAAACAAATGGCGTACCACGTGTACCATGTAAATTCGTAAAAGCAATTTTACAAGTTTATTTTAAACTTTCAACGTTTCGATCCATATATGTGGATCATTTTCAAGAAAGAAGAAAACTGCGTCTGAAAATTAAAACAGAAAATTGTAGTAATATTGTAATAAAATCGGATTGAAATTCAGTGTCAAGATTCTGTATCGTATTACTCACTTGCTTTACGAAAACCAAAAAACCATATTGAAGTCTGTAACCACGTGTTGTTTCCAGTTACACAAGTAACCGAGGCAAAGACACGAAGCCAAAAGAAAAGATCATTGGTACATAATTCGTTTTAATATTAGAATAAGTATGATAATTCGTAACCTGAATAAATTTGACCAGTCACCGATCGATATCGTCGCAACGCTTGTGTCTCGTGGATGTCGTTCCGCCATAATGTCCGCCACGGTTACCGAAGCCTCGTAAAGTTTTAGCCGGGTCTTGTTTGTATCTCGGATGAAATTGTTTTCTCGTGGCGTCCCGAAGAATGCAACAAGCGGCTCTCGGGGTATAAAATGTTTCTGCACGCATGATACTGCAAAAGGACGATTTATCGCGAGTGGACGCGTTACCGCAGCCTCGTGCTCCTGCTTGGTCCTCTTGTCAAGAAGCTCGTGATATTTTACGCATGACCGGTTCAGCAAGTTTTTCCCGAAGGCCGCAATCACGATGTGCAACTGGGTAACATTTGATACTCGGACGCGCAGGTGCATTCTCGAAAAAAAGATTCGCGGGCGCTCGCCTCGTCGAAATGCGCCGAGCAATCTTGACCCTTGAAACAAGAAACCGGGGGTTGCAAAATGTCATTTTGTTCAACCCTCACCCCTTCCTCCTTCCTACATCTGGACCATTCGGTTTATCTTTAATTTGCTCTATATCTATATAATAAAAAATGAGATGCTGTTCGTTGGTCACGACATCACGTGAGAACGGCTGGACCGATTTGGCTAATTGTTTTTCTAAATGTTCGTTGTAGTCCGAATCACGTTTTTACAGTACAAAAAATTGGAAAAGTTGCTTGGAAACATGAAAATTCGGGGAAAACTAAAAGTGCTTTCTGAATCATATTTCAATACAACAAAAAACGAACGTCGCAGCTTTTAATCAATATGTCAATAGGAATTTACATTATCTATTTTTACTGTGTTCACATATACCCTATAGCTTTTCACAAATTCACAAAATGGTCACAGCCAAATTTATTGAAATGTGAACAGGACAACGTCTGTCAGGTCAGCTAGTTATAAATAAATGCTACAGACGGTCGATTAATAAATGTACTCTCACAATGCAATAATTCACTGAAATTATAATTAATATTATATTTATAGTCGATATTCATCTCTATCGACGTGATAAATGTATACTTTCATCTAAATGCACAAATAGTTACATCGGCCTCGGTAGTTCGATTAGGGGTTAAATGTATTCATATTGCGATGGTTCTCTTGTATAATGGATAATCGTTTAAAAATTGTGCCAATGGGCAGGTACTATGGTTTTCTAATAATTTAATCACGTTACCAGACGCGACCACAAATGAAAATTTAGTGGTGAACCGCTGGAATCCTTCTTGGAACGGAGATACCTAATTGCTTGAACCCTGCTTTGCCATTTTTGTTGAGAATCGGTGGCGGCACTTGTATTAAAGGAACACCTGGAAATAAGATTACAGTAATTGACGTTTTCGAACGTCAGACCGTGCGGAAGCGTGAAACTACTAAGATTCGAGGCTACCATTTTCTTGTCGTGTAAGGTACAATTTTGCAGCGATTAACATGGGCTTGAGAAATCCACACATATTGCCTTGTTAATATTACTAATTGATAGACTGCCGATTGCTATTAGATGAACAAATTAAGTAGTTGCCATTCTGCTGCGATAAATAAAATGCATTCTATTGTCCGAAATAATCAACACCACTTTTTGTGCATTTACTTATCTTGCAAGTGATTAATGCAACTTTAATATGGTGATCGAAATACTCAAGTTTTCATGAAAGATTCAAGAAGAACATTCGAAAGTTCGATAGAATTTAATAATATATTTCACTATCTTTCGTCTACAATTTTATTCACAAATAAAATTCTACTTATCTCTACTTTCTCGATGTCTATAAAAAACGATTTAATAATTTTCTCCAGGCTTGTTATATCCATCTAATCTGACTACAATAGTCCATAAAATATAATATCTTTAACTATAATTGCACTATCATAAAATTGAAGTATTATAATAATAGATGTAGTCGCAATATAAAAATAAATTGTCGTACGAAATTTCAATATCAGCTAATTTAATTGATTGCAGTCAGTTTATATATTTCACAGCGCCAGATAAGATTATTTCACTCGTTGGTAGATGGAAACATGTTACTTTAATCGATTTGTTGATACGAGATTGGAATATTAGAAATTCTTGAAAACTTTTCAGCTTATAAACCAGTCGGCGCGTTATCAATGGGGCAACTTTCGAAGGCGTGCCCATATAAGTGGAAAATTCTTAAAACTCTGAAGCGAAAAATGGATCGGGTAAACCTCGAATTATCACGTCGATCACCGCGCGTTGATAGGCTCAAATCCCATTTGACGCGTTCGAATTTTCCTTCCATATCGTTCTCAGCGAGATCGATGCATTTTTATTTGAATCCTTGAACACTGATTGATTTATTCGCCTCGTTTAATAGAATTTAAATAATACTCTTCTAAATTCAACTCTGATTAACATCCAATATTGTTCCACTCTTGAAAAACGCGAACATTTGTTTGAACATCGATGTTTCAAACAAATGTCCTCAGTTGTTTTATCCGTAAACTCTTTCGACTGTATTCTGTTTTATGTTTTTCAAATAATTTCATCAAATAATAGGCACCAATCGGTAAAATGCAATTTTTAACTACTGATGGCCCATTTTTTATATACTTTATAGTTCCTTATAGTTTGAACTATTGCTTAATGACATCACCAAACGAACGAACAAAATTCTTTACTTAAAAAAATGTTTGCACACAGTGTAACGTTCCCCCACTTTTTTATACGGTCGCACCGCCAGAAAGAAGTGGGGGAAAGAATGCTGTACAGTTTTTCAGGTGGATAACAAATAGGTATTCATATTTCTGTAAGTGGGAAACACGTATCGCCAGTTTCGTTTTGATTTCAGTACGGCATTAGATTGATATCAATGAACAAGAACCTGTGACGCAGGACCGAATTAGCCATATAGCAGAAGTAGCAAATGCTATGGGGCCCCGCCTTTGTTGGTTTATTTGAAATAGTATAATCGATAAACAAAAATGAATTTGTTTAATTCATTTGAATACTACTTCATAAGTTACTTTTGTTTCATGCTTTACTTTATCATTTACATTCAATGTGTAATGACGTCGTTCCTTGAATATAAAAATAAAAGATAGTTCATTCATTTAAAACCAGATTCAGTTTATTTACTGCATATTTCAATAGCCTTTGGGTCCCCTTTTGTCTGTAAAAGTCGTGTTTTATTTTACTATCATATCAAACCTAGAGCCTTCTGGTAAAATTTGCTACAGGCCCCGCTCTGGCTTAAGCCTCTGTTGTTGCAATAATTGATACCTGGTGCCTGATACGTATCGATACTTCTTACCGAGTGTTTTGCAGTTTGGTATTGAGTGTCTCTGATAGTATCAGTCCCATCACTAAAGATGGAACTTATCCGCAGAAAAGACCCCCTGCTCCGACCGTTGGCCGCGTAATGACGGCCAAGTGCCGCTTTCCCGTTCGTCGGGTATTCCAAACTTTTTCCCCATCCGTCAACGGCGAAATCCTTTGCCGTTGAGTCGGCTGCCACCGACGAATACTGCCAACTTTCTTCTGCATCTTCACGTAATTGTTTACCCTCGCGTCAAGCGGCTGCGGTTACAATCGCGAAAGAAGGAATTCCATCCAGAAGCCGAGATAGCCGCAGCCCGCGGAGTCTCCGCATTGCGGTGAAACGCGATGATGCTGACGCGTATAAATCCGTCGAGGCTGCATTAAATGCACGCTGGGCTAAACGGCACCGGCGTATCTTTGAACAGAAAACGGTCGGCTCTTTTCATTTTAATTTCGTTCCTGTCGTTCCCCGTGTGTTTCGCGGTCGGATAACGATCTACGCGTCTACCGCGCGTTTCAATTATGCACCAGACTTTCCCGACTTCAAATCGTGTCGCGTACAAAAATTCACCGTAGAACGACGACTCTCTGCCTCTCGATCGCGCGCCGTGTCGCGAAACATGCCCTCGCACTATGATATATTTTACGGTTACAGTGATCAGAACTCCTTTGTCCTTCACTCGCTTGTCATTACCTCGAGGTTATTTCAAAGACGTATGCTGAACTTGTTCTTTATTATGTACTTTCAAAATATCAAAACAAGAATATGGCATTCCATTTAAAAAATATCAAGTGACCTTGAAATAACTTGGAAAAATATAGATAATATTTTGTTTTTGCCGCAGTGACACATTTGCTGTTTTAATACCGGCCATCTCTTACAGTATTAATTAATAATTCTCTATTTAAGAATAATGTCAATGAACGGACGTCTCGTGACCAAGTATTTGCACATTGATGATCGGTTTGATAACTCAGCATTTATCTGCAACAGGTTATGAGAGAATCAGCAAGAAACCCATTTGTTATTGAAGATTATCTACTGATATTGCATCATAATCTAGAAAGGATATTGGTGCTCGTGCATTAACGATAACAATCGGGGAAGAACATTTGGTATTTACAAAAGTATTTTTTATAATCATCGTTTGTTTGCTATCTGTTACAATCTAATAACCAATATCTATCTATACAGGGTGTCCCAAAACTACCCTAGGAACTACCCTAGAACATTTTCCTTTACAAAAATGGCGTCCGCGGCTTTGTTTAGAAGTTATTAACGAAAAACACGGACCAATCAGAGCGCGATCCAGACATGCGATGGCACGTTCGGCCAATTGTCAGTTGGCGCATCGGGCCGACTGTGCTAACTCCCGTCTAGGTCGCGTTCTGATTGGTCCGTGTTTCTCGTTAATAACTCTTAAATAAATCCGCGAACGCCATTATTGCAAAGAAAAATGTCGCTTCAAATGACCCAAGGAACCTCTCATTTTCGGCTCCTACAATAGTTTCGGGACACCCTGTATATCTTTAACTTTCTTTACTTTTGTCAGTCACTGCATGCCTCTATTATCTTATACCTGCTGTAGCCTGTCCTTTGTAACAATAAGGGCCTGAGTGCCACATGTGCAGCATTTTTACCGATGATTTGTACCGACGATCCTTACCAGTCCCTTCTCTCTTTTCTTCCTCCTATTACAACCGTATTCTTACAGGACTTGAGCTGTCCTTGACGTAGTCCTTCCACTCTCTTCTCTCTCTTCCTCTCTTCTCTTTTACAACCTTATTTCTACAAGACTTTAGCCCATCCTTGACAAAACCAGACATCCTCGCCAACGACCATCCCTTGTTTCTCTACCAACTTTCACTTTTCCACCCCTGCAATTTCCCTACTCTAAAGTCATTCTTCCTTCCATTTTTCCTGACCATCCTCGCATCGGAATTCATTCGAACTTCAAACCCTCCACATCGTTAGTACTAAAATAAAGACCTTCAACAAAAATCTGAACTTCTTCTCCTTTCGGGATCGCGACACTTTCGACAAGTAAAATTGACCGACTCCGATGAAATTTTCCTAAACGTATACAATTAACACAGATCTATACAACGTATATTTTCAATTTTCAATATAAGTTCGCATTGAAAAGTTGTGAGAAACAATTGTTAATATTTTCTTCGCGATTCCGAGCAATTGTAATTTTTCCAAAATTTCTTTTCCACGTTGTGTAGTAAATAGTGAATAAAGTAGTAATGTAGTAAATAAATTGTTTTAACTTCTAAAAACAATCCAAGTTGTATGGATTAAGTTATCGTCACACATTGTGGCGGCCGGAAAATTTAGAAAAGTAGAAGCGTGTTTCCGAGGCCGATCTAAGAAAGTAAGTGTGCGGGAATGTGTTAAACGAAGCAGTAACCGGACGTGATAGTATGTAGTTTAATTTCGGTGTTATCTTTAACGCGAGTTGGGCGTCGTGACGCCTCCCGCGGTCTTTACGGCGTGGTGCGGCGTCGACTTGTGTGTCTAACGGAAATAACCTCGTCGATACTAGCTTACTAGCAGACCTCGAGTTTATGCCATAATACGCGGTCCTCCCTTCTTCGTCACTTCCGTTTTTCGTTTTTAGGTTCGTCGCAACGTGATTAGTAAATTTTGCAGGGAAAATTACGATAACGATGATGTACCCAAAGGTTGGCATTATTTGACGAAATAAAATACTGCATTTTATGCAGTACATCTACCATTTTTTCGCATATACAGCTTACAAGGGACATATTCGTTTGATACAAACCGATTTTGATGAAACTTATATGAGATATAGTTCTTTGGAAAATACTTGACACGTGCTTCTTTTTATCGGCAACCATTCACTTTAGAGGAGTGAAAACAGCTCTCTAAGTTGGAGTCAGAACTATAGTTTTTAATTTCGGAAACCAGAGGTCGAAAAAATTGAATTTTTTTAAAATTGTGTGTGTTTTAATGTGGAAATGTAGTCGCGCAAGAAAATTTTAACGAAAGTCTTTTGTTCAAATAGTATTTTAAAAATGTGATGTATTTTCGTAGTTCCTCTTATTTATTGTTAGTTAATTTTCCTTCAAAATAGGGGATACGTGTTTGAGGATTTTTCTTGTTTTTTGCTATTTAACAATAATTATGCATAACGAAAGATAGTCTTGCACTTGGCTTGCGGAGAAAGAAACTCTGGCTTGTTTTATAGAAATATAAGAATTTGATATAAACCACTGAATTATATGTAGTTTATTGTTTTGTCAGTAACTAAAGAAGGTGGCGCAAGTAGCAGCGCGACACGGGCAAAGTATGTTAAAATTTTCTTGCACGACTAGATTTCCCATTAAAAAATAGTTTTTAAAAAAATTCAATTTTTTTTCGACCTCTAGGGCTGTTTTCACCTCTTCAAAGTGGATGGTTGCCGATAAAAAGAAACACGTGTGAAATATTTTTCAATGAACTATATTATGTCGCATAAGTTTCATCAAAATCGGTTTGTTTCAACTGAATATGTTCGCTTGTTAGGTAAAAAAAAGATTGTTTCAGGGAAAGTGAAACAACATTTTAGGTTCATTTTCATATTTTTTAAAATTAGGAGTACGAAAATGGTATCGAACAGCAATTAAAGAGACGGGCAAGTGTTATAGGTGTCGATTTCTATTTCCATTTGAAATATAGTAATTAGCATCGTGATTATCAGAAATTACGATTCAGAATTGAAGGGGTTCTACGTGGTAGCGGGTTTCTGAGTGGTATGAAAAACCATTCGTTGAAATTTCCTCATTCATACCGTTACAATTGACTCGAGTCCCGTAGAAGTTCCAGGAAAGTGAATAGCGAAAGAACTGGAAAGAAACTCTCTGTAAACGTGTAGATGGTGGTCGGTCTATAAATACGTTCGCGTACATTGTCATTCCGGACAACGGAGCTTTATTACGTTGGCATGCGTAACACGTAGAGGATAGTCTTTGAAGGAAGTATAAGATGGCGAGGACAGGCTCGAAATTTTCAGATTTTTCAAAGCCATTTCATAGTGGTACCTCAAAGTATACCTTTACAACAATATAACTTTTGCAAAATTGGACCGAACGACCTGAGTTCTTTTTTACCATTAGAAGCATTGATTTACTAAATGAGGTTCAATGAAAAAATAATTTTGATAGTCCGTGTCGTTTAGAACTATGATTTTCACCATTTTTATGTTAATTTTATGTTAATCGATTTCGATGAAATGTTCAGTATGTGTATAACCAACATAGATCTACAAAACATATATTTTAAATTTTCATTAAGGATCCAATTAAAAGTTTAAAAAAATGCATATTCTATTTTTCCATGTAATCTCGTAAATTACAATTTTCGGGAAATCTTTTTTGCATATCATTTCGTAAACCAATGCTTCTAATTGATTATTAAAAAAACCGGTCGTTTGGTGCAATTATAAAAAAATACTTCGTTTTAAAGGGCGTTTGAATACTTTCGTGGCTGACTGTGAATCCTCGTAATAAATTGGAATCGATAAACGTGAAATTCAATTATTTTTGCATTACAGAAATTGCGTACACCTTTTTAGATTAATTTCTGTAGAGAGGAATAAGATTCATACCACTCTGGTAAGGGTACAGTGATTAGGATACCTTATACCAAAGATACTATGTACAGTTTTTGCTCTCTCCTCGTGTCTATTTTAACATATTCTTCTTATTTTAATTTTATCTCATTGCTGTGTGAATTTATATGTTCACAATGATTACTTATCAGTCAATTGTTTTGATTACGTTCGCGAGAATTCGTGTGTAATTGTATTTAGCTTTATTTATGCAGATAACACTTATCTGTTACTGTCATCTCATCACTCTTAATGATGATGCAAAGCAGAACGTTCGACGATTGTCTGGCACTGCAATATAAGCAACATATTCGTTCGAGGCGATAGTCTTTCTCATCTATTTGCACGTCTTATTAGGAAACGCGTCGATACCCGGCGTCGATATCACAATCTAAAATTAAATCGCCCTATCACAATGGTTCGTATGGGAACGGAAAATTGATGAACGTGATTTTCTGAGTACTACTTCGGCCTGTGAATGTGCAGCAGTGTTCTTACAGTGACTTCCATTAATATTCGGACGCTCTACAAAAAACGATAACTGTTTTAACATTGAACTATACGATTTGAATTTTTGTGAGAAGCTACAGACAGTAGCAAATAGTTTGCTATAGGATGTGAAAAATATTTTTCAAAATTGCAATTGATCGGAATTGTAGAAAAAATACTAAAAGTTGCTTTTGACAACTTTTTTATGTGGACCTATATTGAAAATTTTAAACATAAGTTTTGTAGATCTGTGTCAATTATCTGCACTATGAAAGTTTCATCGAAACACATTCGACTTGTCAAAAATACAGCTGGAAGGGATCATTTTCATATTTTTCCCTGTAATTAGCACAGAGTTCGTTTCTTTTAACATCGTGGTACTTTTGACATTCTCTTCCGAATTCCAGGATGTTGCAGACAGAACTTGCGGCAATGAATAAACTTAAGTGGACGGAATTTTTTATACCGTGCAGAAGAATGTAGGTAAATTGCAGGGCAGAGCCCGAAAGACTCGTAAAACGCACGGTCGCGCGGAAGCGTTGCTACATAATCAGAGGATGAATTTTGCGGAAATACTGAAAAATACGGCGGCGTGTTACTTTACGATCAATTTTCTTAAGCAAATTAAGGCGAGCTAAGCTCGGTGTTTCCGCGCGATATTACTTCGGCCTCGAATAATTAATTGTACGACATGAAATATAGGCAAACATGTTTAACAACAAGTCATTAAGAAAACTTTCAAAACTTTTTGAACCCTTATTATTTTGCAGAAAATTGCATATATTTTTGGTACCACTTTATCAAGGGGTCGAGGTCTTGCAACGAGAACTGGATTTCGAGAGATCCTCTAAAATGAACCATCAAATAAATAAGAAATTCAGAAGCCGAAAATAAGAGCCACCCTAGTGTGCATACAGAAATTCTGGTCCAACTGTTTAACGAAACCTAGGACCTACTACCACCTTCCTTTTCCTTTTCATCTATTATTCCAAACATTCGGAATAGCTCAAACGAAGAAATAGATTAAAACCTGAATCAACGTTTGTAGTACCATTCACATTATGTTTGTAGAATCATGATCGAACCTGTGCGCCGATAACATCATTTCCTATTTGTCTAAAAACAATTTACGTAAAATAATCACTTATCAACTGTTTAACTATGAAACACGTTATGTAATGGAGGAAGATATGTATTTGATTTCGTTAACAGCGGTGTCATCCATAGGAATGAAATTTCACGCGGTTCGTATACATATTGTACACCGTTCGCTAAAGTTAATCACGCACGTGCACGGTGTTAACGTAACGCGTATCAAACGATTGTAACAACACCGGGAACTCGTGTTCAATGAATCAATGAACACCGAATCGATATTCACGAGCCATTCTCCTCGATGGCCAACGCTCGATCCAGCGAATCGCGCGACCTCGGCGGAGGATCTTCAAGGAAAACAGCATAGCGACGTGCATTTTTCTAATTGCTTGTAAACGAGCAAGCTTAATTCGAAACTGACTGTGGAATACCTTCGAGGGTATGTCATCGGTACTTTCTTGCAGTATCACTGATCACTCGATTACGCAAATGTATTTATCGTAATGGAGAATTTTTTTCACCATTGATTGCGTTAAAAATCATTTATAGAGAGCATGTCATCGAATATTACTTTTTCATCCCATTGTTCCCTCACAGTTTTTTATTCGGAGTTCAATTCCCTCTTTAACCACAAGGTTAAAACTTTCTATTTACAATAAAGAATCTCAAGGTTAATTTCTAGATGAACTTGCATTTAATATGATTTATAGACAACATCTTAGTAACTATCATTGTGTCAGCCCACACACCCTCATAGTTTTTTATTCGTGGTTCAATTCGTTTTTCAACCACAAGGTTCAAATTTACTTTTTTCAATAAGGAAAGTCAAGGTGACCTTCAAAACGAACATGTGTTAAACATGATTTATAGACAACTTCAGTACAGTAACTATTATTGCGTCACACACCCTTATCATTTGTTATTCAGTGTTCAATTTTCTCTTCAACCACAAAGTTAAAATTTACTTTTTACAGTAAAGAAACTCAAGGTGACCTTCAAAACGAACATGTGTTAAACTTGATTTATAGACAACTTCAGTACAGTAACTATTATTGTGTCACACACCCTTATCATTTGTTATTCAAAGTTCAATTCGTTCTTCAACCACAAAGTTAAAATTTACTTTTTTCAATAAGGAAAGTCAAGGTGACCTTCAAAACGAACATGTGTTAAACTTGATTTATAGACAACTTCAGTACAGTAACTATTATTGTGTCACACACCCTTATCATTTGTTATTCAAGGTTCAATTCGTTCTTCAACCACAAGGTTCAAATTTACTTTTTACAATAAAGAAACACAAGGTGACCTTCAAAACGAACATGTGTTAAACATGATTTATAGACAACTTCAGTACAGTAACTATCATTGTGTCACACACCCTTATCATTTGTTATTCAAAGTTCAATTCGTTCTTCAACCACAAAGTTCAAATTTACTTTTTTCAATAAGGAAAGTCAAGGTGACCTTCAAAACGAACATGTGTTAAACATGATTTATAGACAACTTCAGTACAGTAACTATTATTGTGTCACATATCCTTATCATTTGTTATTCAAGGTTCAATTCGTTCTTCAACCACAAGGTTCAAATTTACTTTGTTCAATGAAGAAACTCAAGGTGACCTTCAAAACGAACATGTGTTAAACATGATTTATAGACAACTTCAGTACAGTAACTATTATTGTGTCACACATCCTTATCATTTGTTATTCAGGGTTCAATTCCCTCTTCAACCACAAGGTTAAAATTTACTATTCACAATAAAGTAACTCAAGGTGACCTTTAGATTTCAATAAAGACGCAATGGAGAATAAAATTAATTATTACATTGTATAGAACTCTTGAAACCACACACAACTTTCGTTTCAACCATTTCTTTGTATAAGTGTAATTTTCATGGTAGATTCAGTTGAATCACCCTGTATACTTGTTTGTATACTCGCACGTGACGCCAGACCATTTGCTGTAACACGCAAATTCAGACGCAAGTATTCATTCTCACGTCGAATCCTGCTTTTAATCTGGAAGACCCGAGTCGCACGGAATCGTCGTAACGGTAAAACTAGTAACATATTGACTTCACCGTAATTTCTTCAGCTTCGCACTCTCTATACGTCTTCGAGCCGTGCATGATGGAACAATATTAGCTCCGCTGTATTTTAACACCGTTATCTTATATGAATTTGAAATACAGAGAGACATGGAAGCGTTACTCCTCATTTGGCTTACAAGGAACAGGATGCAGCATGCAACTGTGTACTTTCCCGTGACATGCCGCACAACAGATAATTACGATCGAACTGTTGCGTTGTTTTACCTACCTCTACGGATTTAACATCCTATCTGACAGCTGTTATTAAATCTAATCGCCACACCGCGGATGTTTACGCGAGTCTACGAACAGATTTTTATAAACTGAATTCCATTTGCAAGCGAAACTCTTATTCAATCATACCGCAGGTATTAAGTAATAAAAGTTACACGATAGATAGAAGATACTCTTCTTCGATGTGGGCTGGATAAGTCACGGAGATACACGATAAAGACTTTGAATCGAATTTGATGAATATGGATACGGTGTGACTCGCATAGATCATGGCGAAATCTTATTTATTATTTCGTACATGAATATTGTATGAAATACGTCTATGAATACACAGTTTTTTAAATGAAAAGTATCGAAAAGGGGAATTTAATGAAAGAAACATTTTTGAAGATACTTTTTAATATTATTTTTCGAGTTTTCAGTTATCGTACAAGTTATGGTTATTTGTTTCTCTCAGGAATTTATTCTCGTTTGATTCGAGAAAATATTCCAGCCTCTTTCGAGAGTTCATTTTTCTGTTCCTTTCGCGGTATCGTTGTTTCTCTCCAGAAAATATTTGTATTTCGATGGGAGAAAAGGAAAGGATCGCCGCGTTTTCCGCATCGAAAGGGAAATTGAAGGCGAGAGAAGGAGGATGCTGAAGAAAGGCGATATTATCGGTCCTGGAGGGGCGTGAAGGGGCAAAGGGGCGAAGGAGCTGGTCCGACTCGCATAGCCGACATACTAAATGGTACGGCTGAGTGGTCGGCGTTAATTTCGAGTGGCCAAGAAAAGTGGTCCGGGCGAATACGTGCTCGAGAGCTAAGCTGGCGTCGTTGTCTTCGTGGTCGCTTTTAGGGTTCTGTAACAATGCAGCCATGGTATTTTTCACTCACTCGAAGGGTTCCCTGCAACAGATCCAAACGTCTGCAACTCGATACGCGTTGGGTTTCAAAAGAGGTATACATACCTGCCAAAATTGGTTTTCCATTGGCCGACGAATCATCCCAATCTGATCGCTGATCTTACAAATTGATTCTGGATTTGCTAGGGATTCGAATAATTAGAATGAACAAGTGCTAATTTGTAATCAATATTGTTAATCTCAACCTTGCATTTTCTTATCCAAATACTTTTCAGTCAATATTAAAATAATCAAAGTATATTGACCTTAGTGATCAAGGAAAACAACACGATTAAAACAGTGAACTTGCTATGTATTCCATTGGCCGACGAATCATTCCAATCTGATCTCTGATCTTACAAATTGATGCTAGATTTGGAAGGGATTCGCATAATTAGAATGAACAAGTGCTAATTTGTAATCAATATTGTTAATCTCAACCTTGCATTTTCTTATCCAAATACTTTTTGTCAATATTAAAGTAAACGAAGTATATTGACCTTAGTGATCAAGGAAAACAACAGTATTAAAACAGTACACTTGCTATGTTCTCCATTGGCCGACGAATCATTCCAATCTGGTCTCTGATCTTACAAATTGATGCTAGATTTGGAAGAGATTCGAATAATTAGAATGATCAAGTGCTAATTTGTAATCAATATTGTTACTGTTTGCCTTGCATTTTCCTATCCAAATACTTTTCTGTCAATATTAAAATAATCAAAGTATATTGACCTTAGTCATGAAGGAAATCAACAGGATTAAAATAGTGAACTTGCTATGTTCTCCATTGGCCGACGAATCATTCCAATCTGATCTCTGATCTTACAAATTGATGCTAGATTTGGAAGGGATTCGCATAATTAGAATGAACAAGTGCTAATTTGTAATCAATATTGTTAATCTCAACCTTGCATTTTCTTATCCAAATACTTTTTGTCAATATTAAAGTAAACGAAGTATATTGACCTTAGTGATCAAGGAAAACAACAGGATTAGAACAGTGAACTTGCTATGTATTTCATTGGCCGACGAATCATTCCAATCTGATCTCTGATCTTACAAATTGATGCTAGATTTGCTAGGGATTTGCATAATTAGAATGAACAAGTGCTAATTTGTAATCAGTATTGTTAATCTCAACCTTGCATTTTCTTATCCAAATACTTTTCTGGCAATATTAAAGCAAACGAAGTATATTGACCTTAGTGATCAAGGAAAACAACAGGATTAAAACAGTGAACTTGCTATGTTCTCCATTGGCCGACGAATCATTCCAATCTGATCTCTGATCTTACAAATTGATGCTAGATTTGGAAGAGATTCGAATAATTAGAATGATCAAGTGCTAATTTGTAATCAATATTGTTACTGTTTGCCTTGCATTTTCCTATCCAAATACTGTTCTGTCCATATTAAAATAATCAAAGTATATTGACCTTAGTCATGAAGGAAATCAACAGGATTAGAACAGTAAACTTGCTATGTTCTATTAGTGCATCAAACTTAATTGGCTGGTGAATTAATACATCGTAATAATAAATATAACCCAAGAATAAACACGATATACATCGTAACGGTCTTTAGAAGGGATTTAATCGTTATGAATATGCAAAGTTAATAAAGTTGGCGCGAGGAGGGTACTGATTACTAATAGATCAAGTTGGTAGTCGTCCAAGAGTACGTTTCTATCGGAAAAATTCGGCTCGATATGCGCGTGCACATGACTCACAAAAAGCTGTTTTAGTTTCCAGACACGTAGCCGTTTAACTTTCTGAGTTTATGATCACGTTCGGTCGGTGGTCTGAAAAATGCGTACAATAATTTCTGTAATCTATATTCGTGCATATACAGACGTTATACTTGTACGCGATATGCCGTGAAGCATGCGTAAGTATAGCTGAATAAAGTCAGACATACCGCGAAGCTTCCTCTAATTCTAAACAATGACTGTACATTTGGTACAGTAAATAGAATCTACACAGATAAATACAAAACTGTGATTATTTGTGCAATTCGTATGAATAGTCACAGGTTCTATCGTTGGTTTTGGCAAGCGTCTTACAGGAAAAGTGTTAAAAATAAAGGTGCTAACTCAGTTATCATTTGTGTGTAATGCACGACTAAAAATACCGACTGTTTCCTTTTTCAAAATTTCTATAGAAACATACAACGACTCCCACTAATATTCGGACACTTTTAGAAAGACGGTAACTTTTTAAATATTGTACTATGCGATTTGAATTTTTTTGGGAAGCTGGAGCAATTAGTTTGCCGCAAAAATTGCAATTATCGGAACTGTAGAAACAATACTAAAAGCTGCATTTTACAACTTTTTTATGTAGGGCTCTATTGAACATTTAAAACATAAGTTTTGTAACTCTGTGTCAATTAAACATATTCTGAAAACTTCGTAAAAATCGGACGACTTTCCAATGAGCAACAAACATTTAAATATGGATAAATTGCAGATTTTCACGATTTTCAGGTTATACTGCAGTAAATCTAGGGTTTCTTACATCTTTCTTGTCGTTTTTTCTACATCAACTGATTTCGATGAAACTTCTACAGTGCATATAATTGACACGGATCTACAAAAAGTATTTTTTAAATTTTCAATATAGGTCCACATAAAAAAGTTGTAAAATGCAACTTTTAGTATTTTTTCTACAATTCCGATCAATTGCAATTTTTGAAAAATATTATTCACATCCTGTAGCAAACTATTTGCTACAGTCTGTAGCTTCCCACAAAAATTCAAATCGTATAGTTCAATGTTGAAACAGTTATCGTTTCTTTAGAGCGTCCGAATATTAATGGGAGTCACTGTGTATAAATGTAAAAGCTTATTGCAACTGCTTCCCCGATTTACGTAACGTAAGTACCGAATTTTGTTGAAGGTACTCAGAAGGTAATGATCCATGACACGATCGTCTCTTGAATGGATCATTGAAATCAATGTTCGAGCATGAGTCACGGGCATCAACAATGATGTTACAGCATCGGACTATTTTTCCAAAGACTAAACGCTCTTGATCGTTGCAAGTCGAGTAACCAAGGTTCTGTGTGCTTTTTTCAGATGACATTAACATAGCTGATTTAGGATGGCGTCTATCATGGGTTTACAGCAGCCAGCTGCATCCCAGGACACGGTGGATTACAGTGGATATTTACAGTCGTCGCAGTGCCATCAAATACATGGAAACCAGGCGAACGGACAGATTCAATCCAACCAGAAATCGCCGGCCAGCGACCACAACAACAGCTTCACCAGCACCAAAGGATTACTCAATGGACCTGGTCAGAACAACTGTTTTCTCAACAGCGCTGTCCAGGTAGGTGGAAAAGTTTCTTTCTCCTCTACTTATTATATTCCAGGTACACGGCCACTCAAAAAGGTCTCCGTAAATCCTTTAATCCTTGGACGGCTGCACCGCTTTTGACGGTCTCACAGCAGCCATAACGAGAGTGCTGGGCTGAAATATTCGCACACCCTTCAACAAGAGATAACCACTTTAAAATTTGACCCAACGAATTTTTTTCGCTACTCGAGATTGATAAATTAAGAGAAGTGGAAGTATGACGGACGCGAACCTAATATCAACCTAACGTATTGAGCCAACCGCGCCGATAAATTAATATAAATGATCTAAGGAGTAAATTAAAGAAGCGTTCCGGTTACTGAATGTTACTTAGTAATAAATAATCAATTTTTATCGATCCTAATTATTTTTAAATAATTTTAAATTTTTAATGTTATCGGCGCACTACAATTATTTTTAAATAATTGTAAATTTTTAATGTTATCGGCGCACTACAATTATTTTTAAATAATTTTAAATTTTTAATGTTATCGGCGCACTACAATTATTTTTAAATAATTTAAAATTTTTAATGTTATCGGCGCACTACAATTATTTTTAAATAATTTAAAATTTTTAATATTATCGATCAATCTCTAAACAAATGTAGCAATTTTGCAAGTATTCCAAACGTTTCGGTTCTGATTTGAACCATTTCATGGTAGAACTGCGTTTGCTGTTGATATTCTAATAGAATATTAATAATAGTTACTTAGTAATAATTGTGTGATGGTATCGGCGCACAGGTTCGATGACTGAAATGAACACTAGCAATTTTGCAAATTGATTAAAAAACTCAACGTTTCGATCCTGATGTGGATCATTTTCAAGAGTAAATTTTCCGTCTGGAAAATAATATAACTATAGTACATGTTAACTATATAAGTAATATGATAATACCAACTAAACCACTATTCCATACTTGCTGTAACAGAAGAAATTTGCAAAATTGCCAGTGTTTATATCACTGATCGAACCTGTGCGCCGATACTATCACACAATTATTCTTAAAGTTACGATCGAAATAAAAGTTACTTAGTAAGCATATCAAGAAACTGATGCTTCGCAAATCGATAGGACGTACTTCGACAGAAGTTCACGCGACGCCTGGAAGAGGTTGCACGGTTGCACGGTTCATTAATGGTAATAATTCTCCGGCTACGGTATGAAAAGGAGCCCCTTCCCACGGACAGTTAGAATTTATTATGTCGATCAGAACTGTTTTCCCAGCTTTTGTGCACCGGTCTGTCCGATAGGTAGCGGTAATTGTAACATCCGGAGGAAGCAATTACATCCGACCGGGCTCGATTAGAACAATCGATTGGAATCGCATAGGAAACACTCTCGGTAAAACGTAGGGTTCGCCGATAAATCCGAAAAAGTCGTTTCATTGCGTTGCTGCATACGGAATATCCAATTTTTAGCAGTGACGTTGAACAAACGGAACTATTCTAAATGAACTTTGTTGCGGACGCCACAAAAATGGACGACAGAATGTCTTTACCCACTTTTGTAACGAAAACAAGAAAAATTAAACCGACTTCGAAACGCACTAAAAAGATTCACTAAAAAGTATGAATTAATTTCCTTTTGATTTCTATAAAAACACACCAACTGTTAAGACAATTGACTAAAATAAAATATTAAATACAATACAATCTTTTCGGATGCGGCGCAAAATTGAAAATTTTCGACACTAGAAATTACGAAAATGCTTAAATTCTTTCACATGCTTTCACATATTAATATATCTTCTCAACCTATTGATTTCCGAGTCTACTATATTTTTTTAGAAGAGTCTACTATATTTTAAAAGAAATGATATATTTTAGTTTATTTTATGGCTTAATGCAATGAATAATTTTTTGTTAATTTCCATTACAGACACAATATTATTTTTTGTATTCTCTTGATAATGATCTAAATTGAGATCGAAACGTTGAGACAAAGTATTGTGCCTATTTTGCAAATAGTGTAACGAGTAACATTTGATCGAACCAATGCGCCGAAAACATTTTAATTTTGCTGCTATATTTTTGTATGAACTCGAGACCATAATTCACGATTCGAACAAATTTATTGAAATTTGGACAGGACAGCGTCTGTCGAGTCAGCTAGTACAAAATAAAAACTGTCTGCATCGATTGCAAGAAACAGAAGCTAAATCAAGTGTTATTTCTTCCTTTAGTGATTTTAATACAGGCGAAATCATATATTGACATCTTGAGTATTGAAAATGTTCCAACAATTTTGAATTTCATCTGCTCAAATTTCCCGTAAATGCAAGAAGATCTGTAATATAGTAATTGAAATCGAATTTTCATGGGCGGATAATAGTTTCCATTAATGTCGTATTACACGTCGTTTGGAAAGCGATATAATGTGAAAGCAGATATACATAGGTGTCATTTAAAATGACATTGAAATCCCCTTGGCACTCCCTTCACCGACCTTTCGCCTTGAATTATTCTAATGTTCTACTCGATCTCCTTGAACCGCTTAAAATATTCGGTGTCTGCTGCCTTTCGAAAATACACTGCTGCGTATAAAAATCGAATATTCCTGGTATCACCAGACTGGACCTCTATGCAAATTTTTATCTTCACAAGTTGTATGGACAAAAACATATTTTCATAGATAGATTTTTCGCAAGACAAAATGAACAACAGAATCCAGAGAGTGAATTCGCACTCATTGAACGATTACACAAATAATAATTGTATTAGAGAACATTTTCAGCATTGCTTGCATTCAAAATCACTTATAACTATTATTTTTTCACCCCGTGTACCCATTTTATTACCTTAAATTATATTTCTTTTTTTTTAGATTAGGTAATTTCATGTGAGATTTATTAAAACATAATGTATAGTACATTGTGATACAAAGTATAGTGAAAAGCAAGAACATTAGCAACAAAACCAAAAAATTTATTAATATTAGGTTCAGTTATTAAGCAACCTATATCCAACGGCAATTGAAATCCAGCTCTGTTAAGATTTCATAGAGAACATTTTCATAAATATTAGTTTTCACTCTATTCACCGTTATGGTTTTTTATTCAGATTTCAATTCTCTTTTCAAGCACAAGGTTGAAATTCACCCTTTACGATAATGAAACTCGTTGATGACCTTTACATCTTGATAAAGAACGTATTGTTACATTGCATGCCAATCTTGAAGCAATACAACTCTCGATTCAACCATTTTTTCATACGCCATATAGTTCACGTGTAATTCAGGTGGCAATTTATAGGTTTCTATGAAATGAATTATCAAAATGACGGGTTCTAATATTCTTGATTTGCGATTATTAATATTGTAAAGATGCTTACCCGATGAATTATTTACCAAATTTATTTCTTGGGGTTCCTACTTGCAAAATGGCCAAAAATTTGGATGGACACATTCTTGCTACGTTTAGAAAACAATGTGAAATAGTTATTTCTAGACCTTCACCATAAATCCTTATGGATCGCTTTAGTCTCCGAAGTTTAAGGAATTTGGACGAATTCCTCGGCCCATCTCCTCGAGGTCTTTCACTGTCCGCTATGTTTATCCACTGCTCGATATTTTCATGGTATCGCTTCGTTTTTCTTTCAAAGATCTATTTGCGTCCCCAATATCGTCGCATACCTCGTTGAAGGTCAGCCCGCGCCTTACAGCATGCAACCCAGCGTACTAGCGTGCACTTGAGTGTTTCGAAACTGCAGCCTGAGTCGCGGGAGGCGAATGCACTTGATGCACTTCAGGCGTTCGCAGCAATTATCACTGGAACTACCAGACAAAATGACCCATTGTAGGATTTCCATTTTCAAAATTGCTGGAATCATAAATACTTCGTTTCTTTGTAACGTACGATGAAATAATGTTATTTTTTTATGTTACGACATATTATTACATCTAGTTCCAACAAATATACTATTGTAAGTTGTAACTGTCGTAAAACTTTTCGGACGACATGCTCGCCCAGGAAACTCAAAATATGTCAAGTACATGTCAGGAATAGTTCTCGGAAGTTTCGAATTAATCCAAGCAAAGTGGACGAAGTTACTGTCGTATTCCGTATAAATACACTTTATTCGTTTTACGTACAAATAACTTTATACTTAATACGCTAATTTACGTGAAGCTACGCAAGTACTATTCTTTAGTGAGACCGAAACAGATCGAGATGCAGGGTGATAGAGAAAATTGTCTATGTCACAGTGTAACTGGTTTTTTTCCAACTGAGCCATCAAGGGAAATTCGGGTCTATATATATTTGTGGAAAATGAAGGAGTGGGAATGTTTTCTAATGGATGAGGTAAGGAGTTCGAGGTTCATGGATGAGTAAGGAGATGATACAGAAGGTTCAGGGTTTAAAGGTGACTAATAGGGAGTTATTGTTTGAAATGATGGCGGAGTGACTAAACCTAATCTTAAAGATAGGGTTGGTATACAACATTACAAAGGTTGAAAGTATGTTCCCGAAAGCTGCTTCACGGTACTCGGAGGTATTCGTGCGTTTCTCGAAACTGCAGTTTTAGAGGCCACAAAGTCTCGAAAATCACGGCTTGACCTATTTCAGATTTAGGAAGCACGCGATTGTTTAGCCGAACGCTTTAACTTGAGCTCGATACCTTGACTTTCGGACGTAGCGATTACGTTGCATTCCTTACGATTCCTTTCGATAAATTGTTTTCGCGAGAAAAGTTGTACCGTTGAAGGAGGCAAATATCGTGACACAAATTAATGTTCCGATTGTCGTCGTTTTTAAGGTCTTTTTAAGCTCTTTTGAAAATCAACCAAGGAAACCAAGCACAATTCGTGACGTCACTGCGGCTTGTTTACTTCCCTAAATCTTTTTAATTCGAATTCGTAAGGCTACTATCCGAAGAGTTTTACGACTAGGCCTGTAATCCGCGCTCATAGTTTACGACCACGACTACCAAATCCTCAGGTCTCCTTCGAAAGCCTTCAAGGTAGACGTAAATATTCACACCGGTTAAGTTTCAAGACACGTGGAGAATCTCTTCTACCGCTTCACCACACTTTCTTTTTTTTCTCCTTCCAACTGGTACCGTTCTTTTTCTTTTATCTGTTTCTTCGCAGTGATGGCTACTTTGAATATATACTGGTATCCACGACATTTTAATTATCGCTATCCCCCTACCTAAAAGGAAACTAAAAAATGGATTTGTTTGTTCCTCGTTGATGTTCGTTACAGAATAACTGTAATGTTATTGAGGCTGTCCCTTTTCTTTCGAAAAAATTGTTATCAATTGCAGTATGTCAACTGAATCAACATTTTGTGTGAATGACGAAAAAATGAATAACAATCAAAAAATGGATTTGTTTGTTCCTCGTTGATGTTCTTTACAAAATATCTGTAATTTTATTGCGACTGTCCTTTTTCTTCCGAGAAAATTGTTATCAACATTTTGTGTGAATGACGAAAAAATGAACAACAATCAAAAAATGGATTTGTTTGTTCCTCGTTGATGTTCTTTACAAAATATCTGTAATTTTATTGCGACTGTCCCTTTTCTTCCGAGAAAATTGTTGTCAATTGTATTAATATTTTATGCGAATAACAAAACTATTATCTTCTTGAAAGTAGACAAAAATTCTAGTTGAATCGGAACGTTTTGTTCATCTGTGAAAAATTTAAATCGTGACAATCGACATGACATAAATTGACATAGCGAAATAATGTTTTTCTTAGCCTTGACAAGAAAATACTGAATAAAAATCAAATATCTTTTGTTCTTCAGAATTGGTTTGAACAATTGCAACATCACACGCGTGGCGTAATTTATTATCATACTACGTTCACAGATAGATCAACGAAGTTAATAATTTCCTATCGAAGTACCCTTCGGTTTCAATAATAGAAAAAAAAACAGAGCAACTTTTACTCACCTGGTTGCAGCATTAATTGGATACAATCAGTCAGTAGCGCCCAATTAAATCGACCAGAGATCGAAAGAGTGGTTTGTCTTCAAGTTCTTTGTCCTGGTTTCCTCGATTCACTTTTTATTCGTGACACGGGATAGAGCAGTTACCACACCCTAGCTGCGTGCACGGTTTACGTTTAAAACGCTTGTATCACGTGTCACGTACCCCACGGTATAGTGAACGCGTGGTTCATGTTGAACGGACAGACATCGATACCTAATGGTGCGCGATCCGTTTGATAAATTAGAATAGTCCTTCTTTTCCGACACATTCGCCTGTGCCTTCTGATCACTGCCATTAAAAAGTCATCGTTTTTTCGAACAGAGATTGCTCAGCGAGGCTTTTGCCAGTTGATTGATGAACTTTCCGTTGATTCAGACGTGTTGGGAACGTAGTACGAGTGAAATGCAAATGATTCGACGTAACACGGTATTCTTTGTAATTTATGGTTCGTCCTTTCTATCTTCCGCCTATTCGTGTTGGACAAAAACGAATAGGAAATCATAATCAAATGTTTCAGTGTGTCTCGTGCGTAATAAATTAATTTTGGAAACGTTACACCTCCCGTATTTTTGTGCCACAGCTTCTTACGAATATTGAGTAATGATTTATCAGTAGCACATTATTTAATGTCGGACAGAAGCATATTCAGTCAGTGTTGAAAGTGTATGAACACTATCACAACCATTTTTACAAGTGTACCAAACGAAATTATTTTTGTTAGCATGCAGAAGCATCGGTTTACTAAATAACGTGCAAAAGATTACATATACGAAAAGGTATAAGGGGCATAAAAAAAATTGATTTTGATTTTGTTTAACGACGATCCAATTTACAGATAATTCTGAAAGAAGTAACAATGGTATCAACAATATCTCAGTACTGAATTTTTATAAATTTAGTGTCTTCAAAACTTCAACATGAAATTTCCAATTTTTCTAAACATTAATAATCACGATGAGACACAACTAACATAGTATGTAATATAAACGTGATACTCTGAAAACTCTCTCTTCAATGTAAAATCAATTTTGTAAAACCAATAATTCTAAAATGATTCACTGTCATGTATTCTACTAGGTAGAATGTTCATGAACTTTTCGTAATTTGTTGTTAATCAGAAACAATGGAACAGAAAAAATAGAGCCTAATTAATTACACTGTCTTCACCCTATAACTACCCTTGTGGTAGGGGTACTTTACATTTGTCATAGGGGGTTTTCTTTGGGAGCTTAAAAAATTGCAATTGGTAGGAATTACACGAAAAAAGTAGAAATGGCAAATTTAAAAACTTTTTTATTTGGGCCAATAATGAATAGACTGCAGATATTTATACTTTGATAGCAAAATTGAGTAGATGAAATACAAAATTGTTGGAAAATTTTGAAAATTCAAGATGTCAATATATGATTTCTCCACTATTCGAATCATTAGGGGAAGAAATAATGTTCAATTTTTATTTTGCATACAGATTCACAGTCTAGTAATGAACATTTAGAATATAAGTGTTGTAGATCCATGTTGGTTAAACACATGCTGAACAATTCCATCGAAATTGGTTATTTCTCCGAGGTATTATCCGCGTTTTACAGTTGTATCCGAAATTAAATATTCGCGGCTTCTATCCGTCGAGGTGGCGTCCGATAAATGGTAATTTTTATCGATACGATTTAATCGGCCCATAAATTAGCGGGCCGGATTAATGAAACCCAGGAGCGTATCACTCGAGGCGCCCTTCCAGAACTGTTTCATTAGTCCGGGTCGGGCTAACGAATGAATTAATGATATAAAACTCGTTTCGGTCCGCGGTAATGGCACCTCGAGACTAACGGTATGCGCGACCACTTTCGACGCTGGTCCCAATAAATGCGGGCCGTCCTCGTTATCCTCCGTCCAGACCTCTGTTTATATTATAAACAACAATTCAGAGGGAAACATTTACTAGTGTATTTCCAAACAACATATTTCGATTGCCTCTCAGCCATTCGACAGCAACAACTTTAAGAGGATATTTCCATTCAGAGCTGCCAATTTTAAAGGGTAGTCAGACGTGTATGCAAAATTTTAAAACACTTGTGCAATAATAAACTAACCATTTTTGCAAAATATTTATTTTAATCTCATTGGGAAAAATACCGCAGTAACAGTAATATTTAAATGGTTCGGAATTAAAGGAACGGAATTAAAAGGAAAGGAATAATTTTATTTACGTGCAGATAACATAGTATAATTAAATATATATAAAAATAAGTATAAATATATATTAAGTATTAAATATATATAATAAGTATTAAATATATATAAAAATAAGTATAAAAAATAAAGGAACGTATAATTTTATTTACGTGCAGATAACATAGTATAAATTTCAACCTGCAAATCTGCAAAACTGGACTTAATGAACGCTGTAAGGATTCGGACGAATAAAGGGTTAGATTTTGTAGCCCATTTTTTACTTGGTTGGTCTCGAACGGACTCGTCAATTGTTTTTCCAATCTCTTGTTCTTTTTTTGTCTTCCGGCTCTATTCCGCGAGGTTTTTCACTTTCTGCTTTGTCGTCGAACGGTCCTTGCATTTAGCGAGGAATTCGGAGGAAGGTTAGCGAATGGTACTTGGAAGCCTGAGAATAATTGATGCCGTTTTTGTTCCCGGTAGTTTGCGCTAACGATCGCTGAAAAACTTGATTGATTGGGAGCTAACAGATACGCGAGGAAACTATAAAAATCATAGATGCACTGTTGTCATTTATTTATTTACAGTCATCCATTCGATTAATCTGTTGTTTCGCCTTCGTTCAGTCTTTTGGCCAAAATTTACCGATTCTCTGTTCCAGATAATGTAAAATTTGTTCCTTTCAATTATTTTTGGATGAAATTCTTTGGTACAATGAAGCTTTGATAAAAGTTGAAAGTTTTTAAAAAATTATTCACGTTCTAGAATTATGTAGGAATTCTTTGATTGTTCAGCCGAAATCTGTATTGTAAAAGGATGTCTGATGTTTTTCACGTAGTTTTCCTTGTCTAGCACACCCCTTTGTAGATAATAAAAGAATGTTTAACAGATGTGCATGCGCTTGCACGCAATTTAATGATCGGTCTGTGTCATCTGTTCTCAGTATGCATAGAAGTCGCTGACACCATAACCTAGATGTACCGATTTAATAACGTTTCTCGTTCGTTTGATTATGCGAAATATTTTTATGATTGTGCCTTGAGCGAACTTACTATTCTGAATATACTTTTTCAACGTAAAAAAATTCCGAGCATTAAATCTTGCAAGATTCCTATTGTTAAACGTACAAGAATATACAAACTATATAATAACAATTGATGTAAGAATAACAAATACATTTTAATTAAATGAAACAAAATTTAGGTTTGACCTTCATCTTCGGAGTTTAATATTATTTAAAGGTCACGTTACAATACATATTGGACTGTAGTTTTTCAAAAAACAACATTAAGGGGGTAGGGATTCCTTTTCTGGGGCATTTATCACTGTAGTCAACCCTTCAAAAAGTTTTTTTGTTGTAACACTGGTACACATCCATTTGTACCAGTCTAACGCTTCAATTTTGCTATGATTACTCGTTTATTTCTTTTTATTAATATCTCTATTGCTATTAATGAATCCGAGTGGATTCAAGCCCTTTACATTTTTGATGTTACGATTCCACGTTGACAGTCTTCCTGACTGAGTACCGTCTCGTCTAAGCTGAACTAAAACTGACTTTAAATTTGTTCTAGACTCTGCCTTCACGAACGGAATCTGGGGAAATTGAATGCAATCAGAATCGATCCTTCACAAAAGTTCATTTGCTACAGCAAGGTTGATCACAGAGCGCTCTGGTCATTATAGCAGTCAAAAAAGTCTTTTTGTGAAAGGGAAATACATTGGAATTTTTGCCCCTACTTTGGACACTTTATTATTAGATATAAACATTTAACCGTCCTCTGTAGAATGAGCCCTCACTCAGCCCAAAACTCGATCAAATAAGTACAAAAAGCGGTCGATTTCGAACTCATGTTTCGATTAAAAATCTAGTAATATTCTAGTAATGTCACGTGGGTACCCTACTGCCGTAACACAATTCTTTACTTTGTGAAAATCGAAGATGTTCTGGGGTTCACATTAAAGTGAGACACCTATAGAGAGGTACTTTATCTCTTCGGCCCTGCGCACGAATTGAACTGAATGCAGAAGAAGCGCGCTGAGAGTTAAGACTATCAATCGGTAGGCCTAAAACCTTGTAGGACTAAATGCGTGTCCATTGTTAGCTGGGGTAGTATAAGAAATGATAGCATTCCGTCTTCCTTCCTTTGTATCTCTGGCTTTGTCTCTGCCAAAGCACTATCGGAGAACCTGTCCCGGTTAATGGAACTAGGTTTCGTACTATCTGAAGACGAAACAGTCTAGGTGCGCATGTTTGCCTGTGCCCTAAGATAACGTTGCGTCGACGAAGCTCGCGGCAAAGATTCTGAAGGGATTCTCCGGAAAGATTAGGCAACGCGTTACTTTACCTTAATCTCTGTACGTGTACTTACCATACTTTTCAAAGACACTCGAGAACGGAGAAGATCCGGTCCAGCATGCGAGATATACATATGTAAATCTATATACCCTCGTCAAGGTGTCGGAGTTTGCCTACGTGTAATTTTACGTTTGCTGAAACGCTAGACGCTTAAAGCTCGCAAGTGATTATATTAATCCCACGTAAGAAATATACGATTCCAGAGTTTCCATCGAAGTGATCCAGCGAATTAATCGTTTCATTTCACTCGATCTTGACACGGCCTCTGTCGTTTTTTCTATAAAAAATAATAATTCTTGAAGAAGGACGAAGGTGGAAATAACTCTGACAACTTTTATCAGTCCGATCAGAATTATTTATTTAATAAACGACGAACTGTAATTCTAAATTTGAGGTATGGAGTTTGAAGATAAAAGAATGCTCTGCAGTTGAAAACAAAATTTTTTTAGAAATATTACATAGGTTCGACAGAGTTCACGAAAATTAGTCGTTTTCCGATCGAAAATCAGATTTACAAAACGTTCAGTTTTAAATGCTTGTTCTGATTACAAGTTTTATTAAATTTCATTAATATCGACATTCTCGACATTGCTAAACATTTAGAAAGCAACGTAGAGATAGGACAGTGTCGCCAGATGAAGATTTATGTTCCGCTCTACCTTACCCCTTCTACGCCATCCTCAGGACGCCTCTGTCGTGCATGCGTCACAATATCACGTGACTGATCCAGTACTGGCAGAGAGAGAGAGGATAACTGTATTTCCCTCAATACCCTCAGTCCAGCGACACTGACTTCGCCTAACCATAATCTGGCGGATCAGTGTCGCCGGAATCGGCCGAAACTAGTTGATTTTACCACTCAGTCTTCTCCCTTTCCACTATCCCTTTCCAGTACCATAAGCATACTCCAACCCTACACCATATAACTTTCTTTTGTTTGTTAAGGAAAGGCTATCACTCAATGAACCCAATATGCTACCCTCCAGGAACCTACTCTCCGTATTACTCCTGGAAAGACGAATAGGGATCCATGCCACACATGTTCTTGTCTTATCAGACAATATACAGGGTGTCCCACGCAATTTTAACAGTCTATACCTCCTAAACGGTTGGGAAAAAGGAAAATTTTATAAAAAAAAGTTGAATGGCATCAGACTGTGCATACTACGCAACTAATTTTATGCACTTTTGTGCATCGGTGCATCAGAACAATGGAACTGCACTTTTCTTTAAATGGAAACCTACATTTTTGACTGCAGCAATCGATGCAGTTTGTTGTGCTGTAAATAAAAGTACTAACACACTTCTGCCCTTTTTTTTTCTTTTTTTTTCTTTAAAAAACCCTGACCACACCCGGGACAGTCAATGGACTGCCCCTCTATTTCCTTTCCTTATTTGCCCGAGATTTGATGGCGGGGGGGCCCCGCTTTCCGCATTTCTCCCCCCGCACTTCTCGAAGTCTTTCCACAAGCCTGTTCTTTGCTTTTAAACATACTTCTTCCCTATACTTAACAAAAAACAGGGACCAATCAGAGCACGACCTAGACGCGTATTGGCACTGTTGGTCAATTGACAGTTGATGCGCCAATCGTGCCAACACGCATCTAGGTCGCGCTATGATTGGTCCGTGTTTTTCGTTAATAACTCCTAAACAAAGTCGCGGACGCAATTTTTGCAAAGGAAAATGTTGCTTCGAATGATCTCAGGAACCTCCCATTTCTGTACGTTGAAGGAATTTTGGAACACCCTGTCTAAGACTCTAGCAACCCCCACTGAGACTGGTCACGTATTAAGGGTGCGCCGGGGCCAGAAATCGCTAGAAATGGCTGTAAGGTGGCGCCTCCATCGACGTTCGAGGTATATGGCGAAAAAAACGAAGAGGCAGATATGTTTCTCGAGGAGAGACGAAGACAGAGATTTTAAACGGCTTGATTTTTCGATAAACCCACTCAAGTTTCATTTAGCGAGGAAGCAATATTTTCTGATGCTCTTTACGTTGAAATATTCTCCGAATTATTGCGGGGTAGCGTACAGAGCCCTTTTTTGCAATTTGTCTCCTCAAACTTTATAAACAATAATATTCTATGTTTTTATAGAAGATATTTTTTTCTGTATGCTTTTTGTAAAAAAGGGCTCTGTGTTGGACACCGCAATAATTCGGAGAACATTTGAACACAAAGCGCATCAAAAAATATTGCTTCCTCGCTAAATAAAACCCAAGTAGGCACATCGAAAAATCAAGTGTATCTTTGTCTCTTTGTCACTCCTGCGAGCGAGCGACATATCTCCTTCTCCGTCGCAGTCACGTGTTCGTAGCCCAACAAGATAGGGTTAGGATAGGTTGGGCTGTGACGGAGAAGGAGATATGTCGCTCACTTCACACCCGCTGGTGTGACATAGAGACAGAGATACACTTGATTTTTCGATGTGCCTACTTGGGTTTTATTTAGCGAGGAAGCAATATTTTTTGATGCGCTTTGTGTTCAAATGTTCTCCGAATTATTGCGGTGTCCAACACAGAGCCCTTTTTTACAAAAAGCATACAGAAAAAAATATCTTCTATAAAAACATAGAATATTATTGTTTATAAAGTTTGAGGAGACAAATTGCAAAAAAGGGCTCTGTACGCTACCCCGCAATAATTCGGAGAATATTTCAACGTAAAGAGCATCAGAAAATATTGCTTCCTCGCTAAATGAAACTTGAGTGGGTTTATCGAAAAATCAAGCCGTTTAAAATCTCTGTCTTCGTCTCTCCTCGAGAAACATATCTGCCTCTTTGTTTTTTTCGCCATATACCTCGACGTCGATGGAGGCGCCACCTTACAGCCATTTCTAGCGATTTCTGGCCCCGGCGCAGCCTTAAGGGGGTACCGTAACCCCTGATCTGGGTATTTATCAGTGTAAGCAACCTCCACGCTGAAAAACAGTTTGGCAACAGTGACGAACATACATTTCTATCAATCTAACGCTTCAATTTCGCTATCAATACAGGTTTTTTTCTTGTTATCAATATCTTTATTGCTATTAATGGATCCGAGTGGCTTCAAGCCCTTCATATTTCTGTTGATACGAATCTATGATAGTTCTCCTGTCCAAACGCCATCTCGTTTGAGTAGCTGAACTAAAATTAGTTCTACTTGCCCTTCATTGCCCTTCATGAACGGAATCTGGGAAACAATTGAATGCGATCACGAGAAAACATTTTTTGTCTTCATATCAGCATATTACGAGCTGTGTGAGGGCTCATTGTAAAGAGGAAGGTTCGTCGCAGGTCGCTCAGCTCATGATTCAAGTCGAAAAAATCATTTTGTATTAGAAAAATACATTAGAATCTGCGGAATTTTTCTTCATTTTTTCCCCCTACTTTGGACGCTCATATTATTAGATATAAACATAATCTAACAAAATCATGAGCTGAGCGACCTGCGATCAACTTTCCTCTTTAGAATGAGCCTTCACACAGCTCGTAACATGCTTGTATAAAAACAAAAAATGGTTTCCCGTAAACATGGTTTTCACTTGTTTCTCTAGTAATATTCTAGTAATATGCTAGTCATATCCATGGGTACGGTACCCCCTTAATCTGGTTATCAGAGAGGGGGTGAACTGTATTCCCCTCGATTCCCTCGATCTGGCGACACTGTGACGGATAGACAGTGCAGGTTATGCTAAGGAAAGGCTTGGGTTCAAGGTTTCTTCCGTGACCGGTCTCCTCGGGAAGACTTCCTTTCGTCTTCGTTGTTGCGCAAAAGAAAAACACTGTACACGAGCGATCCTCTTATCGATACTCCCACTGCGTCACGCAAACCCAAACTAAGGGAACTCTCTCGACCTGTGTCTTCGGGGCATAGCTCGCCCCACGCGGGTAATTACGGCGAACAGATGAATCAGTTTCCCATTACAATTAGCCGGCTACAGCCGGAAAGGGACACGGAGTGGATACATCCCTTCACACCTGCTGTCGGCCACGTCTTTCGGCTGCCATTGACACAGTCTTTCCCATCGCACGATTCACAATGCGCTATCTTCTACCCGTCGACACCTCCGCCGCTTAAATTGCATAGATCGATATCAACTGCACGCTGTTTTATCGAACTCCTGCGGTTTCGCCGCTGAACTTTAGTGCCAGCGCGCTGACTGATAGATCTTTGACCTGGTTTGAATATCCACACCCTTCCACTGCGGCGTTCTATAGTTTAACATTGAACCTATCGTGAGCTAAAAACGCCTCACGTGTGTCGCCTCATAAATGTGCGATGCTCGATAATCCTGGCTAGCTAAAGTAATTCACAACCGAATGATCGCTGTAGCGAAGGTAAGAGTCGCAATGGTTCAGGACAAGGAAGCATCGAAACGTTTCTGGAGATTCAACCCTCGGATGCTATCGTTGGGTCTTCGATATCCCGCAACTGTTTTAATTAGTCATGTTACGGTTGCTAGGCACCTTGTAAACTGTGTACAACTATTAATAACATTTCAGACCTCATGAGTTTATAGAAAAAGTGGGTAGATCCAATGTAAAACGGCGAAACCATTTAAACAATGTGAAAATATCATTTTTAATTCACTAAAATTGTTTAAAACAAAAATACACGTTTCTCCTGTATGTGAAAATGAATGCAGACAATTTATATTTTGCAAAAAAATCTGCATTTTACACGATCAACGTACAAACTAAGCATGAGTGGGTCTTGATTTTATAATGAAGAAACTGAAAAGTGTTTTACTGTTACAGAGTGTGAGGAAACGTTTAGTCGTTGCCTCTTTTTGAAACAAATCATTTCTCGACCTATGAAGAGCAAATATGGTCCACAGTGTAGAATCGCCTGATTGAAGAAGCCACGATAAAACGTTCTGTTACATCCTGTACAGCTGTTTCGAAACTGTAGAAACAAATAATTGGAAAACTGTTTGCCACGTTAGTTTGGCTCGCAGAAAGTAAAACGTCCGAGAGTTTACCTGTTTTAAAGGGTGCGCGTCGCTGGCAAACGTGTCGAACGAGCGGTCGGATAAAATCGGCCGGAGGTAAAAAAGTGGAAAGAAGCATTTTGCTTCCGTAAACGAGCGGGCACGCGTTCAAATGGAACCCTTGTGTCTTGTTACCGGTGCAATCGCTTCTATCACGCCGTTCACAATTCTCTCCTCTCCGCCGCTGTCTGTCACGACTGCCACGTCGGCGAAATTGTAAATACTCTTCTGCAGAACGCTTCTCGCCTTTTAGCTGGGAAATTGACACGATTACTACCGACTGCGAAGCGTTCCAACGGGTCTTCGTGTCCGTTTTGTTCAATACTTTTCAATATACATGCCTACGGACCGCTGCGCAAGCAGAGCTCAAAGAAACGCTCTTCGAAACGAGCGTTTCCCATTTGTCTTTTACTGAGCGGGACATTTCTTTCAAATCGAAAACGATCCGAAGAAAAATGTAAACATTCGACAGCTGGGTATTAAGAAATTATAATTTGTAAGTCAAACGTAACTCGTAGAATGAGAAAAGCAACAAATAGGATGAAGAAAGTCAAGTTATCTTAAATTTCAGGACAAATACACCTTACTACTTGTTTATTCGTAATTTATCATTCTATCAAAACCGAGTATAAAAAGTAAATAATTCATTTCGTTAAAATCTGTAACTTTTATTCGAAACATTTTTGCGTACTGTTGAAAATAACGTAGATATGCTTCAGACGGACAGAATTCAGGGGACACTTTTATCTGATACATACTTTATAAATTTTATATTAAACTAGACAGAAAAGTCTAGCCCTTGTCAAAGTCTATTTAAAAAAAATTATAGTAATAACAATTTAAATATACAATCTTAATTTATCATCTTTTGTTTGTGCAAGAGGAGAGATGTATGAATATAAAATACTGTAACTAGTAAAAATTCATATAACCCTTTACAGTCAGAGCTATTCTGACTTGAAAATTAAAATTTCTTTCGACCTAGAATAATTCGATTATGTATGATTTTTTTTCATCTCATGGATATGCAATTGATATTGTACCTCATACTTAAATGTGTAGTAATTGATTAGTTCGGGAAGAGATAACATTCAATTTAGTTTCTATTTGAAAAGTGATCAGAGTTACTACTAAAAATTGCTGTATCATCATTCACAATATTGTTTACATTATCAAATATGTTGATATCTAATCAATTACTGCACATTTGAGTACTGTATGAGGTATTATGTCACTTTCATATTAAATATGTTGGTACCTAATCAATTACTACACATTTAAGTATTGTATGAGGTATTATATCAATTGCACATCCATGAGATGAAAATAAAATTATATCACATATGATATCAGTGTATAGAATTAATTTGAACACAGTTTCGATATATTAATATTTATTCATACAACAAATAACAATTACTTATAACATAGAAACTATATAACAACTGTATAACAATATAACTGTTAAAACAAATTTGCATCTGTTTTCAGCAGGCCAATTATTTATTGAGTTTAATGCTGATGTTACTGATTTGTCTCGATTAAATACTAATTTATGTAATTGTCCAACGGTTTTTCGTTTTGGCGTTGACGTTCCCATCGCAGATGGTATGAAGAGTCGGGGTTGCATTCGATATTTAACCGAACAAGTCAGCAAGACCACCAAGGTCTCCAAAGACATAACCTCCTCTTTTTGCAAAATCTACTGAACCGCGTAAAACAGTGGGGCCTACTCTATCAAGGAGATGGGGATTAGACTTAAGAGCATCATGTACAGCGTTGAGTATATCCTTGACCGAACCACCAACGGCCTTGCCACCAACGTTCACAACATCCTTTACACCGTCTCCAACACCATGCGCCAAGTTGCCAACGAGATGAGTTCCGGCGGTGAGTGTTTCGTTCAGACCATCGCCAAGGCCATGGACCAGGTTACCAGCAAGATGGCCAGTTCCATTTACAACGTCCTCTACACCATCGCCAACAGTTTTAACCACGTCCTCTGCTCCCTTGACGACATGACCGGCGATACCTTCAACTAGTCCGGTCACGCCCTGAGAGATATTATAAATGCTTTTTAAATACCAGCGGTAATGATTCAGCATCCTGCAACATCATCAGCAAAGTCTGCAGTGCTGTGGGATTAGAGTTGCCATGTATAAACTCGCGAATCAAGATCGCTTTCAAGTACTTTTTAAGTTGCACTATAAACAAATATTGCGGGCGGGAAATGCGTGCAAAATGTATGTATTTATTACGATAAGTATCAGCAGATAGGAATCTTTGTTTAATGAATTATTGAGCAAGTTTCAACTCGATATATCTTATGGTTCAAGAGTTATAGCCTAGAGCCTATCTTTAAAACTTGATTGAAAACATTTAAGGTGGCATTGTGTACGTCGCTTGAAATGTGAGGGATCACAATGCTGTTTAAGAATTATCAGTTTATACTTACAGAGGCAGCAGACTTAGTTCCGGTCTGGGCAGCTGGTGCAGCCTGTAGACAATAAATTGATTAAAATTAATGTTCTTTTGTTACAATACCATGAAGATGTTCATAGGTTCACTGGACCAAAAGTTATGAGTGTTTAAAGTTGTGTTCAGGTGGCAGCACTTTAAACTTCAACTTTACTTCAAGTTTCAACACGCATAACTTTTGAATCAGACAATTCCTAAAGTTACAGCTTGCTTTATGGCATTTTCTCATGAAAAATCTACAATATTACATTTTAAAAAATTAAAAAGTTTTGGTTTCGTAAACTGAAGTTTAACCGAATATTAAAATTGCCCAATTCCATATTTTTCAATAGAATACGTTCATTCTTTCAAAATTTCAAGTGATCAGAATTAGAGACATTTATATGCGAAAACGAATTAAAAAGTATTGGTAAAATTTCAAATATGAAGGATTGTTTACTACGTACCAGAACTGCAGCCACGCCAAAGACGACGAAGATTGGTAATACTCGGAAGAACATTTTCGGTTTGTGTTGTGATTTGGTTAGCTAATACAAGCTCTTGATGAATCTTGGAGATTGAGTGCTGTAATTCGGATTCGCTGAGCCTTTTATATGGGCCAGAGCTCTCGTGAATGACAACTGTGTCAATAAAAGCCGAATAAGTCATACTGTACGAAATCGACAAGGTTTGTTTCAATGACATGTGTATCACAACATATGTTCGTCAACACAAATTACAAATTACGCGACTATCTAATGCAAATATATAGCTCATTAACATGATGTTGTTTTTAAAAGAATTAGGCAAAGTAAACGATCTCCGCGATTGCACGATCGTGCTACGGAAAAGTTCTCATGACCCAAATAAAGTAAATAATTCATTTCGTTAAAACCTGAAATTTTTATTCAAAACATTTTTGCGTATTGTTGAAAATAACGTAGATATACTTCAGGTGGACAGAATTCAGGAGACACTTTTATTCGATACATATTTTTTATGGGTATAATTATGAAATACCATTTTTGCAAAAAAAATCTAGCGTTGACTCTTTTTTTTACAAAAGAATTTATGCTAAAACTAATATTGTCATTTAATAATTGTACAATATTTATGGTGAAATAATTGTTATTTATACTACATACACATGCTTATTGAGCGAATTATTCGATTATTCGATATCGCTAGTGAGTTGATATATTTGATAGTAAATCTTATAAAATGTATTCAAAACTCCCGTCGTTTAAAGTGACTGAAACAGTCTAAATTTAGTCGATAATTTAATTAGTCGACTGAAAATAGTAATTGATTACATCGATTTAGTCGATAGTTAGTCGATAGTTTTCAGTCGATCTGGTGGCACGTGACCGATCTGCACCTGACCCCATCTTTCCCCAGGATTTGCTTTTGCGATTGGTGAAACATCGGTGTAGCAGCGCGTGCCCTATTCTACGGAACATCTGCTCAGCTGGTTGCAGATGCACGTTGTTGGCTTGTAGCGAAGATGATCTGATGGAATTTTAAGGTGTTGCTTTGCCATCTGTGGCCACTTTTTACGCCCACTCGCAATCAGTCATTGTCACATAAACGAGAGCCAATTTCACTAATCTTTCACGATATCACGAATCATCTATCGGTAGCTACGGAGTGAAGCTTCACTCACGAAACTTGTATCTGCATTTATCCAGCTGATATTTCGCACACTCCACCTTTGAGCTACCTTCTGCAGCTCTTTTCTTTCTCTATTTTAGCAGGATAAAATCAGAGGCCCAAAACTACATTTATTTTTTAAATGTTTTCGAAAAAGTCATCAGAGTTACATTATCAAATATGTTGGTATCTAATCAATTACCACAGATTTAAGTATTGTATGAGGAATTATATCAATTGCACATCCGTGAGACGGAAAAAAATAATATTCAGTTGAATTATTCTAGGTCGGAAGATGTATGTATCTTTTAAAGTTAGAATAGCTCCGACTGCAAAGAGTTAATATGAATTAAAAAAGAATGCCATTCATCAACGCATCTCAATGAAATTTGCCAAAGAAGAAGTGATTAGAAAATTCATTTCCAATGGAAATTAACCAAGCGATAAGGAAATTAATTTTTAATATTCTGATTACGAACAACCATTATGAAATGTTGAATATTCGTTGGTCAATATACCGGGTCCTGAATTGTATTTCGAGTCGCGATTTAACATAACGTTTCGCTGATATCAATGTATAGGGTCAATTTCAACACAGTTTCGATATATTAATGTTTATTCATACAACAAATAACAATTACTTATAACATAAAAAATATATAACAACTGTATAACAATATAACTGTTTCAACAAATTTGCATCCGTTTTCAGCAGGCCAATTAATTATTGAGTTTAATGCTGATGTTACTGATTTGTCTCGATTAAATACTAATTTATGTAATTGTCCAACGGTTTTTCGTTTTGGCGTTGACGTTCCCATCGCAGATGGTACGAAGAGTCTGGGTTGCATTCGATATTTAACCGAGCAAGTCAGCAAGACCATTACCAAGGTCTCCAAGGACATCAGCTCCTGTCTTTGCAATATCTTCTACACCGTCTCCAACAGTGTTGACTACGTTGCCAACGAGATGGGTACCAGCCTTAGCAACATCACCTACACCGTTGCCTACATCCTTGACCAAACCACCAACGGCCTTGCCACCAACGTTCACAACATCCTTTACACCCTCTCCAACACCATGGGCCAAGTTGCCAACGAGATGGGCACCACCTTTGACAACGTCGTTCAGGCCGGTTCCAACACCATGGGCCAAGTTGCCAACGAGATGGGCACCACCTTTGACAACGTCGTTCAGGCCGGTTCCAACACCATGGACCAAATTGCCAACAACATGGCCACCAACAGTGGCAACATCCTTCAAACCGTTGCCAAGACCATGAGCCACGTTGCCAACGAGATGAGTTCCGGCGGTGAGTGTTTCGTTCAGACCATCGCTAAGGCCATGGACCAGGTTCCCAGCAAGATGGCCAGTTCCATTTACAACGTCCTCTACACCATCGCCAACAGTTTTAACCACGTCCTCTGCTCCCTTGACGACATGACCGGCGATACCTTCAACTAGTCCGGTCACGCCCTGAAAGATATTATAAATGCCATTTGAAATACCAGCGGTAAGGATTCAGCATCCTGCAACATCATCAGCAAAGTCTGCAGTGCTGTGGGATTAGAGTTGCCATGTATAAACTCGCGAATCAAGATCGCTTTCAAGTACTTTTTAAGTTGCACTATAAACAAATATTGCGGGCGGGAAATGCGTGCAAAATGTATGTATTTATTACGATAAGTATCAGTAGATAGGAATCTTTTTATAATGAATTATTGAGCAAATTTTAATGCGATATCTCTTATTAGGTTGCGGCGTTTGTGGGGCTTCTACCGTGGCCTTCTCTAACCTAGAGCCTATCTTTAAAACTTGATTGAAAACAATTATCGTGACGTTGTGTACGTCGCTTGAAATGTGAGGGATCACAATGCTGTTTAAGAATTATCAGTTTATACTTACAGAGGCAGCAGACTTAGTTCCGGTCTGGGCAGCTGGTGCAGCCTGTAGACAATAAATTGATTAAAATTAATGTTCTTTTGTTACAATACTATGAAGATGTTCATAGGTTCACTGGACCAAAAGTTATGAGTGTTTAAAGTTGTGTTTAGGTGGCAGCACTTTAAACTTCAACTTTACTTCAAGTTTCAACACGCATAACTTTTGAATCAGACAATTCCTAAAGTTACAACTTGCTTTATGGCATTTTCTCATGAAAAATCTACAATATTACATTTTAAAAAATTAAAAAGTTTTGGTTTCGTAAACTGAAGTTTAACCGAATATTAAAATTGCCCAATTCCATATTTTTCAATAGAATACGTTCATTCTTTCAAAATTTCAAGTGATCAGAATTAGAGGCATTTATATGCGAAAACGAATTAAAAAGTATTGGTAAAATTTCAAATATGAAGGATAGTTTGCAACGTACCAGAACTGCAGCCACGCCAAAGACGACGAAGATTGGTAATACTCGGAAGAACATTTTCGGTTTGTGTTGTGATTTGGTTAGCTAATACAAGCTCTTGATGAATGTTGAAGATTGAGTGCTGTAATTCGGATTCGCTGGGCCTTTTATATGGGCCAGAGCTCTCGTGAATGACAACTGTGTCAATAAAAGCCGAATACGTCATACTGTACGAAATCGACAAGGTTTGTTTCAATGACATGTGTATCACAACATATGTTCGTCAACACAAATTACAAATTACGCGACTATCTAATGCAAATATATAGCTCATTAACATGATGTTGTTTTTAAAAGAATTAGGCAAAGTAAACGATCTCCGCGATTGCACGATCGTGCTACGGAAAAGTTCTCATGACCCAAATAAAGAATATGCCGATGAAATCAATCAAAGATTGACAATTGTCGTATTTTTGTTATTACATCTCAATGTGATAAATCACAGCGTTTTAAGGAGGTATGCACTTTTCTATTATTTTGCTAACAAAATCCAAGCTGTATTACTTCGGTCCTCTAAAAATGATTTATTTTATTTAAAATTGATATAACTGAATATGAACATATCAACTGTACTTCAACGTGCTTTAGAAATTCTTATGATTTTTAATGGTCACTGGGAACTAAAACAATAATTCTGGCCATTTTTATAGTTATAATGTAGGATCACAGGAAAAATGAGGGAACTGCGGCCGCAGAAATCGAACCCGGGCCCTCACTGGTGGTAGCCGATCGACGAACCCGCTTACCTTCGGAACCCTCTCATTTTTTCCCAATCTCCTGCAGTATATTTGATCTGGGGGTCCTGATTCCACAATAATTTTAACATTAAAGTTATATCATGACTTTTAAATTTTGTCTCTTAACAATTAAGATGTCTGGACGAAGTATTATTTCAAATTTCAAATAGCCCGTTCTATTTTAAATTGTGTGTGTACTATGAAAAATTTTCTTCGCGAGGTAATGTTTTTAAAATGTTTATATTAGGGCTTTAATTTTCCCGAAGCTTCGATGTCTTCGACGTTTTGTCGCTTCGAAGTTTCGTAGCTTCGAAGGATTCCAAGTGCTCGAAATTTCAAAATCTTCGAAACGTATAAAGTTGTAACTTATGAGTTTCATACCATGTGATGATTTTTGATAAAGTGAAAAGAACGGAGGTTCGAAATTAGAAATTTTGATTCTCATCGCCTTCGAAATTAGAAACTTTGATTCTCATCGCATCGAATTTTCGAACCTTCGAAGTTTTAGAAGGAACGAAGGGAACATTGAAGCTTCGAAGGTTCTGAAATCGAAGCTTCGAAATCTTCGATCTTCGAAGGAAAGTTGCAGCCCTACTTTATATAGGTTGGGGAAAAAGTAATCCATTATTTTTCGCTTTACTTCAAAACTTTATTTAACATGGTTCGGATTGCCCGATTTGGGTCGAATATGCGCCGTGTAGTTCAATAATTTGTTGCCATTCTGAATATAACTTCATAATGCCCCCCTCATAAGTCAAACGTAGCTCGTAGGATAAAAACTTCAACAAATAGGATGAAGAAAGTCAAATGATCTTAAATTTCAGGACAAATGCACCGTACTACTTGTTTATTCGTAATTTATCATTCTATCAAAAGCGAGTATAAAAAGTAAATAATTCATTTCGTTAAAACCTGTAATTTTTATTCAAAACATTTTTGCGTACTGTTGAAAATAACGTAGATATACTTCAGGTGGACAGAATTCAGGAGACACTTTTATTTGATACATATTTTTTATGGGTATAATTATGAAATACCATTTTTGCAAAAAAAATCTAGCGTTGACTCTTTTTTTTACAAAAGAATTTATGCTAAAACTAATATTGTCATTTAATAATTGTACAATATTTATGGTGAAATAATTGTTATTTATACTACATACACATGCTTATTGAGCGAATTATTCGATTATTCGATATCGCTAGTGAGTTGATATATTTGATAGTAAATCTTATAAAATGTATTCAAAACTCCCGTCGTTTAAAGTGACTGAAGCAGTCTAAATTTGGTCGATAATTTAATTAGTCGACTGAAAATAGTAATTGATTACATCGATTTAGTCGATAGTTAGTCGATAGTTTTCAGTCGATCGTGTCCATCACTAATTGATACGCCAACACGTAGTTTCTCAAAACAAAAAGCAACACTGCCATCCATCTGGTGGCACGTGACCGATCTGCACCTGACCCCATCTTTCCCCAGGATTTGCTTTTGCGATTGGTGAAACATCGGTGTAGCAGCGCGTGCCCTATTCTACGGAACATCTGCTCAGCTGGTTGCAGATGCACGTTGTTGGCTTGTAGCGAAGATGATCTGATGGAATTTTAAGGTGTTGCTTTGTCATCTGTGGCCACTTTTTACGCCCACTCGCAATCAGTCATTGTCACATAAACGAGAGCCAATTTCACTAATCTTTCACGATATCACGAATCATCTATCGGTAGCTACGGAGTGAAGCTTCACTCACGAAACTTGTATCTGCATTTATCCAGCTGATATTTCGCACACTCCACCTTTGAGCTACCTTCTGCAGCTCTTTTCTTTCTCTATTTTAGCAGGATAAAATCAGAGGCCCAAAATTACATTTATTTTTTAAATGTTTTCGAAAAAGTCATCAGAGTTACATTATCAAATATGTTGGTATCTAATCAATTACCACAGATTTAAGTATTGTATGAGGAATTATATCAATTGCACATCCGTGAGGTGAAAAAAATATTTAATTTTTTAAAGTTAGAATAGCTCCGACTGCAAAGAGTTAATATGTATTAAAAACGAATGCCATTCATCAACGCATCTCAATGAAATTTGCCAAAGAAGAAGTGATTAGAAAATTCATTTCCAATGGAAATTAACCAAGTGATAAGGAAATTAATTTTTAATATTCTGATTACGAACAACCATTATGAAATGTTGAATATTCGTTGGTCAATATACCGTGTCCTGAATTGTATTTCGAGTCGCGATTTAACATAACGTTTCGGTGATATCAATGTATAGGGTCAATTTCAACACAGTTTCGATATAGTAATGTTTATTCATACAACAAATAACAATTACTTATAACATAGAAAATATATAACAACTGTATAACAATATAACTGTTTCAACAAATTTGCATCCGTTTTCAGCAGGCCAATTATTTATTGAGTTTAATGCTGATGTTACTGATTTGTCTCGATTAAATACTAATTTATGTAATTGTCCAACGGTTTTTCGTTTTGGCGTTGACGTTCCCATCGCAGATGGTATGAAGAGTCTGGGTTGCATTCGATATTTAACCGAGCAAGTCAGCAAGACCGTTACCAAGGTCTCCAAGGACATCAGCTCCTGTCTTTGCAATATCTTCTACACCGTCTCCAACAGTGTGGACTACGTTGCCAACGAGATTGGTACCAGCCTTAGCAACATCGCCTACACCGGTGCCTACATCCTTGACCAAACCACCAACGGCCTTGCCACCAACGTTCACAACATCCTTTACACCCTCTCCAACACCATGGGCCAAGTTGCCAACGAGATGGGCACCACCTTCGACAACGTCGTTCAGGCCGGTTCCAACACCATGGGCCAAGTTGCCAACGAGATGGGCACCACCTTTGACAACGTCGTTCAGGCCGGTTCCAACACCATGGACCAAATTGCCAACAACATGGCCACCAACAGTGGCAACATCCTTCAAACCGTTGCCAAGACCATGAGCCACGTTGCCAACGAGATGAGTTCCGGCGGTGAGTGTTTCGTTCAGACCATCGCTAAGGCCATGGACCAGGTTCCCAGCAAGATGGCCAGTTCCATTTACAACGTCCTCTACACCATCGCCAACAGTTTTAACCACGTCCTCTGCTCCCTTGACGACATGACCGGCGATACCTTCAACTAGTCCGGTCACGCCCTGAAAGATATTATAAATGCCATTTGAAATACCAGCGGTAAGGATTCAGCATCCTGCAACATCATCAGCAAAGTCTGCAGTGCTGTGGGATTAGAGTTGCCATGTATAAACCCGCGAATCCAGGACACTTTCAAGTACTTTTTAAGTTGCACTATAAACAAATGTTTCGGGCGGGAAATGCGTGCAAAATGTATGTATTTATTACGATAAGTATCAGCAGAAAGGAATCTTTTTATAATGAATTATTGAGCAAGTTTCAACTCGATATATCTTATGGTTCAAGAGTTATAGTAAAATTCCAAAGAGAAGTTAGTGAGAGAAGTTGTGGCGTTTGAGGGGTTCCTACCGTGGCCTTCTCTAACCTAGAGCCTATCTTTAAAACTTGATTGAAAACATTTATCGTGACGTTGTGTACGTCGCTTGAAATGTGATGGATCACAATGCTGTTTAAGAATTACCAGTTTATACTTACAGAGGCAGCAGACTTAGTTCCGGTCTGGGCAGCTGGTGCAGCCTGTAGACAATAAATTGATTAAAATTAATGTTCTTTTGTTACAATACTATGAAGATGTTCATAGGTTCACTGGACCAGAAGTTATGAGTGTTTAAAGTTGTGTTTAGGTGGCAGCACTTTAAACTTCAACTTTACTTCAAGTTTCAACACGCACAACTTTTGAATCAGACAATTCCTAAAGTTACAACTTGCTTTATGGCACTTTCTCATGAAAAATCTACAATATTACATTTAAAAAAATTAAAAAGTTTTGGTTTCGTAAACTGAAGTTTAACCGAATATTAAAATTGCCCAAGTTCATATTTTTCAATAGAATACGTTCATTCTTTCAAAATATTAAGTGATCAGAATTAGAGACATTTATATGCGAAAACGAATTAAAAAGTATTGGTAAAATTTCAAATATGAAGGATTGTTTACTACGTACCAGAACTGCAGCCACGCCAAAGACGACGAAGATTGGTAATACTCGGAAGAACATTTTCGGTTTGTGTTGTGATTTGGTTAGCTAATACAAGCTCTTGATGAATCTTGGAGATTGAGTGCTGTAATTCGGATTCGCTGAGCCTTTTATATGAGCCAGAGCTCTCATGAATGACAACTGTGTCAATAAAAGCGGAATACGTCATACTATACGAAATCGACAAGGTTTGTTTGAATGACATGTGTATCACAACATATGTTCGTCAACACAAATTACAAATTATGCGACTATCTAATGCAAATATGTAACTCATTAAAAAATGAGCAAATAAAGAATATGTCAATGAAATCTATCAAAGATTGACAAGTGTCGTATCTTTGTTATTACATCTCAATGTTATAAATCATTGTGTTTTAAGGAGGTATTCACTTTTAAAATCTCTTAAAGTACGTACTTATATTAAATTATTTATAATGGTCACTGGTAACTAAAACAAAAATTCTGGCCATTTTAATAGTTATATTGGTTATATTAAATGGTTTCTTAGTCTTTTGGAATTTTCCTTCGTGATATTGTCACCACAAAGGAGAGCTTGGTAAAATAGTATTTTAAATACTGAATAGTAGATAAAGTTCAGAGACTTTTTATCTTTGCTGAACTGATTCCTATCCTGGAAGGAGCACCCTACAGATGCAAATCTGGAGCGTTGCAACTTGTATGCAAATAGTCGTAATCAATCAAAAAATGAAACGAAAATGTGGAAAATGATAGTTTCATATATTAAGTGCCATCTTATTTAATTTAAAATACTATTAATTAGTATTTGATATATTCATTTCGCCAAATGACTCCCACCTTTGGCACAAGAAGGTGGTTAAATAAGAGTAAGCTTGGGCAATACTAAACATTAACGAACAAATGAACGTCTGTGTATGATCGTCTTATCTGGCAATATGAAGCGTATAAATTACGAAAGAAACGTTCGGGATAACCTAATAATCCCCAAATGGTACGATTCAAGCAGACGCGGCATAGAAAGTGGGGACGCGCACGATCGTTCCGAATAGGAACTAGATTCCACTACTATGCTACCGCAGTTGAATAAAACGCGGAGCCGAAGTTTCCTTAAAGATCCAGAGGCCAGTTCAGTCTGTCTTAGTCCTCGGAGGAATTTTCGTTGAAAGGAATCGCCGGGGTAGAGCGCGGCCATTTAGTTTTTACGAAGACGAGCACTCTGGAATCTCTGGAATAGCTTTTCATAATTTGCAACCCACAAAACCTAGCAGCGATTCGCCGCGAAGGAGCGATCCAAAGAAATCTGTAAGACCCGTTGAAAGTGTCCGTGGCTCCGTGAAATGGCGTGCGGAGGACGAAAGAAAACCGTCGACGAATCAGTGGACGTTAGGGTCTCTCGAAGGTCCCGCTGATGTCGCGAGTCGCTGGCCCATGAATCCGGGTCTCATTTCGGGGACAATAGGCGAACATGTTGCTGTCTTGCAAGCGACCTGTGTACATTAGTGGTTCTCGACCCCCTAGAAAAAAAGAGTGCCGCGTGCATCGTTAATGGCGGATGGAACCTGCTACGCGATTCCGACTTGGAAGCAGCAGGTGTCTGGGACGGGAATCGCTTCTCTGACTCATCGCCAGGTGATGTCTACCAGCGCGGACGAAGGAACCGGAAGCACTTGCACAGAAGGCAAACCGTTTTCTTGCAGTCGGCGACGAGAACGAAAGTTTTTGCTCTTCCCTAGCTACTCGTGCGCCGTGATAGTCCTTTTTCATGGCTCCGTGACTCGGACAATGATATTCGGCATGATTGGGTTTCATGTTCCGCGAGACGTTCGCTCGGTTCTATTAGCTGCGCAGGCAACTTCTGTCGTTTTCTTCTTATAAATTTCCAGTCATTTGTTTCAAGTTTTTACAAACAAGTCAATCTATTACATTGAGTCGTTACGAAACTCCTGTTACGTTTCTAACAGATGATGATATTCCTGTAATAGTGGGATCGCATTGAACATATGAATTTGGCAGCTGGAGCAACGTTGGGTATAAGATTTCCTTAATTATAAATTTACCATTTGATTATAAATTTATTTATTGTTCTTCCATCAAATCCTGCTCTCCTTTCAAATTGGCGCTTTATATCATTCAACGTTGACTCGGACAACAATTTAATTATTGAATCCAACTTTCAATTCAATTATTGAATAAAATTTGTGATTTCGGCGCAAATAAAATTTATTATATATTTAATTTTCGATCAAGAAGAATTCATCTTAATTATTGAATTGTTGGCTGGAACAGCAAGACATTTAGACAAATTGAATCAAGAATATTTATATCATATTTTAGCTATTACAAGCCGATTGTTTCAATGATAGAATCATAGAAAAAAATAGTAAACGATCAAAATTTGCGGCGTAAAGAAGGAGAGCGTATGGGAAAGAAAGAGACATAGTTCACAGCATTTTCCATACGGTCTCTTTCTTTGCGTCGCAAATTTTGATCGTTTATTATTTTTTCTATGATTTTCTATGATGCTATCATTGAAACAATTGGCTTGTGATAGCTAAAATATGATATAAAAATTCTCGATTCAATTTTGTCTAACTGTCTTGCAAATACTGCATCGAAAGTTGTTCCTGATCTTCTAGTCCATCAGGATTATTTTCAAATTTCCAATCTTAATTTACTTCTAAACATTACTAGACTGCAAGAAGTTTCACATTTGAAATCCTGAACGTTGTGAAGAATTTCTAATCACAGAATGAATGGGGGCCAAGAAAAACGCGATCGTCCAATATATCTCAAATACCATTCTGACTCGCTGAGGCAGAATATCGCCGCTCTCGGTTCAGACGATTAGAATATTCGATGGAGCCCTCGGCGTCGAGACCTTTGCTGGCGTCGCGTAGTCGGATCCTGAAGAAAAGGAGAAGTGGCCCGATACGCATGGGACTGGTGTCGGTGTGTGGACGTACACCGACGACCCACGCACGCACGTGCGAATTCACGATCGAACGCACGCGTTTCTCAGTCTCGCATCGTGGCGTTTTCCCAGCCATGGTTCGCAGACGGAGCCCAGGGTCCCGTCGGTTATTCTTCTGGGTTCTGGCTTCGTTTCAGCCCTCGTCCCGGCACTCTTATATTCCTCTTTCAGCTCTTCCGCCTACAGTAATTTCTGAATCGTAGTCCTCGGTCGCCTCTTCAATCGTAGTCCAGTGCCTACCCATTCCACCACCTGTCAACGCTGCGCCGGGCAGCAGGACGGCGATGTTTGATGTCGGCTCGGGTATATCGGTGTGAACACCACTACATTGACTCGAGTGAATCGAATTTTCAAACTACTTAATTTTCATTATTTTTTTATGAGATTTTACTGGCTTATTCCTGGCATTTTTCTGATTAAAATCATACCAAACACGATATAATTTGGCCAATATTTAGTGGTTTAATCGACGATGAAAGTTTTACTTACAAGAAGGACAGCGTGTTTGATCTATGCCGGCGACGGCGACTCTTCGCGTCTCTTTCTTTCCAATACGCTCTTCTTCGTTGCGTTCGAAACTTTCATCGTCGATTAAACTACTAAATATTGGCCAAATTATATCGTGTTTGGTATGATTTTAATCAGAAAAATGCCACGAATATGTTGGTGAAAGTTCCATAATGATATCATCGAAAATAAAGAAGTTAAGGTCTTGGTGTTTTATTGTGATGACGCACGGGCCTTTAAACTGTGCCGGCGACGGGGACTATTTCATTCTGTCCTTCTCTACGTTCGGCTTGTCGTTTGAAGTCTCGGCGCGATAGGGTAGACGCAGTCATAAATCAAAAAATAGCCACCCTACTTCATCGTAGTCCGTTCAAAACACGGGCGTTGGGACTACGATTCAGAAATTACTGTACTCCTCTTCTCCTTCCCCCTTTCTTTTTTTCCTACTCCAGTGTGGGCAGCCGTCGTTGCGCAATCAAGCTTCCCCTCTGCGGATTTTATTGTTCCGTGTACGCACGGGCTCGGTATCGGTAGCAGAGACATTTACGGCGAAGGTAATCATCCGTTCGACGCGAAAGGCGAATTCGATTTTACTTCGCTTCGTTGCCCTAACCTCTTGCGCTGTGATTCACTTCACGGTTGCAGCGAGTACTTCTTCTTCGTTGGAAAACGTTCTAGAAGAAGGATTGATACTCTATCGCAAAATTACAAAGGTGTCTTCCACGTAAATGCTATCATCTTCGCTACTAGATACGTCAACGAGTTGAAATCAAAATATCTAAAACACGGAGACCCGTTCTGAAGAAACCTAACAGGTTTATCTTTGTACTACTTGAGCCTTCCCCCTTGGAAAATGGAAAAATTAAAGAAAGAAATCAATAACCAGCCTGCATATAATGAAACTTCAGTAACAAATTGCGAATGTATATCCATAAATACGAAAACGAAAGAATCAAATTGGAATATAATGATGAACAAGTTTTTAGTTGTAGCAACGTTTCTGATGTCTGTAAGAAGTACGATATTTGAATGTTGGCAAACATTGGTTGGTCCAATGTAATATTATCATACGTATTTCTAGTTAGTTAACCAACTACAATAATTGCGATAATTTTTCATCGTAGATTGTATAGTTGAAAAACCGGCCGATATCCGATATCCAACCATAAATGTTACTAAGAAATATGTGCTAGGAACAATTCAGTAGAGCTGTGTTCCCGAATACAAAAACCGAATTAGAGCAGAAACACAATAATAATTATTCATGTCTAAGGAGAACAACCGAGGCGCTGTGCGAAAATATTGAAAACATCGTTTTCCCAAAGAAGGGCATTGATTTACAAATTCCCTGAAATCATTAACCCCTTGGCGTGTTTTAACGAGTCACACTCGCGGTCAAGATTTCAAACAAAGTCACACAAATATGAATTCAGCTCTTTGTTTTTTAATAAAATAAAATTTGATTTGTTCGTAATCAATATGTCAGCATTCAAATAAATGTAGCCGTACAAAAAATATATGTGAGAATTTAAATATGGTATAATTAAACAATAGATAGATCATAAACATTTTATTATGAACACAATTATACATACAGCAGGAACATAACGATTAAATACACGTCTGAACTGAACGAAGTATGTCAAAAGAGTGTGAGAATCATCACGACTAATAAATCAGTGATTCATGTCGCGAAGGAACGATTCCTTTTCTTTGAATAAACAATCTTTTCTACATATTGGGTAATTAATAGAGAGCGGATCATTATGCAGAATAAAATTTTTTTACATAAATTACATCAGACTGGAGTGAAATAGAAATTTACTTCCTTTCTTAATATGTTCGATAGATTGAAAATAGTGTAACAGTGTCTGTAAATTTTTCAAATGTTTCTATTGTTTCAAATTACACCTACTAATCTTCGCTACAAATGCATAAAATCCGCTGTCTGGTGATTAAACTCAAATAGAGCAAATTATACATTTTCTTTTCTCTTCTACGACTTTTGATGATGATTTGAAAGAAAATGATATGGCAAGGGGTTGAAAATGTGGGTGCAACACGCGAACGCGTAAAAGTTCGCAGTGTACGGCTTCGACACAGTTGTAGAAACAGCGAAGTTCACGGTTCGAGTGTCATTGCTCCATTCCCGGCGCGACGCGGCGTCTTGTTCCGACGTATCGTTTCCTCGGCGATTAGTAACGCGATATTCCACCCTCGTTGGTAAATTGTCCATGCGTCCGCGGGGAGTGTATGTATTTTCTAGGTCGCGGCTCACGCAAGACTTGCCGCGTTAATTCGAACGTCTCCGAACGGAATCTGTCTTCCTATCTTCTTGCTCCAGCGACTTTTCCGTTGCGGATCAGCCTGTGAAATCTAACGCTTCTCGGCGCTTCGCCGACTCCTGGAACCTTCTCTGCCTCGAGTCCTCGCTCGCCTCAGTTTTCGCCTTAGTGGACCAGAACTGTCTCACTGATCTCAGGTTCTGGGAACAGACTCAGCGGTCCCACATCCCGCCGAGTATCGAATACGACACGCATCTAATCCGATTGTCGGAGGATATTGAGGGGGTACCGTACCCATGGATATGACTAGCATATTACTAGAATATTACTAGCGAAACAAGTGAAAACCGTGATTACGTGAAACCATTTTTTGTTTTTGTACAAGCATGTTACGAGCTGTGTGAAGGCTCATTCTAAAGAGGAAAGTTGATCGCAGGTCGCTCAGCTCATGATTTTGTTAGATTATATTTATATCTAATAATATGAGCGTCCAAAGTAGGGGGAAAAATGAAGAAAAATTCCGCAGATTCTAATGTATTTTTTTAATAGAAAACGATTTCTTCGACTTGAATCATGAGCTGAGCGACCTGCGATCGACCTTCCTCTGTCAAAAGAACCATTTTTTGTCCTCATATGAGCATATTTTGAGCTGCATAAAGGTTCTTTTGACAGAGGAAGGTTGATCGCAGGTCGTTCAGCTCATGATTTAATTAGATTACGTTTATATCTAATAATATGAGCGTCCAAAGTAGGGGAAAAAATTAAGAAAAATTCCTCAGATTCCAATGTATTTTTCTAATACAAAACGATTTCTTCGACTTGAATCATGAGTTGAGCGACCTGCGATCGACCTTCCTCTGTCAAAAGAACCATTTTTTGTCCTCATATGAGCATATTTTGAGCTGCATAAAGGTTCTTTTGACAGAGGAAGGTTGATCGCAGGTCGTTCAGCTCATGATTTAATTAGATTATGTTTATATCTAATAATATGAGCGTCCAAAGTAGGGGAAAAAATTAAGAAAAATTCCTCAGATTCCAATGTATTTTTCTAATACAAAACAATTTCTTCGACTTGAATCATGAGTTGAGCGACCTGCGATCGACCTTCCTCTGTCAAAAGAACCTTTATGCAGTTCAAAATATGCTCATATGAGGACAAAAAATGGTTTCCCGTGATTGCATTCAATTGTTCCCCAGATTCCGTTCATGAAGGGCAAGTAGAACTAATTTTAGTTCAGCTACTCAAACGAGATGGCGCTTAGACAGGAGAACTATCAGCGTAGATTCGTAACAACAGAAATATAAAGGGCTTGAAGCCACTTGGATCCATTAATAGCAATAAAGATATTAATAAAAAGAAAAAAATCTGTATTGATAGCGAAATTGAAGCGTTAGATTGATACAAATGTATGTTCATCACTGTTGCCAAACTGTTTTTCAGTGTGGAGGTTGGTTACACTGATAAATACTCAGATCAGGGGTTACCATACCCATGGATATGACTAGAATATTACTAGCGAAACAAGTGAAAACCGTGATTACGGGAAACCATTTTTTGTTTTTGTACAAGCATGTTACGAGCTGTGTGAAGGCTCATTCTGAAGAGGAAAGTTGATCGCAGGTCGCTCAGCTCATGATTTTGTTAGATTATGTTTATATCTAATAATATGAGCGTCCAAAGTAGGGGAAAAAATGAAGAAAAATTCCACAGATTCCAATGTATTATAGATAGATGGTTTCAGTGCACAGGTTCGATAAAAAATAAACTAAAATTCCATGTTTTATAACAAATTTGCAAGTTGAAATCCCGACGTTTCGATCCTGATGCAAAAATTGATGTAACATTGCAAAAATAACCGTATTTTAAAAGAAAAGGAAAAACAATGCTTTAAACTCGAAAATAAACTTATTTTTCTCACATATTATATAGGAAAGAAATTTATCTTCATGAATAACGTGTTACTTCCATGCGGGTAGATAATGGACTGAATCCTTGTTGAAGGTTACAAAGTAAACAGTGAATACTAACGGACAGAGAATTGAAACTTGACCAATTAGAAGCAAGTGATCTATGTTTGCTACAATCCATAATAGGCGGCAAATTCAAACCTCAATATAATTCGTCTCGATCACATGACTACACAGTATAATACCTCAACATTGTTGTGGTAACAGAAAGAAATTAACATTCAACTACATTTGAAATTGAAACGCAAATAATTCAGAATCAAACATTATAGTAAATACTATATATAGAATACTATTAAAAAGTTAGAAACTTCATCATAAAACATTACTGATTCAGTAATGCAGCGTAATGGTCGTGAATCTTAGGTGATTCCAATGTATTGTTCTAATACAAAACGATTTTTTCTATGCAGCTCAAAATATGCTCATATGAATAAATGGTTTCCCGTTGAAATTAGAATTCTGCAAAATTGCTAATTTTTGTATCTTTGATCGAACCTGTAGCGCCGATTATCATTTGTGCATAAACAACAATTTACGATCGTTAAAACTCAAAATTATTACTATTTTATCTAGTAATGAAACTGCATAAAATGAAAGTAATTTGGATAAAAAATCTGGCGATTTTCCAATCTTCGTTACGCAATAGTTTCTTTTGTTGATCGGTATTCCGCGAACGCTTCGCGTGGTCCGGCGTTCTAACAGTAAACGCGAACTCGCGCGGCGTACGGTGCGTTTACGTGGAATTTTCAAGTGCGAATAGGTGCACTGGGCGCGGTCCCGTATTCGAGGGCAACCGAGAAAGAAAAATATGAATAGCGTAACCAGCGGTTGGTTGCAGCTCGATAGAGGCGTTGCTCGGTTCTCTCGTTGTTTTTCTTATCTCAGGGCCGTTCAACGTATTCCTCTGCCGTTCAACAGCAATTATTCCGTTCCCTACCTGTAGGATTCGTCGAGTTTCGGTTCTCGCTTTTCTCTGAACTCCGGCGAAGTTTCCTCCGACCGGAAACCTTTGGTTGCCATACTCGAACCGCAACTCGATGAAATACTCGAAGCAGAAAACGAATTCTTTTGAACATATCTCCCATCTCTGTTTATCTTTATACGTTTCAATGAATTGTGGTTTCCGAGTCGATTACAGTTCAATATTATGCTGGCACGCGTCACGATTTTAATCGAACCGAATTAAAACGAATTCTTCTGAACATATCTCTCATCTCTGTTTATTTTTATATGTTTCAATGAATTACGATTTCCGTAATTAAGCAGTTTGAGGGAGTCAGCTCCGATTTCAGTGACCTTGGCAGACGCTTCCGTGGCGGTTGATTTTCCAAACGAATACCGGGTTGGTTTAAGTTTGTAGTTAGATTTGCATTAGCTTAGGCAAACAGATAAAAGATAAGAGACAGACACATATGAAGAAGTTAAAAATCGTGACCTTCGATTTCGTCTGCGCAATCGTGTGACTGCGTGAACATGGTCGCGATAACGAGAAAGAAACATGATGCGTGAGAGAGTAAATTGTATAAAGTGTATGTATAATATGGTTGTGCGAAATAAAGAAAAGAGTGTATCAAGGAGCTATCAAATAAATCAAACTAGCTGTGATGACTAGATTGCGGATTTTATTCAATTATGAAAATGTTTAGCTTATTAAAGTGGCAATGAAATATTCTATTTGACAGTTGTTCACTTTTATTTCGCATGAAAATCCGCAGTATAGTGATCGCGAATGTAATACCGAATGTGGGGAAAACTAGTTTCAACAAAGAAGTAATAAAGATTGACGAGATAACGGGGCAAATGATATGAAGTACTGTGAAGGAATATGATTAACGTAATGAAAGAAATTCTCGAAGTTTGGTGCCGGTTTTATTGGATGCTCGCCGTGGAATCTATTATTCTAGACTAACCGGGGCCGTGTTGAAGGGATTAAGTTGTAGATTTAATGAACGAGATATCGAAGATCGACCTAGAGGCGCCAGACTTGTTCGGGACGCCGACTCCCACGTGGCGCAGCTACCGTGTCCGTCGGCAAGGGGGCTCGTTATTCTCGGGCACGATTAATTTATAATCGCGTATTTCCACGCGTGAGCTCTGCGAAACAGCACGACGCGGGTCTTCAAACCCTCCTATGAACCTTTTCGTATTTTGCATCGGTCGACGCGTATCGAATAATAATTGCAGAGCTGCGGCACCGCCGTTTCCGAACAGAAGCAAACTGTTCATTACCGGGAGGTTTTCCAGCGGTGGAGTACTGGGTCACTGATTCCACAGATCAATTGCAAAAGATTACAAAATATCAGATCATAGTATGCGAAATAGCCAAGTTCTCATACTAATTATCGACTAATTTTGTGAAATAAAAAGTGGAGATTAGCTAGGGGAATGGTAGCGATGTTCTCAGACTAACGGAAATGCAGGCTTTCGAAACATATGTAAAATGATTAATGTCTTTTTGAATTTGCATTAGTCTTGAAACTTTTTGATTTTTTGATGATTATTGAGATTATAGAGATGTGCACCCCTGTGTCTTAATGTTCCATAAAGATCCGCAGTATATCAAAATGTTTGCACCGGTTGCACGACAGAAGAACCAAAGAAAATTGGTTTTCCTCTTTTACTTGTCGAAAGTGAACATTTGTTGCATTCTTTAATAATATTGAAATAGTTTTGCGATCGAAAAGAATTGATAATAGATAGATGGTTTCGGCGCACAGGTTCGATCAATTATAAACTAAAATTCCATGTTTTATAACAAATTTGCAAGTTGAAATCTCGACGTTTCGATCCTCATGAGGATCATTTTCAAGAGATTGTTGCGTCTGAAACAAAGCGTAACATTGCAAAAATAACTGTATTTAAAAAAAAAAAGGAAAAAACAAAGTTTTGAACTCGAGAAATGAACTTATTTTTCTTACATGTTATATAGTTATAAATAGTTTTATAAATAGTTATAAAACATGGAATTTTAGTTTATAATTGATCGAACCTGTGCGCCGAAACCATCTATCTATTATCAATTCTTTAATAATGTTCATAAGCTGCAACTAATATATCGATGTTCTTAAATGTTTAAAATCCACTCTTTTAAATCGCAACCACCTCTTTTTGTCATAAGCTTGAAACTAATACAATGTTTATAAATCTTTTCAATATCATTCAATCATCTTGAAATTGCAGGTGTCCATTATTATAAATGCGTAAGATACACATAACTAAGATTCCAATAAAATATTTTATCGGTGGCCATAGAAACGATATAACTTTGTCAGAGACCATTCGTCGATGGATGGAAAACAGGAGACAATTGGCAATTTTTCTGCCACGTTCTATCACCACCGACTAGATATAGGATAGACCTATCATCTTATAGGACTTGATGTTGTGAATTACCGACTGTTCAAAAAATTACAGTTTTGGTATGCCCTGTACGAATTAAAGTGGCGAGTTTAGGAATTATATCGAATTTCAAGAAAGCTGTCAACACAAACGAGGTATAGGAATCCTATGCCTATATCTTGTTTGTGCTGTCAGCTTATTTTAGAGCCAGCACCACCGACGAGACCCTGTTCGTGGCCCTTCCAGTTGGTACAGTAATTTCTCAATCGTAGTCCCAACACCCGTGTTATGAACGGACTACGATCAAGTAGGGTGGCTATTTTTTGATTTATGACTGCGTCTACCCTACCGCGCTGAGACTTCAAACGACAAGCCGAACGTAGAGAAGGACAGAATGAAATAGGATCGCGTGGCCGAAGCGTGTCCCCGTCGCCGGCACAGTTTAAAGGCCCGTGCGTCATCACAATAAAACACCAAGACCTTAGCTTCTTTATTTTCGATGATATCATTATGGAACTTTCACCAACATATTCGTGGCATTTCTCTGATTAAAATCATACCAAACACGATATAATTTGGCCAATATTTAGTGGTTTAATCGACGATGAAAGTTTCGAACGCAACGAAGAAGAGCGTATTGGAAAGAAACAGACGCGAAGAGTCGCCGTCGCCGGCATAGATCAAACACGCTGTCCTTCTTGTAAGTGAAACTTTCATCGTCGATTAAACCACTAAATAAAATTGAAATTATATCGTGTTTGGTCTTGTTTTAATCAGAAAAATGCCAGGAATAAGCCAGTAAAATCTCATAAAAAAATAATGAAAATTAAGTAGTTTGAAAATTCGATTCACTCATGTCAATGTAGTGGTGTTCACACCGATATACCCGAGCCGACATCGAACATCGCCGTCCTGCTGCCCGGCGCAGCGTTGACAGGCGGTGGAATGGGTAGGCACTGGACTACGATTGCAGAGGCGACCGAGGACTACGATTGAGAAATTACTGTAATACAGGAAATGACAAGAAAAACGGGCCAAGTGGCCCTGGCAAAAATGGCCACCGAAATACATACATTGGATGATAGATCTGTCCTATATCTAGTCGGTGCCACGACCAACAACGAGCGTGACAGCGGACAACTGGGGAACGATTTTACGGTGAATTCGAAGTGCATTTAAAGCGGGTAATCAGCAAGGGAATCGGTGGCGCGATTCGCTGCCGTGTATCCTGGGCTTAATATCATTTTCTCGGGTGATTAGCCCGTGACGAGGACCTCTGCTCGTTGTCCAGAAGCGTTCGCGTTCGCGAATGCAGCGCGGCAGAAACCTCGATCCGGCGGAGCTCGTTAACGAGGACTCGGATGTATCGCGACGATCGCATTAGCTTACCAAATGGTCGGTGCCGGTGCCGGTGACGGCGAAACGCGTCCGCCGCGTCGTCACGAGCCGTGAGAGCAACGAAATTACAACGATCATTACTCGCCGGGCGTTAATTCGCAGCTAAAGAGATTCTCAGCGGCGAGGATTCCCACGACAGCGTGTCCCGTGCGCTCGACTCGCTCGCTTCACCCGTTTACTCGCTCGCTCGTTCGCCCACGCGAGCAAAGATCCCCGGGAACCTGTGTACGAGCGCAAAACCGCCACTCTTTTATGCGCAAGCGAGCTTTTATTTTCTTTATCTCGCGATAATAAGAAACATCCGCGCTAAGCCAGGACCTCTTCCCCTCCGATGTCGACCCTCCGCAGTTTGCAGAAGACAGAATAATGGAGAACGCACGACTCCAGGGCTCACGTCCTAATGATTTCGCGAAACACGCCCCTGTTCCTCGCGTTTCACGTGTGTTTAACACTTTCGCGTTGTCGCACGATGATCTTACACCGCGTTGTTCCAGCAAGGCTGGGAACGGATCCGAAAATTACTTTTCAAAACTGTTATACCGTAGTGTTCACTCGAATTTGCTGAATCTGTTACAGCTAAATGTACTCGACCATTCCCCGTTCTTCTCGTACAACTTAGTGTCTCGAGCTCGCCGGAGACTTATCTCAGCACACCAGGAAAGAGACAAAGATACTTCGAATAATACTTACACACCTTATACTGCTCACCTTGAGGAGTAAAAAAATGTCTGATTTTTTAAAAGCAATCCTTTCCCTGTGAAATCTACTTTTGTTGTTTCTTACTGTTCCGTATCATAATAGGTTCTCTTAGCAACACATTCTATGTGTAGACGTGACTGAAAATTAGGGTGAAACTTATTTACTCCTGGCGAAAAAGGATTTTCGAATTTTTCGAGACCCCGTAGGATTTTAGGTCGATCGAACAACGGGAAAATGTGCCGCATCGAACTTGAAAATGTTTTATTTTTGAAACTTGGTTTTCTCCATTATTGGATCCGTTGTTAAATCTATTATTGGCTTTGTCTTTCCATGAGTTATATAATTCAAATTGATTTAACTTTTACAGGCGTAATTATATAAATGAAAATTTTTTCTTGAAAATGGTTTAAAACTAGACCGAAACGTTGAACATTTTATAGTAATTTGAAAAATTGCTCAGTTAGCAACATCAGATCCAATCAGTGCGCTGAAAACATCAATATACGTTGAATACAATTTTTGTTTGGCATATTTTTTCATATTTTTATATATAAAAACCATTTAATACGTTGAAAATAATAAATACAATGAATACTGTCTACTAACAGTATCGTCATAGAGTATGTCCGAAGTTAATAAAACTGTACATTAGTTGATTTCGTTCACACGAAATACAAACTCGTTACTGCAACATCGATGCAACACGAACGTTCATAAGAAAGTGCAAGGCAAACATTTTCGATGGTCGAAGTAAGGAGATCTGGCAATTATTAACGTTCCGTCGAATTATTCCCTAGAATATGTTCGTAGAAACGGACGCATTACCGTCGTTCGGTGGTGGCTATTATTCCCAAGTTGCTCGGGTCCGAAGAAACGGCAGTAGAAGGAAAGATCTTTGAACGAAACGGACCTCGAAAGAAATGTCTGCCTCGCATTACGTCCGCGGTTTACGAGCAAGACCTTGCACGAGGATTCGTAAAAAATCAGCTTCCACGGGCAGAAATTACGGACGAGAAGGATCGCTGGCACGAGCTAACGGCCAGAAGAACGGTCGAAACTATTGTCATTAGCACGGCCGCGTTCCGCCGTAGGAAAACATTGAATAGACATCTGTAATTCCTCGCGGAACATCCTCAGAGTTTCGTGCCGAACTCCGCGCAGAGAATGTCCTTTCTTTGCGTCCTTTATAGTGCTGTAGATTTTCTGGACTGTCCTTAAGTAATTGCTTCTCGCTTTTTCGTCCCCGTTGCCAAGAAACTGGCGTTTCGTCCTTTGAATTCCACCATTCTTTCGGTTTTCTTAGTACAGTAAAGATTCAAATACTGTCCGGGCTCGAGATCCCAAACATTGTCTAGACCAATATTTCCTTAGGTCGATCGTAGATAGTTACTAACAAACTTTTACTGAATTCAGCCCACTGATTCGATCAATTGTTAATTAAACAGTATTTGCAAAATATCGCAAAATCCTTTTTCGACGTTTCGATCTTACTTTAGATTATTTCCAAGAAAATTCGAAAAATTGCGTCTGTAAATTAAAAACCCATATTATGTTTACACTGTGAGAATTTTAAACAAGAATAACTATTGTTACCGACTTGCTCAGTGTAAGATAAAACATAATTTTTAATTATAACTTTAACGTAACCACATGTTGATGCTAAGTCAGCATACATGATACTGAGGCAGCGTGAAGAAATTTTTCTAAATAATTCTTAATTCTAAAATACACTTTCAGTGGCATATAAAGTGGTTCAAATAAACTTGAATGTTCATTTAGAAATACCATATATTTATTTTTTTGGTATATGAGCAGATAAAGGAATGTGATAATGTTGAATTATATATAAATCGATCGATGATAGGTTATATTGCTTCAAATGTCTTCATTTTTATCAGAATCTATTCAAAATCTTCATCACGGGTCAGGCACGATAGTGTCCGGCAAGGGGTTGAAAGTCAATAAAATTTCAAAAAGTATAGCGTTTAATTACACCCTTGTACACGGATAACATTAGATAGCAGTATACAGAGAGACCTTAAAATAATTTACTGATGTATATAGAAAATAGGCGTACAAATGAATTCGTAGCCCTGACAATTACTCAGTTGCACTTTATTTTAAATTCACATTCTTCATCCTTTAAATTCAAGATTCATTAATTATTTGTAAGGTAAGTGCACAAAATGTGATCGAAATAATTTTCGACAGTGGAATAGTTTTAAACCAAGGTTTATGTTATGTTTGTATAAACAACACAATACATAAATATGCTAATATGTTGTTACAGTAACATAACTTAACGTGTAACATAAAATTAGTTTACCTTAGGGACACTTCTATTAGAATAATCGTGGACGTAATAGGACGACGATGTCGGCTAAAGACTGGTTGCTTCTCGCGCAAGTAGAGCAGGCGAGCAATTACATGGTAATTAAATAAAACAAGGGGAAAAGGGATACCGAAGTATTGCAGTTTACATTAAGAAGTCGCATCGCGCCCACGGAGCGCTAGATCTCACGTTGTTCATCAACCCCGGCCATAGTAAACAAGCAGATCCGTGTTAGCATTTTTGCATAGCAAACGAGGTAAGCATATAGTTATATTTGCATATAAAACCCATTGTAAAGGGCAAGAGCTTCGTTCATCAAATGTATGACAGATTCTGACCTCGAAAAAAATTACCTAATCTTCCTAAACACGTTTAAATTTGTATTCTCGAGAAGAAACGCGTCTTTCGCAAATAATTAATTTTTTCTAATTGGTTACATTAATATTATTTTACATAATTTCCAAGAGGATACATAAATTCGTGGCCGCTAACATATTATTTGCAAACAGTAAAAGTACACGCTACAGTCAACGGTAATTTCCATCACACTTTGTTAATTTATTCCATCTTATAAATATTTAATGAATCGTTAATCCGAAGGCTGAAATATTGAGATTTACTAGCAAGTTGCACTTTTACATTTGTACACGTAAATGCTGATCGCGCACGTGTTTAGTGTATAAACAACTGTTCAAGTATTGGAAATTTAATGTTTGACTACTGCTTCAAGCCAATGTTATCTACCGCGTATAATGTGAAATGCTCCTAAGTCTGGACAGTCCAAAAGTGACATCTGAATACGGACAATTGAATTTTCATAGTAAAATCAATAATTAAGAGATTAATTACTTTATTAATTAAGAGATTGATTACTCTACAAACTCTGAACTGTATGTTAAAACTCTTGAAAAATTATTTTTGTTTATCTAAAGTGATAACATTTAAAATAGAAAAACGTGCTGTCCAGGCATAGGGCACTTCACCTTAGAGCATTGACAATTATAGCGTTAAATCTGAATATCTGTCGGATGAGAAGTTCGGAGTTAATCGTTCAGAGGTTGAAATCAATAATTAAGAGATTAATTACTTTATTAATTAAGAGATTGATTACTCTACAAACTCTGAACTGTATGTTAAAACTATTAAAAAATTATTTTTGTTTATCTAAAGTGATAAAATTTAAAATAGAAAAACGTGCTGTCCAAGCCTAGGGCACTTCACCTTAGAGCATTGGCAATTATAGCGTTAAATCTGAATATCTGTCGGATGAGAAGTTCGGAGTTAATCGTTCAGAGGTTGAAATCAATAATTAAGAGATTAATTACTTTATTAATTAAGAGATTGATTACTTTACAAACTCTGAACTGTATGTTAAAACTCTTAAAAAATTATTTTTGTTTATCTAAAGCGATAACATTTAAAATAGAAAAACGTGCTGTCCAGGCATAGGGCACTTCACCTTGGAGCATTGACAATTATAGCGTTAAATCTGAATATCTGTCGGATGAGAAGTTCGGAGTTAATCGTTCAGAGGTTGAAATCGTGGTAACGATGGGAGTGGGGGAGAGGGTCGGTGCGAAACCATTCTTTATCTGATGCGAGCACCTGCACTGACACGGGGAAATTATCGTGACCTCTGCGGCGAACGTCGACCATGTGAACCTACGAAGTAGAAGCTGTTCCGGTGACGGTTTCCGGTTTATCCTATACCATCCTTCGCCTTTCCCCTCTCGCCTTCACCTTCCATTCAACCGACATCGTTTCTATCTCGTGGGCACTTTACGATACTATTGCCAACCACGTGGTCACGCTCGCTGAACCACGTGGGACCTACGGGTTCACGTGCGACTTAGTAAATATCGGTGCCCCCAGTCTCTCCCTCTCTCGGGCTATTTTCCATAATTTCACGAACAATGACTCTCTCCTGTCTGACGAACCCTCGGTGTTTTCCCTATTTTTAATTATCAATACGCACGCGGAAATGCACTAGCGCGGTCTGCAAAATTAAACGGGCGTTGAATTGCGAGTGTGAGCAGACTTTTTTGTTCGTCGCTATGAGTACTGTAGGATAAATAATATAAATGTTGTTGGCGCACTGGTACGATCATTTGTGATTACTTAGCCATTTTGCAAATTATTACATCAAATTTTCCCACGACGTTTCGATTTAAATTCAGACCATTTTCGAGAATAGAATTTTGCTGTGATTGCGTCTGTAAGAATTTATCAATTAGTTAATGTATGGTTGGCAAACAGCCGAACCATTTGCAGGAAATTTGATGCAATAATTTGCAAAATTCTTAGTCATTACAAATGATCGTACCAGTGCGGCAATAACATTTATATTGTTTGTCAACAATTGTCGATCGCAAGAAAGAGAACTAGTACTATAGGATGCAATAAAAAATAATTATTTAATTTTTGTTACAAATCGCCAGTTGTCTAGAGGTGCAAAATCACGCTATAGTGTCGCAATATATAATTCTGAAACACCCTATACTGAGCATTACAAGAATTAAATCAGAGTTGGGCCAAAATTTTATTCAAATAAATATTTCGAATAAAGTGGCGGTTTTCCAAATGGGTTTTAAACTGAATTAAACGAAGGAAAGTATGTGATGAAGAAATGAAAAAGACGATGTATTTGTGCGGTTTGACAGGTCTAATAATACTAAACATAATCCCCACGATGCGTAGAATGCAGTGCAATAAAATCAGACTTGTCCTTGAATTTCAAGGACAATTTTGCGGCAACTATTTTGCAGATCTTCATCGATCCCGTTGTTTACACCCTGTACAAATCAAATTAATCGAGTATAAACGATAGATTCGTATATTTAATAAAAATTGTTAGAGGTGATACAATCTACATCCTACTAATATTTTACGACGAAAATTTTTGTTGGATTTCTTGAGCTTTTTATCAATATCTCGAGCACTGTGCAACGTGGGGAAAGACCTTATGCATGTTTAAGCAATCGTTCGTCATGCTTCAGGAACGCCAGTGTTGATTTACATGAATTTTTTATTAGAGCAGAAGGAAAGGATTTCCGATCGTAGCTAGTGAACTGTCAATTTTTATTTACGCTTCCGCCTCTTCCGGTGGATGAGCTCACCACCCCGTGAGAACGCACCCTTCCCGAATCGAAGATTCCCCGAGTAATGGCCCGTGAAAACACGTAGACCTATCAGAAACGTTTCGATTTAATTCGAGCGGATTCGTTTCGTCGGAAGGATTCAGTCTTAGGATCCGGCGGCGTTCGAACGTGACGGGGAACAACGGTCTTCTGTAATTAAACTGTTGATTTTACACGAGCTGAGTAGTACAGCGGTGCAAAATAAATTTAATTTTAGTAATATATATCGGTAATATATGTAGGGAGTGAATTGCATACGTATTAGACTGTGTGTGAACTGCATGTGTATGTGTGTGTTCCGCGGTTTGCATGTTTATTGTCCTAAATAAATAGTAAATACTTATATAGTGTGCTTTCTTTAAATTAATAAATTATTCAATAAATTGTTCAATCATCTTTACTCTTACATATATATAGTAAATTTATATTGAGTCAGCAGTTCAATTCTCGCGAAACAGGGAATTTTTATTTTCAGTAATTGTGGTTTTACATTTATAATTGTAGCATCGACGGATAGCTGAGATCCTTCCGATTAAAATGAGTCCAAACACGATGTCCAACGGACTACATTTATCGATTTAAGTCCAGTGTATACCGCTATCATTCAATTAAAAAAAAATCTCATCTCCATCCTTCTGAAGTCTCCCACCACTTAAGCGTCCGAAATCGGTCCCAACTGCGAAGCTTCAGTGTGCGTTACTAAAATTAGTCCGACTTACCTCGAGTTTGGACTCGTTTTAGTCGGGATAATCTCAGTTATCCAATGCTGCAATTATAAAGGTGAGACGACAATCACTGAAAGTAAAACTTTCTTTACTACATGTTTACTTTTTCGTGGCACCGCATACATTGTATTCATTTTCCATCCTTGTAGTTCGAGAAAAGTGTTGAGAGTAAACGGCGGATTTTACGCATTTGTAACAAAAATTAGAAGGCGTAATTTAAAAAAATTAAAAACGTTATTATTGACCTATTAAACATATTAAGAATGAAAATAATATTTCCAGTTTGTTGCAATTCAAGCAGAAACTTTTTATTTTGCATAAAGATCCGCTGTCTAGTTGGGAAAAGAGTGGGACTGACTCATATATGTTTAACCGTGCGGATTTTATGTAAATCTAGCCTACTGTACCGTTTAAAAGCGGGTTGCATAACGCGAACAGACTCGCATGAATGAAATAAATAGGTTGATGCAGCGGCGCGACGCGTTCTCAACCGAGCGGTGATTTCAATGCGTGGTAATGGCGCAACGACAGGTGCATGCGCCGAGCTGTTTTGCCATCAGCGCCAGATGGCAGTCTGGATTCCACGCTTTGAGCAGATTTCGCTCATTCATGTGGTTTGTTTAAAAGCCTCCGATCGGATACGTAACAACAACTTTTACTTACAATGGAAGACAAAAGTAAGTTTTTAAAAAACTTCCTCGAACGCCATGTTAAAAATTGTAATAGGTACCATAATCAATTATGTCCGTTTCTAATACTTTTCAATTGAGAAGTAACGATATCGTTGAAATATTTCTCTTCCACTGCAATAAAATTGCAGTCGATAAAAGTGCATTTATTCGAACGCTTATAAATATATTTACAATATTTATAACGCATATATTTCTAGCAAAAAAAATTTCTGTTATCACTGGATTCACAAATTAATCCATTTCACGCCCGATTTTACTTATTAATAGACTGCAGAACTACATGCAAAATAAAAATTGTTTGCATCAACTGCAATAAACAAGGGCCAAAGTTCTGCCCACTTTAAACTACAATTAATGCAGAGTAATTATTTAAAATATTAACGATGCAATTTCATTCGATAAAAGTGTTTTTATTCAAATGCTTATAAATGCATATATTTCTGGCAAACAAACATTTTCTGTTATCACTGGATTCACAAATTAATCCCTTTCACGCCCGATTTTACTTATCGATAGACTGCGGAACTTTATGGAAAATAAGAATTGTTTGCATCAACTGCAATAAACAAGGGCCAAAGTTCTGCCCACTTTAAACTACAATTAATGCAGAGTAATATTTAAAATATTAACGATGCAATTTCATTCGATAAATGTGTTTTTATTCAAATGCTTATAAATGCATATATTTCTGGCAAACAAACATTTTCTGTTATCACTGGATTCGCAAATTAATTTATTTTACAGCCCTACGAAATTGCGCTTTATTTCACAACAGAAAGATTTAGTATTTATTTTAATATTGCAAAGCTTCTCGAAACTCGGACTTGAGAATGAAAGGAGGAAATTCATGCAATTCCTTCGAGTATCGTAATTGCATCTGTCGAACGCATACGCGCCTGTTGCAATGCAAACCGCATACACGCGCGGCCGGCAATGAATTTTTCCGGAGTCCTTACGTTCACCGTAATTGAATGTCGGCGTCGACTTTCCTGCTGTTGTACCACTCGCACAACGAGTTTCCAAACATGCTACTTTTTCCTCTTGTTACTATTCGAGAAAGAACAATAACAGTACGACTTTTGATCGAATACTTTTTCAGTTGAGACATAATGCCGATGGTTATCGCCTAAGATATTCACTATTGTGGCCGTAAGAATCCCAAGCCTGATCTATGCATGATAGAATAAGTAAGAGTGAATGCCGATGATGATTTACGCCCACGCACGCACGAGTCCACACCCTGTACGCGTAAACAATGCCAAACGATCATAAATCATCCTGGTGAACGGACGAATGTGTTTTTCAGTAGCTGCTTAATATTCCTTTGTTGCTGCGGTAGCTGCGCATCTTTGAAAGTAAATAACCGTCCGAGCACCTTTTAGCGTGTTTGGCATAAACGATGATTCAGAACGTAGTTTTAGATCCACCGAATCTAAACAGTTCAATTAAAAATTTTGTGTACATGTTTGGCTATTTAATTAATTATTATTTAAATTATTGCAAGATTCCAGTAATGAATTCATCAATGTTCTTAACACAGTATAGACCGGTGATTATTGTTTAATTTTGAACAATCACATGGCTAAACATTTTTTAATGGAACCTTCAATAACAACAGCAGTTTTCATTGTGCACTAACAATTCACCCTCAATAACGTCATCTACAGTGACTCCCACTAATATTCGGACACTCTTACAAAGACGATAACTTTATTAATATTGTACTATACGATTTGAATTTTTTTGGCAAGCTAGTGCAATTAGTTTGCCACAGGATGCGAATAAAATGTGTGAAAAATCGCAATTTCTCTGAATTATAAAAAAAATACTAAAAGCTGCATTTTACAACTTTTTTATGTGTAAAATGCAATTTTTAGTATTTTTTTATAATTCCGATCAATTTCAATTTTTGACAAAATTCTTTTTTCGCATCCTGTAGCAAACTAATTGCTCTAGCTTCTAAAAAAATGTTCAAATCGTATAGTACAATATTAAAACAGTTATCGTCTTTTGAAGAGTGTCCGAATATTAGTGGGAATCACTGTATTAGTTTCATTTAAGACAGCAATATAAAAGAAAATTTCTATGCTTTCTTTTGGTACAGAACAATGATTGAAAATCCTATTGATAGGCTTCCCTTAGGCAAAGTGTTAGAGAAACACAGATCTCTTTATCTTTAAAATGATCGTTCACTGATTGATAGTCAGTGAGTTACCTTATCAACAATTGCTTCTGTCTGTATTTGTCGTACCTACGTCGTATCGACGAAACTGTCCGAAAAAGTTCCGAATCGATTTCGACGGGCCTGTAGTTACGCTCGACACCGATATGTGTTTTGAAACCGATCGTAAGCGTGCCAAGCACGAGTAGTACGTAGAAGCCAGCTGTGAGTAGTACTACGATCACGTTCACCGTGATCCAAGATGGCGTCGCTGGGTCAATATCCTGTCACGCCGGAGAACGGCGTCGGTGATCCTGCTGCGACTTCGGGGAAACACCACGCGAAGGCGCCACTGAAAGTCTTTTTAATAGGGACTGGTTCTCCAGCGTCCATGGACCACACGCTTATGTTTCGCTTGACCTCGGCTCGCGTCTTCCCGAAGAACAAAGAGCGACGGTTGCTACTGGTTTTCACCCTTCCAAACAACTTCGCGGGCCAATCGGCCATTCGAATACTCTCAGAAAACGGAAACCGGTCGGAATCGCCCCAAAAACTAAATTCTACGTAATCCTTTAGTTCAAATTTTGAGCAGTCAAAAGTAGGGTAACTGCACCAGTGAATGAACATTTAAGAAATTGTTCAGGAAAATATTTTATTTAAAAAAAAAAACTATGTGAATTAAAGGAATCACATATATGCCAAATAGCTCCCTATACTTCATTTGTCAAAAATAAATGAACACAAATACAATGAAATTATTATTATTCTTCTTTATTAAACGTTAAATCAAAAATATGAAAAATACCAGTCAATGAACACTACATTCTAGTAATTGAATAATGCTAGTCCAATCAATGAACAAAATTACTAAAAAATATTCTCCTATTTATTTAACTCTTTAATCACAATTTTATCGCTAGTATGCCGTCCGGGTTAAAATTTGTTGAAATATGCAAAAGCGTTCATTTACTGGTGCCCGTTCATTCACTGGTGCAGTTACCCTAATCCTTTAGTTGAAATTTTGAGCAGTCTAAAGTATTGACAAGTTGTTACGGTGTATTCATTCTAAGAAAATGTAAATCCCGCAAACAGGAGCCAAGTTCCTATTGCCGTAAAAAGTTGTGAGATCAAACAAAATACGGTCAAGTTCGTTACCGAATTTATCGAAATACATGTTTGCAATGCTAAAAAAAGTGTTTGTAAAAATTAGTTCAAAAGAACGCTATTTCATTCTTAGAGTTACATGGAGCGCTACATTATTCAAGCTTGGCCGTTACTTTTCAAACCAATGGCCATAAATGGTGTTAGGTAGCGGCCAACTTTGAACGATTTAGCCCTCCATGTAACTTTTTAAGAATTAAATAGCGATCTTTTAAACTAATTTTTACAAACGGGTTTTTCAGTATTGCAAGAGGCATTTATAAGCTAACGAACTTGGTCGTATTTTGTTTGATCTTACAACTTTTTACGGCTATAGGACCTTGGCTCCTTTCTACAGTATGTTTTTGTTGAAAGTTCATCAATTATCAAGTAGGTATTACTCTTATCTAATGAAACGTATACTTACATATGTTATTAACCTATTGCAACTCTTTTAATTTTTAACCCTTTAGAATATTTCCATTCCCTATGATTATTGAAATTTTATGTATATGAAATTGATATAAACACCTCGCACAATATCTAAATGTTCAGTAATTGATTAGATATGAACATATTTAATAATCTAAACAATATTTTGAATAATGCTACAGCAATTTTCAGTGGCGCCTTATATAAGTGTCAATTTCCTATAAATCGAATTCGAATTCTATTTTGTTGTAGTCGATGAATATAAACTTCCTCTTTTCTCTACGGAATTCTGAACGATGAAGAATTCGTAATCATTATAACTACAAAATAAATAATGGCGCAAAGGGTTGATTGGAGAGTGTCTGAAAAATTTGATGATCGAAAAGTCACTCGGTTAAAATGTCGAATTTATGTATCAAGATCCACGATAAGAACGAAGGATTTCCTGAACAGTGTAATCAACTGTTCAAACATTACGAATTGTATGTTTAGTATTCGATAAAATATTACTTTCTCCATATTCATATACAGTAGCTGCATGAATTAATTTGCATCTTCGCAATTATTTACCATGCATTTCAATTTTATTTGATCTACAACCACTGTGCTCGCGCAGAAATTTCGATAAATCGATATCTCGCTACCAGATCTTACGTAACCCTGATCAAGCCACTCGCAGCGATTGAAATCACTATTCACCGTGATCGGTGATTAAGTGCAATTTTCATTCGTATTGAACTTGCGAGGTCGGGGTTGCGTTTGCGAGCGGCAGACGTATTTGCGTGCTAGGATTGAGCAACCAATTTAAAACGGGGTAGTTAACGCGGATAATAAACAGTTTATACGCTCGTTAGCCGTGGACGTTTCACAATGTCGGCAACGAAAATAATCCGAGGAAATGATCTCACGCCAACGCGGCATAAAGACGCGCGGATTCATAAGAAGCGAGTGGGTGCAACGCGGATGCTTAATGAGAAAAACGCGCAACTCGGTGAGTCGGTTGGTATGCGAATCGCGCTTCAAGTTTTTTCCAAAAGAAAAAGATGTTCCCAAGGGCGGAGAGACGTGTAGCGCGGGAAACAGCGCCATTGGTCCGGAGGTTTCAGCGGGCTTCTCGTTGGGGCATCGCCGGAGATTTCAATGCCCCGAATTATGGCGGGAAACGATACCGCGCGGCCATATTGTGGCCCCGGCACGAGGATCGAGCACGAGGATCGAATCCGCTTGAATTCACCCATCGAAGGTTCTGCGCACGAGAATGCCTTAGGTTCGCTATAGGGTCTACCGAGAAACGGCTGATTGTTATGCTGCATAGTAAAACCGATCGTAAATACATGCACGCCGGTCTGCCGTGGCGCGATCTCCTCGCATACTTTTTCGAAAGAGACCGACGAGTGCGCACGAAAGCTGCTGCGCTGTACACTCGTCCCTCGATTTACTAGAATTATCCGCTCCACTCGCAGAAAACCGTATAAAACGATCCAGTACGGCACACATTCTTTAAAATACACACGATCTACAAGGTGTAAAGCAATGTTTGGGCTTAGCTGCCATAGGCGCATTCTACATGCATCTTCGGATCGATGAAGATCTGCAAAAGAAGTTGCCGCAAAATTGTCTTTGATTGACTTCACAGCCTGAATTTGCACTTGAAAAAACCTTTAGTTACTGGCACACATTCTTTAAAATACACACGATCTATAAGATGTAAAGTATAATGTTTGGGCTTGGCTGCCATAGGCGCATTCTACATGCATCTTCGGATCGATGAAGATCTGCAAAAGAAGTTGCCGCAAAATTGTCTTTGATCTAGAACTTCAAAGCCTGAAGTTGCACTTGAAAAAACCTTTAGTTACCGGCACACATTCTTTAAAATACACACGATCTACAAGATGTAAAGTACAATGTTTGGGCTTGGCTGCCATAGGCGCATTCTACACGCATCTTCGGATCGATGAAGATCTGCAAAAGAAGTTGCCGCAAAATTGTCTTTGATCTAGAACTTCAAAGCCTGAAGTTGCACTTGAAAATATCTTTAGTTACCTAAAAAGAAATTTCACGTTGAAATTCAATAAATAATTTATGGCAGTGGACATATTTAAAAAATTTTAAAGAACGTCAACGTATTAATTTCAGTTTAATTAGATAATTAATACAAGAATGATATTTTTATTTGATCTCTGTGTCTTAGAATCGACAAGAGGAGAAATCAAATTTCTTATGATTTATATTATAATTGCGAATTAATGTATTCAACGTGTGAATTACACACGAATCCGAAAAATTAAAAAAATTGGAAAGTATTTGTGTAATTAATTAAGAATTACACGAATCTTTCTATTTATCGCTTTCTGACGTTACATCTAGGTTTCTAGACCAGAAATACTCATGAATATATTCCAACAATGAGCTACATAGAATGAAAGTTTACGTCCGATTATTAATTCCGCGAACAGTAATTATACAATAATATTAGCAAAATACCAAAATTGCTGGGAATTTCTACTTTCTTGGCTAATTTTAAATTCATATATCTCGTAGGATAGCGTGTGATATATTTCTTGAAATTTAAAGGAAGACGTGAAAGCAAAATACAGCTCAATATAGCGATACACGTACATACGATATAGTTAAACTAATATAATATAGTAACGTGAATAATGTTACAATAATAAGCACATTTACCGTACAACAAAATAGAATTTGATCTCGTTTCAAAGGAAATTAATACATACATCCCAATAATAAATACATTTACCGTACAACAAAATAGAATTTGATTTCGTTTTAAAGAAAATTAATACATACATCCCAATAATAAATACATTTACCGTACAACAAAATAGAATTTGATCTCGGTTTAAAGAAAATTAATACATACACCCCAATAATAAATACATTTACCGTACAACAAGATAGAATTTGATCTTACACCCCAATAATAAATACATTTACCGTACAACAAAATAGATTTTGATCTCGTTTTAAAGAAAATTAATACATACATCCCAATAATAAATACATTTACCGTACAACAAGATAGAATTTGATCTCGTTTTAAATGAAATTAATACATATTTGTAAGACCCTGTCCGGAATCTTAATCGCAATGCGTGAATCAAAAGAATTAAGAAACTGACGCAGAGTTGAGTTACACTACGCGATAGAGAGGAACCACATTCCTTGTTTGGAAACCGCCTGCGAAGCTGCCGCGCAGATTTCATTTTCAATTGACGGTGCACGCGTGTAGTGCTAGTAGAAATACTTTCGAGAGTTAGTCAGACGTTCATTGTTGCATTTCCGTGGCAAAATCGTTTTTCAAGCCGCGCCCGCGTGGCCTGTCCTCGATCATGCATCTATCAATCGGTGGCCGGCTATCAACACCGCTGCATCATAAATACGTGCGCACGCGGTACGATACGATTCAGCGTGTGTGCAGTACACTTTTACTCCAGTTTGTATCGTGAAACCGGTTTTCTCTCTCGTAACAGGCCTCGCTAGCCTCCTTTAGCGTTCGTACGCCGTTCCCCTTCTGGCCAGCATGGTCACCGTGCTCCTTGGAGAACCGGTTCCATCTCGATCCTCGTCGGACCAATACGCTCACAGCGTTCGGTCCCTGTCTTCCCATTTTTCTCGGGTTCCACGGCCTTCCGCGGGCTACGAAAACAACGCGGCAACGGGTTTTCTCCATTCGATCCGGGATGATGCGAGCTTCGTCCCGGTCCTTCTTGCGCCAGCTTTAAAACGCTTGACAGATACATTAACCCTATTCTGAACGGACGAGATTCTCCTGCTGTCCTCGTTCTGTTTTCACCAATGCGTACCGTCTACACAGATCGAAACAATTATATCAAGAGAATTTGTGCCATTAACCGCCTCCCCTACGAATTGTTTTACGGTTCCAGTGATTAGAACTATTTTGTAGATTGTAATTTGCTAAAAAGTAGAAGAATTATATATATTGTATGTCTAGATTGTTCTCCAGTAGCTGTACATTATCGAAACCAAAACAGAATTTTATTTTGGTTTATAAGAAATGATTAATATACATTTTTATTAGAATCTGTTCGAAATCTTCATCACGAGACGGACGCGATATTGTAAGGCGAAGTGTTGAGCTCACTTGTTCATTCGTGAAATTAATGAATTATTTTATTTGAATTCCGTCTGTCTCTTTTCTCAAACTCTTTCTTTTGTGTGATTGGGATACTTCTTTCAAGTTGAAAATGTCAATATTTCACAGCAATGTGATTAAAATAAAGTTGGTGTTCTGTGTAAGATTTCGATAGACATTGCACCTTCGATAGTAGTCAAATATCAATTATCAGTGGACTGTAGATATATTAGATTATGATTGAATAGGTTCGTGACCGATTTGAAAATGAAATGCAATGGTTAAATTTTTAAGAATGTAACTTTATTAATCAGTTATACATATAGTCACTATTCTTTTCTAATTGTACAGAGAAAGATGGGACAAAGATACCTTAAAGGAAAATGTATAAAAATAAAGCATTTCGATTCTATTATTTCCTAATTGTAGAAAATGTAACCATTTTCTAATTTTAATTCGAGCAATCTTTAACTAATCTTTATGCAGTCGTCTAATAAATAAAAATGTTCTGCATCGACTGTACAAAGATACTTTGGAAACAACAAAAGATTCTAAGATTTTTCTGTTCGTTTACTATTTTATATTTCACTTAGCCAATTCTTGTGATGCATAGAAAAATTCGCAGCCTATTCATCGGTATACTTAATTCTCCTCCATTGGTTCTGCGTCACCTATTCACTTCTGAAGTGTGTCCCACATATGCATTACGAAACACCCTACGCCTAATCGCTGTCACGATGTCGGCTTTCGACTTTGAATAGATCGATGAGCCAGTTCACGATGGAGCGATCAAAGATTTTAGGATGACTCGTACGCTTTGGAAATCGTTGATCCGTAGTTAGGAGATGTGGTACGAAGAATTGGGATAGTCTATGACTCACGAGAGACAGGAATAGTATTATGTGCTCCTTTTCGAATAGATCCTAGAATCACTTAATTTTTATGCGAATTAGTGCGTATCCGCCATTACACAATATTTTCTGTATACGTAACTATTTCTAGTACTTAGAAAATCATTAACTATTTACATAAGATTTCAGTTAAATTCATATTTGCGAGCTTCGCGAACAATCTTCTATCTTTCCCTTGACGTAACTTCTTTGGATAGCATGAGGATTTTCTGGAACCAAATTTAATTGCAAATAAATCATAAATTGCAGTTCACAATATTTGAAAATCTATGAATTTTCGCAGCAATTTTTCTGTTCCAGAGATTCACGTCATTCAATGTAATCACTTTAAATGATCATCAGCTTTCCATGACGCGCTATGCTCTAGAAGAATTCGACGATAAATTGCTTTATCCATTTATGGTTTCCGCAAATTTTCGAAGAATGCTAGAATACAAAATTCGTCCGAATCTTATTTATTTCTGATTTGCAACTACCATTAAAAATCAGATTTTCTTTCATTCGACATTCTTTAAATTCACCCAGAAAAATTGAAAATTACATGAATTTATTCATTTCATTATTTATTTTTTATCTGCAGACGCTACTGCCACTAAAAATCAGATTTTCTTTCATACCACACTTTGCAAATTCGTCTAGAAAAATTGAAAACTGCATGAATTTATTTATTTCTGATCTGCCACTAAAAATCAGATTTTATTTCATTCGACATTCTTGAAATTCACCTAGAAAAATTGAAAATTACATGAATTTATTCATTTCATTATTTATTTCTGATCTGCAGACGCTACTGCCACTGAAAATCTGATTTTCTTTCATACCACACTTTGCAAATTCGTCTAGAAAAATTGAAAACTGCATGAATTTATTTATTTCCGATCTGCCACAGAAAATCAGATTTTCTTTCATTCGACATTCTTGAAATTCACCTAGAAAAATTGAAAACTGCATGAGTTTATTTATTTCTGATCTGCAGACGCTATTGCCACTGAAAATCAGATATTCTTTCGTTTCACATTCTCCAAATTCGTCTAGAAAAATTGAAACTTACATGAATTTATTTATTTCATTATTTATTTTGAATCTGCAGTCGCTACTTTCACTACAAATCAGATATTCTTTCATTCCACGTTCTTTAAATTCGTCCAGAAAAATTGAAAACTACACGACCATCCGCAGTCTACGACCTCAAGCGGTCGTTAAAGATCAGAAGAAGAAGAAGATCCGTCTAAAAGTGCAGGCGCGCTGGCGGAACACGGTTGGCGGGAATTGTGAGCGGGCATATTATGGTCCAGTTGCAAAATCGGCGTCGTTTCGCGCGGGTTCCGCTCTTGTGCGCGTCTCAGCTCGATCGCAATTGGTTCTTGCGGGCATAAATCCGTTGGCTGGCGCAGCGAACGGGCAAGAAGAAAGCCCCGTTCTTTCGAAGCGCGAACGTCTCCGGACTCAGCTTCCCGCTCGTGTATACGTACCGTGTTGATGGTTTTCGTGGACCGAGAACCGGGAGCCGAGCGTCATCCCGAGGAAACCTGTTTTGCCGCGTGCTGCGTCCTCCTCTACGATCTCCTCTTCCTTTTGCTGGAATGAGAGGCGCACGTGCGAGCAGCACCTCGGCGAACAGAGAACTAGGAACTTCGCAGGAGACTCGAGAATGAGAAAAAGACTAGCCACGGTGCTGAATAATTCTAGAGTAGAAAATTGCTCGAGATCTACTTTCAGACCAGCTTCAGCCTCCAACCTTTTCAACACAATGTTGAACGCCATGGCGGTCACTTCTAACCGGCGCCATTGCACACCGTGGTCCAGGAACCGCGAAAATATGGTCGAAATTCAAGTTTCGGGTTTTTAGGGTCGCTGATAAACAGGCTGCGGATCTTATGCAAATCCTATTTCTGCTACGAACGTGAACAGCTCATAATGCGACATGATGAAAATATGCGAAGAATTCAAAAGTATTGCTGCACTATCGTCAGTTAACTAAAATTACTAATGAAAGATATAAATGTGTGCAAATTTAATAAAAAAATGAGTTAAACTAGATTAATTCAATTCAGTCATTAATTCATGAGTAGACTGCGGATTTTATGCATTTATGACAAAAATGGATGCGCACAATTTAAAACAGTGGTAGTATTAAAAAGATTTCACGCCACCAGTATATTAGTTTTACCTTAATTAGATAATGAAAAGAAGAATTAAATTTTCATTTGGCTTCTGCGTCTTGCAATCAATGCAAACATTTTTTATTTTGCATAAAGATCCGCAGTCTATTCATGAGTCACACTAAATTAATTTGCTTGTTATTTCGAAATTACATGGAATTTATTTTGTGTCGATATATTTTTCCTTGAAATATCTCGAAGCAAGAAATAGACACATATAGCTTCCTGCATTTTTCATGAAAATCCGCAAACTAGCCACGACGTGCGCTTGCAGAGAAAATTCCCCGATGACGTTGGTGAATCAAAGAATGCTACGTTTTCCGAAAAAGTCGCAAACAGTTCCGCAGAAAATATAAATAAACGGTATCGAAGATTGGCTCGATACACTCGGCGAACGTGGTTCGATCTAGATAAATGATTTCGGGGGATAATTAATGGACGGATCGAAGAGAAGAAATATTGAAATATTGCGCGGCGCGGTCCGAAAATAAAACTTCATTTTGTTTGCGCTATTTATAGCAAATCTTATACCCCTGGAAGACGATCATTTATCTCTTCGTGCCGTTTCTGCGTCGTGTTCTATGCTCGTTTTCTTCGTGTTCTGCTGCTGGTGAACGGCGCACGTGCGAAACGCCGCATGGTAAATGGAGATCCATCCGGCGAGGATCCAGGCAAGAAAAGACGCGAGCCAGAAAACGCTCGTTCATGTCTTCAGTGAAAGGACCGTGATACGCGGGATTGTGCAACTGTAACAGTAATGACATAAATTAGCGAATAACGAGAAACGTTAGCCTCGCAGAAGAACGCCGCGCGTCGGGCACACTACATATTTCTGATTGGATTTCCCTCTTCCTGCCTCCCGTAACTTTACAGTAGTGATTGTGTAAATTCGCAAATTCTGTTACACTTTTCCATTACGTATTTCCACGACTCAGCTCTGTTCTTGTCTCGGTGAGACAAGGAAAGAGAATACAACTACTAGTGGAAAGGAGACAAACATACGAAAACTTCAAATTCGGTCTTCGTTGTCTCCTTTCCGAACGCAATACCAGCGAATTGTTGAGATTTTTCTGATTAAAACGAGTCCAAGCACGACTCATGTCAAACCAATCTTATACAATTAATGGTAAGACTGGAATCTTAATTTGAAATTTTCGTTATCTCGTGCCCAATTATGAAAACAAAATGCAATGGTTCAACTTTAATTAATTAGATTAATTTGAATTTGAATTTGAATTTGAATTTGAATTTGAATTTGAATTTGAATTTGAATTTGAATTTGAATTTGAATTTGAATTTGAATTTGAATTTGAATTTGAATTTGAATTTGAATTTGAATTTGAATTTGAATTTGAATTTGAATTGTATATAATCATATATAGTCATCGTTCTTTTCTACAATTACATATTAGGAAAAAGTGACGACTACATAAGTAATTTTTTTACACTCTGCTGTGGAGTACAGTTTGTAACATCCATGAAAATCTGGCACGAACTTCCGCAATTAACCCTGACACGTTCCTCAGGGTGAAAATTCACCCATTTTCATATATTCTAAAACGATTGATTTCTCTCTGTCTGTGTTGCAAAGTTTATTTCTTTGAACTAGAGTATAATGTGGATATATAGTGAAATATTATTCTACGGTTCTTTCATGCAACTATGTCTGAGTAGCGTATGAGTGGTAACAAAAATCTTCGGAAAAATAATAGTTCGGTAACAATTAAATAATACTCCCTCAAATTCTATGTACATCGTTAGCAACTCTGCGCTCTCGTCCTTCTCGCAGATTACGTCTCAATTACTAAATCTAAAATGATTCTAGATCATTGGATGTGATATTGACGTCCTTTTAGGCTGAATAAAAGAAATAACAGATCGTACATTAAACAAAACTTGAACGATATCAATTAACCAGTATTCAGAGCAGAAGCACTTTCAAACCATCAAACAAATGTTGCCACACGTACGAAACAAGTATCTTATCACAACAGAAATCTCCAATTGAATAAATTATAGTGAACCGCCCGACGAGTTTCGCAATCATTAAGCACGTCACCGGTGGATAGTCACGTTTACCATTAAATTTGACAAATTGTTCGCCGGTACGTCTTACTCGCGAGAAGCTGCGAACCAGTGAATAAATCTGCAACATTTCTCGGGCTGTAGTTTCTTGAGAACGGTGTCTGGTAATTTATATTCAGAAATGCGTTGTACAATCAGCGTAGTCGATGAATCGATCAGAGAGAAAGAGAGAGCCCACGATAATCAGACATTTTTCTTGGCCGTTAGAAGGATCAATCCGTGGTCGCGAATTCGCCCACTAAATCTTGTAGGAAGCGAGTCAGCTGCAGGTGCATCGGGTTGCAACGATTGCACTTTCCTCTCCTCGCCGTCCGCCGCTCATGCTGATATCAATGCACTCTCCCGGACTTCGTTGCTGCTGCTGCTTCTTCCTGCTCACAGCTGTAACGCTGGGCACGTGCGCTGTACACGACCAACAAGTCGAAATGTCACCGGTCTGCCTATTACTATTACCTCGACCCGCTGCTGCAGTCGATTTGATTTTTCGATTGAGCAATATTGCCTGAACCAGCGAATTTATTCCCACTCGGATAGACCTTTCGGATCTGCCTTAGGCGCATGTTTAGACTGCGGATTTTATGCATTTATAGAAAGAAATACGTGAAACATGAAATTGGAGAAGCGCATCGGATGAATGCAATACGACTGGTGCGTTTTGTATGAATTTTAAGTGGAGAAATCGATGTTTATGCGACAATTGCCTCCGACGATGGCGAAGTTAAAATGTAGAAATGCAAGGCTTTACCATTTTCATTAGCGATCGTTACCGTGGTAGTACCGTTAACACAATTTCCAGATTTCATCTGGAATAAGCAGCGATAACGACGTTAACGGTGCTCGTATACAGATTGCGATCTGACGACGAAAACTGCACACGCATTCATTTGCCTAACAATGTACGTAATCCGGAAAGGCCAGGTTCTCTTAATCTTGAATCTGTGGATTCGCCAGGCTCCATTTTAAACGAGACTTGGGAAAATTTAGAAACCATAAGAGACGTTTAATTATTTTAATTATAATACATGATCGCGCAAAATCATTCGAAGATCCTTGTAGAAAATTCCTGTGTAGGCAGTTGTAACAGCAAAATATTAATAATTGTAACAATTGTACTGCGGATTATTATGCAAAATAAAAATGTTTTGCATCGATTGTGAGAAGCAGGAATAACATAAACATTGATTCCATCCCTGAAGACGTTGTTACATGAAAAGGAATATTACAAAATTCCCGAATTCTTAGAATCACTTACTCTTTTACATTTAATTGAATAATTTCTTTATAAATGCATAAAGATCCGCTGTCTAGTAATTTACATGTTGGTTTGGTCACGTGACTAATCTGGTACTGGTAAGAGAGAGAAAGCAACAACTTTTCCCCTCGATTTTGAATAAACTCTTAATCAGAGGTGAAATTCTTAATGGTGAACGGTAGAAAAAATCAGAAAATAATGAAAATCATAATCAGCTCGGTTGGTACAGTACTGGATGAGGCAACGAGCTCGATTGGTGAAAACAGCGGCGCCAAAAGGACAAGCAGCAGAAGGTGTTTCGCGCGGATACATAGACAGAACACTCGGCTCGTAATGCCGAGGATGCGCAGAATTATTTGGTTGGTATACGTTACACGCGAAACCCTTTCACCGTGATCCGAACACGAGCACCGGGAATGCGTGGCTCTTCTGCTCTTACGTTGACATTTATTCACGATTGGATGACCCGGGAACACCTGCAGCCTGCGCCTGATTGACCTCGAGTCCGGCGAAGATTCGCGGCTCCGTTGACAGTCGACGAAGACAAATGTTCACCGTCCTGTTAATTGAAGCCGCCGCATCGGTAAGCCACGGCGCATTCAATAGACCCATTACATCACATATCGACGCGACCGAAGCGTAATAATTAATTCAAGGTAGTTAGCCGGTGACACGTTTCGATAATGAGACTCTACGCTGCTACACGAATTCTAATGCGTTCCGAGAGAAAGCTTCGGTTTATTTAGAAACACTTTCTACGGGATTTTTGATCGACTGAAAAATGTTACAATACTTATGTTATGTTATGTTATTTATGCATTTATGACAACAATGGGTACATTTAATTTAAAACAATGGACATATTTAAAAGATCTAACACCATTATCGTTAGTTTCACCTTAATAAGATCATTAGAAGAAGAAAGAAAATTTTATTTGCCTCCTGTTTCTTGCAATCGATACAACCGTTTTTTATTTTAAGATCCGCAGTCTAGTTGTAAATGTTATTCAACTTTTTTTAGTGTTAAGGGATCAAACTTCGTGGATTTTCTTCTTCTGATACTGTGGAAAGGACAGTTCTTTCTTTATTATTTATATTTAGGGTATACGTTGAGTATACAAGCTGTGTAAAAATTATCACGTCTGAAATTAGAAAGTCTATGATGTTATTGTTCACTGATATGATACCTACCCCGCAGAGATTTCGAGAAAACATGAGTTGTGCACAAATGACAGCAAACTAAAAATGAACATACAGTTTCTATCTAAACGTAGAATGACCACCCGGCTGTTGGTATTCTCGGTGCACGCTGTATAACTTACAAAATGCAGCACTCTAAACATTCTTGGAACACGAGATCTTCTAATCCACTAAACCGCCATCCCGGCGTCTTCAGTCGTCCAAAAAAAAAGACAGAATGATTCTTTTGAAAGTCTAACGTTAACCAGAACCAGAAATCCGACGTTCAAGTGTCGCGTCTCGAGTTTCACGCCGTCAGACGTTCCGAAGCGAACGAGCATCCGCTAGAATATCATTTCGAATACTCTCCGCGCGAGATTGGGCATCGAAACGGTCACGAAGTCACAGTTCACCAGATCCGAAGAAAAGCTCCCGTCCCGTTTGTCAGCCGCTGCACCTGAAAGTTAGGAGGATTCGTTTCGGAGCCCCACAGCACGTACGGTGCATCTCGATAGCGACAGGTAGCTCCTGCGACCCCTCGGCTCGAAAAGCCCTTACCTGTTTCTTTTGTATCCGAGGGCTGAACCTGTGCCCCGTTTTTCCAGCACGTCGGTGCTAATGGACCTAACGAAGCCCCTGTAACACCTGCACTCGAAGGGATCAGCCGCACAGGTTACAGAGAATCTTTTCCTTTGACGCTCTGCCATCAAAAGTTCCGAACATTTATGGTAACCGAGACTCTAATGGATGTAACTATTTAATTAAATTAATTATTTAATTTAACACTTTCACTGCCAAACCAACAACCTCAAACATTTATTTATTTACTAGCTGTACCCGCGACTTAGTCCACGTGCAATACAAATCCTGATTGATTATTAACTTTAATTAAAAATAAATTTTTTTTAAATAAAAATGAAATATATATAATTACGTTTGTTTATTCGGTGGAAATTTTCCATCCTCTCGTATAAATTGCATTCTTGAATGAACCTCTTTCGAAAAAACTAAAAAATCTAAAAAACTACTTGACCAATATGGACCAAAATCTAATCAGCTCTAAGTTACGACGGGGCACATCGATTGCATCATTCATCATTCTGATCGCATTGTTACTTTTTCAGACAACGTTAACGAAAAATTTGATAACATAAAAACGGCCATACGCACACACACACACATACTAACAATTTGATAAAAATAGTCTAAAATGACTTCAATAACCATGAAACGTGAAGATCTGCTAAAAAATCGATTTTCGATTTTCGGGGTAATTACAGTAACTTCCCTATGAATCGGGAAGTTAATTAAACTTCCAATCGCCAAGGTGGTCTCAGATTTCTCCTAAAACTTGCCGTTGAAAAGTTACAGCTGTTTAAAAAGTCGGTAAACCAAAAAGTTCAAGACAAACGCACACTTTTCGTGTTATAACTCCTAAACTATGCAACCTCCAGAATCAGTGGTCATTTGAAAGAACTCTGCAAGCTGAATCTAATGAGTACCTCAAATTAAATAGAGCTGCTACCAGTCGAAAGTTGTAAACAGAAACGTGTCCAAAAGAGGGCGAAAAAGTTGTCTTTAGTCACTAATGACGTCACAATTTTCGAACGATTTTCGAATTTTCAAACCAAAGCTTTCTGTGTTCTGCCGTTCTCAATTGATGCCGTCGTAAACAGATAGACAGACAAACATGATTTTATTATATATAGAGATTTATTTAATTCCTTGCCCTACGTTCGCAAAAAATCATGGCTTTGCTGAGCAGTTTTTTGAAAATGTAAATGTGTATTATATTACTTTTAATTAGTACGTCTTCACTTAAAGACGCCATTACCGAAAGAGATAAAGCTCTCGTCGAGCCGTGCTATGCTGATCAAAAAGATTCGATCTGTTAACGACGCCGAAAATAATCTAAATTGATCACGTTCCGGTGTTCCAGAGCAAGCTGGAACACCTAATGCATTGGATATTTGGTTTGAAATTCGCGTGAGTCATTGCTTGCGATGGACGACGCCTGTCAGAATTATCGTGGCAATATCGACCGTATTTTGCAAGTTCGAGGAAAGTGAAACGCAAACGTCGAGAGAGGGATAAAGCTTCAATCGACGGACACGCACTTACCACCTGCCTCTTATCGAAGGGTGTTGCATGGCGACAGATGCGCCAGTGAAACCCTGCAAGGGGTGTGCATATCGAGAAGCAGTTGAATTACCGCGCGGAACGCGTACGCGTCTTGTATTTAATATTAATTTCGACGGGGGGGAAAAACGTGAACTGCTGTTTAGCAACGCTGTGGGCATCGTCGCCGAGTTGCGGTGAACACGAACGCATAACTGAAGGATCTGGTTTCTTGAATGGCATTTTTCGAAAATCGGGCCACGGGTTTGACACAGGTCCTGGTTAGCACGTCACCAATGCCGCATTTTTTCATTCGAAATTCGAAAGGAGGCACACGCGAGTGAAATGTATTGGAATCATCATTTTTGTGGAGTTACTCTTATATCAACACCCAGAATCACCAGATGAGGGAAATTGTCTCGAATTAAGGGGGTAGTTTCGTTTTTAGCATTGCAAGAATGCGGATTGCGCCTTCTCATTTTCACTTCTGATATTCGGTAGTCGAAAGCGCTAAACGTAAGCCGTATTTTTTAACGAATTCCTCTTTGTAGCGAAATATGAAACAGTTCAACTATATTTAACTTCCCGATTCATAGGGAAGTTACTGTAATTACCCCGAAAATCGAAAATCGATTTTTTAGTAGATCTTCACGTTTCATAATCATTGGAGTCATTTTAGACTATTTTTATCAAATTGTTAGTATGTGTGTATGTGCATATGGCCGTTTGTATGTTATCAAATTTTTCGTTAACGTTTTCTGAAAAAGTAACAACGCGATCAGAATGATGAATGATGCAATCGATGTGCCCCGTCGTAACTTAGAGCTGATTAGATTTTGGTCCATATTGGTCAAGTAGTTTTTTAGATTTTTTCAACAACAACCCCACCCGCGAGCTCACGAAGCGAGCGAGCAACAATAACCAGCTAGTTTATTTTATTATTAATGGATCGAAGCTCCCCTTACACAGAAGGGCCATGCACAAAAACTTTTGGTACGTAAGATATGGTATTATTCGATAATCCTACGTGATTGTCTTTTAAAAGTTTGCAAAGACCCACTAAAGAAATCAATACGATTATAGAGATTTATTAATCCATATTAATTAATCTATATGTAGGTCTGGATCTAAGTGTTTGAAATCCTGCTCTAGATCTCAATGCACGTTCACACACGTAGAAAATTGATTTACATCAGGATAGAGAGGTAATCAATACGATTATTAATTAAATTAAAAAATAAAGCTATGGTCGGATACTCTTATTCGAACAACGTTTCCAGGTTGATTGTGTTTAATATTCTGGAGTAATCATGATGAAAGATTTACATTGGATTGTTTAGCATATATGAACAAAACCTGAGAAATTAATGCTGAACTCTGCCGAGCACGATTTCGTAATTAAAGCTTTTCGAAGATCATATAATTGAAGAATACTTTACATATATTATATATTGTTAAATTTTCTAGGGGGGTTGAATGAATTTAATAAGACGGGAAAATCGACAATGAGATTCAGAATATCCTGCGCACCGTGCGTCCACGTCAATCATGGCAGAGAGTACTGTTATTTCATGTTCCGATTGTGTTCTGTGGTTTAATATTGCCGCTGTGCGCTGAGAACTAATGAATAAACGATCGGCGAGAGGTGTACAAACATTAATGCATGTCGAGGCGTGTAGAATGGAAATTGAGTGCTGTGTCTTTTACGCTCACAATTGTAGAGAATGTGATCTGACAGTAACGGCTTTCGATTATTACGTGAAAATTTATTCGAAATTTGCACCCAATTTATTTTAGAATGATAATTAGATTACTGATTTTCTGCGTTTATGATAAAACGAGTAGGTCTAATTTCTGACTAGTAAAAAATTTAAAGAATTTAAACATACTGCTATATTATTAATTTTCATTAAACATATTCAACAAGAAATTAAATATTCATTTCACCCCAGTTTGTAATTAAGGTAGAAAGTTTTTATTTTGCATAAAGATCCACAGTCTAATGATAATTAACTGGACACATCTCTCGGATTTCTGTTCAGAAAGTCAGAACATGAGTTAACTGAGTTAATTTAAGAATTGAATTCACAAAATTGTAAGAAAATACAACTACGTATAAGTTTAAGAAAAATATGTTTATTAGCGAATAACATAGAATAACATAAAATTGCTATGAGAAAATTCTTCTTACATTGATTGGGTTCTTAGTCTGATATTCTTTCTTCGATTAACAAATTCAGCTGTAAATGCGAACCCTTAATTGTTCCGTGGCTGGTATAACGTTTCAAAGTTCTGTAATTAGTTGATAACGAAATATCCGAATGCTGTTCGCGAACACACCTCGATCTTCAGCACTTAACGAGCATGTATCAGCGAAGAATCTGGAGGAGTGTCGATAAATAGGATAATGGCTTGCGCGTAAATATTGTAAGCACGCGAGAGCCTCGATGGCTTTCTCACTTGACATTATGGTCCGTTCATCATCCACGGCTTCAAAATGTTCGAGCATCTCAAACAAAGGCTGTCCCTGTTGCATCTGCCGCCCACGTCGTTTTTCCATGGAAAAGATTAGCTCTTCCACACACCAGCCTGTAAGTGCAGCGCGTGCTGCAAGTACAATAGATTCATCTCGTGCACTCGAAGACGATCCGCGACAAATCGTGATCTTAGAACTGAAAGCTTTCTACTCCGTTTCACAAAAATATACAGGATGTCCCAAAACTCCTGCAAACCCCGGAAATGAGAGGGTCCTGAGGTTACTTGAAGCGACATTTTCCTTTGCAAAAATGGCCGACGCGGCTTTGTTTAGGAGTTACTAATGAAAAACACGGATCAATCAAAGCGCGGGTACAGCGATAGATCCCGCTTAGCGTGGCTGGTACTATGGTCTGGAAACCCGCGTTTCGTGGCTAAAAGTCAATTTTTCAAGACTAAGATTTTCAAAAAATTTTTGAGAACCCTTCAAAACTTCCACATTCAAATTATAATTCATTTCAGATTATTCAGTGCCGAGATATAACGTTTTGAAGACAAACGTCGTAAAATTCAGATTAAATAAAACGTTTAAAATAGTCATCATTGATCATCAGAATACAAGAGTAAATGGTAATTTAATAGGTGTGTAATACAGTTACCATATTTTTATCCATAAATAAATAGTGATGAGTTTAAACAATATAAACTTTGAGAAAGGATAACATAAACGGCACAAATTAAATATTAAAAAGGCAAGGGTAGTTTCTTTTTATATTTTTATTGTATCGAAGTAGATATCTGAATAATAATCAAACTCTCCTCTATGCAATTTAAAGCAATATAAATAATGTAAATTCATGTGAATAACAGTCCTTTGGTGATCGAGATAGAAAAAAATGATCTCACTTTTATTTTTGATGAATATTTTTTCAAATCCTGTAATTATAAGAATGATTGAAAATTTTATTTGCTCGCCAACAAAATATCGCCAAAATATTAATTTTAATTTCATTTGGAAAAATACCACGGTAACTCGTACACCCGCAGTAATAGGCTCATTTATCCTAACGATTGGATCGAAAGAAAAGTTTAATTTTTGAAAGGCACACAGTTTTACGGAACGTTTTTCACGGCGAATTGCATGGTTCCAAAGGGTTTGCAGTTCGTGGAACAAATGAACGGAACGCTCCATGCGGAACCCCATGGGGCGGCCATTTCCAGGGCTGCGCGGAGGACACATGCGATTAAAAAAAAGAGAGAGAGAATAGTGAAAGGCTCACCAAATGTCTTAGAGAATTATCGTGCTGGGGTATTGTTGCGACTTCTCAAGAATGTGCTGTAGGTCTGCGAAGCATCCGAGCAAAGAGGGGTGGCTAAGTGACCGTGAGACATAGCAGCCCCTTTGTTATCGCGCTTCGTTTTGCTCTTCAGGAAAGAAAGTTCCTCATTGTCGTTGGCCCCGACAAGTGGCGTCTGGAAATCCTCAAACAGCGGCAGACCTACTATGAAAAACTGGCGTCCTACGTGCTTAGGAATAAGGTCTTCTAATTGAAGGGCCCATGTCCGGAACCGCGCCGCCACAGTGGTCCAAAATCTTAAACCTCTGACTGAATTCGAATTTTCAACTTCTTACCAAATGCATACAGTTTTTGTTACAGTATTAATTAATTGGGCGCGCCTGAAAAGTTGCATAAGTGGTCGCGTGGGGTGTTTTGCACCCCCAATAAGTAAATTAAAATAAAACACGAAATGCATGCAAAATCAGACTTTTATTAATGGGAACGTTTGAACTTACATATTAATCAATCAATCAACTCAATTTTTAAAAAGTTACGAGCTTGGAAATCTGCTTTGGGATGTACAACACCCCACGCGCCAATTAAGGGTTAAATGTGTACATATAGTACGGAATACGCAAACTTTGCTACAAGTCACTTAATAATTCCCACCGTTTCCTTCGAAAGAATTAACCGTTTATCATTGGCTGCCAACACCCATACGTGTTCGAGTGTTTCGTAACAATGCGAAATTTCCGAAAAAATTATACAAACTTCTGTCCCTTTGACATAAACTTTCAATTTTCAATAAGAAGAGATTCTCCCTTTCGAAGTGTGAAAAATAAATATAAGAGTGTTCCTTAACAATTTATCGGAAACACTCGAAATTAGTTATTCATTGTCGCTTTTCATATTTTTAATTAATGTTGTTGAACATCTCATACCGTCAAATACCTACTTTTCCATTTCTAATTCTACAATTATCGAAATTACAGAAATGATATACTGAGAAACGATTAACTCCGTTCAAGCACAGATTACAACAAAAGTAACGCGACATTTAAATAAGTTGAATCTGAACGTTTCAGCGAACGGTGTGCGTTCATCGTCGAAGCAAATCCCACAATCGCAAAACATCCGTCTGCCGCGGCCACAAAAACATTGACGCCGACTTCCCTTAGCTGTTAAAATGCAACAATTAGTTCGCACGCTGACAAAGAAACCGTCCTCCCCTCGCATAAATTAGCGGAAGAAGCTACGGAGTAGATGTTTCAAGGCAGATAGGTATCGACGTTGTTCGAGGGGAGAAGAAAAGGGAGAGAGTTCCCAAATTACTGGTTCATTCTTTCCCAAATCAAATTGCGTAACAATCTTCTAGCATCGTAGCGTAAAACGTTGTTAGCCTCATGATTGCCCTCCCCTCCTTCCGTCTTCGTCCTCTCTCATTCCCTCCCCCGTTTCCGTCACGTCGTACGTTCACTCACGTCTATTCGCTCTCCCTCCGAACGGTCTCTCCTTCCGTGGCCCCGTTCGGCAACTTCCCCTTTCCGCTCCCCCTAAAACCTGACTCCCCCACTTCGGACCCTTTTCCTCTCCCCTCTCCATCCGCCCCTTTCTCCGCTACAACTGACCGAGGGGCCTCTCACCCACGCCGGGCCCTCGTAGTAAAAATGGCGGCTAGTGAACACTGTAGTAAACACCAGGGACGCACTCTGACCCCGCCGCATTTTTGCCAAGCCACCTTCCCCCCCCTACCAACCTCTCTTCCCTTTCGTTACGTTTCTTTCGCGGTCGAATAAATTAAGGGGGTATTATGACTTTTCATATTCAAGAAATCGACTTTTTCTTGCATCGAACTTGATGCGCAGTGGGTTGTTTACAAAAACTTCGGGACCGTTACACATGTACATTTGTTGGAAATAAAACTTCAAGGAAACTGGGAAAGGTGACGGGAACTCATGATTCAGCCTAGTATTAGTGAATACTATTGATCTACTATGAATGTCAATAAAAGTATTATACCATTATAGAACTAGCGTCGATGTAAACATCATCGTTCAAAATGTCACTTTTGAAACCTTTCAAGGAGGGGAATCTCGTTTTTCTGAGTTTAATCCGTAAAATGTTTATTTTTCATTGATAACAGTATTACAGTAGAGACTGGAATAAGTGTTCCAGAATTATCTAAGATTTTTACAAAGCCGAAAACAATGAAAGAAATTGGCTCAGTTACGCATATATACATATAGTCAAAAGTATTTGAAAGAGTCTTGAATCAACTTGAATAAAATTCCACTTCGGCTATATTGACTATAACAATTTGATTATATGTATAACTGTACATCAGTATATCTTCCACGGGAATAACTTCCTGAGTGTGCAATGTTTTCCTGTAAAATATTTAACCTCCTCCACTACAATTTATTCAGAGACAGTTATGCGTGAGCATATGTTCTCATTTTTCTTAGTTTTATAGAGCACTGGTTAGCATGGGAACGTGTAGTTTTGTTGCCCAAATAGTCGGTTATTATCAAACGAATCGTTTCTTAATAATTCCTAACGAGTGACATTAACACCCCCCTATCATAAATCATTTAGAAAAATGTCTCTGTACCATAAAATATTCAGAAAACAGAATATTTTAAAACTCTATTTTAAAACAACCCTCGGGTTGTCCCGGAGGGTTACGAAAACTGCAAAATAAAATCTCGTTTTTGAGAACGAAATGCCAGAATGACTCCACAACTGAAATATACAGTGACTCCCATTAATATTCGGACGCTCTAAAAAAATTGATAACTGGTTAAACATTGAACTATACGACTTGAATTTTTTGGGGAAGCTAGAGCAAATAGTTTGCTACAGGATGTGGAAAAAAATTTTTTCCAAAAATTGCAATTGATCGGAGTTGTAGAAAAAATACTAAAAGTTGCATTTTACAACTTGTTTATGTGGGCCTATATTGAAAATTTAAAAAATACGTTTTGTAGATCTGTGTCAATTAAACATATTCTGAAAATTTCGTCAATATTGTTCGACGTTGCAATGAGCTATAAACGTTTAAATATGTTAAAAATTTCAGATTTTCACGATTTTCGGGCTATAACTGCAGTAAATCTATAGATTCTCAAATCTTTCAATTCCTGTCGTTTTTTCTCGCATCAACCGATTTCGATGAAACTGTCACAGTGCATATAATTGACACAGATCTACAAAACGTATTTTTAAAATTTTCAATATAGGGCCACATAAAAAAATTGTAAAATGCAACTTTTAGTATTTTTTCTACAACTCCGATCAATTGCAATTTTTGAAAAAATGTTTTTCCACATCCTGTAGCAAACTATTTGCTCTAGCTTCTCCAAAAAATTCAAGTCGTATAGTTCAATGTTTAACCAGTTATCGTTTTTTTTAGAGCGTCCGAATATTAATGGGAGTCACTGTACAGTTAAAAGCATTCTAAGCAATTTCTATGCTGAACGAAGCGTCTGGAACGAACCCGAAGACGCCTCTGCGTCCCTGAGACCAGAGGCTGGCGTACACTCGGCGCTATAGTTTACTACTGGCGTACTATCGCACACTATAGCACCGGGGCCGGCTCATAGACGGTTTACCGGGGCTCGGGTGTTTCCGAACCTGTCCGCAGGAGTCCCACGGGCGCTGCGGTCGGTCCGGAGCGGTCCCAGCCCTATCCGGGCATTGTTGCACCGACGCCTGACTAAGAGAGTACCCACTATACTGCTTTCCGCGGAAACCTCGCGTAGTCTTGTGTCTTGTGTTTGTCAACACCCGGTGGATCATGTATAGTGCTACTGACATTTCATTGAGGCACGATCGTGGATGATCTACCGCCGATCTGATCTCTGGATAATCATAAACTGTGTGCTCCCGATCGACGATCCTCCATGCCCGAGTTAGTGAACCGGGGAAGAACGATGAAGCAGGAACAGAGACCCAAGAGGCAGGCCCTCTTCCAGATCGCCAAGGTTTGATATTATCGTTGATCTTCTTTATCCCATCGAAAAACACTCCAACTTTTCTCGTGATTTCTCGAGCAACACCTGTATACCGTTACCTGCATCTACCTGTTGATTCCCCGGCCGGCCCTGCTTGTTTAAATCACGCCGTAAACATGGACGCCAAGCCCTCCTCCAGCTTTCGTTGCAACTCCCTGCATCGAACCGCGGATATTCGAGGATCGTCGTATAAATCGCAGTGAAAAATAATCGAATTTAATGGTAGTCAACGTTTTTCCGGTAAACTGCGAAACTTCCGCGATAACTGTTTCAGATTTAGGAGGTCGAGGATTCTCTAGCGACTCTCACCATTATACTTGTACAGCATCTATCAGATTTTAGATGCATCTGTAACTTCAGATTTTCTCCGGTCGAAGTATCTCGTGAGAAACTGCAATAAACTCTTCCTTTTACAACGCTACGGGTTTGCGTGGTAAAGGGAAGCGATTTTATCGTCGTCGAGTTACTTGTTACACTTCTGGAGCAACTTTCTATGGTAATATTGTTGATTGATATATTGTTTTATACAACCGAGGACGTTGTTCTCTTGTACCATCCGATTTGGGAATGGACGACTCGGTGCAATTTGAAACGGTAGAAACATACAAAAAATTTGAGAATGCCAATATATATTGTCTTCGACTTGTTGACATTGTTCGAGAAAGAAAGGGAGGGTCTATATGGTTTTTATTTCGCATAAAGGTCTAATAATAATAATTATTTACCAATATTCTTTTTAACCTTCGTGGTAGCAAACGAGTAATTTTTTATCTCCAGTATTTAAGTAATAGTGTTCACATAATCATTCATGATTAGACTGCGGATTTCTATACAATATGTAGAAACCAAATAGGCATTTCATTGTCACTTCACTAATTTAAACAAGCTGAAAATAATAAATTAGTATTCTTAGATTATTTTATCGTTTACTGGTTTAAGCTGACTTATTTTACGTGGCGGTAAATGTACAAGGAACTATTCAAAAAATAAAATACGCTACATGTATACAGGCTTTTTTTAAACAGTTTGTTGATCGTGCTGTTGGGTTTACAGTAGTTGTCGAAGAACGTGAAAAATCGTTAAGGAAATCTTACCTAAAAGACAGCCAGTTACTCGGTTATTTGTGTTTGTAAGTTGCGATCTTTCTTCTCGCGAATGGATCCCGGTCACGTGACATGGACGCGCGAAATGGAGTTCGGGAGTCTGCGCAGGTTTCTCGAGTCTCCTTCGCGGGCGTTCGCAAAAAAGGTTCGTTCGCGATCGAATCGAATCGAAAGGAAAGCGCGGCATTCGCGCGCCACATCGATAATGACAGCGGTGAGCAACGCGGTTCATTAAGTTGCGAAAAATGCGCAGCTGGAATGTGGCGAGTCGTGATCCATTTTCCTCTCTTTTTTCCATCGGCTTCCGGCGACGTGATTGTGAATGAACTGGTTTCCACAGGGATCTTACGGAATGGTAGCGTTTGCCTACTGCGACAATGTAAAAAAGAGCACTTTGCGTTCTCTCACTGTTTTATATTGCGAAGACAGAATTTCCATGTGCTGTATACAAATTCGCTAAACTGGTGTGCGGGCTGCGACTCTTGCAAGAAGACGCCTTCAAGTACCGTCTCTTTGTTTGAGTATCTATCGTGTTTTATCGTTTGACAGCGGATTTTATGCGCTTATGACAAACATGAATAGGTGCAATTTAAAACAGTGAAATATTGGAGGAATTCAAAAATACTGTTGTATTATTTTCAACCAATTAAACATACTAATTTTGCACTCCTGTCCAAATTTTAATTAATTAGTTTGCCATCGTTTGGTGAAAAGCTATTGGAAATGTGTAAACAAAGTAAAAATAAGAAAAATACGTATTTCTGAATTCTTCCTATTTCTGTATAGTTTCAAAAATTATGATTTTTGCAGTTCGTCCGAATTTTCCGACATTCCTTTGTAATTGTCTAGAATTTTGTTCCTGAAAATTTTTGAGTTCATACAAAAATCCCATAGAAAAAAACACTTTCATTTTTCCCCGAATTTTCCATTTTTCCGAGCAACTTTTCAATTTTTCTTGCCCTAAACACCTAATACGGACTATTTTACGAACATTTTTTATAAAAAAATTAGATTAAAATTATTAATTTTTATTTATATAAATGAAGATCCACTGTCTATTTATCATTAACATTTAGCATAGGACCGTGGATCTTTATGTAAAATAGAAATTCTTTTTCAGAGCACAAGCCAGTATAATCTTGGAAAAATTGCAATTTTTCCAAGCTAAAGGTTTGTTTCTACGCAGCAACGTTTTGTCGAAATTGGAGTGTTCTAAGTAGACTGCGGATCTTTATACAAAATGGAAGTTTCTCACCTGAATTGCAACAAACTGGAGTGAAGTAGAAATTTATTTTCTTCCCTGTTATGTTTGGTAGGTTAAGAATATTACAATAGCATCTTTAAATTTTTCGAATATTTTTGCTATTTGCAATTACACCCATTTTGTTTTGTCATAAATGCATAATATCCGCAGTCTAGTTATTAATCTATTAAAATTTGCGGAAAGGGAGTTCGCTCAGAACCATAAACAACGGGAACGCACGTTTTGCGGTTGCGACTCGCGACGGTCGCTGCGTGAACGAGTTCGCGGTCGATGCCGTATAATGAATCGATCATGTGTACCTGGAGATCGCATAAAGCTGTTGGTTACGCATGCAAATTAGCATGATCGTGGTGGGAAAGCTAGCGCGTCTATGTTGAAATCCACGGGTTTCTGGGTTCTCTCTGTTTCTCTGGAAAAATCTGGTTGCGTGTGAAGAATAAGCACTAGTTAATAACAGACTCTTTGCTTTTATTTTCGTTGCGTGATGGATAAAGTTTAGACGATGTGGAACGAAAGAAAACTGGTTGTAATGTTTTTTTTCTTCTGATGAAATCATTCGAAACGGTTCATTAATTTTTACAATTTTTGTCTAAGATTGTGTTTCCCCTTTCATAATCCTTGTATTTTATTTTGTCTTAGATCACGTTATTTTCATTCTCATATTTGATTAATATATGCTTTAGTTCTATTTAGACTTCCTCCTCTTGTTAGAGTTTAATTGTTTACGAATTCTTTGTTCTCTTTAATTCACGAAATAATTTTTCACTTTTTTACTTGCAAATTGTTTGACTTAATTTCACTTTCTCGGAACTGGAATGTTTACATTTAATTTTTTGTTAAGAAATTGTCAAAAATATCAACGTGAAGAACGTTCCGAATTATTTGTTAGTTAGCTTCCACGAAAAATCGGTTTTAAACGACTTCAAAATGAATTTTCGCCGAGCTAATGCGTGTGAAACTGTTGGTTAATGAATACATGAAATTCTTAATCTATTCCGTTGAGGAGATCTAGACGAATGCCTTGCAGTCATGCAACGATAATTAGGTATTTAGAGCGTCCTGGAATTAAGAAGTGTGGTGTACGAACAGTGTTTCTCTGAGACTTCCTCCTGAATCTCTTTTTGCCAGTGGCGTGTAGTCGAAACAACGCGTAATTAATGTTGTCTCTCATTCCAAAAAGCATTGTTATTTATTCATACATTTTCTTTTCTTAGAAAAGAAGTATAATCATAGAAATAAATCTTTTGAAATAAATTAATCATCGAGTCATTGTCTCTGTGATACTAATGTCGGAATCCACAAAGTGTATTGAAATTAATTCATAAATTTTTTATTGTTGCTCTTGATAATTCTATAATATGGGTGATCTTAGATTCCAAAATTATTTACTTAGATTGAGAACTATCTATACTTTGTTGCTCCTACAGTCTAATAATAATCAATCGATTTTCCTTCTCCGTAATCACTTTACAGAATAAAAAAGTGAAAATATTTATTGTACGCCTACATTTACTTGGTAACAGAAGAACAGAATTTTATTTTTTTGAGATTTTTATTCAATGAAAGGTAGATATCATTGAATCAAGCAACCCGTGGTTCATTTTAGCTTGAAAACGGATTAATTTGTCTATCAGTCCTTGTAACGTAATTCCAGACTACGAGAGAATCATTTTTTAAAGATTTTTATTCGATTAAAGGTAGATGTCATTGCATCAAGCAACCCGTGGTTCATTTTAGCTTGAAAATGGATTAGTTTGTTTATCCATCCTTGTAACGTAGTTCCAGACTACGAGAAAATCATTTTTTAAGATTTTTATTCGATTAAAGGTAGACATCATTGCATCAAACAACCTGTGGTTCATTTTAACTTGAAAACGGATTAGTTTGTTTATCCATCCTTGTAACGTAATTCCAGACTACGAGAGAATCAGTTTTTAAAGATTTTTATTCGATTAAAGGTAGATATCATTGCATCAAACAACCTGTGGTTCATTTTAACTTGAAAACGGATTAGTTTGTCTATCCATCCTTGTAACGTAATTCCAGACTACGAGAGAATCATTTTTTAAAGATTTTTATTTTATTAAAGGTAGATATCATTGCATCAAGCAACCCGTGGTTCATTTTAGCTTGAAAACGGATTAGTTTGTTTATCCGTCCTTGTAACGTAATTTGAAACTGCGAGGAGAGAAGAATCATTTATTAAAAACAAGATTTATATGCAAACGAGTGTTTCGATGTTCCGTGTACCTGCTTTCACAGTCGAAAAACACGAATGCACAGTGCGTTTTATGCGTCGAAAGGAAGTGCCCGTAATAACCGAGGCGTGCACTTGTCTCTCGAGTAGTATTGTGGAGTGTGGAGTTGCCTGACCCGGCTGCCATATTGATACGCTTGTGCTCGAAGGGCTCTGTTCACTTGTTGGGTCCCACCAGTCTTTCAAAACGTGCCCTTACAATGAAAACGCTTTCCTGCACGTGCAACCATCCCGGACTCCGATCTTACCTGTCCGACGTGCGTGATTTGCGAATAATAAAACACACGCGAATGCAAAACCTGATCCAGAGGAAGATTCTAGTTTTTAATTTTCACAAAATCAATGTTTTTGCTTTTTCTTTATGTACAGAATGAATCTAAAATTTTTTTTATTATACAATTATATAATATCAATTATTACAAAAAAAAACATTAATTAATTTATTAAATTCATATTTTGAAAATGTGATTGAAATAGACATAATGCATTTATTGGACTATCTACTGTAAATACATATTTCAAATAAGAGTAGATGCCCAAAAAAAAAATTTATTATTTATAGCTAATGCCGAAAATACCGGAATTTTACCTTGGCAAATATCGGTTTCACGAAATTGCAAAATAGCACGAAATACCGGTATTCGGTGTACCGGTGTACCGGTATTGCAATCTCTAATTGTATTAAACAAGGAGTGATATTATTTCGAATCGCGCAGATATAAATTGTAGATTCGATCGACCTATTTATAAAAACACGAACGATTTCGTGACGGAGAGAAGAAGAGTGCGATCTAAATTTATAGTGTGAATTTCTCGCAGACGGCCGACCTCGTTTTGACGGATTTAAATCAAATAAATTACTTTTAAAAGCGTCGATAAATTTCAATCCAACTTAGCGAAGTGACTTGTGAAAACGACTCGCTCTGTTTCGGGCTACTATCTTTTTCTTCGCGACGAAAAACACGTATTAAGCTGTTAGGTCTAATGCAATCGGAGCACTCGAGATAAGTCGACTTTATTACAATTTCATATAAAGCAATTAACTTAATTGCGCGAAGCGTGTTCGCTGCGAAATGAGACAGGAGTATTAATTTGATTTCTTGCGCGAATAAATTGTACCTTGAACGAATGTCGCAAATCATTCAAAAGCTCCAACAGGTTATTTTATTCGTGTTGTCGAAGCGTGTGCTGGCGATTCGGAAGAACACCGGATATAGTTAGGCCGTGACACCGGAAAGGCGAAAATAATGTTCCGCTATGGGACAGGACATGGCCGCGGAAATTGTGATTTACTTTCCCTCAGAATAATAACGTGCTCACAATACTGTTGACCACTATCGTTACAACGAGGGTGCTGTCGCATTTACATACTTCCTCATATTGCGTGCACACCTACACCTGTAACTTCTTTGTTTTCGCATCGACGGTAGGAATGTAGATTTATTAGCAATTAACATGCTTTAGTACCGATGTCATTAATGTAAAGAACCGGATTTTGACACGTTATAAATCAATAATTAAGTTTTTCAGCTATTAAATTTCATGGGATGACGATTACGCCAAAAAATATATACCGTTGGGTCGGTATAGTTGTCAGCTACATTTTCGTTGTAGAAAGTATAATGATAGCGTTAAGGGATAAAAAGTTATAGCCAATTTTTTGGAAACATTGTCTGGAAGCAATTTTGCCGTATAAGTAGGGACACTCCAAAAACTCTGATAAATAAATGTTGAAATAATCTCAAGATGTCTTATGTTCGATGTTTATTGAGTATTTATTTCTTAGATCATAATTTTATACAAACGATGTTCTGCTGAATAGAAAATGACGAGATTTTTTAATGCATAAATATATAATATAATATTATATAATATAATATATAATATATGTAATACAATATATAATTATATAATATAATATATAATACAATGTATAATTCAACATATAATACAATATATAATACAATGTACAATTCAATATATAATACAATATATAATACAATATATAATACAATGTACAATTCAATATACATATAATACAATATACATATAATACAATATACATATAATACAATATATAATACAATGTACAATTCAATATACATATAATACAATATATAATACAATATATAATACAATGTACAATTCAATATACATATAATACAATATATAATACAATAAAATATATTATAATACAATATATAATACAATATATACTACAATATAATATATTATAATACAATATATAATATAAAATATAATATAATAATAGCATTAATGCGTAGTTGATAAAATAAAAATTCGATTTTTGCCCGATGTTCCTTTATTTTTTTCTAGGTATATTATAAAATATTCAATGCATTATATTCAGACAAACAAGGCACATAATTAAAAATTCAATACAACATTATAGAATTTTGGAACATGAATTTAAACATGAATTAAAATATACATAAATAATCCCGATTAGCATACCGTTTCAATATTATTAATGGTATAAATTTCCTGCAGCTGAACACGCGTCTTACAGTGTATTTTTCTCACGTTGTAGGTGTTATGGCATCTCGACATCTTCCGGCGGAGCTTCAGGGAGCTTTCAGGACACGCTTGCATGCGAGAGTCGTGCATCTTCTGCGCCCTCAAGGTAAGCGAGATGGATCGTTTCAGAGGGAGGAAAAAATGAACGCGAATCTCATTAAGACCGACGTCATTGTAATGGTTAATACGCTGGTGGAGAGAGTTTCTCCACGTGGACAAAGCGATCCATTCCGCAGTCGACTATTATTTATTAAAACGCGCGATGAGCCGTGCAAATTGAGCGCGGAGAAAAATACTTTCACGTGAACACAGAGTGTCCTAACAATCGTGGTACAACCGGTTGTACGACGATTCTACAAGAGTGGGACAAAAAAGGTTATTTGAATAAAAATTTCGATAAAACTGGATCTTTTTCAAGTGGGTGTTAAACCCACTTTATTCAAAATTTTTATTTAGATAGAATTTTTGTCCAACTCTGGGTTCTACATGCAAAATTAAGTCTAAAAGGAGAATAATATTCTTCATTGAAGGCGTCATTTATTTAAAACACGAGATTTAATATTATGTTATAAATGTGTGAATATATTTAAGCAATTATTGAATTGTGAAAGACATTTGACACGCTTTAAGTTTTGGTAGTACTTATCGTTTTATTTCAAACATTAATAATGTTACAGAAAGTTTGATTACGTCGTAGGGTAGAGTAAACTTTTAGCGAAACGATAAAGCGATTGAAATGATACAAAACCATGTCGCCATTTCTAACGCGCCAAGAATTCACAGGAACCTTTTTGTTAGATAATTAAATTTATTCTATAGAAAGCTGATTTTTTTACGTGCAGAACAAATGGACGTGAACCAATTTGACACAGAATTCAAAACGATCTTACATAGCAAGTCTTAATTAGGCGGTACACATCGTGAGAAACTCTACCATCGATCAAAAAAGTCAAATTACCAGCCAAGTTTTTCTACGTTTACAACAAAATTGATTGAACCAATTTGATACATAATCTCTAAATCGATTTCGTATAATCGAAACTGTTTTAATTCGTCGATACAGATCGTGAGAATTCCCGTCGATCCAAAAGATTAAATTAGCTGTGAACAAATTGTCACTTTCTCATGTTTAGAATACATTTTTTTAAAATTAAATTTTAGATTGCTTCATCACCGAAGGTAATCAGCAACGCTGTACAATCGTTCGAATAGTTCTATCTCATCGGCTACCAATTTGATATGATTTTGTTAAGCTTGTAAATTGGACGAGACTTGTTATAATGTATTGTACTCTTAATTAAGGGGATTCTGGTGTAGAGGACAAAAATGAATCATACTTTTTTGCATCGGTAATAATACTTGTTGCATCAAGCAATTCACATTTTGCGAAGACAAATGAATACTGATGATATATGTTTTATTAACGTATTTGTTTATTTCTTAACCGTTTGTAATCGGAGCTATTTTAACTCGAAAATTAAACATTTCTTCCGACCTAGAATAATTCCACTGTATACAATTTTTCGTTTTGTGAAATTGATATAATACCTCATACAATACTTAAATGTTCAGTAATCGGTTAGATACCAACATATCTAATAATCTAAACAATATTTTAAACACTTTTTAGCAATTTTTAGTGACGCCTCAGATGCTCCACTCGAGTGCTAAGGGTTAATAGGCTTCCGGTAGGTGAAGTGTTAGTACAAAATCGAATTATTGTCATTCATTTAGGAAGTGTAAGTAAGTAAACAAAAATACAGTGGTAAAACACACATAATTATCATTACTAAAAATACATCATATTCATTTGCCTGCATATGCCAATCGTTAACTTGCTCTCTGACTCGACTCTTATGTTACAATAAAAATAGCTAAAAGTTTGGACAAACACATTTTTATCAAGTGATGTAAAATAATCACTTCCAGTGCTCCCTAGCCCTAGAGTTAAGGATCGCCTTGACATGTTCACGTATCGATGAGCACCGATGATTTACCAACAAAAGCGGACAGCCTTGAGTGGTTTTCGTACAGCATGGAACCAAGCGATAGCGTCTCCTCGAGTGTTATTTCGATCGTGTGATTTTTCCAAGTGGGCACCGCCTAGCCGACTACTTAGAAAATCCCACGACGATAATGAAAACGCGAGGACGGGAGAGGCAGCAGCGGGATACTCGAGATAAAAGCGTCTGCCCGCTTGAAAACTTAAGGCGAATAAAGATTACTTTACCGGACCCCCTCTGTCGTGTCTACTTCAGGTTACAGCGCTAATCTTTCGCAGGTAATCTAATCTAAAAAGCCGAGCGTCTCTCCTTTTCATTACGAGAGGACGAAGATGCTGTCCACCTCATGAAATGGTAGTTGTTCAGGAAACAATTACACTGCTCCGCGGGGGATGAGATAAAATGTACACTGTGTCAAAATCTACTTCTGCAATCGGAAAGTGTACACAGTATTTAACGTTTTATAATCGGCATTGGGTTATTTTGTAAATGATTTCGTAGGGATTAAAAAGTTAGATTAAAAACAGCTTCGACTTTTATATGATCCTGCTAAACTTAAATTAAAGTAGTAAATTTATTGATTGATCACTTATTAGCTTTCTCAGCTATGTTTGATTACATTTATATTACATTACTAATAAATGTTGAATGTTATCGGTGCTACGGTTCGATCGTTTAATACTGATTGTTAATAAGCAATATTGCTGATTATCAATTAATTCTACGTTTCCATCTTAGTTTGGATCATTTTCAAGATTCATTTGAATCGCGTTTGCTTTAGTGTGATTAAATTTGGTAATTAAATTAAATTAAATATGGCAACCAGAAAAATATTTTATTCGTAGAAAAGGATCTACACATAGATCACTACATCGTTCCTCACGAGATTCCAACATCTTTGCTGTTTTATCTGCCGTTTATACACGTATGATCTTGTATAAAGTGGAAGTACATCGTGTTGGAATTCTCAAATCATAAAAGAAAAATTCTTAAGACAATTTACAATAGCTGGCAAATGGAGATCGCAGATAAAGAAGCGATAGATCTTTGATTCGAATAATTTATCGTAGCATTTCGAGTATATGTGTTCGTGCTGAAAGTATCTTTATTCGTTATCGAAAGAAATTAGACGAACGTTATCTGCGCGGAGCAAAACGTGACCACGATTTGCATACTATCGGAACATTTCCATTTACTTGCTCACAATAGAACATCGATGGAAGCGGTGACTGTAACGGGCCGCCCGGTGAGCAAACCTTTCTCCCGTAAGACACACATTCAGATGTGTTCCCTGATTGGTCAAAGGAACGGAAAGTAATACTCCGGACTGTTTCTGGTTCATTGTAGTAAGCAGAGAGGCAAGTCGGTCGCTGACATAGAAATTTTATTCTACGTAGCGATCAAACCTCAATTCACCAATTTATTTATTTCACCAGTTTATCGTTAAAACCTTTAATTAAAAAAATCATATACAGTTCTTTAACATTAAATGTCGGTTACTTTACAGACGCAAAATTTTATTATTTTCTTGAAAATGATCTATATCTAGATTGAAACGTTGAAAAAATGATTTTGTGATATTTTGCAAATAGTGTTTTAAGTAAAATCAGATCGAACCTGTGCGCTGAAATCATTATACTTTAGTTCAATTCACCAATGTTTAATGTTAATCTTCCTTCTAGTTATACCTTGTAACTAGACTGCGGATGTTTATGCAATTTGCAATTTTTCTAGACAAATTTTAAGAAAATGGTACCGAGTAATATCGTACTTTCATTGGTAATTACATTAGTGGGTCTAAAATAAATAAAACTCATACTAAATTCTGTGGTATCTTATATTCAGAGTTGGGCAAAAATTGTATGTAAATAAAATTTCGAATAAAGTGAGTTCTAAACCTAATTTCAAGTGGGTTTTTATTTAAATAAAATTTTTACTCAATTCTGCTCATGTCCTAGCATTTCATTTAAATTTTCAAATGCTATAATTGCATAAAGATCCGCAGTCTACTTATAGCTAGACTGTGATTCTTTGTGCAAAATAAACATGTTCTGTATTAACTGCAACAAACAGGAATCACTAAGGAACGTCTTTCATTTTCTAATTATTTCAACGAATCGAAAGGAATGTAATACTCTTCGTGTTATATTTGCCATTATATGTGATCAATAGACAGCGGAATTTACGCATTCATGACAAAAATGAATAGGTGCAATTTAAGAGAGTAAATGTTACAATAAATGTTGACCTGGAATCCTTCGGATCGATTTATTGCTTCAAATTGCACCTGCCTATTTTAGTCATAAACACATGAAATCTGCAGTGAGTATAGAAGCACAAAAATTAGTGAAAAATTCAAAAGAAAATTCTTTTACAAAATCCTTATCTGGACATACATGTTATCATATTATTATATTATTGCAATGTTTCAACTGAATATTTCTATACAGTGTTAACTCGTGTGCGGCGTTTATCTTTTACGGATCCAGAGATTCTGTCTCACAGTTAATTTTAAGCTAGGAAGCGAAACGATACGCGACGGAAACGTGGCTTACACATACACGTGAAACGGAGAGACGAAGTAGGCAGAAAACGCGTAGGAACCCTCCCCGTCGTTCTCACGGGGTTAATTAGTAATCTCGAGAGTTAATTGCCGCAGGCAAAGGGTACCGTGTTTTGAGTGAAGTTCGCAGGAACAGGGACGATCCTCCGGCTCGAAGGACTCGCGTGTTTCTTTGTTGCGAGGCTCTCTCCCTCTTTATTATCTTCTCCCCGCTTCGGGCGACATGTTAAAATGAAAATGTACCGTCCCTCCTGATTTTTTCCTTTTCGGATCTATCGAACCTTGTAGAAATCGAGAAGCAAACCAACGAATGAGACGACGAGTTGCACTAATATTTTATTAGCCGTACGCAGGAGTTTTAGTCTTCTTTAATCGTTCAACCTGCATGTCTTTAACTTGCCTCCATCAATTGTAGGAAACACGAAGCAAATAGAAATTTGAAATATCATTTTAGTTTATTCTATAATTACTTCCCTGCCTGTGAGCAGTTTCAAAATAACATTATTTAACAGAATATTTCATGTAACATATAAAATTGTTCTTCGAAGTTACATGAAATCCTTTGTCGAATGTTATTTTACTGATCGTTTCTTTTGACAAATTTACAAATAAAATTCTTATTATTCCGAACGAATCGATCTTATTTTTATTTTCAAATGACAGTATTGAAAATTACGGTGTAAAAGAAATGATTTCAAATAGTTATTCCTTATTTTCATTCCAAATCAAATTTTATCTAAACTTCACCTATTCGTTTCTGCAATAAATGCATAAAATATGCAGTGCACTAATTAGGGATGTCTTGACGGTGACGAAAACGGAATGTAAAAGGGATAAAAAAAAACATTTGGCTCACTAAGAATGAAAGTTTCTTCCGAGAAGGGAAGTACTCCCGCATTCCAAAGAAGGGGTACGTGTAGCGCAGAAGAATTCGACCTGACCAGAACGACCATAGTGATTCACCAGAAACGTATTCGGGGAGGTGGAAACTGCTTTAGGGTTAGAACGGAGCGAGACGTCGCTTTACCACGTGCCACAGGCGACTCTTTCGATTTTACGACCCTCCGATCTCACGCTCTTCGATTTCGTCTCTTCGGAACACCTTCGCACAATAAAAACGTTTTACCGATGTCAATGCATAAATCTCTTCGGCGCGATGACGCCAAATAAATCCCGACGAGTCATCGCGCAAGCATTGTCAAGAAAATTTTCTAAAGTTGAGTTTAAACTCGTCCACAGACGAAAATAACCTGTTAACGCGTTCCATCTCATTATCAGAAATGCATAAAATCGTCAGTCTATTGGTTACTCTTTTAATTGTTCTTTTTATTTTAATGAAATTTGTTTACTCGGATATAAATACATATAATAGAAATCTATCTCTGAACCTGATCCCTTTAAATATTTTTAAATTTAAATTTTATCCTAATGTTTATCAACAACATTGATCACTTGTTCTTATTTATTTATTTATATGCATTTATAAAGAAATTGGCTGGGTAAATTATAAAACGGTGAAAGATTTTCAATATGAAACATCTATTAAGGGATGAAGTGAATTTTTATGTAACTCTTGCTTCCCAAAATCGTTGCAAAATATTTCTAGTTGGCATAAAGATCAGCAGTTTATTTATTATACAGTCGCGTGTCTTAGCATACTTAGATCATCTCTCGTTTTTATTTTTCGTAGCCCAAAGTACAGTTGCTTCTTCGAATGATTTGTCACGCGAGCAATTAGAGGACTTTATCGATCTTTCGATCGTTGTCGTCGAATGAACAGTTATTCCCATGCACTTTTATATATTATTATACGTGACACTCTATCTGGCAGAATTTGTTCTCATTTTGTTCATTGCTCGGCATACGATTTGCGGTAGCATTGCGGTCGCAATGGGAGATCACTGCACCGGTTCTATACACCATCAGACTGGTGATGTTCGTTTCCGGGGAGCTGGAATAGTTCCCTTGAACTTGCACTTCACAGTTACGCTGAAAATCACTTAGATCTTCTCGGGAAGTTAATTACTTCACGGTGTTATTTTTGAAAGCCTTTTCCGACTACTGTTAACGTGCTACTGTTTATCTTCCACTAATCTCTGTGCTTCTATACTCGACTGCGGATTTTTCGCGTTTATGGCCAAAATGGGTAGGTACAATTTAAAGCAGTAATCGGATCCGAAGGATTCCAGGTCAACATTTATTGTAACATATACTGTCTTAATTTACAACTGCTCTTTTTTTCGTAAGCTCGTGAATTCCACTGTCTATCGGTTACGTACAGATTAAGCCTAATTTTAATTGTTTTACGGAGTATTAAAAATTGCGAATATAATATTAAACTTAAATAAGAAATGTATTGGTCAGGATTGGTAAATCAGGTCAAAGGATATTCTTTAATATTCTTACTATCAATATTACTATTAATATTATATTCTTATTATTTAATGTTTTTTACTATTCTTTAATATTTTCTTTAATATCTAATAGTGACGACGACAACAGTGATTCCCATTAATATTCGAACGCTCTAAAAAACGATAACTGGTTTAGCAGTGAACTATACGATTTGTAATTTTTTTTTTGAGAAGCTAGAGCAATTAGTTTGCTACAGGATGTGAAAAAAATTTTTTCAAAAATTGCAATTAATCGGAATTGTAAAAAGATATACTAAAAATTGCATTTTACAACTTTTTCATGTGGGCATATATTGAAAATTTTTGAAATATGTTTTGTAGATCAGTGTAAATTATATACACTGTGAAAGTTTCATCGAAATCGGTTGATGCAGAAAAAAACGACAACCATTGAAAAGAATCCTTACATTTACTGCAGTTATGGTTCGAAAATCGTGAAAAATTTGCGGCTCGTTTCAACGTCGACCGATTTTGAAATTTTCGGAACGTGTTTAATTGATACAGATCTACAAAATATATTTTTTAAATTTTCGATATGGGCCCACATAAAAAAGGTGTAAAATGCAATTTTTAGTATTTTTTCTACAAATCCGATCAATTGCAATTTTTGATAAAATTTTGTTTCACATTTTGTAGTAATCTAATTAGTTTAACTTCCCAAAAATGTTCAAATCGTATAATACAATATTAACCCTCAAACGTTCCTCAGAAATAGTTGCATAAAAGATTCTATGATACTTTTTCATCCATTTTTACATCACTCCTTAAACTAATAAACTTTGCTTCGTTTATCACATCACGTTTTAGAGAAATACATCTAACAGATAAAGAGGAACCAATCATTTTATAGTCTGTAAAAATAGTAAATGTTGAATTTTCACCCCGAGGAACGTATGGGGGTTAAAAAAGTTAGTCTTTTTAAGAGATTCCGAATATTAGTGGGAGTCACTGTACATTAATTTCATCGAGGAATACGCAAGACATCGTAAGACGAAGATCGATATCTTTTTCGATGACGTTGGCGTTCATCGAGTGTCAGTTATTGGACGCACAGGCGTGGGACGATAGTAGTTTCCATTTAAATATTTATGCAACGTCGTTTCTTGCAGAGAGCTCGTTCAGTATTCCGGTTCATTTAGGAAGAAGGAAATACTATGAGACCTACGCGTTTTAGTTGGCTACTTCATTTACGCACGCACGCCCACGTGATTAAATAACAAACTAGTAGCGAACGTCATTCGATAGTTAATGTTCCACAGTTAATGATTTAAATCAGAGTATCAGATTGCATATTCTTGTTACGAGATTCGGATGAAACTATATAGACAAACTGTGAACTGCTTATATTTAACAACAATAATAAATGCAATTATAAACTGTGTCGTATATAGAAAAAATATTAATATTAACAACGAATGTGTTTGTTTTATCGCAAATTACAGATGAGCAAATTAGACACTCGTTTAGAGAGGATTAACAACATTTTCTGATGACAATATTAAATATTAAAAAATATTATATTACATTGTTCTACTATTAAAATATAATAATTTTCTCCTACGAAGAAACAGTTTATTATCTAATATTTAGTATATTCATGATTTCGTTAATATTTTTCTACGATGGAAGACAGTATAAACAGTACAGTACAAAGAAAACAAAATAATAAAAATTTATAACGCGTTAAATTGAATTGTTTAGAAACAGAAATAACGCACTGTCCCAACCATTCGGACACTTGCTTGTTCCTAGTTGGAAACCCGGTTTCCGAAATTCACAAGTTTTTCCTAGAAAACCGGTTTTCAAAACTTCTTTCAAAAGATCACAAAACAGCCTGAAAGCGTGCAACTCTTGATTGTGCGAAATGAATGAAATTTCGTGGAATTCAGTTTCCCCGGAGTTTATCAATGGTCGCATCACGGTTTCGGAAAGAGATCGAAGAGGGTGCTGGATTTGCTGAAATCGCTGAATGATTCGACGTAGTACATATTATCCCTCTGGGCTGCGTCGGACGGCTTGCTCAGGTATAAGCGGTATACCTGTGGCCACTTTTTCCCTCCACTCATGGTTTTTAGTGTTGAGCACTCGCGTAGGCTCGGCGTTCCCTGTGTGTTGGTGACACAAGATCCAATGGAATCGTGTACACGCCAGGCTGGACATGTAGAACTGGCTTTGTCCCAGTCCTCCTCGTAATACGGGTCTCTCCCGTATTCTCGTACGATTCACGTACAACTTCACGACCACACGGAACCGTTCCTCGTGACTCTACGAGGGAAACGGTGGACCTCAGGGGCGTACGAACTCGACGTGTCTTCTGGTCTAGAACTTTGGAGAAATCAAACAATTTTCTTCGTGGTTACAATCGATACAACTTCTTTGTTTTAAATAATCTCGCAAGAAACAATATAATTTACATTTTACCTACGTTCGCTTTAATGCTCATCACTCCATGAACATCCTCGGTTGTTCAATTTCTAGAATATGTATTCCAGAATTTTTTATTTCGTCTTTGAAGGAAGACGTGTAGCATTCATAGCTAGTAGATTTTGTGTGATATATTCATCTAGTCTTTCTTTTTATTGTGCTAAATATGCAGAAAGCAAATTTTGAAATTCAAGATGCCGATATTTGATTAAATAATAGGTTATTTTGTTAATTTTGGTTCTTGCTTAACTACATTCGTACTGATTAAAATGCTACTTGATTTTATTGATTTTTTTATTAAGCTTTTACAATTTCGTTCAACTTTTACAAGTAACTAAGTAACTTGACTTCAAAAAATTATATTATACAGTACAAATGTAATATACATATATACAAAATATATATACAAACACGTGTATATAAAATATATATACAGATGAAAATATATATACAAAACAGTCGTTTGTATTTTTACATTAAATTTCTGATCATAACATTTGCGATTGCTTTCCTTTGATTAGAATCGATTTTACGCGAACGTTTTTCTAACCAGTTAAAGAATAAAAGTTATTCTCTCGCTTCTATAGTATATTTGAGTTCGTACCCTAATTCAAATGCAGCTGCACCTGCACCCACTCTTCCCGAAGGGTAGTTCCTGTTTTTGATTGGGCGTTCAATAATACGAGTCATCGTTATAGAAACAGCATGGTAACTGCCAAACATTCGATGGTTGGAATAACAGACAAATGAGTAGATCAAAATACTGCAAATATTTAACGAATTTAAAATTATTAAGAAAAAAAATTAATGTTTATGTGGCTCAGTTAATAAGATAAATAACACAAATACATTTCATGTATTTTATTGCATATTTTATATGTACACTGTTACAACAATGTTGATAGGATAAAAATAAAGACATATAGCATAAGTAAGGAAGATACTAGAAGCTGATGTTGTTAATATCTTTTTTTTAAAATACATTTTGTAGATTTGTGTAAATTATACTTATCCTACAACTGAAATAAATCTAAATTTAGAAAATTTTCTAATTTTCAATATTGATTCACATAAAAAAGGTTGTAAACACCAACTTGCACTATTTTCTTTGTAATTCCGGCCAATTGCAATTTTTTCAAAATGTCTTTCACGTCGTGTATTGAATTAATTATTCTAACTTCTCAAAAAGCTCTAAGTCCTCTGATCTAATATAAAAAAAGTTACCGTTCCCATAAAAGTGTCCGAATACGACTATGGTTCACTGTAGGCAGCGTTGGGCAAAAATTTCTAATAAAGTGGGTTTAAAAATTAGTTTGGACTCACTTTACTCCAATTTCTGATTTAATCAAAATTTTTATCCAACTCTGCAGGTATAGCGTCAACGAAAATGCAAAACAAAAACTTGATTTTTCGAAAGTAAAACGATAATGTCGCGTTGAAAGTTTTCACGATGATAACGAACTAGAAAAGAGGTCGCCAAGTACCCCGAAGGGTATGGCACTGGTTGGGCTGCTGGTCGGCCAGGTTGGTGAACGTAGGACAGCTAACCAGGTGACGTCATTGGCTTCTTGGGTCTATGTAGGGCCCCGTAGCGGGGCCGGGGCAGGGGAAGGGGGATCGCCATACGGCCCCGTGGAAAGAAAGAAGAGGAAGATAGACGACGAAGGGTGGGGGGTGTTCTCCAGCACCGTGCGAGCCGTTGCTTTCAGGTACGAGCGTACGGTGCCGCGTGCAGGTAGTCCCGTGCTCATTCTCCATGTTCGTCGACGCGATCGAGCCTTTTCGCCTCTAAATCCAAGCGAACCCGGACCTATCCTCGGAATAAATGGGTTCGCCACCCCTCGTGCACCGGACACCGTATCCGAATAATAAAAGTACAGTGTGAATATCGCGAGTTAACTCATCGACGAGTGTGTGTAGTCGAAGCAAGAGCCTTTGTGCAAGAATGGAGGAGCGTGATCGAAATTGATCGCTTCGAAGCAAGTCATATTCCGCGATCATCGACGAAGAACGAGAGTAGTCGAGAAGAGGACCTTTCGAGGTATCTGTTGAGAGAAGATCGAGGGAGACTGACCACGTGTTTTTGGACCAAGGTGTGACCCAGAGAAAGGTTTCCAGTGTCCTTCGAGAGATCGCTTTTGGAATGTGTAAGAGCCAAGTGGATAACCGAAGTGAATTTATACGATACTCGGGACTGAGTCTGGTGTTGCGAGTGTGCTAATGCGAGGAAGTGCAGCTCGGCCGAAAAGAAGCCCGTGAATGTCGCGGAAGCCGCGCGGAGCGGCTGTCGCCGTGAATTCGGAAGAAAACTGTGCCAGTGAAACGGGCGAGAAGCACGTGGCACGCCGAAGTGGAACGACTCGGGCGAAAGATGCAGCGAGTCGTTAACGTCCGGAAGAGAGGACTCAGCGCCATCCAGGAAGCTGAATTTGTTAGTCACGCTCCGGAGCCGCGTCCCTTGCGCGACTCGCTTCTTCCTCGATCCCGGGGTTAGCCTCGTGATCGAAGCCTGTCCACGCGTTCGCGTACGAAAACAGATTTCGCTGATCTTTCGACGGAGTATTTTCCGATCGAAAAGCCAGGACGCGAAGAGAGCCACGAAGAGGCTGGTAGATCGAAGTGACTTCACTCGCCAAACGAGTTTATGCTTTTTAATCGAGTCTACAACTCGTCTGGCAACGGGTTCTCCTAGCACATCCGGCATGCGATTGCCGTGCACGGTTCTTCCTGCAGTTTTCGCGGCGGATCATCTGCCAGGGGCCCTTTCAATACCCGGCCACCTGTTTCCCCATCCATCGTGCCGCCCCTTCCTCCTCCGTCGAAATTGAAAGGGGATCGATCCCGAAGCGTCCGCCGCCTATTACAATTACAAACAACGCTGTTCTAGCGAGCGAGATCTACAAACGTAACCGATCGGCCAGGAACAAAAGGCGCAGCAAGTGCAAGCGGTCGGAGAACAGGTAACGACGTTTCAGTCCGTGGACACTGCAAACAGAACTATCTTGGAATTTGTATTTGCTCGGAGCGAGAGAGAGTTATGTCGCTCTCCTTGAACGTTGCTCTTATCTCGGCGGTCGAAGAGCGCGGAGGATGCGTCGCTGATGTTTCGAGACCTGTGATGTTTGGACCTCGTGGATTTCGAGGGACGGACGAGGATCTTCGAGGATAGAATGACACGGACAGTCGCGAGAGAGATTTCTTCCGTGGTGTCGATCGATCGCCAGAGAAAATGTTGAAGTGGATAAAAGTCCGACAGGACACGTCGGCGACACCGACGCCGCTCGATCGCGAGAAAAAGGACGAGCCGGCAAAGGTCGAAGTTGAAGAAGTCGCCGTCATCGCCGAGGAGGAGGAAGACAGCGGCATGGAGCGGGAGGACACCCCGTCCAACATCGAGTTGAGCGATCTGCGGAAAGTATGCCGAATTGTGTAATCGATATTTCGACGAACGACAAACGCGACGCGATGCTTCTTTCTTTCTCCCGGTTTCTCGTTTCGCGGAACACGTGAATCATGGGGAAAATGTCGTCCGGTACTTTTACCGCGAACACCGCTCCCGGAACATGTTCTATAGCGTCGAGACGAATTAATTCGTCGTTCGTGATGCATCCTTTACCTCGAGTTTACTAATCGTCATGGTTTTTGACTCCATCTTGTTGCGCGCTTTGATCACTTTCTCCCCTTTCAGTTTCGTTCGTGCATTTTCTCTTGTTCTATTTCTCAACTTTTTAAACGGTTTATCTCTTTCCGTACTCCAATCGGTATTAGTTTGGTGTCGCTCTCGCTGCTTTCTGGTGAAATTAATAATTTCATATCAGATGTGCCGTTACTTTCTCTCGGTATCTGTGGTCGGCTGGATGTTATCGAGATATTCCTTTTCTTTAGTTATTTATTTTTAATGGACTGCGGATCGTTATGCAAAATAAAAAATGTTCATCTTTTTTATGTTTCAATATTTTCTTGTGTTTTATTACGTTTTGGAGGCTAACAATTTTTTTATATTCGGAACACAGTCTCCCATAAAATGTTACACATTATTATTTCATGATAACTAGACAGGGTATTTTTATGGAGTGAAATAGGAATTTACTTCCTTTCTTAATATGTTTAATTGGTTGAAAATAATATAACAGTGTTTTTAAATTCCTCTGATGTTTTTACTGTTCTAAATAACACTTATTCATTCTTGTCATCGATGCATAACATTCGCAGTCCGATTATTAATGTTCATTAAATCACGTAATACTTGGGAGGTATGGTATTGAATATGTTCAGGTTAAACTAATTTGAAAATCTAAATGTGTTGATAATTAGACTGCGGATCTTATGCGTTTATAGAAAAATTGAGAAGATGAAGATCAAAGAATATGCCAATATATAATTTCTCTATTAAAATCATTAAATAACATCAGTTTATAGAAAAATTGAGAAGATGAAGATCAAAGAAGATGCCAATATATAATTTCTCTATTAAAATCATTAAATAACATCAGTTTATAGAAAAATTGAGAAGACGAAGATCAAAGAAGATGCCAATATATAATTTCTCTATTAAAATCATTAAATAACATCAAATATTAAAATCAAAAATAACATTCAATCTGGTTTTTATTTTTTGCAATCGATGCAGACAATTTTTATTTTGCGTAAAGATCCGCTGTCTAGTAATGATAATACGTTTTGAGAAATATTACGTACATACTTCTGATTGAGATTTGATCTCCCCTATACTTGTTCACATGTCGTACCAACTGAGGGAAGCGATGCGAACAGGTCGCCTGCTTTGATCTTTCGGTAATGCACAATCGTGTCCCATTTAGCCCCCTGCAAAAACTGCTTGCATTAAAGCAGCGTATATTTTTTCTGAAATTGTCACGAACGTTCTCGAGAACGCATTAGCTCGGTAAGATAAAAATTAAGATCTGTGGAGCCATGCTCGAGAACACTTACAGCAGTGCACATGGCCCTCTTTAAAATGTCGTTAGTGCATAATTTCTTGCTTATGCTGCTCCGTGGATTTTCTGTCGTCAGAGATCGTATCCAGTCTTCTCGAGTTGCTGGCTAATGCTCGAGTGTCTTTCAATAATTAGCTTCAATTGCTACCATAAAGCCTGACCCCGGAAAATGATGAGAAAATGATCAACACCACAGATTAAGGTTACCGTCCAAATCACCCATTTCAGATTTCTTATTTTGCTATAACTTTACAAGTACTTTCATTCAAGCATGTATAGTCAAAATTCTGTAAAATCTAAATAAATTCAATTCTACAATTTTCAGAAGGCAATGCTTTCAATATCAGTGTCTTCTTGAAATCCGAGATCAAGAACTTCTCGATAAACTGTTTAAAAGCGACAGCAATTTCATCCATAATTAAAAACAAATTTTTACACAGTTTGGTAGACACAATAATGCCATGCAACTTTTGTTTAAACTCTTTTATAATATTATTTGATTTCACTCCTTTAATGATTTTACTTTACTTGTGTGCAAAGTTTCATAATCTTTTGAATTTACTGCTTCTGTATTTTGATGCTTGTTGGCATCCCAGAAACTTCAGACATGAAAAGTTCGGATATTCGAAGTCCTGGTGCATCCATAAATTTTCCTAGCTGTTTCGCGATCGAGTAAACCGTAGCAGATCACTTTCATTCATCGATTTCACTCGCGCAGCAATGCTGTTCCTGCGGGCCGTCTGGTTTTTCCGATGCCAGGCTCTAACCTGCTTTGAACAGGTGCGACATCCTTCTCGACGCGCGTGGACGTTCAGCTTGCCGCCATTACTATTACCATTGTCTCCACTCTCGGCACTATATACCGATCGAACAACTCGTTCAACCATTTCTTTCTACCATTTGCGGTTCGTTCGTTCCGCGATTAAACTTTTTATGGGAACGTTAGAAATCAAGTGTGTATTTCTCTTTCCACGTTATTGAAATTAACAATTCGCTACACAGCATCGCACACACACACGCGTAACATGCTGTACAAATCGCACGCTGCATATCGATTTCCTAAAACATCGCGAAAGAATTGACATAGTTTTTGTTGCATAGTTTTCAGTCACGTATTTTCTTCGCAAAGAGTTTTCTAGTCTTTTTGTCCATTTCTCTAACGAGACATCGTTGAGCAACCACCCTGAAGCGGTACTTGTTGATTTCCTACGTGTGACCAATCTCTCGAAGATCGGTTACGAAACTAACTCGTTTAACCCGCGCGGATTGCGACTTATCTGCAGAAGCATTTTTGCACAATCGTCTACGGAGAACGCATTCCGGGGAAAACCCGTAGAAATTTCCTCCTCGCGGTTTTACACTCGTTTGCGGTCTCTGCGAGATAAAACAGATAATCGTTCGAAATATCCTTGCATTTCACCGTGATTACGCGGGTTTTGTGCGAATTCACATTTTACTATGTTCTTTTACGAGTGAATTTTATGTGCATTTTTGACGCAAATGAATAGATGCAATTAAAAGTAGTAAAAACATTAGAAGAATTTAAAAATAGAAGGAAAATTGTTTCATCATCGGACAGCGGATTTGATGCATTTACAGCAAAAATGAATAGGCGTTGTTTAAAACAGAAAAAATATTAAAATCTACTAAATATAATAAAAAAGAAAATAAATTTGTATTTCACTCCAGTTTCTTGCAATTCGGGTGGAAATCTTTTATTTTGCATAAAGATCCGTTGTCTGAAGATCAGATTGAGGGCAATGCATTTTTAAATATCCCTGGAAAAAAATCATGACGCTGTTAAACAGTTCTTTGAATTAAATTATGATGTTCTTTATCTCCTCATATGAGGACGCCATGACTAAAAGGGTTCAAAATTATTAAATTTCTTCATTCGAGAACAAACCGTTATAAAAATTCAATTTAAATCAATTCGATATTGTAATTTTTATAAAACAATTTATAAACATGTGCTCGGTGCGGTTAGCTTGAGGAAATGATTTTCTTCGTGCTGCTAATAGGGAAGAAAATAGACCTGGAAAGGTAGTTACGGGATTTGTCCATTGTCCTTCGAATCCCTCGTTCGAGTTTATGACAGGTCCATCACTGTCACGTCGGGAAACTAGTGGGCAAACGTGTTGGGTAAAAGTCAGTGGCGCCGCAATAAATTAAAGTTTAGGACAGCAGTCCTAACGATAATACGTCGAAGGCGTAAAGCTTTGTAATAGCAAGTTCCAGTCGTCCACTCTAACAGCACGAAAGTTTCAAAATTCATTATGGTGGTTTCGCAATGATTCGCGGCCGCTCGTTTCATTCATGCCGCGGCGATATGCTGATTAAGGGAAAAGAAACGGGGCGTTCGCTTCTCGCGATGACTAAACGGGGATTTCGTTCGGGTCGCCGATCCGATTTACATATGCCGGATTTGCATACGTTTATGTAATGGGAAATTGAGAGTGCGTAGGCGTTATGAGTTTCCTTTTGCAGTTGATACGGTCCGGACGACGACCACTGTTTCCAAATCGCGAAGTCGTGGTCGAAACCTCGAAACGCACTTCAATGTGCACAAAAATAGATACGGCCCATCCACAAGAAAAATGTCACTGTTCAAAATTTTTAAGCTTTCGTTTCATTGCAGTGATAGTTAATGAAAAAATTCGATTTCATAAAAACGTGACTTTTTAATTAATTTCTTTGCAACCTAGCAGATACTCCTGTTTCTTTTTTCGTTTTGTACCCCGTGAAATAACACAAAATGAATTATGTGTTTTATTTCACGAATTATATTAATTATATGTTTGAAGAAAAACATCACAACTATAAGTTTCTTAGTTTTTCTGTATAATCTTATTTGTTTTTATGCATTCGTTCTTTGTAGCGTTTTATTTGTGATGTTTTTCTTGTGCATGAACTATATAAGTATTAGGGTTTCCAAAGAAGCTGATTACGAATTTAAATTTAAAAATTGTAAAAAACTGTCGGACCCAATATGACGGATATGTATATTAAAATATCATTTTCATATCTTCTATTGGTGAATTAATACACGTTTTAGAGTAACTTAAACTCGACGTAGTACAAAGAAAACCAGCGAAGAAGCTGACGCCACAGGACGACGACACTGTAATATGGAAACATGTTTTGGTAGTCATGAATATTAATAAGCGTCTTCAGGAAACCGGCATTTTGTATGCCCAATAAAAGGCAGAAAATTTATTTCTTTGACGTGGCTTACCTTATTCATAGCCAGTTTTTCACGTATATTTTTTGAAAGAAACTCGTTTATACAGTCTGATAATATACGCGTATATTAAACTTTAAATAACGAGTATCCGAATATTAAAATTCGGATAACGTATTGTAAAAAAATTCGTTATTATTCGGAAATAATATTACTCGATGAGGCTGCATTTCTTTACAGTGTGTAAAATTGTAATGGTAATTTTGATTCATCTATCTGGCCGTAAAAGCGCATATAATATTACAGAGTGATAACATTTTTCGAGACATCGTTATCAGATAATTTAGGAGTGTCGCGTATATCTTATACTCCACGCGATGCCACGTGCTCCATGTATAAAAAAGGGACTATTTAAACAGTCCTCCTAATACGTGGAAGGACTTCGACATTGTTCATATCCTATTCTGTACACGATACATCCGGTTGCCGCGTCGAGGAACCTTTTCCACCAGAAACGATCGTCTTACGAATATTACAGGGGATCCTAGAAATATTTAAACACTAAAGACTCGTTCTGGAAAAATGTATACTTAAACGTCGCGTGACAATAAATTTGCACTCATTTTCAATATACACACCTCCAATTCCATAATCCAGTGTGAAATTTGTTTGTGAATCTCGTAAAAGTATCTTGGATGAAAATGAACATTGTAAAAGCAAGCTTTCAAGCTTTATAAAATGAGTTCAGGCTTGGTTTTACTATTTATGTTTTTACGAGGTGATCACGATTGAAAATTTTCCGAGAAATGTAGAAAACATCTATTTCTTGAATAGGGTAATTGCACCAGTGAATGAACATTTAAGAAATTGTTCAGGAAAATATTTTATTTAAAAAAAAACTATGTGAATTAAAGGAATCTCATATATGCCAAATAGCTCCCTATACTTCATTTGTCAAAAATAAATGAACACAAATACAATGAAATTATTATTATTCTTCTTTATTAAACGTTAAATCAAAAATATGAAAAATACCAGTCAATGAACACTACATTCTAGTAATTGAATAATGCTAGTCCAATCAATGAACAAAATTACTAAACAATATTCTCCTATTTATTTAACTCTTTAATCACAATTTTATCGCTAGTATGCCGTGCGGCTTAAAATTTGTTGAAATATACAAAAGCGTTCATTTACTGGTGCCCGTTCATTCACTGGTGCAGTTACCCTATGAGAATCCGTAAAAATGGCGGATTCTAAAGTTTGGATTTACAATAAAGATTCACTCGTAGTTATTCAATAGATGAATTTCTTTGAGCGCATATTGCAGCAAAAATTGTTAAAGATCTGAACACGTGAATTCTTGTTATTACTAGTATAAAGCAACGTGAAACATTCAGTTTCAGTGGTGCGAAAATCTTAATGTTAAGTCTACATAACGTTCTAGTTCGAGGGTTTCGACTAAAAGACTGCATCACCTTGTTTGCTCCAGGACCTGTTCTCCCAGCTCCAGTTTTCGCAAGAGAGCGCGTTGCCTCCCGACACTCTCCGTCGAGCTTTGGCCGAGAGTTTTCTCGATCAACAAAGGTTCCAACTTGGATTCATGGACGATGCGGCGGAATGTTTCGTAAGTATCAATTACCTCGTTCCCTTTGGCCTGTTATGTGCGTTCCGCGACAGCCAACCCGACGGATCTAGGCAAAACGGGTTACTGTCCCGCGTACACCAGACACTTCGCAATTTCGTTTCGACCTAGAATGCCAATCGATTTTTTCTTCTTTATTTGATTTGTCGAATTAGGACGCCGATAACTACCAGGTCCGGACTTTAAATGCACGTTCTTCTGCTGAAAGATCTTCGATGGAAACGCGAACGATCGTCTTCTTATTAGTCGAAGTTACGACACTCTCATGGTCATCGTTTTAATAGAAAATTTTTTTCTAGTTGTTTTTTCTCGATTTTTTATTCATGCCATTTGCTTTGTTCTGTCCTGCTTTTTTTTACAATACGTCATTCTTTTGTTCGGAATATTCTAGACTTAAGATGCCTCCGCTTGACTTTACAATAAATCTTTAAAATATTCTCCGTTTTTCAATGAGAATTCCAATCGGCACGGAACGTGTTAATAATGATACAAAATAATGTAGTTACAAGAGAATTACAAAGACAACAAATATTGTTTAAGGGTTTTACGATTTTAACATTTTTCTGGACAATCGTAAACAGACTAATTTTTGTTACAACTATAACAATGAAATTATAACAAAGTCAGTCGATATTTTGTCATTTCTTAGTTTATAACGTCGCACTTAAGATTCATTGTATAATAGTAATACTGAATAAATGGTGCAGCTACTGCATCAGATTACATGCTACTATCCAGGTGCGTAGCAGCAACACAAGAATTTAGAGCATCGAAAACTATTTAGCTCTCCCACAAACCAGTTTCATTTCTACAACGTAAACTCTTGTATCTACGACCAACTACTTTCAAAAAGTAATATTCTACACCTTTGCTTTCAAAAGCTGTGCGGATCACTTGCAGACTAAAATAAAGTCACGCGAAAATTATTATTATAAAAGAATTAGAAAAATGACCGAATTCAACATTTCCAATGCCCTTTTAGAAATGCTATCTGCGACATATTTCACAAAAAAATTGGATTTGTCTGTATCATATTAAGGAGACCCCTACGCTCAATAATGAAAAAAAAAATTTTGTTTTAAAAAATCCTTGAATCTTTTCTGAAAAAATTGATATCAATTCCTAAAAATCATGTTTCTTTTATTTAGGTTATTTTTTCGAAAACTAGAAATCCAAATTAATTGAAATTCATCCTATCTGTTTAGAACATCTATCTCATTATTTAAACCATTTTGTGAAACTAAAGGAGCACTAGGACAGGATAAAAAATTATAATATTGAAAAGAAAAAGAGATATTGTCATTGTCGAGACCGTCAAACATTTCCCGTTGACTATAGTAAGGTACCTAAAAAAACTGAACATCCCTTAAATTTTGTAATCTTTTCATAAGTACCATTATGTAAAAATCGATAAAAATTTCAGAAATGCTTACGCAATCAAAATTATTCTTTACACTTTGCATTAAAAACATGCAGGAATGTGATTACACCCCTGTATAGGGGTTAACATTAGAATATATATACGCAGAATGAAGATAGAAGAAAGACAGTGTTTGGCTCCTGTGTCTCTCGATTGGTGCAATAATTCTTCTGTCGCACAAAGATCTGCAGTCTTCAGTGATAATTGGACTGCGGATTTGATGCATTTATGACAAAAATGAGTACGTGTAATTCAAAACAGGAGAAAGATTAAAAGAGTTCAACATTGCCGATATACCATTTTTAACACATAAAAATCATGAATGAGGAAAATAATTGTTTACTTAGCTCCTATAGCTTGCAATTGATGTGTAAAAATTTTATTTCGCGTAAAGACTCGCAGTCTAGTGATAATACTTGGCATATCGGGAGAGATTTGCAGCGATTATGGTGGCAGCGCAGCGGGGCCGAACAAAGCGTTTAATTTCTATTAATTGCACAACGCGTAACTCGAGCAGCAGCGTGTTCCTGCGTTCGGAGATAACGGAGTGTTTCGATCGCCAGCGTTCTTAGATTGATTATAGTACTCGGGTAGAGAGACCGCATTCGTAACGTTGCATTCATTTTATTCAACGCGAACCGGTGTCGACACACGCACACGCACGCGCACGCGTAATTATACGCGAGTCCGCGATGTAAACGAGAAAGTGGTCTCCCGTCGGGCTCTGTATTTGCTTAGACTCACCTACGAGTAGGTATCGTTGAGGCAATCCGCGGTATAGTTAGCAATTATAACGGAGAACTGGTTCTCGTTCGGTTGTCGGAATATTCAGTATCGCAAACCACTCGGAAAATCGCCTTTGCGAAGGAAATCGCCGTTCGGCAGGCACGGCGTGAATGTCGAAAGGGAGTGAGAGAGACGGAGAGAGATTTATGTTCGCACTTACACAGGCTCCTGTAATAGCCAATAATTCCGTAGGATTAGCAAAAACCATTCGATCCGGCGGTTCGTTTCCTTATAGGCGCAACATGCGATCTATTTTGCAGCTAATGCCGAACGGCCTCCGCGCACCCTTTACGACAAATTAACTTTTTCCTGAAATTGGTCCGCGAACGACTTGAGATTTTTCTAGAGAAGACCGCGGCTAAAAGTTCCGATTCTGAAGAAACATACAGTGGGTAAAAAAAGTATTGGCACACTCTTAAGAAGGCGATAACTTTTTAAATATCGTATTATACGATTTGAATTTTTTGGGAAGCTAGAGCAATTAGTTTGCCACAGAACGCGAAAAAAAATTTGTCAGAAATTGCAATTCATCGGAATCGTAGCCAAAATACTAAAAGTTGCATTGAAAATTTTAAAAATGCGTTTTGTAGATCTGTGTCAGTTATACGCACTGGTAAAGTTTCATCGAAATCGTTTGATGCGAAAAGAACGACAGGCATTGAAAGATGCAAGAATCTGCAGTTATAGGTCGAAAATCGTGAATATTTGCAATTTTTACCATCTTTACACATTTGTAGTTCGTTACAACGTCAGCCTATTTTGACGAAAATTTCAGAATACGTTTATTCGACACAGATATACAAAACGAATCTTTAAAATTTTCAATATAGGCCCACATAAAAAAGTTGTAAAATGCAACTTTTAGTATTTTTCCTACAATTCTGAAAAAATTTCTTTTCACATCCTGTAGGGTAACTGCACCAGTGAATGAACATTTAAGAAATTGTTCAAGAAGATATTTTATGTAAAAAAATGTGTGAATTATGGAGGAATCTCATATATGCCAAATGGCTCCCTATACTTCATTTGTCAAAAATGAATGAACACAAATAAAATTAAATTGTTATTATTTTTTCTTCATTAAACGTTAAATAAAAAATATGAAAAATACCAGTCAATGAACACTACATTCTAGTAATGGAACAAAGATAGTCCAATGAATGAACAAAATTACTAAACAATATTCTCCTATTTATTTAACTCTTTAATCACAATTTTGTCGCTAGTACGCCGTGCGGATTCAAATTTGTTGAAATATACAAAACCGTTCATTTACTGGTGTCCGTTTATTCACTGGTGCAGTTACCCTAGTAAACTAATTGCTCTAGCTTCCCAGAAAAGTTTAAATCGTATACTACAATAATAAAGAAGTTATCGTCTTCTCAAGAATAAACGAATAATTTTGTGTCTCACTGTATGAAATAACTAAAGAATAATTTGAAGTCGCGAGACTCGCCCTGCGTGCAAACAATGCGAAATCGACAATTCTGCTGAGCACGGGTGATTTTCCAGAAACTGTGAGAAAGATTGAAAGAATGAAGCTAGTTAGATGACGATCGTCTCGCATCTATTCGAGTAACTGTAATCGATCAGCGATCACCGGCGAGTCCCCTATTTTTAGCTATTATCAAGATGACGAACAGTGTCGTATTAACGGAATCTCGTTACAGGAAAACATTCTTCTGCGAATACACCTTCACATCGCGAACGGAGAAGCGGAGGACATGTGCAGCGCGAGACACTGTGTGCCACACCAGAAGTTTGCCATGACGCTCGTCGAGCAAAGCGTTTGCGGTGCCTGCGGCGCCACTTCGGAACCTCTGCCTTTTACACAGGTCAGTTTAATGCTCGTTACTATTTGCGACGGGGATCGTAGACGGAGATTATTGACGGTGAAATCATTTCGGACCGCTTCAATCGGAAAATGGCGACGCCACACTCTGATCTCGGCGGATCGAGAGTCTCCTCGATCTTCGATTCTATACGAGCTACGACTGAAAACAATGAAACGCATGTTGCACAGTTTTATCCATATACTATGCATTCCATAAGCGAGATTCTGCACCCTTCATTCGGTGGAAATTGATGTGAGAAAACAAAATTAATTTCGAGGTCAACAATTTTTTTCTTTCTGTATTATTCTACTCGTTAGAAGGATAAAATGTTCTTCTAAGAAATTATGATAAAGTTTCTTCATTGTCGAACTAATTTTATTCATATTTTATTTTCGATATGTGTGTTTGATGCGCAAAAAAATAATATCCAATGGCTTCACCAATAGCACGCATAATATAAACTCCATATGAATGAGAAATGACAATCTAATATAAATAAAATCAGTTTTATAATGGAAAAACTTCTTTTGCAGATTCTACCCTCGCGATAAAAAGAAATGGTTGACCCTTGGAACTTGAAATGCAAGGTCAAAGTTAATTTTGCCGAGGGTGTGGAGCTTGTGGAACTATTTTACATAAAAGCCACAGTTATTATAATGAACGTAACGATGAACACCACCTTTAAAATCACTCAACAAACTTTAAGCAAAAATTAAATGTTTTCGGCGCATTGGTTCGATCTATTAATACTTTAAAAACTTTAACCCACTTATAAAACATGTTACGCGTGTGTTCATTCGTTATAAGTTTAAATAATCAAATAATATAATTATGTTTGGTTTCATTACAGACACAATGTTATTAAATTAATCTCTTGAAAATGATCCAAATTTGGATCGAAACGTCAAGATGAAATATTGTGAATTTTTGCAAATAGTGGGTTAAAGTTTTTAAAGTATTAACCCGGGAGTACGCGCGCCGTTGGTCTTTTCGACCGACGATTTCGTATATATTGAAATACGATACGAAGTCTTCGACTGTTGATTTTTTCCGTCGAGCTATTCTCATTTGAAGGGGGTCTCGACTTGTTTATCTTATGTGGCGATACTTAGTGCAGTCGTGTTGGTGTTAAAACATACCATCGCTACGCGTCGGTCCATTCGACCATAGCGCGCCTACTAACGTCAGTCTGATTTCGTCCATCGAGTTTGACGTATCTGTGTGACAACGATGGCCAATTTCGGATATTTTGAAGATATTGAAGACGATGTCAGTGATTCAGCTGAAGATACCGATTATATAATAGAATCCGATCATAATACAGATTCGGAAACTAATTGTTCCGATATAGAAATATCTGATTCAGAGGTGACATATATTTCCAATGAAGAAAACGTAAATACTTATTCGTTATTTTCAAGATATATTTCTAATCTGAAGAAAATATAAAAGAAACGAGTACATTTTGCGAAAAATAGATACAACATATGTTAAATTATTGTTGTTATGAAAAAATAAAAATCAAGTTATAAATTCAAATTGATAAAAGGACACTGTACTATTATATGTAAATTTTGCGTTCGCAAAAATTTGTGTATAATATTTTATTTTTAAAATTAATTACAATGTATCATTTGCATAAAAATAAAATTTTCAGAACTCTACAATCCATTACATTAGCAAAGATAAAACAACTATATGGTCTAAACTACCACCTAGAACCAAAAGTAAAACTAAAAAACATAACGTTGCCAAAGAACATCAAGGAGTAAAACCTACTGCTAAGAATCCTAAAACGTCTATTGTTGTATGGAGACTTTATTTATCTGACGATATGATCGAAAAGATTGTTTTATATACTAATATTTATATAAATAGTAAGCAAAAAGACAAATTCAAAAGAAAACGAGATGTGAAACCAGGTGATTATGTATGGTGATTAAGATGATTATGGTGATTAAGTGTTACCAGGTAACCATTTATTTTATAATAAAAAATTGTTACTGTTTATGTAAAACAATTAAAATACAATATTACACATTATTTATACTATATTAGTCATTTTATTCAATTATTTCTCATTATAATAGCATCGGTCGAAATGACCGACGCGCGCCTACTAACGTAAGTGCTGGTGGCGCGCGTACTCCCGGGTTAATAGATCGAACCAATGCGCCGAAAACATTTAATTTTTGCTTAAAGCTTATTACGATCGCTATACGTTTAACTGTTACTCAACAAACTGTCTGTTCCTGTCGTAGGAAAATGTTCTCTCCTAAAACTCTTTCTTTCAAGAATCTTTCTATCGACAACAGAGCGGAGAATGTGAGAGCACAGTTTAAAATACGTTCAAGAATTTCACAATTCTTCCAAACCCTGGTTTAACTATGTTTCAACAATATTTTAATCTCCTTTCATCTTATTCTTCATTATCGAAGGAGACATCTCCGCGCGCAGTCGTTCGAGGACATTCTATAATCTCCGCTCAGCCAACCAATAAAAATCGCCGCGCAGATAGCTATGGCTTGCAGACACCGAGCGTGTTTCTTGCGCAACTTTCCATCGGACCTCAAGGATAGAGCAGGAAATAGTTTCTCGGGATCTTTTCTCCGCAGCATCTGTCGACGCGAATTTTCTACAGAGCCGCGAGCACAGCTTTTCCGTTTCCCACGTTGGTCGGTGGGCAGGTGAGCGGAAAAAAGCGATCGAAAGATCTGGAAAAGCTGAATCCCCCTTTGTTTACCTCTGGAAACCCTTAAATCGATGTGCAAGAGGGTGGGACCTGCACGGCAGGTAGGGAAACGGAGAGAACAGAGGGAAGTTTCACCTCTTAGTGGGTTTAAGCGACTTAGCTGAGAAGCCTAAGCGCTCTAAGATACTGAACAGCTAAGTCGCCGCCATGTATGTAAACGGATTAAACCGATCGGGATTTGATGGTTCGTTGGCCACGATCGATTGGCTGGAACGAAGCTTAGGATTTTGGGGAAGCGTGATCAAATGACGCACGCTTTTGCTCTCATGGTGTTACTGCGGCGATTAGCGTGAAGAGCGTTAGGTTCCGTCAAAAATACATTCTCAAATGAGCCGTTTCACTCAAAAGTAAGTCAATATTTGTTTGATAAATTTTCTTTAATATCGATCGGAAATCGGTTTAACAAAGAATGATGATGTCATCGGCGCAATTATTCGATCAAATTATTACTCAAAAGCAATTTTGCAAAAAAACGACACGCATCGAGAGATACGATTCCGTGGATTTTAAGCTGAAACTGATCCAAAATCGTGTAAAACTACGATCTACACAATTTTTAACCGCTTGCAGCTCTCGTGTATGTTAATCGATTTCGATGAAATTTTCAGCATGTGTGTAACAAACATTTATTTTAAATTTTCATTAAGAGCCCTAATACAAAAATTAAAAGAAATGCTCTTTTTAGTTTTGCAAATTGTAATTTTTGGAAAATCTTTTCTGCAGATCATTCAGTAAACCAATGCTTCTAATTGATGATAAACAAATCGGGTCGTTTGGTACAATTATAAAAAAGTTATTCCATTTTAAAAAGTGTACGAACACATTGTACACCAACTGTATGTATTTCTTTCGTGGTTGCACCTACCTTCGACAATTTCTGTCGACTTCCGGATTTCGTGGTTCTCGAGTTAATTTCATGGAAATCGGTTGAGCTCCGAACTCATCGGCTCAAGCACCGTTCCGTTTCATTGCTTGTTGATTATTTCGGCGACACTCGCGACTAGAATAAAAAAGGTTTCCGCGCCACTGGCGATCACGAGATCGTAGAATTTAATCACCGCGACGCATGCTCGAATAACTTTTATCGCCTTCCGCGCAAACAGTTTCCCCGGCGATTGTTTCCGCCTCAGTCGGCGAGGAAAGCGAAACCCTTGGCAATTCCCTTCCTCGGTTTAGATTATTCGATAATTGGAAATATCTGAACAGCCAGACGTTCCATTCCGTAGCTCACCCCTTGGAAAAACGCTAGCGTCGGAGTCACTCCTTCCAGCTTCATAACCTCCATAATTATTTATATAACTTCCATCGAGTCCAGTTCGTTTGAGTTCAAAATAAAGTAAATCGGCGTCGACGTGCTTAACTCTCAACGGTTTTGATTTTGTAAGTTATTGAAAACCGATCAAAAAAATATATGTAGCCACTCTTCGGTAAAATCTGCATCATATCTACAAATTATTATACACAAGAAAAACGTCGCAACTCAAAATTCTTCAGTTTTTCGTTTTATTGCATTAACAAATACTACTGTCAAGCCTTTAGTGATAGTTAATTTTAAAAATATGGCTTTTAAATAATGAAAAATTTTTTAAATATGTCTCTTGGTTCCTACTTTTGTTTTGTACCTCATGAAATCACACAAAATATCAACTTATATATTTGAAGAAAAACGTCACATCTAATATTTTTAGTGTTTTTTATATAATTATTAAATTTTATTTAAAACTCTCTGTAAGATTTGTATTTTTTGTGTCGTTTTTCTTGCATAAGCGATATGTAGAAAAAACAAAACGTACATCGTACGAAAGCATTGATAATATTTTAATGGAACAGAATATTAAACATCTCCCATTTCACTTTGATGAATTCGTCCCTGAAGGGATTAATTATGTCTAAATAATAATAGAGTCTCCGATGTATGATCCGATTTTCTGAGCACACAATTGCTGATATTTTAAACAATTTTCGTAAAGGGTTGTAATTAAAAATTCATTCGTGGGACTGTTCAATTTTTTAGACTGTTACGGATATCGAGAGAATAACAGTGCGAAGAGTTCACGCAAAAGCGTCATCTTAGAAGTACCATGTGGAGCATGAAAGGGTTAATTAAATTTCTAGTTACCGGCATGAAATTAGTTCCCACGAACTTTGGGCAAGAAAGTAAGCCCGTCGGTCGCCCCCGAACGAACGCAATAAGGAAACCCATATTTTCTTCCACAGTGTTTCATAATTACACTTTTTCTGTAACGAAATTATACAATTTTCCGGGAAGTTCATGCCTGACGCGTTGGGAAAAATTAGATCGCTCGTTACGACCGTACTTTTTCTCAAACAATCGAGCTTAGGCTTTATGGAAAGTGTTTCAGGCAGGCTTTTTGAAAATTCTCGATGTATTATCTTGCCTTGTCTATCTTTAACTCTCGGGTTTAGTATACTTAACAAAAAATTACGAAAAAGTTCATGAACAATGTAATGTTTATATGTAATATTTTCTTAGATTTTTATCACAGATCCCCGCCCCTTATTAGGCTGCAGCCTTTGATTTAGACTTGGAATTTCGAGTTTTCACTTTTTTCAAGTTCGACTGTAGATATTTTTGACTTTAATAGACAATTAGAGGCCGGAGACTGCGTGTTTTCTGACACAGGAAAGAAAAGCAGTGCCCTTTCGAGCACGTACGCGGCACGCCGGTCCGCATAATCGAGTGCAGAGCACAACACCTCACGTGGGTGGAGTTGTTCCCCCTTCGTGTACTCGTAACGCTGTTGTCGGCCGATTGTAAAAACGCGAAACTCGTTGCAATCTCGTATCGGTCATGGCCGATCGGTTTTACCGTCTCCGAGTGACTGCTGTTGCAAGCCGTCTAAACGATTCACAATAGGAGCGAAAATGTCTAGCTGAAAACTCCCAGTCCCGCTTTTCTACTCATATTCAAATTTATTCGAGCTTTAGTTCACTTTGACAATGGTTTTTCAGTTTATTCCTATTTTCATATTTTCTAAAACATAAATTGGAGATCATTTGAATGATTCAATAAGCCTTGAAGCTTTAGTTCCATCTAAATTCTAATTCTCTAGTACCTGATTTAAATTATAAGCTAATCATAGTAACTCTGATAGAAGAATCAAGAATAATCTCAAAGAAGTAGAATACTTGTCTAAAATAATCTCAAAGTAAATTGGAGATCATTTGAATGATTCAATAAACCCTGAAGCTTTAGTTCCACCTACATTCTAATTCTCCAGTGTCTAATTTAATATTATTAGCCAATCATAGTAACTCTGATAAAAGAATCAAGAATAATCTCAAAGAAGTAGAATACTTGTCTAAAATAATCTGAAAGTAAATTGGAGATCATTTCTAATGATTCAATAAACCCTGAAGCTTTAGTTCCACCTAAATTCTAATTCTCTAGTGTCTAATTTAATATTATTAGCCAATCATAGTAACTCTGATAAAAGAATCAAGAATAATCTCAAAGAAGTGGAATACTTGTCTAAAATAATCTCAAAGTAAATTGGAGATCATTTGAATGATTCAATAAACCCTGAAGCTTCAGTTCCATCTAAATTCTAATTCTCTAGTGTCTAATTTAAATATTATTAGCCAATCATAGTAACTGCCATAAAAGAATCGAGAATAATCTCAAAGAATACCCCACTGTGCAACATTTGCGGTGAAACCGTCAGCTTCTCAAGAGCTCGGTAACGTTTTCATTTTCTTACACAGCTATTAATGGTTCTTACGTTGTCTTCCTTGGTCCACAGATGGTCCATTACGTGTCAGCATCGGCGTTAACTTCACAAGCGAGGCAAACGCCACCGAATTCCCGAAACAGCCCGGATCTTTTCGGACAGCTTCTTCGAAAAGCCGGAGGCATGGGTGACATCCGAGACTGTCCGGTGAGTAACACGCAAACTTTTACGAATCGGGACTCCCCCTGTTCAAGACTATCGCAGTCTCACACCTGAAACGACAGTTCCGGTGATTCGAGTTCTTACTCATCCGGTCGGCGAGATCAGGTGCCTCGGACCTTACTTGGAAATAATAGCCTTTCAGTATGGACTTTCTCTTTGAAGTAGAACACCGCCGACAAGTAACATTGCATATTTGGGTATTCGGGGACGCTTCACGTTCCATCGGACTGCAGCGTGACCAAAAAGTTACCCGAATTTTGTGCATTCGACATTCTGTAGTTTGATGCAAGATTAATTTCCTTTTTGTTTCGAGGCACTTGATAATTACCACTTATAATTAGACTGCGGATTTTATGCATTTATGGGAAAAATGATCAGGTAGAACTCACAATCGAAGACGCATCAGACGAATTTAATATTATTATACTGCATTTTATTAAATTTATAATATAACTTCCCTTCCTTCTAACTGATGCAGACAATTTTTATTTTGCATAGAGATTCGCAGTCTTTATAGTTCTGCCTTCCAGCAGTGGAATTTCAAATGATTTTATAATATGAAAATGTTTTAACAGTTTTATTATATCAAGTGTAGAAATTAATTTGTTAATTAATTACTTGTTTGTAAATTTGATGACAGTTAGAGTACATTACAGACAATCGTATATTCCACTTTCTAAAATAATCTGGATTAATTCTGAAAGCTATTAATTAATTTCTAGACCTAAAAAATGCATGTAATTTTGTATAATATAGAAATGACTTTTGCGAAGATATTTTACGTTCGCCAGTTTGAAGAATAAGCGTTTACAGGAAGTAGAATTCTAATAGAAAACGGTGTTTTCGAAATTTCCAGAGTTCCTGCGGAGCCAAAATCCAAATCTGCAGGACATTGATGAATCGGCCGGAAATCGTTTCCGTCGGAGTAGTATGGGATAGCGAACGGCCATCGTTGGAACACATTATGGACGTTTTCGCAACCGTGGGAACGTCTCTTCGGCTGAGCGACGTTTTCCACAGTGTGGTAGATTCCCGATGGGGTGCTTCGACTGTGCACAATCTCGTTGGAGTAGTCACATATTACGGCAAACACTACTCCACGTTCTTCTTCCACACTAAACTGAAGGTTAATATATTATTATGTTTCTCTTCCTACTCGGACAATTTATTTAACAATTTCCACAAAACAAACAAGACAACATTTTTATTTTGCATACAGCTCCGCAGTTATAAATTGATTTATATTTGCATTTCTGTTTCTAAATTGAAATTCAAAGATAAAATTAAGATATTTATCCGTGGATTTATTTAACAACATATTTTCCATTCTGTTCTAATACTTATATTATGAGGGAATGTCGTAAAGGTTGAGTCACGTTACGTTTTTCTGCTATAAAATTTCATAGGATGAAAATTACGTAACACAATATATACAGTTGGAAAGGTGTAGTTACCAGTTACATTTTTGCTGCAGAAAATATAACGATAGCGTCAATGGATAAAAAGTTATAGCTATTTTTCTGAAAACACTGTTTTTTGGCAACGAAGGTTTTGCGAATTTTTAACAAATTCCAAAAATTTATCTTTGAATTTAAATTTAAAATCGCTACGGATGAAATAAAACGACTAAAATGTTATTCCACATCATGGAAAATAATCGACGGAGAATAAAACTTTAATAATTTGTTGATTTTGGTTTGTAGGTTTGGATTTATTTCGACGATGCCACCGTCAAGGAGATTGGTCCACGTTGGGAGCAGGTCGTGGAGAAATGCAGAAGAGGGCGATATCAGCCATTGCTTTTGCTGTACGCCACGCCTGGTGGAACTCCGGTTAACACGGAAAACGCTCCTAAAACAGTGACACCGTTCCCAAATGGAAATGGTTTGAAGACGCCACCGAAGAATAATGTTCGCCGATCGATCACACCGAGTCCCGAAAAGCCATCGATCAATAGCACTGCTAGACGTGCCATCACACCGAATCCAGATAGTCCTCCTCATTTTTACACGCAGCGTAGGATTTACAGCGATTACCAGAACCTGACTGACATTCAAAACAACATCTTTGGCAATCAAGTAAGATTTCGTACACGATTGTCAACCAATTCCATTAATCACCCTACACTTGCAGTTACTGTATCACAGATTAAATACAAGTTACTTGCAGTCCTTTTTAATGTCTTTTTACTTTCCTTTGTTGTCTGATTATGTTCTAGTTTTTAGATCATTTTTTTTAAATCTACATTAACTGCTCCTTTCTCCACTTTAAGAATTTAAAATGTTCAATGTATTAGGGTTGGACACATTTCATTTGAAATAAGATAAGAAGAAATAACCATTTAAAATAATAAGTGTTCGTTAACATTATCCTTTGTTATCGTAAAGGGCGTGGACGTGGTCGACGGCGATGTGGAGTCAAAGTACATCAGCAGACGGGCAGTCGAAAGCGTAATGCAACAGCAGAAGAAGCAACAGATGCAACTGACGCGTAGTCTTAGCGCGGGTTCATCTCCACAGGACGGCATCAGCATTCCGGATCACTTGAACGTGCCACGGAGACGAGATTCTGGAAATTGGTCCGGTGATCGAAACAGTGCCTCTTCGAGTTCTTCAACAACTATGGATAATCCGTATCTGTACATCGTGAACAAAATGCAGAGGAACTCGGGGGTGCCTAAGAGTCCGACAAGCAAATCCGGAGAACTCTCCAGTAGCAGTAGTGGACATTACGATGCTGGATACGATTCGTATTCTTTGTCCTCTACGGATAGCCTTCCACTTCAGCAGGGTCTAAAGCACAACCTACAGGTATATACGGAGTTTTACACTTCTAAATGACCTGATTTTTTATAATTAATTAGAAGCATTGGTTTATGAAATGATACGCGAAACATTTTCCCAAAAATTATTATGTACAAGGTTCAATGCAAAAATAAACTAGAAGGTTATTGTTACTCGCTCGCTTGAAATGCTTTTTTTATTTTTGAATTTTATTTTTAAATTGTAATTTTTGGAAAATCTTTTTTGCAAATCATTTAGGAAACCAATGTTTGGTTCAATTATTCATCGTGTATGCTATAAATACAACCGGAAAATAAATTTGAAATGGTTTATCACAGCTTGCTCAGATCCCGGAAGGCTACCAAGCATCTTCAGGCGACGACTGCGAGCGCCTTTGCAAAGAAACCGACGCGTTGTTGGACAAATCCCGAGCAGCTGAAGATGCGGGGGATCTCAGCACTGCGGTAGCTTTATGCAGCGCTGCCAGCAGCAAAGCTAGAGCCGCAATGGATGCGCCATACAACAATCCCCATACAATCACCATAGCGAGAATGAAGCACAACACGTGTGTCATGCGAACGAGGAGTTTGCACAGAAGAATGCTGCAGGAGCAGGCTACTGCTAACGGGGAAAAAGAAGGTTGGTATTCAACTCATTAATACAACAATTTAGTACAACTATTTAACACCTTGATTATCGAAGAACATTCGTATTAATTTCATGCGTGCTATTGCTTAAAATTATAATGGATGGATCTTATTTGTGCGAGATAAAAGTTGCGTCGATGGCTAAGAACAGGAGCCACTTAGAAGAACCACTAAATTAGACGAGTAATACGTTCGTCGTTTCAGAAGGTGCACCAGAAGGTAGACATTCGCGAGAGAACAGTAAGTCTGGTCAACACTCTCGTCAGAGTTCGCGGGACAAGGGGAACCACTCCAGGCAAAACAGTCGAGAACTTCTAACAAACGCAACGACCACGGTCGCAGACAAGCCTGCCGCGAAGAGTATCGAGATCTATGCGACTTTACCCAAGAAGAAGACTCTGCGCAGCAAGGCAACGGCTGTGAACGTGATTGAGGATGAAGAGTACATGCTATACGACAGGCCGGTTCAAAGGACAGGTTTATTCAGTCGTGCGAAACGCTGCGACGATGACAAGAAGGACAAGAAACGAGCCCGTAGCGAGGAAAGGAACAAGAACGTCTCAAAAGACTTTTCCATAGCTCCATCGCGATCCTCGCCATCTCCTAAAGGGGCGAAAATCGAAAAGTCCAAAGACAGCGTCGACGTAGTCGGCAGCAATTCCCGAAATCCCCAGCAGAATGCTGTTAACGGGGAACAGAAGCAAGGAAAGAAGCAGCATAAGATTCGCAGGAAGTTGCTGATGGGTGGATTGATCAAGAGGAAGAACAGAAGTATGCCGGATCTGCGGGAAGGACAGGACGGCCAAACGAATGCGAGCGTGGAAGGTTCCTCCAACACCTTGCCGAAGCAGTCAGTGGACGATTCCAGCGTAGGTTTGAAGGGCAACGAGGTGTGTCAGTCTCTGAGTGGTTACTTGTCAGAGGGTCACTTGGAATTCACCGGGAACAGCAACAGCAGCCCTAGCAACACGAGCAACCCGAACCTGGAGAGAAGTCGTCTGATGCGAAAGAGCTTCCACGGAAGCGCTGGCAAAGTGTTACACGTAGCGAAGGTACCCCCACCTCCTCCGCTCAGGACCACTTCTCAGCTTAGCAAGTCTAAGTGTTCGGGCGAAGTGCACAACGAGCAACAGTCGGACAAGTCCATACACCAATCCGATGGACAGTGTCCCCCAAACACGGCCCAGGAACAGAACGGAGCTTATTGGAACCACATGAGCAACGGAAACTCGTCGAACGGAGCCAACAGGAACTCTACGAACTATACGGATTACTCGTCCGAGTCTCACTCATTACCGTTTCTACCCTCCTATAGCATGGAGCAAAGTGCTAACAACGTGTCGACGGCCAGTCAGAATTACAACAACAAACCTCGGATTCAAGATGATGTCGTTCAGTATGCTAACGGAATCCTGTACGAGCCCACGTTCGTGGTAACTCGAGCGGACGTTCACAACGAGCAGAGTCCGGTGAAGCAACCGAACCAGGTGGACATGTTGCCTCCATATCCTGAGAATGGGAACGTGTCCCATTCGAGACAACCTAGCGAAGACTTTCCACCCCCGCCGTATCCTTCGATTCACTCTGTTTCCCATTCGAGACAAGCCAGTGAAGACTTCCCTCCACCGCCGCCACCGATCGATGACACTTCCAATCATGTTCAGGACAGCCAGCATCAGTATCAGCAGCAACAGTACCAACAGCAGTATCAACAACAACAGCAGTACCAGCAGCAGTATCAGCAACAGCAAGCCACAATTGCCATGCAGCAACACCAACAGCAATTGGAGAACCAGCAGATCAGTACCTTGTTGACTCAACTGCAGGTTAAGAGGGATCAAATCTTGGCGACCAAAGGTAGAGACGATAGGAGGCCACTGGAGCAAGAAGACGAAGAGAAATCCTCCAGCGAAACGTGGCTCCGCGAGTTACAGGCCAAACAAGCTGAGAGACGATTGAAGAAACAGAATCCTCTCGATCAAGATATCCCCAAAGTTAGGTCATCGCCTCCGACGATGACGGGTCCAACAGTCGCGAGAAGGACTAGCGATCTGATGATGAACAGTCTGGTACAAAGCTTCGAACAAGTCGGTCGAGACGTGCCTGATTGTCCTCGTGTTGTTTCCTCTGTGAAAGATATGGCAGCTAGGTTTGAACAGATCAAATTACAACCCGTTCCGAAGGCAGACACGGAGCAAAAACTTCCAGGGAAGCAAAACTGTGGGTCTCCGTCGCCGATGATGGATGTGTCTCAAGACGTCCAGCAATCGGACGAATCGAGGCCGCTGAAACTTTCGTCGCAAAACTTAGCTGCCTTCTCCAAACCCGAGACTCCTTCGAGTCAGTCGATCTTGAATTCCAGTTTCGAATCGAGTTCCAGTCAGAACACTTTCGTCTCCACCGCAGTGGCCAGCAATCCCGCGAATGGGCAACAAAGCGGCCTGAACGCTGCGCTCATGTCGATGTCTCTCACGCTACCACACGAGAACGGACTGCCGATCGATTATCCCGAGGATGACATAAGCGAAGTCGCCATGCAGAACACTATTCAGAACACCACCATCTTGCCGAGCGAGGAAGACATCGCTCCCAGAAAGGTGAAACGTAGAATAGGGAAAAAGAAGAGCGTCTCGTTCTGCGACCAGGTAGTTCTCGTGGCAACGGCGGAGGATGACGAAAAGGACTCGTACATACCAAATCCGATTCTGGAGAGGGTCCTCCGCTCGGCAATGAACAAACCAGAGACTGCTCAGGTTCTCCGAGAGATCAGAAGTCTACAGGAAGCAGAACTGAGCCGGGAAAACGGTACTGTCATGAAGTTCCAACAGCAGACTCTACCACTGAAGAGCGAGGCAGACAGTATCCCCGCGACACCCTATCAGGATCAACTAAGAAGCGTGAATCCGATACCCATTCCAGACACGATAAAGCCTGCGTTCGCGAGGCAAAACTCGAACGAGTCGGTGGGATCGTTGTCGGACAAGAAACTTTGCGGTTCGTACAACAATGAAGGCCAAGACGTTGTCAGAGAAACATACCCGGTGCTTCCGAATGTATCGAAACCGCCCACGTCATATTCGCCTCAGCTACAACAACAGATCAGGTACTCCCAGAATGGATATACCCCTTACGTACAAGCTACGTACTCCCAAAGCCAGACCTCTCATCCAAGGAATCAGAGTATACCGATCTCTCAAACGCAGAAACCAGCCAGTCCGTATCCTAGCCAGATGCACAACCAATACGTTCCGAACAATGTGCAACAACAGAAGCCCATGTGCCAAAAGAATAGCTATCAAACGTACTACCAGTTGGAGCAACAACACAATCAGGTGAACAAGCAGATGTCCCAGCAGCAACAGCCTAACGTGAACCAGAGGATCGGGAACCACAACGCTAGCCCCATAACGGTGCAACACTCGCAGCAGCAATTCGCGTATCAGCCGACACAGTCACCCAGTCCTTATCAGAATCAGTACAACCACAGTTCCTACCAAGGTTATCCTTATCAATCTGTTCCTCAACAGAACAGAGCGAACCAGCCGTTGCCGCAATATCAACCGCCACCGAATCCACCCGCCTCTTATCAGCAGCAACAGGGGGTACAGAACTACCAGCAGAGGCATGAGAACTATCAGAGACCTCCGCAGAAGCCTGATCAGCAGAACATCTTGGCACCGAATCAGACGTACCCGAATCCTCTGCAGAACGGACAGATACAGTCGAACATGAAGTACCCGACCTACCAGCATCCGCCTGTGTCCAAACAGAGCAAACAGATGCACTTCGTGACCACCGCGAAGGCCAACGCCACGGTTGCACCACAATCCACGTCTTCCTTGCAGAAACCTGCAGTCACGCAAGCGGCCAGGACCGCGCCCTGCCATCTCTGCCGAAAGAAACAGGTCACCGAACCGGCGATCTACTGCTCGGACTGCGACTTCTATATGTCCCGCTTCCGGCCTAAAAACTAAAATCTACGAATAGCAAAATGAATCAAGAAATTTTATGAGATTAGACGTTTACACCGAAATGATAGAGTTCTCTGTTGTTTTCAGACGATTTGTCTTTTTCTTGCAACGTTAGGAGCTGTTTGGTTCAATAGAGGAGAGTCCCCTGTTTTGTACAAAGTTAGATTAGGCGTAGACACGTATCATCGAAGACCTTCGTCGTGCAGCTATTAGTTTTAATTAAACGTGTATCATTGATCATGTATTTAGCGTCGCTTGTAATTTATGGTAAATCGTGTAGAAAAATGTGTACTCGATTTGATAGAATTGTTTAATGCTTTCCCTGTCTGGACGGATAAGCTTGTTCTTTTATTATCGTCAAGTATTATTCCCTTCACTTTGGTTGTATATAACATTGTCTTAGACATAGCCTGTGTAGTTTCTCTTTGTATAAAGTATCCGTTTTAAGGATTGTTCGTAGGCAGCTGTAAGTTTAGTTAAGCTTAGCTTCTAACGTTTCTGTTTTACGCACACGTCCGACGTCGCATTGTACTTTGTTCAAGAGACATACTGTCAGAATTGTGATACTAGCCATGCTACACAAGAGTTCTTATCGTTAAATTGTAGAGACAGCGTCGAGGGCCAGATCCAGAGACAGCTAAACGTAGCGAGCGCAACGGAAGCGTGGACAGAATATGATCTCTGATGAAAGCGTGAAGATTTTTTTTTTTATTTTATGTTAATAGGCGTTGATGTTTCTATATATATATAAATAAATATATTGTGTACTTAAATAATTACGTTACATCGCGCGATCGACTGCGTATTAGATCGTTGTACAAATCCACGATTTTATACGTTTTGTATGAGTATTTTGTTTTAAAAATACTTGATTTCCCCCTCGTATGACATTGAATAAAGCGCTATCAAAAGTTCTGTGTGAATCATTTTAGAACAATATTTTATTCGACTTATCATTTCAATGTTTCGAATGTATATACTAATAATTTTTTAAAAGTCTACGGGGTGCTCTAGGTACCCTATTTCATTGAAAAGGTTACGTTACTGAGGCTGAAATCTAGACTTGTAATTATTAGATATTGATTAGATATAGATAAGAAGAGATATTTATTAGATTTACATTTCCTGCAAGCTTATATAATATAGTATACAAGCAATTTAAAGGGACAGTTGAGCGACTGAAATTAAAGGTACCGCCGGTTGTGTCGTCACTTGCATTATCCCTACTCTTTGCTGACAAAAATGGCGGCAGAACTGTCAGTGTTGGCGCATTACACGCGCATGCGCGACGATTCCGACGTCTGCCTAAGGGCTACAGAATAATGTCAATTACACCTCGAGACGCAGAAAGCAGTTGATTTTGGCATACGTCCCACATAGATTGATCTTTTATCTAGCGATTGTGACAACGTAGAGCACCGAAATGTGCGTTATAGAGTTACAGTTTCGCGTATTCGTAACCCTTGCATTTCGTGTACGTATAGGTGTCTAGTAATACGAGTCACGGACAGTAGAGATGGGATCCACACTGATCCACGCCCTCAATAATAACTTATCTAAAATTCTCGCAGCTCGCTGTTTTTTCGCGCCTCATGTAACGGTCGTAACAGATTCCGCTAGACGTTCCCGCTAATAATAGTCTCCCACAACTTTCCTCCCAATAGTTCCCCACTTTCGGACGTAGACGTAGATACGGCCCAGACGAAATTCGCGCATTCGTGTAAAAGGCGCCAACACTGGCAGCGCTGAATGGCGGCAAAATAGACCACGAAAATCTCATAACCTCTCTGCTCTCTGGTAGTAAATTCGCGATGTTCGTTGAATATGAATAGAAGACAATGAGAAAAGGGAATCTTGTTCACTTGCTAACTTCAGATCCGTGTGTGATTTACAATTAACGTTTAACACTGATTAGCACTTCGAAATGTGGTGGTTAAACAATTTATTCGACAAGAAAACTTCAATGAGACTAAACAAAGCGATTTGTAGATAATTGAACTGTCCAAATAATTTATAATACCTGTGCTTCGTCGTACTAATGTGTCTAAATTAATTTAATTTATATTATGTGTGTTTTGTCCGGTATACATACATTGTACACGATTATCTACATATTTATTTATTAATTAACACGTGGAATTATAATAAACGAATATTTATATGAAAATTGTAAAAATCTCATGGCATCGTTGTGCGTTATGTTGAATATTGTGGTCAATACAAATTTGGGACACAAGATATAATTAAACGTTTAATTCGCGTCTTCGTTTATATTTCGCTATTAAGATTCAAGCCGTATGATTAATTGAATATTGAATGATCACTAAAAACTCGAGAAAATGTCAAAAAATGTACTGTCCCGTCCGAAAGAAATTCAGCCAACGTTTAAGGGATTCCTTGAAAAATTTAAAAATAAACACCAGTCTACTACACCCAGGTATCAAAATCGTATTTTACATAACATTTCGTTAACAAACTCTAATGTTATGTCAGATCAAAAATATAATACAGAAATTGTTTCTCATTTAATATAATTATATTCATTATTTCTACATCAAATATACATGCGTGTAGAGATATACATCCATTAGAATAAAAAGGAAACAAAATGTCATATTTTACAGTGCTCCAAAATCGATAGACACAGACTCTAAGTTAAACAGTTTGCACGCATCTAATAGTCGTGAACCATGTAGTGCTGAGAATAACACAATAAATTCTAGAACCAGTATCATATCGATTGTAAGGAAATTTTTTATTCATATAAGAATATAATAATGTCCTTCAAAGGAGTAAATGTTGTGTATTTCATTTCATTTTTATCTTCTTTTAGGGTAGTTCTGATGAATCGTTTTTCTATGACAACCTCAAATCTCCTACAAAAATACAGGAGGAAAACACTATTAATTCATCTAAGGATGAACATAAAAGTTCCATAGACGAGGCAGTGATGTCAAGTCCAACGTTCAAACCAAAAAATTTAATTAGAATCAAGCAAAAGCCAAAAATTCAATTTATTCATTCATCGGATAGCGACGACGACATTGTAAAACCCCCTATGCGCATAAATAGAAGAAATAAAGTTCTTAATGATAGTGAGCATGAATCTGAAACGCAACGTACATCGTCCAAAATATCATTAGTTTCACCTGAAAGCAATGTAAATAAAATTGAAGCAGAAGAAAGGAAAGCAATGGAAAGAGACAGCCAGAGAACCCCGAAGAAAATTACAAGGCCTATGAGAAAAGAAAAAGTTGTGATATCAGATTCTGACAGTAGTCCACATTTTAAAAATAATTGTAACTCGTCTCATTCAAAAGGATGGGTAGGACCAGACTTCAAATTGAATTTGAAACCATTAGATTTAGGAAAGAAACTGACTCCTTGGATTCTGTCTGCAAAAGCGAGACCTATAATGTCTTCTGTACCTGTAAGTACTACTTACCTATAACACAATTAGGTAAAAGAGATAAGAATTATTGAAATCAATGCTGCTGTATCTACCATGCAAAAATTATTTGGTTCCAGGTCACGAAAGATAAATTAGAAAATAGGTGTAAGGAATTGAAGGACTTTCAAATCGAAATTTTAGAGAAGTTTTATACTGCCTTAGATCGCATTCCATTGCCTGTCCTAGAGAAGTTTCCAAATTTTAACGCACAAGCGTTTCAAGATTTGAAAATTCTGCATCAACATGTAAAAGCAAAAATACGTTTGACTGAAACGAAGTTAGTGCATCTACAAACTGATGAAGATGGAATATGTAGTAGTAACAAGACATGTGAAAACACAAGTAACTTTAAGTTATCTACCCCGACAACTCCAAGTCATCAATCAATAGTAAATAATTCGGATAATGATAACTTTAACTTATCTGCTGGAAATCTGTCCGATTCGAATTATGGTACTGGTGTCCAAATAGATAGTACGATTTCTCCGATACAGAAAGAATGTTTCCCATCACTCGAGAAAAATAATGAATCTCACGTAAACGAACAAATGGATAATAGTATAAATTTCCCACCCGTTCAAGGAAAGAAAAGAGCGTTTCAATTGAAAAGACCTATTAAAGCAACTGTGGGCACAGAAGTCTCAAAGAAAATAGAACAGATATGGGAGAAAGAAGGAAAATGTGAAACACTCAATGCTACAGCAATAACTAATGATTTGCACACGACTCCCAGTGCATATAAATCAGAAGTAGATGAAATTAAAGAAAATCTATACTCTTTCCCCAGCTTTCCGCAGGAACAAAGGGTCGAGTCTACAACAACAGTTAATAATATGCATACAAGTACTGGTATGTATAAACTGGGAAGAAATGAAACTATTGAAAGTACGCAGTTTCCGCAGCAAAAGAAAGAAGAAAATCCCGAGTTTAATGCAAAAACCATGTACGAAAAAACGCAGAATGATTGGAATGATATACAGGATGCATATGGTAATTATATTATACGTAACTAATAATTAATTGCGCAAATCAAATGCTGCAATCTATATTTAATATTTTAATTGTAGATGATGTAGATGAGAACTCATATTCTGAAGAGATTGTGGAATGTTTAACTCAAGAATTTGAACATTTTCCTGCACTGAATAAAGATTGTAACATAAGCTTGGGTTTGAATTATTCAGGTAAATATTATGCATAAAAGTCGCTCATATTTTAAATAATAGTGGTTAAATAAAATAATATGTTGTACATTTATGGAATTGGAAATATTAGCAACACAGAACGATGGTGGTGTGAGTAGTAAAGGATCGAAAGATACGAAAGCTACAAAAAATCAAAACGAGGCGGGTATTTTTACTGGAGATTATAAAAACGATGGCGTCAGTGGTGAATTTGATAGTAAATCGTATCCACATTCACGAGAAATGTTAAAGGTAGAGTTCATTTTTCCGTTTCAATTACTAATCTAGATATATTTTGTATTTTAATTAGGGGTGTGCGAGAACCCGAAAATTTTGGACACCTTATAATCGGGGCAGGTTGAGGAGATATCGAAAATTTTCGAAAAACCATCCCGATTCTAAATAAATTGCTCGTCTCGATATTTGCGGATTCTCACACAACTCTAATTTTAATGTATACACTTTACTATTTGCAGGTATAGTTATAATATTTGTAATATTTTCAGGTATTCAGACAAAAATTTGGTTTATATTCATTTAGGCCAAATCAATTGCAAGCAATTAATGCCGCACTTTTGGGATTTGATTGTTTCGTATTGATGCCAACTGGAGGAGGAAAATCCTTGTGTTATCAGCTGCCGGCACTTTTGTTGCCTGGTATAACAATTGTAGTTTCTCCATTGAAAAGTCTTATTTTTGATCAAGTTCAGAAGCTCACGTCACTCGATGTAAGATTTTTCAAACATACAATCTCCTATATTCAATATTTTATATCAAATATAGTTTACTGTCGTCTACATTTTATAAACAAACTTAAAAATAGTAATCTAGTTATTGTATTTTAATTTGAATTGAAACCTGGAAGTCTATGTCAAAACGGTGGAATGATCTTATTAATATACTTATTACAATTATAATATGAAAATAAATTTTACATAGATTCCAGCAGCACATCTGTGCAGTGCTCAAACAGATTCTCAAGTAGATGGAATTTATAGAGAACTATCAAAGAAAGAACCAGCTCTGAAGTTATTGTATGTGACGCCAGAAAAAATATGTGCATCACAAAAATTTTGCAGTTACTTAACTACATTGTACGAGAGAGGGTTGTTAGCAAGATTCGTCATTGATGAAGCGCATTGTGTGAGTCAATGGGGTCACGACTTTCGGCCCGATTATAAAAGGTTAAAATGTCTCAGAGAAAATTACCCCAAAGTCCCAACAATTGCCTTGACAGCAACAGCTACGCCAAGAGTTAGGACCGATATATTGCATCAATTAGGTCTTACCAAGCCAAAATGGTATGTTAGTACTAGACTGCGAATGTTTATGCAATTTTTAATTTTTGTAGACAAATTTGAAGAAAGTGGTACCAAATAAAATCCTATCTTCATTGGTAATAACATTTGTAGGTCCAAAATAAGTTAAGATCGTACTAAGATCTGTCTAATTTTACTTCAGTATTTTTTGGAAATTTTTATAAATCATAAATGCGTAAATATCCGCAGTTTATTTATTACGTTAATAGCATCTTTAAATGCTGTAATAAAATATTATGTTTCCAGGTTTATGTCCAGTTTTAATAGGCCCAATCTAAGATACAGCATAATTGCAAAGAAAGGGAAAAATTGTGTGGAGGAAGTAATAGCTATGATAAAAACAAAGTATAAATCTGAATGCGGTATTGTGTATTGTTTATCTCGAAAAGACTGCGATGATTATGCAGCGCAACTGAAGAAAAACGGTATTCGAGCATTTAGTTATCATGCTGGTCTTACAGATAGTAGCAGAAGTAACATTCAAGGTCGATGGATTTCGGAAGAAGTATGAAAAATTGTTCACGTAGAATGTTTTTAATGTTTACAAGTGATTTTACATGTTCTATATGATTATATGGCACGACAAATTGCAGATTAAAGTCGTTTGTGCAACAATAGCGTTTGGAATGGGAATTGACAAACCAAATGTACGTTTTGTAATGCATGCAGCTCTTCCAAAATCGATTGAAGGTTACTATCAAGAAAGTGGTCGCGCTGGACGTGATGGAGAAAACGCAGATTGTATTTTATTTTATAATTACACCGATATGCACAGAATAAGAAGAATGCTTGAATTGGATGGTTCAAATCCTAACGTGATCAAAACTCATATGGATAATTTATTTAAAATGGTGTCGTTTTGTGAAAATAAAACAGATTGTCGCAGGGCGTTACAATTAAATTATTTCGGAGAAATATTCAATCGAGAACAGTGTATTGCGACTAAAGCAACATCGTGCGACAATTGCAGAAACAAAGTAAGTCATTGAAATGATATTTTAATATAATTCGTATATGTAACGTGTAAATCTTTTTAGGATGATTTCACGATGTTGGATGCAACAGATGCTGCGAAACAAATTATGAAAGGAGTGCGTGATTTTAACCAAGGGAAGAGCTGTAAACTCACATTGGTATATCTTACAGACATATTTAAAGGAAGCGATATCAAGAAAATTCGGGAGTCAGGTACGAGATTTAATTTGTTACATACTACATTAATATCGTTCTGTTCCTCGTATGGAAGAGCTCGTAAATGGTCGAGACGAGTCGGATTCTCGGGAATAATCCCGAAAATTGTCGAGAATTTGATAAGTATCGGGAATCCCGTTATATTGAAGAATTTCGAAATTTTTGGGTTTTGACACCTCTAATAATCACCAATTATTTTTTACAGGAGTTAATAAGCATCCTCTGTATGGCTATGGGAGATCATGGAACAGGGGCGATATAGAACGACTGCTTCATTATATGGTGCTCAAAGAGTATTTACAAGAGCAAATGTACATTAATAACGAAATTGCGGTTGCCTACCTTAAAGTTGGTCCCAATTCGAATGAGCTTATGACGAGAAAGGACACAAAGGTACATTAAATATTAGTAACAGTAATAATAGCATTAACTTCAATAGTAACGATTTAATTGACATTAACAACAGGTCTTGCTCCCCATGAGATCATCTAACAGTAGCAATGCTGCGGTAGCAACGGTGTCTACAGTCACAAAGAAAATTGATAAAGTTTTACTAGACCTAGAAAGCCGTTGTTACAAGGAGCTAATGGAGATAATAAAGGGAATAGCTGGTGCTCTCGATGTGTCTGCATCCTCAGTAATGAATATGATAGCTGTCAGGTCGATGAGTCAACAGCTACCAGATTGTGAAGAAGCTATGTTAAAAATACCACACGTTACCAAGGCTAACTTTGAGAAATATGGGAAAGCTTTATTAGACATTACACAAAAATACGCTGCAGAGAAATTTGGTAAAGCAGAAAATTAGTACAAAGTGTTCGTACACCTTTTAAAAGAATAACTTTGTTATAATTGTACCAAACGACCTGATTTTTCATCAGTCATTAGAAACATTGGTTTACTAAAAGATCTGCAGAAAAATTATTCCATTTTTAAAAGTTTACGAATACTTTGTACACCCACTGTATATTATATCTTCTATTATTGTAATTATTATTATGTTATTCTATGTTATTATTATGTAATTCTTATTACCATTGTAACAACTTATTAATTGAGTATGTTTTACTGAAACGATGTATAGTATTACTAAATGAAGAAGAGGCAGAAAGTAATGGTGATGATGATGAAGATACATGGTATAACGATGAAACTACGTATTCGGGTTCATTTAATAACATGCCCGGTGGTAGAAAGAGGAAAGGCAGAGCCAATTATCGAACCAGTGCTAAAAAGTATAAACGAACAGCATCAAGGTATATTATAAAAACACGTGTTTTGTATGTTTAAACTAATTATTTTTCATGTTAATTCCTAAAAATTGGTAGCACGCGGAAAGTAAAAGCAACGACGAAAACAACGGCAAAAGCAAAGGCAGCGACTAAAGCAACAGCAAAGGCAGCTACTAAAACAACAGCAAAGGCAACGTCAAACAAAGTTCTAGGACTTGTAGATTTCACCCAACGGAAACAATTCACTAGTAATCCTAATAGGTTTCTACAACTTGGTTAAAATACTGTATCCGTATCATATCTTCGCGCTTATAAGTTTGATTATGACTATTTTTCATAATTTAGAGTACAATTTATCCATGTTCATAGACATTTGGCATAGTTCAAAGTAATGCAACAGTATTAAGTATCAGTTTGTAACAAATGTTCACGAATCTGTATATACATATATAAATATGAAGTTTTGTAATAAAGATTTATTTTTAATAATGATTTTAAAACATGTGTATTCGTGTTAAATAACTAGATGACTAACAGAGAGAATATATTTTTATTACGACTATATTTACAGTAACTATTACATATCTATATACATACTGACGAAACATATATTTGCTATTCAAGTCAATAAATAGGAGTTTATTGTATTAGTACAATACTTTCGTTGTTATAAAGAAAATAACTACTATGTACTACTATTTCTATAAATCTGGTTGCATTATTCGTACTTGACGGTCCTCATTTTTAATATGCTTTTTTAACAAATCCATAACTTCATTATCAAACTCTGGTGGAGTGGGTTTCGCTTCGGTAGCCCAGTAAAATATGTCCCAATCGTTCGATGGTAAATTAATCAGACGATCGTACAATTGTAATTGTTGATCGTTAAAATCAGATAAATACTTCTTGGCAAAGGTACTTAAAAGCAGACCATTTTCTAACATACCCCGCTTACGAGACTGGTATACTAGTCTACAAGAAACAGTGCGATAAATACAATTATACAATTATATTATTGTAAATAATTCCTCTTAATTCTACCTAGCTCTTTTAACTGTCGAAGTTTCATCAGTACGTTCAATATACGGTGGTATACCAGGTTCATGGCCTTCTGGATGAATTATATCCCCAGGTTCATCTTTATGACTTACAGAACTTGTTGCAATACTTTTAACCAGCCGTACCGGTTTAACCTTAAATTGCACATTGTTGCGACATAACTTCGTTTGTACGTAAAAATAATAGAAATGCTTTTTATTTTATATATATTTCAACTTACAGTGGATGCCGCAGATTTTATAAGAACATTCATTTTCGGTATTGTATTTGCCTCGTTCCGAAAACGAAATTTATTACTTGATACAATCAGGTTATGCAAAATATACCATCATAACATGTAATAGAATTGACGGTTATATGTAAGTTGTTGCTGTGTTTATTTCATAGACTCTATATGTCTATGGTTTATTTTTATTATCAGATATAAGTGTGACAATTATTTGATGTTGACCAATGTTGACGTAGATCGTACCATAGACAAAATACAATAATAGATCGACATGTTAGGGGTCAGTGAGAAGATATTGGTCGTTTTTCGCACATGCGCGCTTGAAACAGTGACGTATCTATATTTATATTAGGAGGAAAAGGTAGTGGAGTAGTGATATTGGCGGGAAAGTACCGAATCAAATCTGTTCCGGACAAAGAGACTCCAGAACAAGAGACGAAACGAGTGTCCTACCAATTACAAAGTATACACGAATACACATGTTATACATTCAATTTTCACAATCAAATCGTAACAATTTTTAAAATTTTTTGACAATGTTACCGAATCTGTAAGTTGATATGTGTATTCTTTCTACCTCAGGGTTGACCAGATGTCTACCAGAACTAGCCTGTTCTTTAGCAGCTCTTTCCAATTATTAACAAAGGATATATGTTTCTTCCTACATTATCTTTAGAATAGAACAGAACCTTATGTACAGTAAATCCTTGAAAATTGTCGGAAGTCGTCTACGTAAAAGTTGTCAAGTACCTGCTCACACCACTACATTGGCATCAATATGTATTTGGATAAAGAAATTTGTCGAATCCATTTCCACACATAAGCAATGTCGTCATTTCAATAATTACAAAATAAAAAATGTAAAACCTGTTGGGATTCTTCCCTTCTTCTTTTTTCAAGTTCTATAAATAGAAAACAGCTTTGTGTGTTGTACTAGTTTTAGTAATCAATTCCACAAAGAACAGCATCGCCGAGCAATTAAAATATTTGCTTCCTTGTTGTCGCGTAATCGCACGGAAACGTGAGGAACATATGAATCAAAATGATCATTACGTGATCTTGTAAATCTACGAAATTGTTATTACCGCTAGGTAATTGCTAAACTGCGGATTTTTACGTAAAATGAAAATGAAAATTGTTCATGTCTATTATCAGAAACTGGAGTTAAGTAAAATGATATTTTCTCTTTTAACAACCTTGGATCGGTGGAAATAATGTAACAATATATTTATATACTTACGTCTACTTGGTAACATTAAGTTAAATTTGAATTACACATCGCTTAATAAAATCGAAAATAATTGGCAGGCCTTTAATATCTGGGCTGCACAGGAAGCATTTTATACATACAAATATATTTAGTTTCAAACAATAACAATCTAATACGAGATTAAATCATATTATTATTATTTATTTAATGCTTCAAACCAAGTATACATATTATTGTATTACATATTGGCTTGATTCGCTTCTTCACTTAAAATTGGTTCGTGAAGTTCCAACTTGGCTACATTAATTCAGTGAAATTAAATTTTAATTGCACATCGATTAGTAAAATCAAAAATAATTAATATCTTTAATATCTGTTGTATACAAGTGGTGTATACAAGTTGGAATTGCCGTTTAAAGTTCTGATCACTAATGCTTTGACATATACAGGGTGTTCACGCTATTACTAGCCAGCATTTTTTTTGTAAATAGTAAATATTAGAAAAAAATGATAGCAATATTCAAATTGTTTCTTCCATTTCTGACCTTGCATGACCTTGAAGGTCATTGTATAGTACATGGATGAATTCGTCTTGACACACGCTTTCATACGACATAAAAAAATGTATAGCATTCCATTTAAAAAATTGAAGGTCACCTTCATTTCTATCAAAATAATGTAAATAAAACAAAAATGCATATGTCATTGTGTTGCGCATAAAAAACAGTACTATTTTTTCCTCTATCATTTTTTTCTAATATTTACTATTTACAAAAAAAATGCTGGCTAGTAATAGCGTGAACACACTGTATATATGACACTTAATAGGGATCGAACCTGATGCCGATATCATAATTACAATTTATATTTCAATTTTTCGATCGATAAGAATTTTTCCTTTATATATGACACTGGTTAAATTGCATTGTTTTCTGGGCTTTTCAAATTTCTTTTCATGACTTTCCCTGGTAAACGCGTAAATCTTATACTCTAAAGTTCAATTAACGCGTAAACTAAAATTTTCTGGAATTGCGACATGCGACCACAGAAATATGTAATTAAACGTAGCCGTTGATTTTTCAACGGGTATTTTGCATGAGATCCGCGGTCTAGTAATTACCGTTTATGCACACGAAAGAAATGACTAGTTGAAAATCAGATCCCGCGAACAACAAATTAACTCGTTCGCCTACACGTAAAATCCGGTTGTCAGAAGTCCGAGAAATCAATCATTTCCCTGCGTGTCCCACTCCCGGCTGGTTCTTATCAGAAAACATTGCCGGCAAATTAACCTTGCGTGGTGATTGGCGACGACCAATTCAAAAAGAACGCCTACGGAACCCGCCTGTTGGAAAAAGACGGTTGCGTCCGCGGCTTTTGGACAGCTCATTGCCGGATCAGGTGCATCAGTCCAGGATCACACTCCACCGGCAAGCATGCTGCTCCTGTGGCTAATGTAAGTGATTGCACGCAGCAAACAACGATTTAGCGTCCGACAAACAGTGACGGTTGGCCACGTTTACCTCGACATTATCGGTGACGTTTCTTTTTTTTCTTCAAGTTCAAGTGCAAATAGAACACGTGCAATCAATTCTTTCGCAATCCGTTCCGATCGTTCGTTGGCGCGAACAAACGCAAAACGAACAATGGAAATCTAGATAAAGGTTAATGGAAATCTAGAACGCGATACACGGTCCCGTTAATATTATGCGAATAGCCTGCACGGTGATTCGGGATATATTTTTCGGACCTCCGACACTCCTCGCGGAATCGTTGATGGACCACGGATTTGGCGCATTTATGATAAACAGCTTGCGGATTTGATGCACTTAAAATCACATAAAAATTAAAAGAGCTTGAATTTGTTTAAATTTCAAAATTAAAACAGTGTCGAAATACTATTTTGACCGTATCAAAATTATTAATGAAGAAAATTCGTGTTTACTTAGATCCTGTAGATGGCAATTGATGTACAAAAATTGTATTTTGCGTAAAGATTCGAAGTCTAATGATGAATATGAGCACGTACGATTTGGAAAATTAGAACAATGAAAAAGACAACAAAAAAACAAAATTATTAGAACAATATAAATCGGATTTACCCCCAACGCGCCATAAGAAGTTTCACTTCAAAAAGATTTGAGGATTTCGCTGTATTAGTTTCAGTTTAGTAAGATGATTAAAAGAAGAGAGAGTTTGTTATTTGATTTCTGTGGCTTGTAATCGATGGTTTTTAATTCTGCATAAAGATCCGCAGTCTACTCGTTGATTTACCGCGTTTTTCTCAACAGAATTCATCTGACAGTCGTAACGTCGTTACCTACCGGACTACCGATCAACAAGATCTGGAGGATACTGGAGGACACGATGAACGACACCGAAACACTGCTGGACCACGACTACCATGAGAAACAAGAGCAAAGAGTTTGCGAGACGGTGTTCTGCAATCAGATCGGTGCGTTTTGTTGATCTCGTAACGTAACATTTATATAAGTTGGGATTTTCTCGTGCACGCGTGCCGCATTATGTAACCGACTGTACGAACGTTCCGTGCAGATACAGCGGATCCGAAAAGTATTCGAACGAAACCTGTGGTAATTTCGCAAGAAACATTAGTACAATTTAGTACAACAAATTAGGTGGACATTATTTGGAGAAAAAAATATTTCAAATACCATTCAATATTTTAGATCTTATTTTGCTTAAAGGAAATAGTATTTTAAATACGATACGCAATTTCGAAAGTAGAATACTCTTATTTTAACAATCTGAGCCGTAAGATGGAATATTACTATTTTAACAATTTAAAAGATGAAATAAAATATTTTACTTTTTGCGTTGTCATTTTGTAAGAAAAATTAGCACAAGCCGGAGGTGGACATTATTTAGCGAAATAAATATTTCAAATACCATTTAATATTTAATATTTTATTTTGCTTAAAGAAAATAGTATTTTAAATACAATACACTATTTCGAAAGTAAAATATTTTTATTTTAACAATTTGAGTCATAAAATGAAATATTACTATTTTAACAATTTAAAAGATGAAATAAAATATTTTACTTTTTCCGTTGTTATTTTGTAAGAAAAATTAGCACAAACCGGAGGTGGACATTATTTAGCGAAATAAATATTTCAAATACCATTTAATATTTTATTTTGTTTAAAGGAAATAGTATTTTAAATACGATACACTATTTCGAAAGTAAAATATTTTTAATTTAACAATTTGAGTCATAAAATGAAATATTACTATTTTAACAATTTAAAAGATGAAATAAAATATTTTACTTTCTGAATTGTCATTTTGTAAGAAAAATTAGCACAAACCGGAGGTGGACATTACTTAGCGAAATAAATATTTCAAATACCATTTAGTATTTTAGATTTTATTTTGCTTAAAGGAAATAGTATTTTAAATGCAATACACTATTACGAAAGTAGAATATTTTTATTTTAACAATCCGTCGTATATTTCTATTTTAACAATTTAAAAGATGAAATAAAATATTTTACTTTTTGCATTACTATATTATTCTTTGCGAAATCGTATTACCTGTCGGTGATTCAAGATTTCTTATCGTAGCGATAATTCGAAAAAGAAAAGGTAGTTTATGAGATACTATATCATTTGCCACGTTTTAATTTGAAATAAAATACTAGTTTAAAATGCAATTTTCAAAAATTACTGCGTCAAATTGAATATTTTCAACCGCCCCGAGTTTACCAGAACGAACAAGAAGCAGACAGATGTGTTCACCGTAATTGTTTAGGTGAAGGGAAAAGGGAGTTCCAAATATTTGTCTAAATGGGAAGGACAATTTCTTTTTTGTGATTACGGTACCTCTCATTAAGCTCAATACGATTTGGGTAGTTGAACCTTGTTTTATTGCACGTACCTGCAGAGTTCATTTAATGGTTTAATTGTCGGTACGCAGTGCGTCTTCGGTCGGGCCGATCCCAATTCGGGAGCGATCGCCGATCTTCGCTGACAATCCGACGCAGGGGTGCAATTGCGGATTCATAATATACGCGAAAGTCAAAGTGAACACATGTATGTACATACTTTCGGTTCTCTCCGAGCCACCCTTCCGAGTTTGTCAATCGTATCGGTAGTTATCGGACGCAGAAAGTATTCGACGCAAAGCAGGGCCCGCTACATCAATCAAGATTGTTTACCTTAATTATTATTGAAATTAATACTGTGTTCACGCGAGTGATCGAAGTGAAAATTTGCGGTAGTGAAAATTTGTGCAGTGAAAACTTGTTCAAGTGAAAATTTGTGCAGTGAAAACTTGTTTAAGTGAAAATTTGTGCAGTGAAAACTTGTTCAAGTGTACCGCTTATACAATTCCTGTGCAGCGAATGACAGACTTATGCGCAAATATGGTCTGTTATTTTTATTCAACGTAGTTATCAGTTTAAATGAACCGTTTATTTGGAAAGTGGCCCAAGTCCGTTTAAGTTTAAATTGATATATTTAAGAGTTTGCGTAACAATGAAATTTAAAATATACAGTGGGTAAACAAAGGGTTCGTACACTTTTTAAAATGGAATAACTTTTTTATAATTGTACCAAACGATCAGATTTTTTATAATTAATTGGAAGCATTGGTTTATGAAATGATATGCAAAAAAGATTTTCCAAAAAATTATTATTTACTAGGTTATATTCAAAAATAAGAAAGGTTATATAATAATAAAATTCAGTATTTTAATGGTTCATTAAAATATATATATGGTTCATTTCTCAAAAAACGCGTCTAGCATATTTTCAACCAATTTATTGTTTCTCCGTTGGAATTCTTCACCCTTTTAAAAATTGCATCCTCCAGAAATCTTGTTGATATAGAATCCTCCTGTTTTGTCATTTTTAACCACGTTAGAGCTACTTTTAATATTTTTACTGGAGAATTGAGGTCTGAACGTCTGCTGGAGGCTACTACTTTAACATCAAACAATTGACAAATTGACTCAGGCCACTTTCAAAATAAAAATTTGTGTCATTCTATTAACCATCTAATTTCAGTCTTTTTACAGTCTTTTTTTTTATTATGTTATGAAACCCCACATGGGATTATTAGCAGCATATACAGTGACTCCCATTAATATTCGGACACTATAAACAAAATGATAACTGGTTTAACATTGAACTATACGACTTGAATTTTTGTCGGGAAGCTAGAGCAAATAGTTTGCTACAGGATGCGAAAAAAAATTTTGTGAAAAATCGCAATTTATCTGAATTATAAAAAAAATACTACAAGTTTCATTTTACAACTTTTTTATGTGGACCTATACTGAAAATTTAAAAAATACGTTTCATAGATCTGTGTCAATTGTATGCACTGCGAAAGTTTCATCGGAATCGGTTGATGCGGGAAAAAACGACAGGCATTGAAAGATGTGAGAATCTATAGATTTACTGCAGTTATAGCCCGAAAATCGTGAAAATCTGAAATTTTTACCATCGTTAAACGCTTGTAGATCATTGCAACGTCGGACAATATTGACGAAATTTTCAGAATATGTTTAATTAACACAGATCTACAAAACGTATTTTAAAAATTTTCAATGTAGGCCCACATAAAAAAGTTGTAAAATGCAACTTGTAGTATTTTTTCTACAAGTCCGATCAATTGCAATTTTTGAAAAAATGTTTTTCCACATTCTGTAGCAAACTATTTGCTCTAGCTTCCCCAAAAAATTCAAGTCGTGTAGTTCAATGTTTAACCAGTTATCGTTTTTTTTAGAGCGTCCGAAAATTAATGGGAGTCACTGTACATACCTGTACATGCTAACATTACAATGACAACTTGTAAACTATTCTTTGTGAATTTGAATATATTAGTTACAATTTGCAACTTTTCAAACATTAAAATTGCTAGCTTGATTCTTCTGGAAAATGGACTTGGGCCGCTTTCGAAATAAATTCTCAAATATCGACGGCTTTTCACAAATCGGAAATTTAGTGCTCGAATACTTTTCGGATTCACTGTATGCATTCCAGATTGTCGGCCAAGTGAGAAGGAAACAAACGACATTCCGCGTTATCTTTTTTTACGGGACATTGAATCACAAATGCTGCGCGGATCGAGTACGCGAGGAAATGGAAAATTCTAGTTAATTGCGAGATCTCGGCTCATAAAGTTGACGGTCATTACCGCGGCTATGTGCTAACACAGAAAATGGCTGGCGTGGGAAAAAACTCGTAGATCAATGAGATTTTGTTAATGAAGTCGGTTAGTCAATGAAAAAGAATACTATTTATGCAACTACCAGAACAGTTAAACTTTACCATCAACAGGAGAACAATTATACTTTATTTGTGTCACTTTACAGTTTTCTGGTATTAATAGCATTCATTTTTATAGATGCTTTTACGAAAATCTCTTACCGAGATCCTTGAATTTTTATGGAACGTCTCAGAAACCTTGTATTCATACTCGGTTGTTTTAGTGTCAATGTTGTTGACAATCGTTACTACTATGTCTACACGGTACAGTACGCATTTAGAACATAATTGCAGTATGAAAGGTTAATTCTTCTCGATCGCAAATTTAGATAATTAAATTTTTAAATGTTATCGGCGCCAGGTTCGATCATTTTTAGAAAAAACAACAAATGTGCAATTATAACATGTTTCTAACGTTTCGATCCCGATGTGGATCTTTTTCAAAGAATCAGTTACATATCTGCCACCATGAAGATTAAATAGTTTTAATACAAAATGTAATATGTGTTATAATGTATTGTCCAGTTTTTACACAACATGTAAGTTTTTTGAGGTTTCTATTAACTTTATAATTTCTTACATTATTATTCATTCAAAATATTTTTCAGACGCAATAATGATTCTTTGAAAATGATCCACATCGGGATTGAAACGTTAGAAACATGTTATAATTGCACATTTGTTGTTTTTTCTAAAAATGATCGAACCTGGCGCCGATAACATTTATAAATTTAATTATATAATTGCAGTATGATTGAAGTGAACAACGCGATTTTCTGGCCAACGCTATAATCTCAAAATGCGAACAATTCTTTGATTATTAGCTACACTGACTCGGATTAATATTCGGACGTTCTAAAAATGACGATAACTTTTTTATTTTTGTACTATACTATTTGAACTTTCCTGGTAAGTTGGAGCAATTAGTTTACTACAGAATGCGAAAAGTTTTTCAAAAATTGCAATTTATCGGAATTGTAGAAGAAATACTAGAAGTTGCATTTTACAATTTTTTATGTGGCCGTATATTGAAAATTGGGAAAATATGTTTTGTAGATTTGTGTGAATTAAACATCTTCTGAAAATTTCGTCAATTTCGGTCGACGTTGCAACGAGTTACAAACGTTTGAAGACGGTAAAACCTGCATTTCACGATTTTCGGCCTGCAACTGCAATCAATCTAATGATTCTTACGTCTTTCAATGGCTATTGTTTTTTTATGCTTCATCCGATTTTGATGAAACTTTCGCAGTGCATTGACACAGATCTACAAAACGTATTTTTTAAATTTTCAATACAGGTTCCCTCACATAAAGTTGTAAAATGCAACTTTCAGTATTTTTTCTACAATTTCGATCAATTGAAAATTGTTAGAGATATCGTCTCTAATTTATTCTTATTATTAATTATACTCTCAATTTATTACTAATTATACATTTACTTAAAAGGAATTTTTGACAAAATTCTTTTTCACATCCTCTAGTAAATTAATTGCTCTAGCCTTCCAAAAAAGTCCAAATCGTATAGTACAATATTAAAAAAGTTATCTTTTTTTAGAGTGTCCGAATATTAAATCGAGTCACTGTAGTGGAAGATATCGTCTCTACGAATTGTGCGAACATAAATGCAACTTTATGGTAGTTGTCCTGTCTAGACAAGATAAAATGGAAGATAGTACACTGGGTGATTAAATTATTAGTATGAAAAATCTATTTATTACCCAAACATTAATAGTTCATAAAAAATAATAAGAATTCGGTGTTTCTAGACTACCATTGAAAAAAATTAATAATTTTAATGTACATTTATTAACGTAACAGCTACTGTACGTAATAAAATCAAGATTTTTAAATTTCTTTCGAAATTACCACTTTTCGTTATTCCAAATTTGTATTTATTATTTAATTATTATTTAGGTTTCTCTAAAATTTTATTTATCGAGGAATCATTTGGCGTTTGTTCTTGACAAGTCAATAATTATTGTTTGAAGCTTGATATAAAAACGGATCACTTTTATATCACATTGTTCGATTTTATTTGAATTTGTTTCTCGAAGAATTTATTCAGTTTTATATTATTGATTTGATTAATAATTTAATGACAGCTAAGAAGATTCACGAGAGCATGGACACGTCGGCAGATCCATGCGAGAATTTTTATCAGTACGCTTGTGGTTCATGGAACAAACACAATCACATACCGGATAACGAAGTGGAGTGGTCCGAGGATCAGGTCATCATGGAGAAGACTTACAAACGTCTCAAAGGCAAGAACAGGATCTTCATATCAATTTAAAGAATTTTTATTCCAATTGTTTTCATTTTTTAAAACTAACATCCTCCTTTCATTGTCTTGTATTTGCCAATTCTTTTTTATTTCGTGTATTTGCCAATTCTTTTTTATTTCGTGTATTTTTCCTTAAATCGAAAGAGAAACAAGGTAAGAAACTGGTCTCTGGGACTACGTTTCCTTCAGATAAACATCTAGAAAATTCCACAGTGGACATTTCAATTCTTTGGGTTGTGGACGATACATACACTACATTATTTCTGTATCTTTTCTTTCAAGATATCCTCGAGGAACCAGATAGGACTTCTGATATCATTCCGGTTAAAATGGCGAGGAAACTTTATCGTTCCTGCATGAATGTTGGTAAGACACTGTTCGCAAAAATATATATTGTTATGTATATATAATAGAATGTTTTATAAATATTTATAAAACATTCTATTTGAAGTTTTTAATTAATCCAGAACTCTTTAAGAATTAAGAATTAATCCAGAACTTTTTAAGGGGTTGATGAAGAAAATAATTCTTTTTAAGGGGTTGATGAAGAAAACAATTCTTCTAAAAGTGTCGATGAAGAAAATCATTCTTTTTAAGGGGTTGATGGAGAAAATCACCCTTTTTAAAGGGTCGATGAAGAAAATTATTCTTTTAAAAGAATAGATGAAAAAAATCATTTTTTCAAAAGAATAGATGAAAAAAATCATTCTTTCAAAAGAATAGATGAAAAAAATCATTTTTTCAAAAGAATAGATGAAAAAAATCATTTTTTCAAGAGAATAGATGAAAAAGATCATTTTTTCAAAAGAATAGACGAAAAAAATCATTTTTTCAAAAGAATAGATGAAAAAAATCATTTTTTCAAAAGAATAGATGAAAAAAATCATTTTTTCAAAAGAATAGATGAAAAAAATCATTTTTTCAAAAGAATAGATGAAAAAAATCATTTTTTTAAAAGAATAGATGAAAAAAATTATTTTTTCAAAAGAATAGATGAAAAAAATCATTTTTTCAAAAGAATAGATGAAAAAAATCATTGTTTCAAAAGAATAGATGAAAAAAATCATTCTTTCAAAAGAATAGATGAAAAAAATCATTCTTTCAAAAGAATAGATGAAGAGAATCATTCTTTCAAAAGAATAGATGAAGAGCATCATTCTTTTAAAATGGGTCGGTGTAAGAAAAAGGTTGGGAACCCCTACATTACAGGGTTAACGAAAGTTTTTATTATAATTGGATTGAATTTTTATGTAACCATTGTTTTATAATGTCCCGTCAGACGCAATCGAGAGAAGGGGTATACGACCAATTCAAGACATCCTTGATTCTACCGGTGGATGGCCGATGGCAATGCCACTCAAAGCTTGGGACTCTCACAAGTTTCCTTGGCAAAGGATTGACAAACATTACGTGACACTGATCGGCAATAGCGCTTTCTACAACATCGAATATGAAGTCGACCAGAACAATACGCATCAATATGTCCTCACGGTAAACCGTTGTAACCATAAATTTAAGTATTCCGATTGATATCTTGGTCTAAATGCAGAGTGGACCACAAAGAGTGATCGGTATACTTTGTTTTATGTCAGAGTATAACTTGGATGCAATATTCTGGTTTGTAATTTCTTGCTGTTGCAGTTAGATCAGGAGACAGAGTATCCTCTGTCAACAAAAAGAGACTTGAGCAAAGTATTCAATGACAATGACACGTACGCGTTAGGCATCTACCGTGTAATTGAAACTTTTGCGGAGAACAAGGGTTACCATGTGCATCGACATCAATTGGTCAATGACGTGGCAAAAATGGTGGCTTTTGAGATCGATCTTCTAAATGTAACTATTTTTTATTATTTGTTTTCTTATAAGAAAACAGAATAAAATATTAAAAACAAAAGAAATGCATATAATACATTATATAATATATTTTAATGTGTAACGTATGATGTATATTATATTATATGTATTTATTTTATTCTTAATCTTCTATTCTTTTTCTATTAAAATATTTTATTTTTATCAGTATATACTATATTACTATATATTTATATTTTATATTTTATTTTATATATTATATATTATTATATTGTTATATATTTCTATTGTTATATGTTATAAGGATTTCTTTTATTCTTAATTTTCTATTTCCTTTATTCATATACAATATATACATATAATATATTACAAGGATTTCTTTTATATTATATACATACAATATATTATGGGGATTTCTTGTATTCTTAATTTTCAATTCTCGCCTCATATTCTTTCTACGAATACATTCAATTGGAAAACATGAATTTTATAGATTTTCGAAGAGGACAAAGAGTCGCACGCTACCACTGAGAACTACAAGCGAATGACTCTCGAAGGTTTGCAGAAATGGTACAACAGTTCTGGCGTGACATCTCCTACGGCGAAAGTAATTCACTATTAAACTTATCATGTTCGACGTCACTTCATATCAGTAGACTGCGGATTCAAGCTGAAAAAGCCACATGGACATTTATTTATTTTCTCTTGTTTTAAATTAATTTTTAAATAATAAGAGGAATTCTTATAATAATTTAAAAATTTTATAGAATAAATTCAAAATTTAAATCGAGAGAGATCTCAAGTTTAAATTAATTTTTAAATGTTAAGTAGAATTCTTATATAATAAATTCAAAATTTAAATTGAGGTAGATCTCAAGTTTAATTATTAAATATCCATCTAATTATTCAATATCAAAATTAATTATTAAATTAATTTTTAAATATCCAGAGGAAGTGTTATAATAACTATTCTTTAAATTTAATTTCAATTTCAATATTAAATTCATTATAAGAATTTCTCTTAACATTTAGAAAATGAATTTAAAATTTGAGAAAAGATATAAATGTTCGTGTAACTTTTGTCAGCTTGAAAACAATGTAGACAATTTTTACTATCAATTAAAATGTTGAAAATATTGCAATAACGTATTCGATCTCTTTGAATGACTTTACTGTTCTCTGTTTGATCACTTCAGTTTTATTATACATGCATGAAGCCGCAGGCAATTCGAACATTTGATTCTGGTTTACTGTATTAGAATTGCAAAAAGAATTCGTAACGATTGAACTTTGGACTAACAATAAGTTGAAGTAACACGTACTGATCTTCCATCAGGAAATGGCATTGGGAATCAATGTGTAGGAGTGTCGAATTCACTGGCATATCCTGATGGACGATCAATACAAATCCTTGGGTAAACATATACGTAACTAGACGACGGATTCTTATGCAAAATAAAAATTGTCTGCATCAACTGCAAAATGCAGAAATTACATGGCAACCAATCTCCTTAACGAGTTTAGCGACTTGAAAATTGTACAATACGCTATCAATGAATCATTTCACTGTTCCCTGTTCGATCTATGTACTCACGTTTGCCATAAATACATAAAATCCACAGTCTATAAACATGCTATGCTTCGAACGGATTCATTATTCATCGACGGTGAATCAGCATAGGCGGTATCGTGTAAACTGTAAAGGAAACACGAAACCATCGCGGCCATCGTGTCCACTTCCGCTGAATTTTCGTGTACTGCCGATCACACTGTTCAACAAATTTTTACTTTTTTCATATTTCCAAATAATTGTTGGACGGCTCTTATAGAGTGTTCTGCGCTGATTCCGAATTTTTCTTCTACACGCATAGTTTTCGAGAAATATGACATCGAAAAAATGTATTTCTGAACTTTAAACAAATATTGCGATGCTATGGTAAAAGATAGTGATTGTTCTGTACAGGAAAAGATTCTGTAGAACCCATTATTAATACTTTAGGATTGTTTAAATAATCATTAAAGACGGAGAGGTACCAAATTTGCATCGATTTTTGAGGATATTTTTCAACTCGTATAAAAAAATTTAATTAAACTTCTAATTCTTGAGAAACCATTTTTTCGATCCAGAAAGCAAAATATCTTCTAGTGGTGAGCATCACTATCGATAACTAATTTCGGGAAAAGATATTTTGCTTTCTGGATCGAAAAAAATGTCGACGTTGAAAAGTTGAAAGGGTGGTACCTCAAGATAAAAGTCTGCTCTATCGTATAGTGTAGTTCGATTTTATGTGGGACCCTTATTTTTTTAGACAATTTAAAAAATATCAAAAAACTTTCCTTTCTGTAGACTTAATAGACTTTAAATAGATAATATTTGTTCAACGTTGAATTATATGTTTCTTTTTCAAAGTCACGTTTCTTAAAAACTTTATATGTATAAGTTGAAAAATATCCTCAAAAACGTGTGCAAATGTAGTGTCTCTCCGGCTTTAATGATTGTTCAAACATGTTTCAACATAACGTATTAATAATGGATATCACTGAATTCGGGAAAGTCTACAGAATCCTTTCCTGTAAAGAACAATTCAATATCTTTTATAATACCAACACAATATTTGTTTAAAGTTGAAAAACACGTTTTTTTTTCAAAGTCACGTTTCTCAAAAACTTTATATGTATAAGTTGAAAAATATCCTCAAAAACGTGTGCAAATTTAGTGTCTCTCCGTCTTTAACGATTGTTTAAACATGTTTCAACATAACGTGTTAACAATGGATATCACTGAATTCGGGAAAGTCTACAGAATCCTTTCCTGTAAAGAACAATTCAATATCTGTTATAATACCAACACAATATTTGTTTAAAGTTGAAAAACACGTTTTATTTTTCAAAGTCACGTTTCTCAAAAACTTTATATGTATAAGTTGAAAAATATCCTCAAAAACTTGTGCAAATTTAGTGTCTCTCCGTCTTTAATGATTGTTTAAACATGTTTCAACATAACGTATTAATAATGGATATCACTGAATTCGGGAAAGTCTACAGAATCCTTTCCTGTAAAGAACAATTCAATATCTTTTATAATACCAACACAATATTTGTTTAAAGTTGAAAAACACGTTTTTTTTTCAAAGTCACGTTTCTCAAAAACTTTATATGTATAAGTTGAAAAATATCCTCAAAAACGTGTGCAAATTTAGTGTCTCTCCGTCTTTAATGATTGTTCAAATATGTTTCAACATAACGTATTAATAATGGATATCACTGAATTCGGGAAAGTCTACAGAATCCTTTCTTGTAAAGAACAATTCAATATCTTTTATAATACCAACACAATATTTGTTTAAAGTTGAAAAACACGTTTTTTTTTCAAAGTCACGTTTCTCAAAAACTTTATATGTATAAGTTGAAAAATATCCTCAAAAACGTGTGCAAATTTAGTGTCTCTGCGTCTTTAATGATTGTTTAAACATGTTTCAACATAACATATTAATAATGGATATCACTGAATTCGGGAAAGTCTACAGAACCCTTTCTTGTAAAGAACAATTCAATATCTTTTATAATACCAACACAATATTTGTTTAAAGTTGAAAAACACGTTTTTTTTCAAAGTCACGTTTCTCAAAAACTTTATATGTATAAGTTGAAAAATATCCTCAAAAACTTGTGCAAAAGTGTCTCTGCGTCTTTAACGATTGTTTAAACATGTTTCAACATAACGTGTTAACAATGGATATCACTGAATTCGGGAAAGTCTACAGAATCCTTTCCTGTAAAGAACAATTCAATATCTTTTATAATACCAACACAATATTTGTTTAAAGTTGAAAAACACGTTTTTTTTTTCAAAGTCACGTTTCTCAAAAACTTTATATGTATAAGTTGAAAAATATCCTCAAAAACTTGTGCAAAAGTGTCTCTGCGTCTTTAACGATTGTTTAAACATGTTTCAACATAACGTGTTAACAATGGATATCACTGAATTCGGGAAAGTCTACAGAATCCTTTCCTGTAAAGAACAATTCAATATCTGTTATAATACCAACACAATATTTGTTTAAAGTTGAAAAACACGTTTTTTTTTCAAAGTCACGTTTCTCAAAAACTTTATATGTATAAGTTGAAAAATATCCTCAAAAACGTGTGCAAATTTAGTGTCTCTCCGTCTTTAATGATTGTTCAAACATGTTTCAACATAACGTATTAATAATGGATATCACTGAATTCGGGAAAGTCTACAGAATCCTTTCCTGTAAAGAACAATTCAATATCTTTTATAATACCAACACAATATTTGTTTAAAGTTGAAAAACACGTTTTTTTTCAATATCACGTTTCTTAAAAACTGTGCGTGTAGAAGAAAAATTAACGGCAGATTCGGAATCTGCGCAAAAAATTCTATAAGATCCATCCAACAGTTATATGGAAACGTTTTTGGTGTTGAACAGTGTCATTAGCGACTAATTCAACGAATCCCGGAACAATGGTATGCAAATTGTATTTTGGCTCGTGCAAATACTTGCAGATCAATTTCTTGGAAGTGATGCAACACGTATTCAAGTGGGCTAACATTAGCGTAGACGCGTCCGAACCGATTGTCGTGTACAACCCGGTATTCCTTCACAAGCTGGCGAGGCTACTTGGAAACACTCCGCAACGTGTGATTGGTAATGCCGTGATTACACAGATTTTACGGCTAATGGTAATTTACGTTCACCATTGGCAGTCGCTGTTTTTCCGACGGAGCTAAAGTAGTTACGTGACGACCATCACGGTCTGATATTTCCCTCGAATGCTCATTGACAGTGAACCACGGTCTTTCTGTCTTCATCGTGCTTACCTTTTCTAGTCAATTACATCCAGTGGAACGTGGTCAACAAATTCCTGTCGTTCACTACGCAAGAGATGAGGAACATCGCTTTCAACATGTCCTATTCGTCGTACAACATTTCGAACTATATGCCAAGGTAAACCACACGTGACAATACCGGGAAGTTATCACACGTGACTCGTAACTTTTGGTTTTTGATGCTTCTGGAGCACTGGTTCTTAATCGGTGTTCCGCAAAATACAGATTTATAGAATAGCATTTTAAAAATTTTTAATATTTTCATATATTATACAGGGTCATCCGTTTTTAAACGGACAAACGTAAACCAGCTATAAAGAACCCCAAATGGAACAAGTTTTACCCCTGCCACTTTTTTTGTTTCGGCTTTGATTTCTAGAAAATTACAAAAAACCATAATTTTTTTAGTTCACATAAACTTGAATGTCTCGGGACTCCAGTGATGAATCTTGATGATTTTTTCTTTGTTTACTAACTTTGGTTAGTCAAAACGTTCAGTTTTCGAAAAAATAGTTTGTTAATTACTGAAAAATCTTAAAATTTTGAATTTTGTTACTTTTTGTCTTGAATTAAACGGTTGATTACGCATAAATCCAAGTTTTTCGAAGTTTTTTCATTCAGATTCCACGACGTGCCCTATGCCAAAAAAACAAAGATCCGAAGGTCGTACAAAAATATTTTGTTAACAAAAAAGATGTCCCTATTTATTTTAAACCAAACAAAGGAAAAATCATCAAGATTCATCACTGGAGTCCCGAGATATTCAAGTTTATGTGAACTAAAAAAATTATGGTTTTTTGCAATTTTCTAGAAATCAAGGCCGAAACAAAAAAAGTGGCAGGGGTAAAACTTGTTCCATTTGGGGTTCTTTATAGCTGGTTTACGTCTGTCCGTTTAAAAACGGATGACCCTGTATATTCAATATTAGGATAACTGCACCAGTGAATGAACACTTAAGAAATTGTCCAGGAAGATATTTTATTTTTTTAAAAATGTGTGAATTAAAGGAATCTCGTATATGCCAAATGGCTCCCTATACTTTATTTGTCAAAAACAAATGAACACAAATAAAATGAAATTATTATTATTTTTCTTTATTAAACGTTAAATAAAAAATACCAGTCAATGAACACTACATTCTAGTAATTGAACAACGATAGCCCAGTGAATGAACAAAATTACTAAACAATATTCTCCTATTTATTTAACTATTCAATCACAATTTGGTGATTACACTGGTGCAGTTACCCTACATAAAAAGTTTGTAAAATAACAACTTTTATTATTTTCCTTGTAATTCGAACCAGTTGCAATTTCTTCAAAATTTTTTTTTCGTGTCCTGTAGTAAACTAATTGTTCTAACTTCTCAAACAAATCCAAATCGTATGGTCTTTAAGAGTTATCGTCCTTTTAAAAGGACGAATATTATACTGTGAATAAACTGACATAATATTAATAAACTGATATCATGCAAATAATTCCGAATGTACTTTCAGATGGGAAGTCTGCGTGCTGAACATGCACATGAAAGACGCAGTGTCGTATATGTTCGTCAAAAAGTACGTTTCGGACGACGTGGTCGACAAGGTGTGGCTTATTACGACAATCGACAGAAGAACAGTGTACAGTGGTTCGCAATGCTAACATTTGAAATTACTTGTTCCAAGGCAAAGGAAATGGTTCGAAGAATAAAAGAAGAGTTGAATAATCGTATACTGCGGTCTCATTGGCTGTCAGATTCAGTGAAAACTGCTCTAGCGCGGAAACTACACCTGATCAACACGCAAGTTGGATATCCAGATTGGTACAAGGACGATGAAGCTGTGGTTCAATTCTACGAAGGGGTATCGAGTCTTCGTTAAATATAAATGTTGAGATAAAAATATAATAACCAGACTCCGGATTTTATACATTTATAACAAAAAAATGAGCTTGTGTAATTCAAAATTATTTAATGGAAATATTAAGGGAGTAGATACTCCTTTTCCCAGGATTGCAAGGGTACGATATTTGCCTTCTTATTTCTCGATAATGCGAAAATGGGGTTTCAGTAATCAAAAACGCTAGACAAAAGATCGATCTAGGGCACTATCTCCCCGAAAGTTCTATTTTTTACGTTCACGAGGCGTAATTTGCATTATTCGAAAGCACACAGTTTTCAAGCTGCTATTTTCACAGCTACGTGGTACCGAATGATGTAAATTACGCCTCGTAAACGAAAAATTAGGACTTTTCAGGGGGATAACGTTCTAGATGCATCTTTTATCTAGCGTTTTTGACTACTGAAAAACTCCATTTTTGTATTATCGAGAAATGAGAAGGCGAATCCCGCACCCTTGCTATTCTGGAAACGAGTTTACCGCCTCAAAAGACTTTAAGAGTATTAATAATATTATTTTCACCACATTTAAATTATTAATGAAGAATACAAACTTTTTATTTTACGTAAACATTCAGAGTTTGATAATAACCTTAAAAAATACTTGTTTGAATTTTCCGCAGCTGAAAATAGGTACAGACTACTTTCAAAATCTATTAAATTGCGCCGAACATGAATTAATGAGGGGTTTGAAAGAGTTCAAAGGCGTCGTCAGCAGAACCGAGTGAGTTTTAAAAGTGCTTGTCTACATTAATCAATCCTGAAACATTTTTTAAATAATTAAGTACACCTAAGTGTTCCATCCACATTTTGGAGCGCAGTTTGAGTATCACTTGCATTAAAAATCATTTATAGAGAATATCTCGATAACTATTTTTATATATCCCGTAGCTTTTTTATTCAGAGTTGAATTTTCTCTTCAATTGTAAGATTAAAATTTACCATTTACGATAAGAAAACTCAAGATTATCTTTATATCTCGATAAAATTAATTAATTATTACATTGAACGCTACTCTTAACATCGTACAACTTTCGTTTCAACTGTTTATTCACACACCAAACAGTTTACATGTGATTTAAATGGAACAATTAACTGAATCACCCTGTACATATTATTTCAGTTGGTTGGATTATCCTATTACGGTCAACGCGTTTTATACTCAAACAATTAACGCCATCAGTGAGTATTTACTGTATTTCGTAAAAATGAAAAAGGTTCAAATAAATTCATCGGAATGTAAAAATAAAAAATAATCGTTCTTTTCAGTTATACCAGCAGCTGAACTACAAGAGCCTTTTTTCACACCACTTTTACCAGAGTAAGTTATTGTACGCTGCTATTAGAGAATTCCTCGTAGTTTTTGTTTCTTTTTTTATTTGAAAAATCTCGATAGAGACGTATTATGTATACACACGTGATACATTCATGATCTGTATTTTATCAGCGCCATCAACTATGCAGCCACTGGTTTCGTAATCGGCCATGAGTTATCTCACAGCTTCGATAGCGAAGGTACGAGTCTATTACAAACTTTTCAACTTTTCGAGGGAATGTTCATCTTCAGAAATATTAATTGCCATTTTATTATATCTTTATGATCAATTTGTTTTTTATTTATTATATTTTATACATATTTTTTATACTTATAAGTAGATTAGATTATTCATATTTTGTTTCAAGCGTGTTCAAGTTAACCCCTTGCCTTACTTTGCCTTGTCTAATAAATGTGTATGCGATTAATTTCAATTATTATAAATTAGAAGAAACGAATTACATAAATATTTCCTATATGTACACATAAGACTATAATACCTGCAAACCTAAACACAATAAATAAAATAGTAATAATAATAATATTTCATTTCATTCAGGGATCAAATTCGATGCGAATGGTTATAAGTCTGGGTGGATTTCTCGAAATATAATGGACAAGTACGAGGACCGTGCGATTTGTTTCGTACATCAATTTAGTAATTACAGTCTGGATGTCTTGGACGAACAAGGAGACAATGTTCAGGTAGGATTTTTGAAGATGTCTTCTCTTATGTCTAGAATCGTGTCCTACCTACTTCCGTGTATCGAATAATCTCGTTTTTGAGCTAATTGCGATTCATGAAATTAACAAAACTTTATCGTGTACAGCTGGATGGCAAACTTACCGAAGATGAAAATTTAGCAGACGCGGTTGGCGCTCAAGTAGCTTTCTCAGCGTACCATAAGATAGCACATCAGAAACCCCAGATGAAGCTACCCGGATTAGAAAGTTTTACCGACGACCAATTATTCTTTTTAGAATTCGCAAACGTAAGTTGCAGATAATCTTATTTACGTTAAAATTCGAGATCAATCGTAAATAATATTAGCTGTACAAATGAATTCGTGGTCCTCGCAATTCATCACAGTACAACTTTATTTTAAATCGAAATCTTTCATCTTCTAGATTAAAGATTCATTGATAACATTTACAAGATAGAGCAAATGCACAAAACGTGATAAATATTATTTTTCACAGTAAAATATATTTAAATTGATTGCGAATTAATTTGTACACCTAACACTTTAATTAATTCACTTCCAAGAATAATATTACTTCTACAGTGGCAGCATTTTTTTTGTAAATTAATGAACAACCTGCAACTCAGAACCTAATTATTGATAACTATAGATTAGTAATAAAATTAAGAATAGAGAAACACTTGCAAAAGATATTTTTTAATTCTTGAATATTTTTAATGCTTACTTTGTATCATTTACTTTGCAAAATGAAAATTGTTTGCATCAATTACTAGAGACGGGGGCCAGATTTCATTCTTTCTTTAATCATTTTGACAAGCTGAAAACAATACGTATATTGATATTCTTAAATTGTTTTAGTTCTGACTCATTTTTGTCATAAATGCATAGAATCCTCTGTCGGACGTAAAATAGCATTTCGTTTGCTTTTGTCATTTACGTTTTCGAAACCTTGAAGCTTCGTCGAAATCGTTCATTTATTTATAGTCTACAGTTCAGTAGCGACGAATACATTTTACCGTATCATTGTATGTAAATGTTCTCTAATTAATTAATTATGCATAATTATGCAAACTCTATTCCATAGTCCTGGTGTTCCTACGTAAGGCCAGAGTATGAAGCGGACGCAGTTAACAGCGACGAACATAGCCCCGCAAAATATCGCGTTATCGGAAGTCTTTCGAACATGGCTGCCTTCTCTGAAGCGTTCCAATGTTCACAGAACAGTCCTATGAATCCACGACATAAATGTACTTTATGGAATTAGTTATGCATCGCGAAGTGCGTGTTACTTAATTTTGTACGTATTTTCTATTGATGTAGGTAGTTTAATATGCGGAAATAAAATGTAAATAGAGTTAACACGTTACCAATTGTATAACATGTATGAAGAATCTGTGAGTCCCAATCAAGAATTTTTTAGAAGACGGGAATTTCAATTGTGAACTAACATCACTGCTAGTAAACGAGTAAAATCATTTCTCTCTTGGGATTATCTCTGTTAGAAAAATGTTTCAAGGTACTTCTGTTTTTTAACTCAATGATTTGTTGCATCATTTGTAACATGATTACTAAATTTTCTCGAAAATACCTTGCGAAGCAGTGGAATAGGCCTACAGGGGACACCACTGAACCAAAAAAAAACGCATCAAGAATAGTACCTCATGGGTGATGTGGAAATCTATTCGTATGAGCATCGTCCAAAAAGCTCCACGACCGGTTCACACGGTAGAGGCTTGAGGTACAACGTCATCTATGACCATAATGGGAAACCAAACTTAGATATGTAATTAGTTGTATAATGCGATGTACTATATATTGTGATAAATAAAAAATACAAATATGTATGCAACACACTCTGCACTTATTTACACACTTCAAATTGTTATGTATATAGTGAAAAATAAAGTTGTAATTTATTAATGATAAATAAAGAATACAGTTACCACAGTTAATGTGTTGTTTATTCACCATCCTCAGAATTCTCCATAAATGAATGCCGAAAAATTTTCGGAAATTTATTGATCGTCTTACTTGTGGTTGACTTATACTACGGAAATGCGGATACCTCCGTCGACATAATGTTCTCCTAATACAAAGTCCAATTTTCGAGGTTTCCGAAAAATTTTCTCTATTTTTCGGCTGTCTGGCTAGTGGTTGACTTGTACTACTGAATTTCGAAAATTTTCGAGCGTCTGGCTTGTGGCTGACTTGTACTACTGAAACCCAAATTTCGAAAATTTTCGAGCGTCTGGCTTGTGGCTGACTTGTACTACTGAATTTCGAAAATTTTCGAGCGTCTGGCTTGTGGCTGACTTGTACTACTGAAACCCAAATTTCGCAAAATTTCGAGCGTCTGGCTTGTGGCTGACTTGTACTACTGATTTCGAAAATTTTCGAGCGTCTGACTTGTGGCTGACTTGTACTACTGACACCCAAATTTCGAAAATTTTCGAGCGTCTGGCTTGTGGCTGACTTGTACTACTGAAACCCAAATTTCGCAAAATTTCGAGCGTCTGGCTTGTGGCTGACTTGTACTACTGATTTCGAAAATTTTCGAGCGTCTGACTTGTGGCTGACTCGTACTACTGAAACCCAAATTTCGCAAAATTTTCGAGCGTCTGGCTTGTGGCTGACTTGTACTACTGAAACCCAAATTTCGCAAAATTTCGAGCGTCTGGCTTGTGGCTGACTTGTACTACTAATTTCGAAAATTTTCGAGCGTCTGACTTGTGGCTGACTTGTACTACTGACACCCAAATTTCGAAAATTTTCGAGCGTCTGGCTTGTGGCTGACTTGTACTACTGAAACCCAAATTTCGCAAAATTTCGAGCGTCTGGCTTGTGGCTGACTTGTACTACTGATTTCGAAAATTTTCGAGCGTCTGACTTGTGGCTGACTTGTACTACTGACACCCAAATTTCGAAAATTTTCGAGCGTCTGGCTTGTGGCTGACTTGTACTACTGAAACCCAAATTTCGCAAAATTTCGAGCGTCTGGCTTGTGGCTGACTTGTACTACTAATTTCGAAAATTTTCGAGCGTCTGGCTTGTGGCTGACTCGTACTACTGAAACCCAAATTTGGCAAAATTTCGAGCGTCTGGCTTGTGGCTGACTTGTACTACTGATTTCGAAAATTTTCGAGCGTCTGGCTTGTGGCTGACTTGTACTACTGACACCCAAATTTCGAAAATTTTCGAGCGTCTGGCTTGTGGCTGACTTGTACTACTGATTTCGAAAATTTTCGAGCGTCTGGCTTGTGGCTGACTTGTACTACTGATTTCGAAAATTTTCGAGCGTCTGGCTTGTGGCTGACTTGTACTACTGACACCCAAATTTCGCAAAATTTCGAGCGTCTGGCTTGTGGCTGACTTGTACTACTGATTTCGAAAATTTTCGAGCGTCTGACTTGTGGCTGACTTGTACTACTGACACCCAAATTTCGAAAATTTTCGAGCGTCTGGCTTGTGGCTGACTTGTACTACTGAAACCCAAATTTCGCAAAATTTCGAGCGTCTGGCTTGTGGCTGACTTGTACTACTGATTTCGAAAATTTTCGAGCGTCTGACTTGTGGCTGACTCGTACTACTGAAACCCAAATTTCGCAAAATTTCGAGCGTCTGGCTTGTGGCTGACTTGTACTACTGATTTCGAAAATTTTCGAGCGTCTGGCTTGTGGCTGACTTGTACTACTGATTTCGAAAATTTTCGAGCGTCTGGCTTGTGGCTGACTTGTACTACTGAATTTCGAAAATTTAGAAATCTGGATTTCAGTAGTACAAGTCAACCAGAAGTCAGACACCCGAAAAATTTCGAAAATTCAGTAGTACAACTCAACGACAAGATACATAGTCGACGTAAGAGGTTACTTTTGCTGCGAAAGTCGATGAACTTGGGTACTTATGCTTGTGTCACGTCTGGTGGTGCAGCCATTACTAATACCTGATAAAATTTATCATTGTTGTAAACTCTAGCTGAAAGGAGGGGTGTAAGGAGAAGTGTAAGGTTCCGAAGTAAAGGTTTTACCAGATAAGGTTAACAAAGAAAATATATTTTAACATGAAAGGAATAGAAAACGAAAAGTGGTACAAAATGTGTGTTGATAGAATACGACGAATGAGGAAATAATGTTCGATCACGGCCTGAATGATGCGCGAGTGTCGTGGATCTGAATCCGGGAGTGAAGAATTATCGCGGTAAAAGATGTGTCAGTGTAACGAGGAGAAATTACAAGAATGATAATAACAATAACAAGTAAAGCAAGAGGCAAACGCCTCTTATTTATGTACACATATATAACACATATATAAAAATATATATACAGAAATATGTATAGAAATTATCCGGAAGAAATTATTGTATGCAATAAAATCTGTTTGAAAAATATTTTACAAAGGATCATCAATTACAAAATTCCAAACTATAATATTTGTCACTTACCTTTTATCCAGGGTACATTTGTGTCCTAAACCAAGAACAGGAGTGGAAAGACCACGTGAAGTGTCGGGGAGGGTGAAATGCGAAAAGCGGGGCCTCTCTCACACTCACATCACGGGCAATAAAGAATAGAAAGTAGAGGGGTGGTCCATTGACCGTCCCGAGTGTGGTTGAGGTTTCGATTACACCACGTTGAACGACGTTTGAATTGGAAATAACTACAATAAGAAATTGCGTATTATAATAAATGTTATTTCACATGTAGAATTACATAATTTACAAGCCGGAGTAATGACAACGCTCCATTTCCCCATTATTGTTTCCAGCTTTCTCTAATATGTACCTGTATTACTATAAACCGAATTAAATTGCGGGTTTAAAATCCTCATTATGCTACAGACAAAAATATGATATCTAATATTTACAAATGGAGGTGTGTAACGCAAGCTTAACAATAAGTTTCCGAATAACTCGATATACATATCGTATATACACGGTGTTCGACAACGAATGAGAGAAAACTTAATAGATGGTTCTTTTGGGCGATATAATATAAAAATCGAGAATAAAAAGATCCGATTTCAGGTTTGCTTTCGAATTGTCAATTTCACACAGTTTCATCGACATAATTAATCGAGTTAATCTGTTCTGAGTTATTTGTTATTAAATTTTCCCGAAACTTCGTAACTTGAATTACTTTATTGCGACACACATAACTGAAACACGAAAGATGTAAATTTGTTACAAAAAGCAGCTCTCCTGAAATAAATTATACTGTTACTCTTAGATAAACTTTCCCGAAACTTCGCGACTCTTATTTTTAAAATCCTGGAACATCACAGTTATTTTTCAAGCGAAACTTCTTTGCCGAGGGGGCTGCAATTTTCAAGTCTTACGAAAATTCCGATCCCATGAGGGGAATTATTTTATTTATTAATCATTAATTTTTTTGAGGCACGTACTTCACACTAGGGTCTCAGAAACTCGGTTCTTTTTTCAGAAAAAGCAGCAAATGTGAATAACTAATCTTAATAGAATGCGTAGAAAGAGATGTAATCATAGTTTGTGATTTTATAAATAGTTATAATCGAGTTTATAATCAAGGCAAGTACTGTTTCCCTCTCTGTATTAGTTCCATCTTGTGCAAACCTGATATAGAAGGTTTGAAAATAATTTATAAGTTTCTCTAACAACGTTCCGTAAGAATGTAGAAATAACGTAACACCTATTTAACATAAGCCAAATGTAATAATATTGTACTTGTTATATAAAGAACTTGGTTTAAAGCATTTACAAACAAATAAAATCAAATACGAACACAGAAAGATTCGAAAAAGGATTCCGCTGTTTAACCTTCGGACAACGAACAAACTTTTATAGCTATATAATTGGCGATGCTTAGGACCGTTCACAGCTTTAATTAATAATTAATAAAAATTTATTTTCCAAGATACCTCGTGTTGACACATTAATTTTCCGATATCCACAATGAAACAGTTATTCAGTTAGATTAATTGCCACAAATTGAGTACTTAAATAACAATTTGGATGTTCCCGGTTAAAAAAACTCCGGTTAATTGAATAGTTCTGAGAATATTCATATGTCTTATTGCAGATTATCGAACACTTTAAATGCAAAAAATGTACAATAATTGTACAACTCAATTTGAGTATACAATCTGAGCGCTTATTTCTTTTGCACAGTGTTTGATAGTGTGAACAATATTTTGAATAATGATACAGCAAATTTTTACTAATACTAAATTACTGTTTCAAATGAAATATATGTAGCACAGTTATGAGAAATAGTATTTCAAATATTTGTATTTTTTAGTCAAAATATTTTTTATCCAGGTCTGCTTTCGAATAATGCAAATTACGCCTCGTAAACGAAAAACTAGGACTTTTGAGGGCGATAGTGCCCTGGATCGATCTTTCATCTACCGTTTTCGACTACAGAACACCCCCATTTTTATATTATCGAGAAACTCAAAGCGAATCCCGCACCCTTGCAATCCGGAAAAAGGAGTCTACTCCCTAAATAACTGAAAACAAAACCGAGATCGCGTTCTCTTTATATTCGATTATCAATTTACATTCTCACGAAGTTTCATCCCTTGAATTTTGTCTCGTCCGAAGCCGAACACCCTGTATAGAGAGAGAGACAAGTTTCGTTACAAGACGGCACAGTATGCAAACGTCGTCTGAACGTTCGCTTATTTAAAAATTATCAACAATCATGGAGCACATTTATTCCACAGTGCACCGGAGGGGTCTCTATTCCTCGTCGACACTACGTTCCCTTTGTTTTGACTACGCAGAGGGGTTTCTGCCACGACGTAGCATCGCTACGCTGTGCCCTGTTGTAAGAAGTTGATTGCTCTTTTCTTGCACGACGGATAAGGAAATGTATGCATATCTCCTCAACTAATCCGCCGGAAAAAAGTCTAAGACCATTGTTATTCGATTTAGTCCTCCGTCACACTATTTACATGCGAGTATTTACCTGAAAGAGGCAAGAAAATACACAGACTGTTTCAATGTAACACATGTGCAATCTGTACAGGCGAATGGAGCTCCTAACAAGAAACAAACACTTGTTGCGTAGACGAATTCTTAATTAGTATTTTTAATATCAAACCTACCGCGAGGGACCAAATGACTCATTTCAGATTTTTTATTTTGCAATTATTGAAATTGGAAAGATTTTTTGAGTCTCCAATATATATTATGGTAAAAATCGAAATATAAATCAATTGAATATTGTTATTTTTATGATACTATAAACATCAGTTACTCTTGATGAACAACATTATTCATTTATAAGGAAAGTGACATAAGTGGGAAAAAGAAAATTTTACAGAAGAGTTATTTTAAAAAGAACCAAAAATTTTTTAAGAAACAAACACTCGTTGCGTTGACGAATTCTTAATTAGTATTCTTAATATCGAAACTACCGCGAGGGATCAAATGACTCATTTCAGATTTTTTATTTGACAATTATTGAAATTGTAAAGGTGTTTTGAGACTCCAGTATATATTACAGTAAAAATCGAAATATAAATAAATTGAATATTGTTACTTTTATGATACTATACACATCAATTACTCTTGATGAACAACATTATTCATTTATAATGAACTTCATTTATAAGGAAAGTGACATAAGTGGAAAAAAGAAATTTTTACAGAAGAGTTATTTTAAAAAGAACCAAAAATTTTTTTAAGGAACAAACACTTGTTGCGTAGACGAATTCTTAATTAGTATTTTTAATATCAAACCTATCACGAGGGATCAAATGACTCATTTCAGATTTTTTATTTGACAATTATTGAAATTGCTCTCTCGTCAAGTAGGTTTTGAAAATGAAATGAACATTTATTAGAATTATTTTCCTCTGAGAATTCACGTATTCATTAAAGTTTCATATTATTCATTAAATATTCATTAAAGTTTTCTGTACCGCAAGGTTCAATCCGATTTTGTTATAAACGCATAAAATCCTGAATTAATGATCAGTAGACTGCGGATCTTTATGCAGAATAAAAATTTCTAACCTGAATTGCAACAAACTATCACGTTTAGTAGATTGATAATAATATAATAGTATGTTTAAATGTTTCCAATATTTTTGTTATTTTAAATCACACTTCATTTTGGTCATAAATGCATGAAGCCCGCAGTTTGATATATTTATTACGTCTGTTTCTTTCAATTAGCTCCATCAGCTTGCTCAGTTTGTATTTGTGCTTTCGAAACGACTTGTATAAGGTGTTTCAGCATTAGTGGTACCCGATCTACAAGAATGCGATGCTTCGCAAAAAGATAAGGGCAAAGTCTAGGTTTAAATGTTTTTGTGCGAGTCTCAGTTTTCTGTAGCTACTAAACAAACTCTTATCCGACTCTGTTCAACACTAGATTTACGGGGCCCTAGAAATAACTGTGTCACATTATGTTATAAACATATCAAGACCGTATCTATCTAACTTTTTGGCCATTTTTCCAATAATACATGGTGTTTCCTACTTCGTCGGTAAGATTGTAGGTCATGATCTACAAGTGTGAAAATACGAAAGAAATGTTATGTGAAGTACAAACTTTATACAACATTTTTTTCGTATTTTCATTTGTAGATCATGCTCCCACAATCTTGCCGGAAAAATAGGAAACACCCTGTATATGCCCAAGGAAATAAATTTGGTAAACAATTCCTCAGGGAAGCATCTTCAGTAATCTCAATAATCGCAAATTATATATAATAATAAACTAAAAATATATAATAACATATCATTAAAATATACAGGGTGTCCCAAAATACCTGAAACCTCCCATTTCCGGGAGCTACACTTATTTTGGGACACCCTGTATAATAATAAACCTAGTGTTAATAGTACACGAATCCAGCAGATTTATAGTTGCAAAAGACTTTATTAACCAGACTTTCCACGGATCTTTTCGCGAAAAATCAACCCCTTGCAAAGCTACACCACCAGTAACAGATTTTATACCTCGACTACCGTATCAATTGTGAGATATATTACTCATAAACGCTTTAAATCAGAAAGCCGAATGGAATTCAGAATGCTTGTAATAGTGATGCGTTCGGATATGAAATGAATATGTATACAGTTGGGTGAAGGTATGCTCCTGTGAATGAATATGATAGTTATCGCTAGATGAATTCGTCTTAGAAACATTTACCATTGTCATCGTTCTGTTCTTATAGCGTGATATACTCCTTACTCTATATGTTAGATGTACATACGATAAGATAGTTGCGTCAAATGATACGTTACAGGAAGTTCGTTCCGACGGAAAACCAAGTTCTGCGTTGCGAATGTGAACTTAATAGGGGATTTCCGAATTGTTCGCCATTGTTCATTGTCAACGTTCGTAAAATAATTATCGATGTAAATGTATTCACACGTGTATAGAAATATATATATACCCAGCAAGCAATCTGCTCTTGATTTGGTATAAATTTTGCACAAAATGGAGGACAGACGTTGCCCTGGTTATAGAGGGCAGGTCAGTCGCACTAACAGCAAACCTAACCTTACTTTCAGAGTAAATATCGGGCAAAATCGTTATCGTCGCTAATCATTTCTAGACTGCGGATTTTATGAACTAATTAATTGTACAATGTAAAGCAGTGAGCATGTTAGAAACAATTATTAAAATAATAAATAAAAGATAATTAAAAGAAGAATAGAATTACGAAATTAATAATGTATGTATATAAAATTTAAAACAGCGAACATATTAAAAAGGTTTAAGGCAACCATTGTACAAGTCTTGACGTTAATAAGATAATTAAAAGAAGAAAGAAATTATTATTTGGCTTCTGTGTCTTGTAATTAATGCGAATATTTTTTATTTTGCATAAAAATCCTCAGTCTAATAATGACAGATAAACTGCGGATGTTTATGGGATTTTCAATTTTTATAGGTAAATTTTAAGTAAGGGGAATTAAATAAAATATTACTTTCAGAAATGGTAGCCTTTGTCGATCTGGAATAAATAAAAATCGTACCAAATTCTACTGAATTTTAGGTTCCAGCATTTTTTGAAAATTGCCATAAATGCACGAAGATCCGCTGTCTAGTCATTATTTCAGATTCGTAAATATTCAAACGATTGAAAATGCATACAACTTCCAATTATATAATTTAACCCTTAGCACTCTAATGGTGACTCTGAGACACCATTAAAAATTGCTGTACCATTATTCAAAATATCGTATACATTATTAAATACATGGATATCTAATCAATTACTAAACAGTTAGGTATTTAGGAATGGAAATATTCCAGGTAGAAAAAAATGTTTAATTTTTTAGTTGAAGTAGCTCAGAGTGCAAAGGGTTAAAAATTTAAATAAAGTTTCATTTTCCTTCTTACAACAAGGCTTACTCCGATTTTGCTGGATATTCACGTTCAGAAAGAGATTAGGTTTGCTCTTTAGGAAACCGACCTACTCTTTATAACGAGGACAGCAGGGTCTGCTGTCGTTTTGCCCTGCGTTTGCCATGGAATTTTCTTTCTGCCGGCAGATTTTGGCCAGCAGATTCGCAGTAAATAAGGGCCAAACCCTGCTCCGAGTGTGGTTTGGCGCCAAAGTGACCGCCTTTTGCTCGCAAAGTACGACTGCAGACAATTGATCATAATCTGCACGAGCAGATCTCGCTGACTGGGTATAAAACTATACAAATACTTGTTATTCACGAGATTTACCACTTCGACGCGTCGTTCTCTCGAAAATTGTCTTCGTCAATCAGTATAGCAGAATTTCTTAACATCGGTTTTATTAACATAAGGTCTACAAAAATTATTGCGTGTTACATTTCGTTACACCTTCAGAGTTAGCACGTTGGATCGTTTCTTTCTCTTTCACGGTTATCTTTTGTTTCTTTTGTTACAATTTACACGCATCGATCAATTACGGCATTAAGTAGGATAGCTTTTTAAATAATGCATATAACATTTGCCATATTCTATGCAGGACGGCCAAGTTGAAAAACGTTTTTATACATTCTCCGTTGTCGAAGGATTAGAAGACGGTTTTAACTCGAAACCGGGGAATAAGTATATAACGCGGTTACACAGAAACGTGGCATCTACACCTTTAAATTCTTCTCAAGTTTTGCGCATTCCGTGAACAGAAGCAGTTGGGAAACAAAAAGAAACCGAATGGTCAACGAATAGAATCCCGTGAATTTATTTCATTCTGTTTAAAAGTCGTTTTCGCCGATCTCGTCTTGTCTGTACGCGGAAATAAGTTCTTGTCACGGCTTTGGCAGGCGATCTCGTAATTGCGATCGGTCAAGAATTACTTATAGAGAGTGACAAAATTATTCGCTCACTCTTAAAAAAAACGGTACCGTTAAAAACGGTAAAAAACGATAAGTTGTACAATTTTACAACTTGTTAAAATTGTACAACTTGTTAAAATTGTACAACTTGTTAAATTGTACAACTTGTTAAATTGTACAACTTGTTAAATTGTACAACTTGTTAAATTGTACAACTTGTTAAATTGTACAATTTATTAAAATTGTACAACTTACTAAAATTGTACAACTTACTAAAATTGTACAACTTGTTAAAATTGTACAACTTGTTAAAATTGTACAACTTGTTAAAATTGTACAACTTGTTAAAATTGTACAACTTGTTAAAATTGTACAACTTGTTAAAATTGTACAACTTGTTAAAATTGTACAACTTGTTAAAATTGTACAACTTGTTAAAATTGTACAACTTGTTAAAATTGTACAACTTGTTAAAATTGTACAACTTGTTAAAATTGTACAACTTATTAAAATTGTACAACTTATTAAATTGTACAACTTATTAAAATTGTACAACTTATTAAATTGTACAACTTATTAAAATTGTACAACTTATTAAAATTGTACAACTTGTTAAAATTGTACAACTTATTAAAATTGTACAACTTATTAAAATTGTACAACTTATTAAAATTGTACAACTTATTAAAATTGTACAACTTATTAAAATTGTACAACTTATTAAAATTGTACAACTTATTAAAATTGTACAACTTATTAAAATTGTACAACTTATTAAAATTGTACAACTTATTAAAATTGTACAACTTATTAAAATTGTACAACTTATTAAAATTGTACAACTTATTAAAATTGTACAACTTATTGAAATTGTACAACTTATTAAAATTGTACAACTTATTAAATTGTACAACTTATTAAAATTGTACAACTTGTTAAAATCGTACAACTTGTTAAAATTGTACAACTTATTAAATTGTACAACTTATTAAAATTGTACAACTTATTAAAATTGTACAACTTATTAAATTGTACAACTTATTAAAATTGTACAACTTATTAAAATTGTACAACTTATTAAATTGTACAACTTATTAAAATTGTACAACTTGTTAAAATCGTACAACTTGTTAAAATTGTACAACTTGTTAAAATTGTACAACTTATTAAAATTGTACAACTTGTTTACTTTTACAGACGCGATTCAAACTAATCTTGAAAATGATCCAAACTAGGATCGAAACGTCAATTATTTGATAGTCAATAAAATTGCTTACTAACAATCTGTATTAAACGATCGACCCGTAGCGCCGCTAACATTCAACATTTATTATTAACAATAATACGATCGATAGAAGAGACACATTTAAATTAGAATAAGGTATTGAAAAATAATATCTACCTTGAGATTCTAATTGCACTAAATCAAAATTTTATATGAAATAGAATTTGATTCGTTTGTAATCAATATTCAAGCATTCAAATAAATGTAGTCGTACAAAAAATATACATTTTCTTGTCCCTTCTACATTTGTGCGCATAAAAACGTTCTGATCACTGTAACTGTAAAAGAAAAGGTGCAGCAAGGGGTTAACCAACGAATATTGCAACCAGGGCCCAATAAAATACGAACCATAAACGCTGCTAGGGAAGTTGCCCGAGTTTGATGTATTCATAAGGTCCAACCGAGTACTGATACCGTTTGATAGATATTCTCGTAAACGGAAAGTGCACGATGGCCGCAACATCGAGTGCTCGCGATCGAATAAACGAATCGATTGCTATTAAATAAATCTTCACCGACGCGTTTACGCAGGATCATCCGTGCCAGCCACCAGACGTATCTGATACGTCCTACACGCGAATCGTACGGACTAGTTACCGTGTAGAAAAATACGCCGGTCGAACCAGTTGCGAACATAAAAACAACGAAAGATCCCGAGAAGATATCATTCAGTCACTCGAAGACAGCAGAGAGGCGAATTTTATACAACAACGTTTGTTTGATTCTAAGTGGTACGCGTCAGGTTTCCAAACGTTCCGAAGGATTTTCAGTAAATTATACATCCCGATTTCCGTATCAAAATTATAGTTCGCTTTGTACACTTTCTTCACTTTTTTCCTCCCCCCTCGTTTTCTGTTCACTCTCGCCTAGAAATCGTGCATCTCAACGTTCGACAAAAACTGTAGCGCACTATGGTCTGCAAACCCGATTTTCGTTGCCAAAAGTGAATTTTTCAAGATAAGGTTTTCAACAAAATTTTAGGAACCCTTCAAAGCTTCCAAATCCAAATTACTATTCATTTCCAATTATTAATTGCTGAGATATAACGTTTTGAAGACAAACTTCGTAAAATTCAGATTAAATAAAACGTTTAAAATAGTCATCATAGATCATCAAAATACGAGTTTACAGTGACTCCCACTAATATTCGGACACTCTTAACAAGACGATAACTGTTTTAATATTGTACTATACGATTTGAACATTTTTTTAGAAGCTAAAGCAATTAGTTTGCCACAGGATGCGGAAAAAGAATTTTGTCAAAAATTGCAATTGATCGGAATTGTAAAAAAAATACCAAAAGTTGCATTTTACAACTTTTTTATGTGGACGTTGAAAATTTAAAAAATACGTTTTATAGACCTATGTCAATTAAACATATTCTGAAAATTTCGTCAAAATCGGTCGACGTTGCAATGAGCTACAAACGTTTAAATATGGTAAAAATTGCAGATTTTCACGATTTTCGGCCTTCAACTGCAGTAAATATGATTCTTGCATCTTTCAATCGTTGTCGTTGTTTTCCATATCAGCCGATTGCGATGAAACTTTCACAGGGCATATAATTGACATAGATCTACAAAACGTATTTTTTAAATTTTCAATACAGGTCTACATAAAAAAGTTGTAAAATACAACTTTTAGTATTGTTTTTATAATTCAGATGAATTGCGATTTTTCACAACATTTTTTTTCGCATCCTGTGGCAAAGTAATTGCACTAGTTTGCCAAAAAAATTCAAATCATATAGTACAATATTAAAAAAGTTATCGTCTTTGTAAGTGTCTTTGTAATCTTTTTATCCATACACAAATAGCGACAAGTTAAACAATGTAAACTTTGAGAAAGGTTTTACAAAAACGACACAAATCCGCATAAATGAAACCTGTAGACAATCCTGTATGAAACTGTAGACGTTTCTGAATGTAGTGTACAAAGTTTCAACTGCTCTCGTCTGCCCGGTTTAGTTGTGCAACAATTTTAATAAATAGTCACTTTTAAGCCATTTCCCATAATCTGTCAAAAAATGTTTCCAACAAATGTTGACCAGTATTTACACATCTATGAATTTCAATATTAAAAAATTTGAAAACAAATTCTTTGTTAATAAAAATGTGAATCACGTCAATTTGTTAAATGTTACTATATACTTCTGACTTCACAATCTTATTGCTGGTGTCGAAACGAATTCATCGAGCCAGCATGTTATTACTTTTAATATTAATATTATTATTATTATAATATTATTAATATAGCAATATATTAATATTACTTTTAACTTTAAAATAACGCTAAAATACTTTTGGCCACCAAAAGCGGGTTTCCAAGACCTAGTGCAGCGGTTGGATGGAACTGTTTGGTTTAATTTTCAATTACAGTAATGTCGCGATAGTTGCCGCAGGAGCTGTTCTCTGGAGCGACAACTTCCAAGCAACTGCTCGTCTTTTTATTTATGACTGGCCTCTACAGTCTACCGCACCGAGACATCAATCGAAAGCCGAACGTAGAGAAGGACAGAATGATCGCGTGGCCGAGCGTGTCGCCGTCGCCGGCACGGTTTAAAGGCCCGTGCGTCGTCACAATAAAACACCAAGACCTTAGCTTCTTTATTTTCGATGATATCATTATGGAACTTACACCAACATATTCGTGGCATTTCTCTGATTAAAATCATACCAAACACGATATAATTTGGACAATATTTAGTAGTTTAATCGACGATGAAAGTTTCGGCATAGATCAAACACGCTGTCCTTCCTTGTAAGTGAAACTTTCATCGTCGATTAAACCACTAAATAAAGTTGGAATTATATCGTGTTTGGTATTGTTGTAATCAGAAAAATGCCAGGAATAAGATAGTGAAAGTCCTATAAAAAAATAATGAAAATTAAGTAGTTTGAAAATTCGATTCACTCGAGTTAATGTAGTGGCGTTCACACCGATATACCCGAGCCGACATCAAACATCGCCGTCCTGCTGCCCGGCGCAGCGTTGACAGGCGGTGGAATGGGTAGGCACTGGACTACGATTGCAGAGGCGACCGAGGACTACGATTGAGAAATTACTGTAGCAACTGTCGCGGATAATTGCATACGTAAAAGAGGATAGGAGGAAAGGGGATCCGTATGAATCGTGGAATGTGTTTACGAGTGAAGTGTCAGCCGTTAGTTTATTCGTAGCAATTTCTTACCAGGTATTAGGAATTCATTATCCGTGGTATCCCGTTGCGAATGACCGTCTGTTTATTTTGATTTCTTTTCTATCTATTTGATGTATCTGCTTTGACGACTCATCAATTAGCAGCGGCATGAGATTATCGTCTCCTCTTAACGACTCCTAAACGAGTAACAGAGGATCGATTTTTATCTCTTTTGTTGTTTCTTTTCTCTCTATCTCGATGATCCACTAATACGATGATCGATGACGTTTGGTATTTAAATGCGAATGATCGTCGATCAAAATATGTCCGGAATGAGACGGATACCGTTGACAGAGTTGGGCAGAGCGTGACTTATTCAGAAACTTCGCGTTAAGAACGATTACGTTTCGAGTACGATTCGAGGATGCGAGCTCGCTCGGTTCGTCTGATTAATTAATTCAGCCTCGGCTACCGTAAACACTCGAGCGATCCAAAGATTCGACGCGTCTTTACTCGATTAGGGAAAATTGATCGCCACCCAACTCCGATCAATGATGAAACCGGTGAACTCGATCGATCGTTCCGAGGATGAATCGAATTGATTGTAGAGCGTTCGAATCGCAAAAACAAGAGAACTTCTCAGGCGGGACAGTTTATTCTTCGTCCACGACGGGACCATATCTCTTTTTCTCCAGAACAGAAAAATATTATGCTCTATGTATATTAGTTGAACACAAAGAACATCCTCTCTCTTTTCATTTTTTCAGTGTTAGTGTGTTCGTGTTCGTATGTATGTGTGTGTTTGTATCGTGTGTTACTTTATACGAGTCTCAAACGAACTACTATTCTCGCACAATGGACACCCACGCGTCGAGGATTTCGATCTATCTCTTACACGCAATAAAAATCCAGTTGATCGGCTCGTTTCGTGTTAAAACGTTCGTTATGATACACGCTAGACCTGTAATCTTTCCCATTACACCGATGCAACGCGTCGTACGAAAAACAAAAAGACCTGTTTGCTCTCTTCTTCTTCTTCCTCTCATTGCTTTGTACGTTGCTGCGCGAACACGAGAACCACATCAGTTTCTCTCGAGACGCGCGTACAAATAAACGTCTATGACTTGATTCTTATCCACTAGAATTTTGATATGATGTAATGTGAGTATATTTCCTTTGTAGATTCGTGTACGTGTGTTCTCGCATCGCCTCGTTTAATTCTGCTCTGCATTTAAGAATACCATTTATAGTGTGTTTTTTTTTTTATTCAACATAGCTTTTTATCCTCGATAATCTCGCACATTCTTTTTTCTTTTTACTCGTTTTCCCGTGTACTCGTTTAAACAGCAAAGAGAGTCGGAGGCGAATAATTCTTATCCATTTTGTTCGTTTTTTTCTTTCTTTCTCGTCTTGTATAATACACTATGCAACGTTACAAATTAATTTCTGTTTTTTTTTTCTCTTCGGTTCACGATCTCCGGGAAGTATTCCATGCCGCCATGTTCTCGTCTCGCGTACGCGACAGTTCTCGTTCTCATGGTTGGTCGCGTGAGATCGTACTCGTTAGAAAATATGACGAAACGAACAAAGAATAACGGGGCTTGCTCGACCACGGACACAGAGAAAGAGAAGGACGGAGGAGGGTAACGCTCGAAATCTTATCTCGCGGAGCAAAAATGGCGTCGGACGTGCTCGACGCGGAACGATTTCTCTTTTTCCGTTCCGTGATTCTCTTTCTTTGTCTCTCTCTCTCACACGCACACACGCACACAATTTTTCTCTCTCTTGCTTTTATACAAAGTATAGCGCGTCGCTTATCTCGTTCTAGTCCGTTACAACGACGTGAAAAGGTAAAATTTGGAACGAAGGGAAACACGCGTGGTCGCGCGGCGAACGGTGGTTTCCGGCGACATGATCTTCTCTTTCCTTTCGATCCTGTCTTCTTTCTCTACTATACCGTTGTTTCCCAAGATTTTAAAGTAATATTGCAACGTCAAAGGAACTGTACAACAAGCTTATTACAGAGCGGCTTTCTTTCTCACTCACTCTCTCGCATTCTCTCTCACTCTCTCTTCCTCTCCTCGAGACGTTCTTCCTCTTTCCATTCTCCTTCTCGTTTTTCCCTCGCGATCAAGTACGACAAACGGAAATCTTCGACTCTCGTTCAGACGTCGCGGCGAACGATCGAAGATATGATCGATCGATCGATCGATCGCCGTCCGAACCCAGCTAACGTCCAGCGAGCTACACATGCTTGTGGCCTGGCGCTTTCCTTCTTCCCGATAGTCCACGTAATATTATTTCGTGTGATGTGTTCTTTTTTTTAATAATTTTCGCAACTTTGTTAAAACTTACTCGCTAAACAATTTGTTACTTTATAAACAGCGTTTCAGAGATAATCTACGGACTTAACGTTACTCCATTGGAAAGAAACGAAGAGGAGGGGTGTGGCAGGGGACGAGGGTAGGGGGTGTAGAGCTGAACGAAGGGGAACAGTAAAAGAAAAAACGAAAGTTATGAACAAACGGAGGTGGTACTTGTGAAACCTCGATTAAATCACCGATCGCAAGTCGGACGTAGGTATAATAAAATGCTAAGTCGTTGGCGTTCGCTAGTCCCATAAACCCGTTCGGAGGCGTTCTCGATCGCGTTCAATCTCGCACGAATTCTCTCGAGTAAAACAATACACCTGTGTTTTTATTTTTGTACACCTAATCCCTTACTGGTCTTTTATTTTGCATCTCTCGTCGCTCCGGCAAACGGATCGTTACAAAAACACCGTACGATCCTTCGAAATCGTTGATACATTTATCAAGCATCCTATGTACATCTCTCTTACATAAATAATCTTCTTAAGGTATACACACAGTGTATCCGGATCGTCAAGAACTTATCAGATTGCTACGCAAATGAAACACGTGGAGTCCAATGGAAAGTCAATAATATCGTTCTTCCTGCGAACTGGTTTATAAAAATATGATTTTTTCAACGGTGTTCGATCTCAGCAATGTAGAATAAAATCGTGGATTCGGTGTAGCCGCCATTTTGATTTCGCGCGACACGTAGGAGAGGCTGCGACCTCTTGCGCGCGGTCGCAGAAATCAAAATTTACAATCGGAATTCCGACGTTCTGTTGCGAACATATCGATCGCCGTCGCTTTTCTTTATACATACCGCAAAACATCTCGAAACTCAGATGAACGAACATCCAAGATTTCAGTAAGGGATCGATCTCGCAAAGGACGAGACTAAGGGAAATCATCGTGCATTCGACGACACTCGCTGCTGTATCGTTTCTTTTTTTTTTCTCAACGCGACGCTATTCGCGAAAGGAATATTTCATTAAAATTCGCATGGAACCTTGTCACGGGTCGGTGATCGATTCCGCGGAACGTGTAACTGTACAAGCGTTTATTTATTTAATCAATTTGTTTTCCATTCGGGAGAATGGACCGGTGGACGCGTACACGTTGGCTCGAGGACAGCAATCGCGCGGACAATTCGCCTGCCACGGGTTCATGAGTCGAGCGAATACCGAAATGGTAGAAGAGACCTCGAACGCGCGAAACGATGCGAGGTTCGTCACGGAATAAATTAAATATAACGCGATTCCACTGTTTCATTCCGATGAGTTTTCCACTACGTAAGAACATTATATATATATACACGTGTTATGCATCGGTAAGAGTCATAGTTACATTACAGTAGTAGTATAGATCGAGTATAGAATAGGCTACCAACTTATCATAAACGGTTTGGTTGTACCTAACTATATAATAATCAATACTTCTGTATAGGTTACAGTCGCCTATAACGTTCATTTGATCGTTGGCTCTGACGAATCACGTTCTAGGCCCGATCGATTAAAAATTGGACGGGTGGAAACAGAACAAAGGGAAAACGGAAGGAGTGAGGGGGGGGGACGGTGGGCAGGAGGGTTGGATGCTCGAAAAATTCTCAAGATGTACACGGAATTAGGTTAAATCGAGGGTGCAGTTTGGGAAAGTAGGATACGAAGGATCTAACAGGAAATATATTTGAGTTTTTTTTGTTTATTTAATCATAACTACCATTAGAGATCCAATGTTCATCATTACTTTTTTTTTCGTTTCCTCTGTAATCTTATCCAGAATACTAAACTCTCAAAGTGGCGTCATAATATTACTTTAAATTCATGATAATAAAGTCTATCGTGTATGAGAGTTTAACTGTGTGTCAACATGTCTCATACCATTATATATTTATATATATATATATATATAATCGGTATATATAATATATATAAATATAAATATATTTATGTATATATATTTATATATATATAAATATTTTAATAATAGTATGTATATATATAATATATTCACTACCTGCATATCACAACATAAATTTTACTCTCTCCTCGACCGTTCAAACGCGGACACGCACACTCTCATACTCGCGCAACATACACACACGATCCCGTTCTACGTAAATTACTATATAACGCTGCGGTAGTCGGATAGTGGTTGAGTTTCTAAGCATTGTAGCGCCGTAACCACAGAGAGCGTATCCCCATCCGCGTTTCCGATGACCACACACACACCTTTGATCACTTCCAGAACATCGTATATCTCGCTAAGTTTCTTTATTCGTCGTTTCTCCCATCATCGCGCGACGGTGATACAAAGATGCGCGGGGGTTACAAAAAGGGGTCACACATCGAAAACCCGTCGGAACGCGCGACGCTCGTTCTCGAAGTTTGCGGGACACGTCTCGACGTCACGCGTCCCGACGTTTCCGGTCGCGATCGTCAACAGATCGGCGCGACACGGCTAAACAGATCCCGCCGCGTCTGTACGCCCCTTTTATCGGCGAACCTAACCGACAGTCGTGTAAACGTATCAGTGTATGCGTGTACGTGTGCGTGGGCGTGTGTACGCGTGTGTCGATACGTCTGCGATTTGGCTCCGGCGCGTTGATCTTCCTCCCGTCCACGGTGATCGACGCGCTCCAACGATCAAGATCCCCCAATTCGGAATATTTCGTCTAAAAAACGCAACACGAACGACGATTGAGTCGTTTGCCTGGGACGACGGCGCGACGGTGCGCCATCATCGTCATCATCATCGTCGTCAACATCGTCGTCGTCGTCGTTTTCTCTTCTTTCGCCGCGGTCCTCGCGCGATCGGTGACAAACGGTACGTTCTCGTTCTCGATCTCTTCTTCCTCCTCTCGTCTCTCGATCCGCTACACTGCTCACGAGCTCAGCCACTAACAATTATACATCAGCATAAAACCTTAGAAACCATTGGGCTCAGCCTGAACGCGTGGCGCTGGTTCGCGCTGTACCACCTCACGGGATCCAGGGCAGCCGGCGAGTTTTTAAAATATGCGACAGGAAGCTGAGCAGCAACTACTTCCGCCGCCTTTACTCTTTTGCCTCTGATCTGTAACAAAGAGACGACATCGTTAGCGTAGGGTCCGGCGACTTTCACTGATCCCGCGAGAAATCGCGTTTCGCTCAACCCAGCGTTCCACGGTGGTCTGGACACCTCGTTCTCGGGGTCAAAAATCAATTTTTCAATTTTAATTTATTGAAAATATTCTTTTTTCTATACAGAGTGTCCTAAAATACTTCTGTATACCAAAATTTTTCGTGCAACGCATACTTTGGAAGTTATTATATGTGTGCAAGTTGCGCGTACCACCCTGTATACAATAAAACCATCATTAAAATCTGTTTTGATATTCGATGATTGAAATCTAAAACGTTTTATTTTACTTTGGCTTTAGAACGCTGTATCTTGTCACAGAATTATCTAAAATGAATAATATTTTGAGTTTGAAAGCTTTGAAGAGTTATTACTATACATATAGTAATAATATAGATATATTAATAACTCTTCAAAGCTTTCAAATTCAAAGTATTATTCATTTTAGATAATTCTGTGATGAGATATGTATAGTTATTACTATATGTATAGTAATAACTCTTCAAAGCTTTCAAATTCAAAATATTCATTTTAGATAATTTTGTGATGAGATATGTATAGTTATTACTATATGTATAGTAATAACTCTTCAAAGCTTTCGAATTCAAAATATTATTAATTTTAGATAATTCTGTGATGAGATATGTATAGTTATTACTATATGTATAGTAATGACTCTTCAAAGCTTTCAAATTCAAAATATTATTCATTTTAGATAATTTTGTGTTGAGATATGTATAGTTATTACTATATGTATAGTAATAACTCTTCAAAGCGTTCAAATTCAAAATATTATTCATTTTAGATAATTCTGTGATGAGATACAGCGTTCCAAAGACAAAGTAAAATAAAACGTTTTAGATTTCAATCATCGAATATCAAAACAAATTTTAATGATGGTTTTATTGTATACAGGGTGGTCCGTGCAACTTGCACACTTATAATAACTTCCAAAGTATGCGTTGCACGAAAAAGTTTTGTATACAGAAGTTGCATGGTCTGGAGGGATACATTATGTAGTGTATTTATATTTTTTACAGGTGGAAGCGTTTAGGAGATTAGAAGGTCGATTTTGTTTTTCTTTAATGGAATAGTACATTACAAAAAAGAAAAGTATTGACCTTCATTAGCTCTAAACCTGATAATTAACGAGTAATTTCCCTTCATTTCCAGAAATTTTTCCTCGCATATCAAGTTAGAAAATCAACCTTATCACGGATTTGCTCAGGACAGCGGCATCTTCACATAAATAAAGCGAAATTATTCGTTAATTATTAGGTTTAGAGCTACTGAAGGTAAATACTTTTCTTTTTCTTTAAATGTACTATTCCATTTAAAAAAGCAAAGTCGACCTTCGAATATCCGAAACGTTTCCACCTTTAAAAGAAATAAATGCACTACAAAATGTACCCCTTCAGGCCATGCAACTTCTGCATACAAAAAGTTTTTGTGCAACGCATACATACTTTGGAAGTTATTATAGGTGTGCAAGTTGCGAGGACCACTTTGTATGTAGAGATAAATAATATAAATTATAAAAGATCATAAATTATCAATTTTCTTGGTTAAAAGACTCGTGAATTGTGTCATTATATCCACACATGTAGATAACGATACTATTCAATTGCACGCTCTGCCATTAGCGAATACTTGATTGTCATAAATACACGTGAAATAAGGTTCTCTAAATGCGCGAGGTGTCCGTCTATTAGAAGAAACACGAGTCGCGCGTTCCGGGTGTGTTAATATGCGTGGAAGAGAGTTGTTTAATTTTCCGTATGCTCGTGAGCAAACAAAAACGTCGTAAAGCGTTTCTATTGCTTCGGGACTTGTCCGAAGACCGCTGCATCGTAAAAGAAGAAATAAACTCGAAGGAGAGAGACACCGGAACCGTCCCGGGTGCGCGTACGACCCGGAATCGTGCGTGTCGCGGTGCAACGCACACGTTTATCATTTCAACTAAACGCAGTGTTTCCGCCGCCACGAGTTGCAATTCTTTTCCGAGAGGCGGAGAATAGTTGTCCTCGGCTTCCGCAAGCAGACCGTAAACCGGGGTAATATTTTTCTTTATCCGTTCCGCTTCCACCGCGAAGGAAACGCTGGATAAGTATCGTTATGAATTGCTATGCCTAGCGAGCGTAAAGGGTATTTGTCAGGAGACAGTACTCTGTGAAGCGAATGGCAATTTAGGTACTGCGCGTCCGTCAGATCATGGATATCCTCAACAGCGTTGCCTGATCGAGGATAGTGGGAGAATGGATGTAGTCAAAACCTGAATTACTTCACGAATATAAGGTAATCTAACCCATTGATAGTGATGTCGCGATTCCTGCTGAGAGCGGAGATCCTTATCACGATCCTACAGCAGAAATCGTTACGTCATTGGCTACCCTCGCTATCGGAACGTCGCACAGACTGGTATTTGGCTGATCTAGCTGGTCATAATTTTGTATTGTTTAAAAATTGTTTTTTTTTATTAAGCATTGAAACCCTTCTGGGTTTATTATGCTTTACATGAATAGTATTAGTGAATACAGTAGTATCGAATATAGGAGTAATACAATAGGAATTCTGTAATAATTAAATGAATATAACAGCAATGTCTGTTAACGCTAAATGTGTAGGTTACAGTGTAGGAAAAAGGAGTGGATGCTAGTACAAGCTTTGATATTTGGCTTTGCTATAATTGTGTCTATATTGATCAAGGAACTTCTTAAGTTTCATCTTTGTGCATTGTAGAATTCGCATTGCCATATTAAATGATCCAGGGTTTCCCGATCCTGATTGCATTTACACTGGTTATCATTGATAATACCTACCCGCTCTAGTGAAACAGCTAGATTATGCTTAAAAATTATGCTTACATTAATTACAAAAAACCATTGTCGAGGGCGGTGTGATTGGTCATGGGCCATCGTGAAGAACAATGGCGTTGGTTCGAGGGACTACCTGGCTCTCCCAATAACATGTTACTTTTCACCTGGGGGTAGTCTAGGAAATTGAGTTTTGGCCAGCTAGATAGATCAAATACCAATCTGTGCGTCGGTGAAACAGAGCCAACTCCCCCTATCATTTACGCACCGTCGCTATTGGCCTAAGACAATGACAAACAGAGCTGGGTAAAATGCTGTTTCGAACAGTGAAAATTCTATTTTATTTAATTTTTTGAGGCACATTTTAACCCTCATACTTTCCTCAGGGTGAAAATTCACTCATTCGATATTTTCACATACTGTAAAATTATTCATCCTTTCGTGTGTTCGTTACGAGATGTATTTCTTTAAAATGTGATTCTATAAATGAAACATAATGTGTTGGTTTAACGTGTAAGATAAAAATAGGTGAATTGTTAGCCTTGTCTCTTTTATGCAGCTATTTTTGAGGAACGTATTCTTTTCGATATCGATATAACTTCAACTTATCGAGGTGGGTTAAAATATATCCTACCATGCATAAAAAACTAGGCAAAAAAGGTGGGACACCTAACACAGAAGAGGTAAAATCGTACGTGTACTTTTGAAAATAGAATATTTTATTTGTTAGAAGTTTCTAAAATAATATTTTATTGGAACTCCAGAAGAGTGATCATTTGAAATATTGCTTTTTCAAAAGTTTTCACCCAGCTTTGATGAGTAAACTGCGAATCTTTAATGCATTCTAAGACTTGCAAAAAAAAAATAAAAGTAACTGTTTAACAATAATTCGACATTTTGTGAAATTCTGAGGTCGTAGAAAAATTTTGAGACCAGATTTGAAATCAGCGTGAAAAAATATACGTGAAATGATGTAGAGCGTGTTGAAAAAAAATTTTTTCCGCCCGTGGTATATCAAAACCACAATTTTCTTGAAATTGTGCAACTTTAACGAATTATTTCAAGGTTAAAAAGCTTTCGTACCACAACCGCTATAATTATTTCATATTCTGCAAAGTTTCAGCTTTCATTAAAAAAATGTCATTGTTCTATCTCATTTCTATCGAAAGTTCTTTGATTTTTACGCAGATTTCGTCGAAAATCCCCACTGTGTGCCGTGTAGAAATATAAACAATGTTTTCACCCCTTCAAAGAGTATGATTGCCAATAAAAAAGAAATGCGTGTCAAATATTTTCCGAACAACTATATCTCGCATAAGTTTGATCAAAATCAGCTTGTATCAACTGAATGCGTTTCCTTGTTAGTATAATCTTTCGTCATAGTATTCGGCCAATAGCAACAATGCGTTTGATAGTAGGTGAACCGAGAGACTCTGAGACCATATTCTTTGCCTAGCCATCATCCGACGAACGCACAGCACTGTCACCTTTGTGATTCCGGTTTTTCTTTCTCTTGCTCCATACTTTTGAGATCGAGACAGGATTGGCAGGCGTTGATCATGGATCGTGAATGGTGGACACGGGAGATTTGGGCTTTGGGTACTTTGTCAGTCGGCTATCTCGCTGACACTGTCTGTGCCGCCGGGCTGGAAATGCATGCGTTCACTGTTCGACAAAAAGCCTGTAACCGGTGAAAACTTCATTCGAATTGCGCCACAGATTCTTTCAGGCTTGGGCACAACCCTGGTAGCATTTATGGTTGGGATTTTGCTGGACCTTCGTTGCAATTTTGATTGGCAAACTGTTAAAAATGTCGCCTTTTCATGCAGGTGGATCAACGTCACTATAATGGAACGGCCAACTGAATCCGCTAACATATCATCCTGATCTTCTTCTCTTTTACGGTTATTTTTACAGCAAATAATAAATAATATACATACAAACAATTTTTACCGTAAAAATTGGAGAAAAAGGAACACTTATTTACTAGATAGGTCAACGAATGGACATTAAAATATCTAAAAAACGAATGTCCATTCTAAAGAAACATAAAAGGGTTGTCTATCATCCCCTTGGAAAATGGAAAACTGAAGTGAATGAATAAATTCCAGGGCTGCGCACGATAAAACTTTAGTGGACCAATCATTGCGCGACAGCAACAAATTACGACGATATATCAATAAATAATAAAACAAAAAAATCAATTTAGAATATAATAATTAACAAGTTTTTAATTACAGCAACGTTTCTAACGTCTCCAAGACGTACGGTATTTAAACGTCGACGAACATTGGTTGGGCCAATGTAGTGTTATCGCACGTACATTTCTTGTTAATCAACCAACTATGATAATTGTAGACCCATCGTTGAATATTAGATAGCAAAAACCATCAACCATGTCCCAACTATTTTCCACCGTTCACCAACCATAAATGCTACTAGGGAAGGCAAAAATGAGTGACTGCGTTTAAAAGAAGAAGTTTCAAGTTCTAAAACAAGACCAGTTTTATTATTGAACTATTTTTGCCAACGAAATGGTCACAGTTTAAATATCGACGACTTCCTACGAACCGGAAATTTAGTACTCAAATACTTTTTGGATCCACCGTGGCTCGGAATCTAATTACTCGACAAAGGTTACCGTACAGAGGGGAAACGTGATTCCGTTAGAGGCCGTGGCGCCATTTTGAAAAAGTTAGCCACCGCGTCGCATTGTTTACCACATCGAAAATGTCTCGTTAAAAATAGAGAACATTGTTTTTCACGCGTTACTTCGGGGGTTGATAAGTGGATTGACGAATTTCAATCGTTTATGGCGAACGCATTAAGTTTATTACTTGTATATCACTTGGGTTATTTTCCTATTACGTAAGTGGATAGTATTTCTGCCATTCAAACAGAAGAAGAGACTACTCGCTAGTGTTCCCGAAGACCGATCAATTTCGACAAGTTTGCGGACGTCTTACGTTACGCGCGGAGGAAAAGAAAGGATAAAAAGATGTATAAATAACACTTTTCAGTTAAATTATTTAAATTCTGTGAAATCATAAAATTCAAGGGTTAGTCGCCACGGTTGAATCATTTTAGTTTCTTTTAAAAATATTCATGGATAAAAAAGGAATGGAGATCCAATGAATGAATTTATTTTCTCCAATTTTTAACCCCAGTACTTAAAAATTACTGTACCATTATTCAAAATATTGTTTACTTTATTAAATATATCGATATCTAATCAATAGACTGCGGATCTTTATACAAAATAAAAGTTGCTTGCATTAATTGTAAGTAACTGGAGCCATATAAACAGTTAATCTTTACTTTAATCATTTTAACAAGCTGAGAAAAATAGATTAGCACTCTTAAATTATTGTAAACTTTCTACTGTTTTAAATTACACCCACTCGTTGCTGCCATAAATGCATAAAATCCGCAGTCTACTAATCAATTACTAAACATTTAAATTGTACGAGGTAGTATATCAATTTCATATTCATACAAAAGACAAAATTAATGGAAGTATTCTTTCATTTTCGAATTTAAATACATCCGAGTGCAATGGGTTGACTAATAATTAGACTGCGGGTTTTATGCGCTCGTGGCAAACATTGGTAAGCGAAATACACAACAGTAAAGAAATAAATGTCGATAGCTTCTGTGTATAGTTCATGTTTCTCGGAATCGATGCACAACATTATTTATTTTGCATCAAGACCCGCATTCTGCCAACAATGTAACGTGTGCTCGTGTACCTGTTTAAAGGTTTAAATTATTGACAACTATTTCAGATTTGGTAAGAATCGAATAAATCAATTAGAGTTGATCTTTTAGGAACATTTCAATAAAGACCATGATTACTCAAGAGGCAAAGAACAAAGTTTTCTTCTTAAAAATTGTCCTCAATATTTTATTTAAAAAATGTGACGACGAATTTTTAGTTTCAGATGGACCAGTAAGCAGAGTAGACAGTGGATTTTATGCATTTATGGGAAAAATTAGTAGATGTAATTTCAAACAGTGAAAACATTGGAAGAATTTAAGAATACTGTTGTATTATTTTCAACCTGTTAAAAATATTGAGAAAGAAAATTAATTTGTACGTCACTCCAGTTTGTTGCAATTCCAATGGAACATTTTTATTTTGCATAATGATTTGCTGTCTAGTAATGACCGACGCCATTTTAACGAAACTTCACGGAGGTCAACGGGAATTTTATAAACAATAAATATTTTGAAATTGAATGGTTATGGGATACTTTTTAAAACGAAATTTTAAACGTGCAAAAATAATTTCTGGTTGGAGCGTTTTAGAAGTTTTGAAATTTCCAAAAACAACTATTTTCCACAAAATTACTTAAGAGTTAAGGTAAACAGCGACGTGAAACGTGAAGGAACTGTGACACAGAGGGAAACGAAACAAGATGCAATTTGCTGCGTTATACGAGCTACACGCTAGTTGCATCGATACTTCTGACGTCATTGTTGGTATAAACGGCAACAGTGGCATGGTTTCATCGATTCAAAACAAAGTAAAGGGAAGTAACATCGCAAAATATTGTGTCACCGTGGTCACAATAAATAGAGAAGCACTGTATTGATTTCGAGTACGTACAGTGGATCCAAAAAGTATTTTAACACTAAATACCCGATTACTAAAAAATTGCCCGTCTAAACCGCGATAATTTCATAAAATATAATTGTACTACAACGAATTTCATTTTAAAGCTTGAAGTCTGTAGTTTGATCATCCATAATTTTATTTAAAAATTTTTTTAAAACAAAAATAAATTTCGAATGAGTCGCAAAGAGGATCGTAAAGAGGAGGCTTCTATATTCAAATCTATGGCAATTTCATTTACCAGAAAAATTTTTTAAAGTCCGAAAATGTTCGATTTGCGGCATTTTTTAAAAAATGGCTCTTCAATTTCAAAATATGTCATAGGAAAATGAACAATGCTTTGCAAAAGTGCAAGCTTCAAACTTTAAAACGAGTGTGGTTCGATATTTAAAAAGTTATCCTTTTAAAAGTATCCGAATATTACTATGATTCACTGTATATGCATATTTTTGTATTATTAATTCTTATTTATAGTTCGAATTCGATAATACATGGAATTGCACCTTATGTACATATACTCATAAATAGACTGCGGATCTTTATGCAAAATAAAAATTTCTTACCTAAATTGCAACAAACTGCAGTGAAATAGAAATTTCTTTCTTTCACTATTATGTTTAGTAAGTTGAGAATAATATAATAGTATGTTTAAATGTTTCCAATATTTTTGTTATTTTAAATTACACCTGCTCAGTTTTGTCATAAATGCATAAAATCCGCAGTCTACTTATAAATGTCACTCGGGCCTAATATGAACAATTAGAGTAGGTGTACCTATTACTGCGGTATTTTTTCCCAATTAAATTAGAATACGTAAAAATAAACAAAATCCGCAGTCTACTTATAAATGTTACTCGGGCCTAATATCAACAACTAGAGTTAGTGTACCTATTACTGCGGTATTTTTTCCCAATTAAATTAGAATACGTAAAAATAAATAAAATCCGCAGTCTACTTATAAATGTTACTTGGGCCTAATATGAACAACTAGAGTAAGTGTACCTATTACTGCGGTATTTTTTCCCAATTAAATTAGAATATGTAGAAATAAATATTGCATCCTAAATAAAGTAAAATTCAATGCGAATGTATTCTCGTTGGCAAGGCAAACAAACTTGTCAATCGTTCTAATAATTTAAAAAAATACTAAAGTAAAGTATAGGTACTTACAAACATTTCAGAATCTTCTGTTCCCTTGTCTGACCCACAAGCACGCTGCTATTTGCGAGAATAAATCCTGATAACTGTACAGCACGAAGCACCACACTTCAACACAACACACTATCCGAAATCGTGACAGCGAACGAGAAGAAGTTACTCCGGCCACGGTCAAAATAATACTGCGAATGCCACCTGGGTTTTTCGTGAATTGTTAAGGGTGGGGAAGTGTAGCATTTGCTAATTGAACGCGGTTGCGTCGGAAGGATTTTATATTAAGGAGCGGGAAACTGTCTTTGAAATTCCTTTTTTTATTGCGTTTCTTCGACAATGGCGTGATTTACGAGTGGGACTTTATGCAAAATAAAAAATGTCTGCATTGATTGCAAGACACAGGAACCAAATAAAAACTAGTTTCTTCTTTTAATTATCTTATTAACGTGAAACTTATACAATGGTTGCCTTAAATCTTTTTAATATGTTCACTGTTTTAAATTCTATGTACACATTTTTATCATAAATGCATAAAATCCGCAGTCTAGTCGAACGTGTCCATCTGTAGGGGTTGAAATTGTCGAAGTGGTTGTAAAATCATAATCGGTCAGTTCAAAGTCGATTCGCGTGCGTTTTTTGTATAACGTTTTTTTCAGATATATCTCCAGTAAGTCACGCCTTTGTGCTCGCAGCAATAATATGAAGAAGGGCTACGCAACAGAACACAGATGATTCTTGAAATAATCAATATCTCGTTGGAACCGATTTCTTTTGTTTCAATCGATCAGCCTTGATCGAATACATTGTCCGCTGGGAAAGCAGAGTTTTCGCGCGGAGATCGAATTAATATCGCGGAACTATCTTGATCGCGATCAATGTAACGTCTTCTTGTTCGTTGTCACGATTTCTGAAAGTTGCGTAGTGTTTCGTGATTGTGCAGAAACGTGGTGTTTTGTGCTTCGGATGACGGGCACAGTTATTCGGAAGTATTCGCGCGAGGAAACAATAGCGTGCAGTGGATCCGAGAACAGAAGATTCTGAAAAATTTCTAAGCATACGTTACATTAGTATTTAATTTCTGAGACGAAACACCACCTTCCTTTTCCTTTTCATCTATTATTCCAAACATTCGGAGTAGCACAAACGTGTGGTCTTAAGACCAAGAAATTGATTCAAACCCGAATCAACGTTTGTAGTACTATTCAAATTATGTTTGTAGAATCATGATCGAACCTGTGCGCCGATAACATCGTTTCCTATTTGTCTAAAAACAATTTACGATCGCGAACAATAATCACTTATTAGTATTTTGTAACGCGGGATTAATACTCGCATGTATAACAATGGAAAGGTTCTTTTCATATTTCGCTACTTCAAATTTATCATCACTTGGTACGGACTAGCGACGAATGTCCCTTTAAATTTCGTTTGTCTCGAGGCACGCACACGATTATGTTCTACCTAATCGACACGATCATGTTGACTGTAGTAGCAAGCTTTTGTTTATACGTAGAACTCCACACAATCAAATTTTGCAAAAATTTTAACAGCTTACATGTCAATAACAATTTGTTTGCGACCTGCGGTTCCTTTCAAACGTTTTCTCTTTTTAATGACTGGAAGGTGTTGATGTCAAGACAAACTCTAATAACAAATTTCTTTGGTATAAACAATTTTGAGGCAAGTGTCCTTTGCAAATATAACATGTTGTCAAATCTGGTTTAGCCAGTGAAGTAGATTTCCTGTTTTTGATAAATTTGCAAATATTTCGGTAACTATGCGAAATATGGCAAAATATCAAGAGACCTTTTTTGTAGAAAATGAAATTTCCAACAATTTATGTCCTATGACATTTTTGTAGCAGCTGCGCAGTCTACAATGGGAAGATTATGTGAATAGAGTGAGTTGTGGTTAGGTCGTGGGAGGGAACCACGCATGTGGAAATCCAGGATCACAACTAAAAGAGATCTCTGAAAAGGAAAAAAATGTTCAATTCAATTTCCTACAAAAAAGGTCTATATATATTTTGCCCTATCACGCATAGTTTCCGAGATATTTGCAGATTCATAAAAAACAGGAAATCTACTTTACCGGCTAAACCGGGCCCATTTGACACCATGTTATATATACATTTTTTTCTTGAAATAACCCCAAGTTTGGTACACAGGATGGGGCAATAACTATATCCACGTTGAATATTGCCGTTATCTGTAATATGAAAAAATGTTATATACAAAGAGGACATAGTTATAGCCCCACCCTGTATAAAAACACGTTTCGTTTACATTTTCCTTTTCTGATGTCAAGTCACATTCTAGTGCGAAGGGTTAAACTAAAGTACGATGGAAGGATGATACCGCAGTAATCGGCACAGTTGCCCTAACTTCAAAAGAATTAAAAAATGTTCATCTGGCCGGTGTTGAACGGAGCCGTTCCGAGTCTGTGTGGATGGTACAAATCGACTTTTAGTTGTTCTAGGGTTAATGCCGAGGCATTTTCCTCATGTAAAAAAAAAAGGTTAATGCCGAGGTTGGTGGACGAGAAATCGAAAGAAGAAAGATCTCCGCCCAGTTTCCTTTCCAACAGTGGACAGGACAGAAAGGATCGTTGGGCCGGGGGCCGTTGATGATTTACCTTGAGAATTAGGCTCGGGAAGATTCTCTCGTGGGACCAGATGCATCACCGTGGTTTTTCCGAAGGGAAGCCCAAGAGCACCGAGCGTGACATTGCTGTGTAGAAAACGGCCTTGGTAGATTAACCGCAGGATCTCCGCTTTGGCGACTGCCTCTTCCGCCCAGTCTGAAAGACAAAGATTCTGGTATCAGCAACGCGACCTTGCCTCGGAGATTCACGGTTTTTCCATGGTACCGCGGGAAAAAAGAAAGAAGGGAATTTCGGTGCCGTTGGCCCGGAAAAAATGTGGATACATCGGCGCTTCGATCTTGACGGTCCCCTTCCTCCGTTCCGCCCTGACGGACGTGAAATTCACCCTTTATTTTGAACCCCTCTTCCGGATTTCACGTTCCGATAATGAACGAGACACGAACATCTGCGTTGGAAGCTCGTGGATCTCGGTTCGCGTTGGTTTTCTGAATTTCTTTCTCGATTGTTCACGGCTTATGGTCATTCGACCATGAACAGTCGAGGCAGGACGGTCGAATGATTTATAATATAAGCGTTAAAAACCATTAAATTTTTCTTGTCAGATGTATTCGGTACTAGAGGACGAACGTTGGAATATTCAACGGATACGTTTCTACCCTGGAGAACGGAAATAATACGAGGAAAATAATGTTGCTGATATCTCTCGTTTCGAGAATGCGCAAACAAGGAAAATACCAATCCTGCAAACAATTATTCAATCATACAAATCAAATTCCGATGTTGAAAATATTTTCATTTGTGATAAAGAGGGATTAATAAATTGGCCGAATCGTTAGGTGTACTTATCATGAAGTATACTTTCCTCGAGATGGAGCTTCACTTATTTATTGTTTTTACGTACTGTGAAATGATCCATCTCTTTCTGTTTTTGTTGTGAAATGTATTTGTTTAAGATACGTTGTAAATAAAGCGTAATTTAATAGGTGTCGGAGATAATGAAAAATGAAGAAGTTGAGTAATTGGAGTAGTAGTGGTTCACATCGATATACCAGACTTCGTATTAGACTAGACTGCGGATTTTATGCATGTATGATAAAAATGTGTGCATAGAATTTAAAACAGTGAACGTATTAAAAAGATTTAATAAGATAATTAAAAGAAGAAACAAGTTTTTATTTGGCTCCTGTGTCTTGCAATCAATGCAGACATTTTTTATTTTGCATAAAGATCCGCAGTCTACTTATCACTGTTGTAGAATTAATTTAATTGCGTGATCGAGTTATCCCTTTTCCTCCCCTAAGCGAAGCAGATCCTACCCCTATTCTTATTTTTCAACCTCAGCAATTAACTTAAAAAGGTAGAAGAGTACCAGAGTCTGTATGGATTAATGAAATTCTTTAAAAATTGAAGCTGAAACTTTGTAGACTATGAAATAATTATGGCGGTTGTGGTACGAAAGCTTTTCAACCTTGAAATAACTCGTTAAAGTTGCACAATTTCAAGAAAATTGTGGTTTTGCCAATACCACGGGCGGAAACAATTTTTTTGAACATGCTATATATCATTTCTCGTAGATTTTTTCACGCTGATTTCAAATCTGGTCACAAAATTTGTCTACATGCGACATGCCAGGAGTAGTCTTTAAAAATTTCAAGTTTACCTTATATATGTATTACTTTAAACTAAAGAGGATTCGTTTATAGATGATATGTGTGAATTTTATGGCGTTGTGAGACGAACTAGGCTGGTGATGATCCCTTTTTACAACTAATTGAAGATATTCTATATAAAATAGAAAGTCGGTAAGTCGGTAAGATAGAGCGCGATATTGAAATGATAAAAAAATTGTTTCGATGCGCCAGAAATCCTTCTGGCAATCGTCATTTTTGTAAAAAAGGAACCCATTTTCAAAATTTCATCGAATTCTGAGGTGTACCATAAACGGAAGTTTCGCCAAACATAATCGCTTTCGGTGCTCGATAGTATCAGTGTCAAAAACGTCTGCACAATAATTTCTCATGAAAAATAATCGTGAATGTATCAATAACGAAGAAGTAAAAATGTTTAAGAAAAAATGAAGTGAATTTTTATGGCGTTGTGAGATGATCTAGGCTGGTGATGATCCCTTTTTACAACTAATTGAAGATATTCTATATAAAATAGAAAGTCGGTAAGTCGGTAAGGTAGAGCGCGACATTGAAATGATAAAAAAAATTGTTTCGATGCGCCAGAAATCCTTCTGGCAGTCGACATTTTAGTAAAAAAGGAACCCATTTTCAAAATTTCATCGAATTCTGAGGTGTACCATAAACGGAAGTTTCGCCAAACATAATCGCTTTCGGTGCTCGATAGTATCAGTGTCAAAAACGTCTGCACAATAATTTCTCATGAAAAATAATCGTGAATGTATCAATAACGAAGAAGTAAAAATGTTTAAGAAAAAATGAAGTGAATTTTTATGGCGTTGTGAGATGATCTAGGCTGGTGATGATCCCTTTTTACAACTAATTGAAGATATTCTATATAAAATAGAAAGTCGGTAAGTCGGTAAGATAGAGCGCGACATTGAAATGATAAAAAAATTGTTTCGATGCGCCCGAAATCCTTCTGGCAATCGTCATTTTAGTAAAAAAGGAACCTATTTTCAAAATTTCATCGAATTCTGAGGTGTACCATAAACGGAAGTTTCGCCAAACATAATCGCTTTCGGTGCTCGATAGTATCAGTGTCAAAAACATCTGCACAATAATTTCTCATGAAAAACAATCGTGAATGTATCAATAACGAAGTAAAAATGTTTAAGAAAAAATGAAGTGAAATGTTCTCCCCTAGAATCTTCTTTGCAACAATTCTCGAGTGTTTGTCTAACGTGGCAGTGAACACGTTGCCGTTTAAAGAACGTTGTCGTCTTGATTGATGAGAAAACAACGAAATAGCGGAGTTTCGACGAAATTTGAATTTCAGTCGAGTTCTTCGGCAGTAAATTTGAACCAGCGAACTGCGCGATTCGCGCGCAAAAAAGCGAAGCATTTGCATCGAACAATCGCATAGCGTTCGGCGCACGGCTGATAGAACACAGGCTGTAGCTTCTCGAAGACGTTCCCGAGGGCTTTCGGTCTTTTGTGAATACACGTTCCGCAAAGTGAGATTCCCAAGGAATGAAACTTTTTTTTATTACGGGCTAAGCGGTGCTCTTTTATCTTTATGTAATCGCGACGATTTGCATGGAGGCAGCACCGGAGATGCTCCGCGACAGGATTATACTAGTCGCAACGTAATTCGAGACAGCGACTACCCTACTCTCGCGGTGGCTTAATGAATTTCCAAGGAGTGCCAGCTAGTTAATGGAACATTCCATCTTACGGTCGGGATCTAGTATCGTCGCGGCACTTTTCTGTCCCTGAAAGCCTAAGTAATTCGTGTACAACGGTTCGAGAGAGCAGAAGTTGTGGTCGGTGAATGCATTTCAATATTAAACGAGTTCCACCACTGCTTCTCTCCTGCGCGGAGTTTCTCCGGTGATTTACGTCCCGGGGACTTTATTTAAAAGAATACACGACTCTCCTCTATCCCGTTTCGTCTATTCCTCGCCGGTATTAAGGAACAGCATTATCCTTTGCTGATTCGATCCGGCTCCCTTTCCGTAACTCGAATTTCCTCGTTTCTTTCGCAGTTATCGAGGCCGCGTTTTTACGGATCGAATAAACAGCGAGGAAATAAACAGTCAGCAAAATCGCACAGCGAGGAAAATAACTGGACACTAGCGTGGTCTTTATCACGGTTTTACCCTCATGAATTGTAACGCTTCGGCTGAGCAACTGATGCGTGCAAAATTTAGTAGCAATCGGACAAGGTTTCCCGTTGTATGCGCTTGCGTTCAAGTTTTCAAATTTTTACGATTTCGGTTTCAAATATACCGAATGTTACTTAACCCTTTGGTTACCCTGGACGAGATATCTCGCGCCCCGATAATTCCCGATAAACGCTCTTGACGAGATATCTCGCCACCTAGCATCAGTGGTAGCAGTAGAAAGTAAATGACTACTATTTTCAGAAAGTAAATAAAATTATTTCAATAAATGTGGGATGTCTAAATTCCCGCGAGAAGTAGGCGAAGCGCGCGTTCTACGAAAAACAGAGGAACAGATGAATTCGCCAGTCGTTTGTCGAAACAAACGACAAGCGAAGACCGTGGTAAAATGCGTAGAAGAGGCGAGGACGAGGAGTCTCTCGCCGGTCGTCGCCGTGTAAAGTTGTACGAAATCTTTGTTCCACCTTCTTTTATTATTTTATTATTTCATTATATTATTATTTTATTAAACCTACTAATAGTAAGAGTCGATTCCTTTCATATCCCGCCCGCGTAGATCGATTAACTAACTCGATCGCCACCGAAATATAATATAAAATAGGGAAATCCTACATAAATTAATAAAGATTTCATTCATTTCTCGATATAGTTACTTATAAAATATATTTGTCTATAGTGTCTAGGTGGGGCGGCGAGATATCTCGTCCAGGGTAACCAAAGGGTTAATGGTATAACAAAATCATCAATAAGGTTTTATAATCGTATATAATCTAATGTTTCGATTAATAATTATTATTTACGATAAGCTTGATTGCCAATTTATGTTAAAATATCAATATTACTATTCGTGATAATTGTTTTTTGTCTGAGGGCTTAAATTATATATTTTTATCTAACAAAAGTTCGATCTATAAATGTACATGATTCGCATTTAAATAGATTATTTTATTTACTGTATTCAGATGAATTTTGAATTTATTTTTAAATTTCAATTAATGAATCAATCAATCAATCCTAATGAAATAATATTCACACCTACTTGTAGCTAAGGCCTCAGAATATATAATTAATCTATTAATAATTGATTTACTATAAAAATTCAGTTGTCCATATTTAGGTATCACTTTTGGACTGTCGAGACTTAGGGCACTTCACCTTACCTACCCACTTCACGGGTGTACAAATAAAAAGAAAACAATACCGAAGCGTTATTCTCCAGACCTTGAACGTTGCCAAAAATTGTCCGATTTACGCAAAATTTTGAAATCGACTTTTTCCCGACTTTTCGGTCCGAATATCTCACTGTGCGAAATTTTTAGGCGTGTCGTTCCCACACGCCATTAATAATTATTATTTACGATAAGTTTGATTGCTAATTTATGTTAAAATATCAATATTACTATGCGTGATAATTATTTTTTGTCTGAGGGCTTAAATTATATATTTTTATCTAACAAAAGTTCGATCTATAAATGTACATGACTCGCATGTAAATAGATTATTTTGTACATTGTATTCAGATGAATTTTGAATTTATTTTTAAATTTCAATTGATGTCTTAATGAAATAATATTCACACCCACTTGTAGCTAAGGCCTCAGAATATATAATTAATCTATTAATTATTGATTTACTATAAAAATTCAATTGTCCATATTTAGGTATCACTTTTGGACTGTCGAGACTTAGGGCACTTCACCTTACCTACCCACTTCACGGGTGTACAAATAAAAAGAAAACAATACTGAAGCGTTATTCTCCAGACCTTGAACGTTGCCAAAAATTGTCCGATTTACGCAAAATTTTGAAATCGACTTTTTCCCGACTTTTCGGTCCGAATATCTCACTGTGCGAAATTTTTAGGCGTGTCGTTCCCACACGCCGCCTAATTGAATTGTACTGCCGCGATACATCCCGCGATAGACAGCCAACGCTTCGCGCCCCCATATTTCCGCGAGTGTTTTCAATTCTGGTAGTTTCGAGCCGCGAACCGACAGTGATGAACGAGCAAGCATTATCCCGAAGCACTGCAGCGATACCCCGGCGTCGTGGAATTTTTCCGCGTTCCATTTATACGGTGTACCGTGCAGGGTTTTAAGAAATGGCGACTGTTCTTCACGGCGAGACATTCCCTGATACCCTTGCTACTTTTACGGGAATTAGCGAATACCGGGTGCCTCGATAATTTATTAAGTCGCCGCGCGAGTTCCGCACCCGCCACATCCTTTGTACACTTCGAAAAAATTAAGGGATCGTAGCGAGTTGGAGGAAAAATGGAAAATATGCATATTTTAAGCATTTTTTCAGGGACACCTGGTATATCGAAATCTTAATGAAATCGAACGAACGAAAGAAGTGCCTCGAAGAGAAAGAAATGATCTTATTATTGCTTTTTGGCACAAGATTCTACATACGATAATTTTTGCACCTTCTGGAGCCAGTTGAAGTTAAAAGTTGAAGTTAAAAGAATGCAATATTCACTGCAATGTTAAATAATTCGAATATAAATTACAGTAACTTCCCTATGAATCGGGAAGTTAAAAATCGCATACTAATCAACAACCACACATTTTACAAAAGGGAATATTGCACTTCCAAACGATGCTAACGCGATTTATCAAAAAAATATTGTTTAAACCCGCGTGACGTTACAAAGTTGTACAAAATTTTTGTTAACCATCAATGCTGTCTTTATCTCGATATAACTTTGTAAAAAAACGACGCAGCAAAAATTTAAAACAGAGAAACTGAAGCTAGAGGTTCCGCGCTTTGAAACCATGGTTTAACGATATCGATACAGCAATTTTGGCCGGAGTTATGATTATGTAAAGTTGTAGCAACTTTTCGGGTTCGCACAAGTGATCCCTTAATTTTTTTTAGGAGTGTATGAACTATAAACAATTCATTTGACAGTACGTAGAAGCAATGAATGTTTCACAAATTCAAGAATTTCGATGTTACAAAGAAATAAAACGAAACCATAAATAATAACAGTTTAAATAATCTATAATAAATGCAAATAATATAATAATATTAAACGTAAATAATAAAATAATAAAATAATTATAACTATTTTTACAACGGGAACATAATTTAAGGATTACGTTATGTTTTTTATCACGTTATGAGCGTGTGTATAAAAATATAAATTCCGTATAAATTCTTGTATCAAACAATCGGATGATTGCATAAGCTCATGCCCGATTTGAAAATAAAATTCAGTGGTTAAATTTTAAAGAATACAGAGCTTTATTAGTCAATTGTATGTATAGTCACCATTATTTTCTAATTGTAGAAAAGAATGTATAACATCAATGACATCAATGAAAATCGAGCACGAACTTGTGCAATTATCACAGAAAAATTGAAACTCATGAAAGTTAGAATTACATAGATAAAAACGAAATAGAATCTCACTATTTCAATAGACGTTTCATGAAAAAATAATGAATGTTATTTGCAACTTCGTTGTAACATTTTGGACCCGCTGTCTAATAATAAATGGTGGAACATATGGTTCGAAACCGAACTTCTGCAGCAACGCTTGCCTAAAAGTCATTTTAGTTGCAGTATGCTTGATCATCGTTTCGGGTAGCAAAACTGTTTAGTTATTTGTCCCTGGAGTGGTTTCCTGCCTCCTTAGTTATCTTGTTTAGTATAGTTGTCAAAGGTTACTCTGTGTAGCAACAAATAAAACGGTATTGCGTGTGGTTTATTTCGGAATATTTAAATAATAAAATAGAAAGAGGCAGCTGTGACAAGATTCCAATGACGAAGACTTTCGATTTTACGATGCGAATATCCGGGGAAATTTTGAACCAATTGCTGCGGTTAATCGTGGCGGCAATTAATTTACATTACAACTTGGAAATTAATGATTTCGATCGTTCTAAGTAATGATCGCAGCCATTCTCCCGAAAATTATTGGTTTCGACTTACCTTCCGGCCAGTTTTCAAACACATGGTGTGCTATGTCCCCCGCTGAGTCGCTTGGACTGAATAGGAACTCTTTTGTCTTACCGCTGACAAGAATGAGGCGTAGATTTATCTGCAACAGAAACCAACAAAATGCTATTAATATTAATGCTACTCCTAACGATCGTTTAATCACCTAACCATCCATATTCAACCGATTCGTACGTAAATGTAACGCTCCTTGCTTGCGTAAGATGAATAGTTTGTCGACATGCACTCAACAACTTCATCATTTATTTTCCATTAATAGCAATGCGACGTTTCAATAATACGAGTATTTCGATAGTTTATATAGCGACGTCATTGTCAAACAGAAATTAGGCACACGAACTCGAACTCGTATTATACGATTTGAATTTTTTTGGGAAGCTAGAGCAATTAGTTTGCCACAGGACGCGAAAAAAAATTTGTCAAAAATTGCAATTCATCGGAATTGTAGCAAAATTGTTGCATTTTACAACTTTTTTATGTGGGCCAATAATGAAAATTTTAAAAATGCGTTTTGTAGACCTGTGTGAATTGTATGCACTGTGAATGTTTCATCGAAATCGGTTGATGCAGAAAGAAACGTTAGACATTGATAGATGTAAGAATCCTTGGATTTATTGCAGCTAGAGGCTTAAAATCTGCAATTTTTACCATCTTTAAACGGTTGTAGCTCATTGCAATGTCGACCGATTTTGACGAAATTTTCAGAATATGTTTAATTGACACAGGTCTACAAAACGTATTTTTAAAATTTCAATATTGGCCCGCATAAAAAAGTTGAAAAATGCATCTTTTAGTATCTTTGCTACAATTCCGATCAATTGCAATTTTTGACAAAATTTTTACAGATCTACAAGACGCATTTTTAAAATTTTCAATATTGGCCCGCATAAAAAAGTTGAAAAATGCAACTTTTAGTATTCTTGCTACAATTCCGATGAATTGCAATTTTTGACAAAATTTTTTTTCGCATCCTGTGGCAAACTAATTGCTCTAGCTTCCCAAAAAAATTCAACTAGTATAGTACAATATTAAAAAAGTTATCGCTTTTTTAAGAGTGTGCCAATACTTTCTTTACCCACTGTATATTTTATATTATAGTTATAATATTCGAGCCCAACTCAGCACAACTATTAGAATTATTTAATTCAACAAGTGGGAGGCTAACTTCTAGGAGGCCAAACTTACCTCCATGACGCGACGCGAAGTTTCTGCTTCGCTTCCGATCGCTCGTGTCACGGAATCGAGGAGATTTCAGTCGACCACTAATCGACCCGTGTGCGGATCCCCATTAATTTGCGTGGAAGGCACGTGGAGGAGAGAGTCTCGCGTGACTGTGATCGCGTCAACCAAATCGAGATCGACCCATGTGTGCACGGCCTTAGTCGCAGAGCGAATCTCGCAACAAAAGTGCCGGGCCGTAAATAATCGCTGCGTGTGTCCCTCCCCTTATGCCGCGAAAGCGTACACATGTCGTAATTCTCGTTCTTCGGGACCCTTTAAGAGGGTAACAGACTCATGGATATGACTAGCATACTATTAGAATATTACTAGAAAAACAAGTGAAAACCGTGTTTACGGGAAACCACTTTTTGTTTTTATACAAGCATGTTACGAGCTGTGTGATCGATACAAATGTATGTTCATCACTGTTGCGAAATTGGTTTTTCGCGCGGGGGTTGGTCACAATGAAAAATACCATGGTCACGTGGGGCCCCTACCCCCTTTTTTTTAGAGGATGAGAAAATTCTCAAAAACTCACCCTCGAGGGACTTAAACCCATTCTTCAACTAAAAATACCTAGTATTATGCGAATATAGGGGCCCGCTTTTCGCATTTCGCACTATATTCGCTCGACGCCATATTCAATTCCGAAATACCCCTTAAGTCAGAAAAATCGTTTTGTATTAAAAAAATACATGGGAACCTGAGGGTGGTTGTTTCGACTTGTTTGCCCTACTTTGGACTCTCATATTATTAAATATAAACATAATCTTGTTAAATTCTGAGCAGAGCGGGCTATGATGAACCTTCTTCTTTACAATGAGCTCTCACACAGCTCATAACACCCTAAAATGAGGACAAAAAATGTTTTCCCGTGATCCCATTCAATTGTTCTCCAGATTCCGTTCATGAAGGGCAAGTAGAACCAATTTTAGTTCATCTACTCAAACGAGATGGTGTTTAGACAGAAGAACTATCAGCGTAGATTCGTAACATCAGAAATATTAAGGGCTTGAAGCCACTCGGATCCATTAATAGCAATGAAGATATTGATAAAAAGAAAAAAACCTGTACTGATAGCGAAATTGAAGCGTTAGATTGATACAAATGTGTGTTCATCACTTTTGCTAAATTGGTTTTTCGCGCGGGGGTTGGTCACAATGAAAAATACCATGGCCACGTGGGGCCCCTACCCCCTTAAGTCAGAAAAATCGTTTTGTATTAAAAAAATACATGGGAACCTGAGGGTGGTTGTTTCGACTTGTTTGCCCTACTTTGGACGCTCATATTATTAAATATAAACATAATCTTGTTAAATTCTGAGCAGAGCGGGCTATGATGAACCTTCCTCTTTACAATGAGCCTTCACACAGCTCATAACACCCTAATATGAGGACAAAAAATGTTTTCCCGTGATCCCAATCAATTGTTCCCCAGATTCCGTTCATGAAGGGCAAGTAGAACCAATTTTAGTTCAGCTACTCAAACGAGATGGTGTTTAGACAGGAGAATTATCAGCGTAGCCTCGTAACAACAAAAATATAAAGGGCTTGAAGCCACTCGGATCCATTAATAGCAATAAAGATATTGACAAAAAGAAAAAACCTGTATTGATAGCGAAATTGAAGCGTTAGATTGATACAAATGTGTGTTCATCACTGTTGCCAAATTGGTTTTTCGCGCGGGGTTGGTCACAATGAAAAATACCATGGTCACGTGGGGCCCCTACCCCCTTAAGTCAGAAAAACCGTTTTGTATTAGAAAAATACATGGGAACCGGAGGGTGGTTGTTTCGACTTGTTTGCCCTACTTTGGACGCTCATATTATTAAATATAAACATAATCTTGTTAAATTTTGAGCAGAGCGGGCTATGATGAACCTTCCTCTTTACAATGAGCCCTCACACAGCTCATAACACCCTAATATGAGGACAAAAAATGTTTTCCCGTGATCCCATTCAATTGTTCCCCAGATTCCCTTCATGAAGAGCAGTGAAGGGCAAGTAGAACCAATTATAGTTCAGCTACTCAAACGAGATGGCGCTTAGACAGAAGAACTATCAGCGTAGACACGTAACAACAGAAATATTAAGGGCTTGAAGCCACTCGGATCCATTAATAGCAATAAAGATATTGACAAAAAGAAAAACCTGTATTGATAGCGAAATTGAAGCGTTAGATTGATACAAATCTATGTTCATCACTGCTGTCAAACTGTTTTTCAGCGTGGAGGTTGGTTACACTGATAAATACCATGGTCACGTGGGGCCCCTACCCCCTTAAGTCAGAAAAACCGTTTTATATTAGAAAAATACATGGGAACCTGAGGGTGGTTGTTTCGACTTGTTTGCCCTACTTTGGACGCTCATATTATTAAATATAAACATAATCTTGTTAAATTATGAGCGGAGCAGGCTATGATGAACCTTCCTCTTTACAATGAGCCCTCGCACAGCTCATAACACCCTAATATGAGGACAAAAAATGTTTTCCCGTGATCCCATTCAATTGTTCCCCAGATTCCGTTCATGAAGGGCAGTGAAGGGCAAGTAGAACCAATTTTAGTTCAGCTACTCAAACGAGACGGCGCTTAGACAGGAGAATTATCAGCGTAGACTCGTAACAACAGAAATATTAAGGGCTTGAAGCCACTCGGATCCATTAATAGCAATGAAGATATTGATAAAAGGAAAAAAACCTGTACTGATAGCGAAATTGAAGCGTTAGATTGATACAAATCTATGTTCATCACTGTTGTCAAACTGTTTTTCAGCGTGGAGGTTGGTTACACTGATAAATACCCAGATCAGAGGGTCTGGTACCTCCTTAATTTTCATTTCCACGCTGTACTCTTTGAATCGCAAACGTTAGAGGTCCCGGACCCTCCGGACTCTCGTATCTCTTCACCACGTGTCGCGTCAAGGGTCTGACCGGGGTTGCTTCGCGTTTCAAGGACAAAGCGGAGAGCACACTCGGGAAACACTGATAATAAAAAAGCTCGTCGAGGCACCGTGACACGGGGAAACCGGCGCGGAAAGGGCGCGAACGGTATTTACGGTTCACGGTATACGCACACATGGTTCGCTCTCTCTCCTTATCTGTCTTTACTTAGCGGCCGTATGAAAAGGAATTATAGCCGACTTTTTTTTTCTCTACCTAAACCCTTAAGCCAGAATGTCGCCTTCCAGTCACGTAGCTGCGCCTCTGGACGGCATAAACGTCGAAAAGCCCCATTTTTCTATGGCGTCCCGGCTACGGGGCAAAGGAACGCGGAAGCTTATCTCGCCGCTCCGAGTGCGGCTGCCTTTCGAGCCATCTTTTCTTTTCGAGCCAATTAACCGGTTTGCTACCGAGAGCTATTGTCATCACTTGATCCGCTCATTATTGAAAGATTATACGGCACTGTGAATATTTATAAACCCGAGCGCGCATTTTCTTCAATACTTTCAAGAAATCAATTAGCATCCTTTCATGCTTGTGATGAGCGCATAACGCATTTGACGCATTTATTACGAAAATGAGTTGACGTAACTTGAAGGAGTAAAAGCGAAGAATTTTAAAACACTGTTATGTTATTTCTAAGCTGTGCAACGTATCAACAAAGAAAATGTATTTATATTTATTTTAATGAAAAATAGAAAGTTGTTCTTTACTGCTTTAACCCTTAGCACTCTAATGGTGACTCTGAGGCACCATTAAAAATTGCTGTACCATTATTCGAAATATTGTATACATTATCAAATACATGGGTATCTAATCAATTACTAAACAGTTAGGTATTTAAGAATGGAAATATTCCAGGTAGGAAAAAATGTTTAATTTTTTAGTTAAAGTAGCTCAGAGTGCAAAGGGTTAAAAATTTAAATAAAGTTTCATTTTCCTTCTTGCAACAAGGCTTACTCCGATTTTGCTGAATATTCACGTTCAGAAGGAGATTAGGTTTGCTCTTAAGGAAGTTAGGTATTGTATGAGATATTATATCATATTATACAGGGTCATCCGTTTTTAAACGGACAAACGTAAACCAGCTATAAAGAACCCCAAATGGAACAAGTTTTACCCCTGCCACTTTTTTTGTTTCGGCCTTGATTTCTAGAAAATTGCAAAAAACCATAATTTTTTAGTTCACATAAACATGAATACAAAAATATTTTGTTAACAAAAAAGATGCCCTATTTATTTTAAACCAAACAAAGGAAAAATCATCAAGATTCATCACTGGAGTCCCGAGATATTCAAGTTTATGTGAACTAAAAAAATTATGGTTTTTGCAATTTTCTAGAAATCAAGGCCGAAACAAAACAAGTGGCAGGGGTAAAACTTGTTCCATTTGGGGTTCTTTATAGCTGGTTTACGTTTGTCCGTTTAAAAACGGATGACCCTGTATATCATATCCATACAATTTTTAAAATCATAGGGAATGGAAATATTCCAGGTAGGAAAAATGTTTAATTTTTTAGTTAAAGTAGCTCAGAGTGCAAACGATTAAAATGTGAACCTACGTCAAAAATTTAATAAGTCCGTTTTTTCGATCGGTATTAATTAAATATGCGTCAAAAATTTCATAGAAATTATCGACGCTGAAAATCGCAAATCTTATTCACAGTAACTTCGATAAATAGTCTGCGGATCTTTATGCATTTATAGGAAAATGAAGTAAATGAAATTCAAAATGGATCAAAATTTCAAAAATGAAAGGTGTCTATATATGATTTCTTCTCTGTTAAAGTCGTTAAGGGTAGAAATAACATCCAGTTTGGTTTCCATTGCTCGCAATCGGTGCAGGCAATTTTTACTTCGCATAAAGATTCCCAGACTTGTATAACCGACACATATTCATCAAATGCAGAACACGTATAAAACGCGAGTACTTGTGGAAAAGAATGAAATTATAGAAAGCCCTGTTTACGTCGCATCAGTCGCAATGCACCACTCGTGAGCCATCGCTGGGTGCCGCTGTTCTGAATACGTTAATCCGGTAATTAAGTTTTCAAGCTGCCTTACGGTGTTAACACTTTTTGGTCAGTTCCGTCGTGCAGCGAAAGAGCTAATTACAGTGCTATGCCGGCTCGCGTTTCACGACAGATGAACTTTTGTATTTCCGCTGGATATTATGAACTTTCTATGCGTGCTCGTATAAACCAGATTTTTTTTCAAAACAGTTCTATTCTCAGCGTGTTGTTTCAACACTCGGGAACGGATTTTCATGTCTAAGCGTGTACAGCGTCATGTATAAAAGATCTCTTGTCTCATTCACCATTTACAAACGCAGCGCAACAAATAATTCACGGTGCATTAATCTTGCGAATAAACGTATAAATACTGCGCTAGAATTATCTGATCCAGCAGTTATGACGAGTGTCGACACGCGAGGACAATAATACTTATCAACTATGAACTCAATTCACCTCTCTACGCTTGCGTTATTTTTGTTAATTAACCATTGCATTCTAATTTTTACAAATACAGTCTGTTTTTGATGAATGTCATCAAATTATGTCTTTCAGGAACGTCACTACATCTTGTTAGTGGTTCCTGTGTTATTCAGCGTTTTGTTTAGAAACAATTAGAAATGAAGATTCATAGGTTCATTGAAGAACGTCATGTTTCTTTTCAAATTTTTATTGCATCGAAGTGGGGATCTAAATAACAATTAAAATAAAGAAGGTAACTACAATAAAACGTTATTGGCGCACTGGTACGATCATTTGACAATACTAAGCAATTTTGCAAATTATTACATCGAATTTATTCGACCTTCCGATCTGAATTTAGTCCATTTTCAAGAACACAAATTTTCTGTCATTGCGTCTGTAAGAATTGATCGATTAATTAATATATACGATTGACAAACAGCTAAACCTTTGCAGAAAAAACATAAAAATACTGAACACTAAATAAATATATAAACTCACTTGCTTAGAAAAATATATTCATTTAAATTGATAGGAGTTAAGAAACAACGTGTTGGTTCCATGTGGACTGAGTAATTTGATACGACAATGAATCAAAGAACATCGATCTAAGTATTAGCCAATCAATAAAAGGCGGCAAATATAAACCTTATGGAAAGCCCAAGCAACACTTCAGTTGTTGAAATACCAATGAAAAATACTGGTAATATATATTCTTTTTTTATTTGTGCAATAGAAACCTCAAATAAGAGGTTATTCTGCAATCAGTATTACATATGTACACAATATTACAGTAGAAATCTTATTTGCTAATGTGTGGTTAAAGTAACAATTACATGACATTAATAGTTACGGTACATGGCGTATTAACAGTATGTGACGTTATATACTTAATCCGTAATTTTTCAGGAAGGAACATAAGATGTTACGTGTAGTGTTTGTAGGTCTGTGGAGTAAAAAATTGCATGATATGGGAACAGAAACCCCAAATTCTGTTTACGATCACAATGGTTTTCCACACGAACAATAGCAACCATTTACTCTGTCATTAAATAGCGAGAGTTGATATCTGAAGGCACTCTTTAAGTCTTCTAAATTACGTACCAAGGCCACTTTTAAAAAAAAGTTTACTTATACAAATTTAAGAAACACATTTAGAAATTCAGTAATTGCTTCAGAAGTTGACCACTCATGAAAATGAAAAATCTAGTAATTGACCTCCTATTCATTAGTAGTTGACCACTTATACTAGGAAGAGGGTTAAAGCAATAATGTTGGGAATCATTTTACTATCATTTAGTTTCAACAATTTCCAGCACAAATTACAATTAAAGAATTAAATAAGAAATAGAACAAATCAATTCCATAAAAAGTTTAATTGAGGAACAGAGTAGATGTTGCAAGTTAATAGAGAATAGTATTAGAGAAATTTAACCAACAGATGGTATGGCATTCGAGGTTCACTTTCATCAAAAGTGTACAGCGTATAAAAATCTTATTTTTTATGTTTTTGTGCATAATGGTCAACTACTCGTACATGGTCAACTACTGGTACCTTTACCTTACTGGTAATATATTAATTGACATGCAAAATGCTTTTTTTCTTCTCTTTCTTTTTCTAAGAAAAATTATTAGTTGGAGAGATGATTCATCATAAAACAAAAAATGTACAATACATGAAGAATGTACAATACATAAAGAATGTACAATCACGCGAACAACAGTTCAGAAAACAGAAAAAAGAAAAATACTCTTTTTTACCCTTCACGTTTGCTCAAACCTTGACATTATAAAAACACGAGAATATTATTGACAACTCAGTTTGCCCCGCCAACGAGAATGCAGTCTCATTGAATTGTGCAAATTTATTCAGGCGAAAATGTGTATTTCCATGTATTTCAGTCTTATCAGGGAAAAATTCTGCGGTAATAGGTACATTTACCCTATATTGATCGGAAGCGGGTTATCGAGATGGGGTCAATAAATGAATAAACCACTGCGAACCGATGATCGCAGGGTTCTCCGTGCTCGCCGGTAACGAGCGGGCGAGATTAAAAATGCGAAGGGGCTGAGAGTCAGCGCACGATCAATTTCTCCGTGAAACGATGGAAGAAATGTTTCAGGAACCAGCTCTCGGTATCTTTCACAGAGAGTAACAAGGGTCCGGAATTCGTTCGCTCGGACGGCACGAGACCCCTTAACGAGACTTCAATTGGTGTCGTTGGTGGAAGCGTGGCGAAGCGGGCACGTTTCGTTCGCGCGACGACGGGGACAATTAAGACCGTATTAATCGTCTCGGTTTCTCCGTTTTTCGCCCTTCCTTCTCGTTTTTCGTCTCGCGCGGACGAATTACGGTCAGTGGCCGGGCCCCTTGCTCTTTCTAGCCGTCGCCATTCCCTCTCTTCCTCTCTCTCGCTCACTTTATCCCTGCTCTCAACAGACGCAAATTCAATTACGGTCTCGCGCGAAGACCGGCCAACATAAATAATTACCGACGAAGCCGGACTCGCGGCCGTGCAGAAGGGGGTGAAACGCGGCTCGTGACCCTTTGCGGTTCCTGCGGCCGCGAGATTCCGCTGCAAGTTGCTGCGGCATAAATCATTGTCGCTCGGCCCGCGAATTATCGCTCGTAAACACGTAACCCACCCCCTCTGGCTGCCCCTACGCCACTGCAACCCCGATCCGAATCATCCCCCCGTGTCGTCGATAAAACAGACTGCGCCCAGGACGATCCACACTGGGGAATTTGCATCGAAAAGTTTGACAGAAATACTTTAGTCGGTCGAATCCAGTGAGGGAAATGGTTAAACATTCTAGTTAACCTTTGTGTAGCTAACTGGGTATTTATTGTATTTCTTTCTACGACTTGTTATGTTCCTCTGAAAAATGTTACAGAATTTCTTTGAATGCCTATCTTTTGCTCGCCAGTATATTAATTTGTAGTCTTAAGCCTCATACTCTGCTCAAAATAGCTGCATAAAAGAGACTAGGGTGAAAATTCACTCGTTTTTATTTTACAGGATGTGAAAATTCACCCATTAATTATTTTTATATACTATAAAATGATCGTTTCCTCTGTATCTGTACTGAGACGTATTTTTCTAAAATGTGATTTGATAAAAGAAGCAAATTTTGTTACTTTAAAGTGTGAATTGGAAATGGGTGAGAAAGTATCATAGAATCTTTAATGCGACTATTTCTGAGGAGCTTATGAGGGTTAGAATGAGAATTTGTGCAAATATGTCAACTACAAAGGGTTTTGAATAATCTAGATATGTATACATTTTGGTTTGCTACATAGGAAAGTTAATACTTTATCATGGTGTTCTTAAGTTACAAAAATTCGAAGGTTGAAATCAATTTCTTGACATCTTGCTTTCAACATTGCATTTTCTACTGAAAATAAACAAAAAAAATGGTATTGTATTCATTAATACGAAGAAAAGTAGTGCGAGTTAATTTTTATTCTTAATACTCCACGTTATAAAGGAAAGAAAATTTTCGACTTGATACTTGAACAAATGTTCTTGTATAATTTTCATGAAAAAGCTAAAAGAGAATCACTTTAGTTCATCCATATTTGTACTATTAATATACTGACAATGATTGGAGTATTTAGGAAATAAAGAAATTATTGCTTCACAGGATGCCAAACAATTAAGTATTTAATCAAGTATAAATTAAAAAAATGTATTAATTCCCTGCAGTGAGAGGATAAATGAATTCCTTTCTTTCTAATCCTCTTGTTCATCCTTATTGGTGCTTCAGACATGTTTCTTTAAATAGTCTGACCATTAATGGATGAAGTGAATAAATGGACACAATCGTCTTATGGATTGTAAAGAAATTATTGTTTAACAGGATGCCAAACAATTAAGTATTCAATCAAGTATTAATATCAAAATGTATTAATACACTGCAGTGAAAAGATAAATTGGTAAAAAGAAAGGATTCTTTCTAATCCTCTTGTTCATCCTTATTGGTGCTTCAGACATGTTTCTTTAAATACTCTGATCATTAATGGATGAAGTGAATAAATGGACACAATCGTCTGATGGATTGTAAAGAAATTATTGTTTAACAGGATGCCAAACAATTAAGTATTCAATCAAGTATTAATATCAAAATGTATTAATACACTGCAGTGAAAAGATAAATTGGTAAAAAGAAAGGATTCTTTCTAATCCTCTTGTTCATCCTTATTGGCGCTTCAGACATATTTCTTTAAATACTCTGATCATTAATGGATGAAGTGAATAAGTAGACACAATCGTCTGATGGATTGTCTGACGCTTACATTTGGTAACGTCGATGTCCTCTCCAAGGATGATTGGAAATTCCGTATTCATGTCTGGCACATGTTAAAACGCCACCAGATAATGCATGACCGATTGAATTTGGCATGGTAATGAGTCGACGCATTGCATTTAGCAAGCTGGAACTGTTACTGTTTGTGAAAGTTCGAGGTCGATCGACTCTGTCGCGTTACAAATAAAATTTATCCTTGCGCGGATATGTTGATGCATTTTCCAGAAATACATATACCCATCGCGCTTTTCCCCTTGAAAAAGGAAAGGAAGGCTCAATAAAGCGTTAATACCACGACAGCAGCAAATTTAGAGCCCAATAACACACTCATAAAAGCATTTTATATTATTAATTGCCACAACCTATCGGATCCAAACTAAAATATCACTTAATAAAAGACGATTACACAGTTTTTACGAAAGAGGAATCGGCTCATAAAATGTTGCGAAACAATTGTAGAAAATGAAGTTGACTGCGTAATCGATTAATAAAACTGTAAAATGCAACCATCTGTATTTTAATCGCACTAACTTACATTAATCCTTTCGGTCATGGCGTCCTTCGTAAATAAATTTCATAAATAAATTTAGTAGTATAATGAACATTCATATTTTCAAAGAAATACTTAGCAAAGCCATTATTTTTTTAGGAATAAATAATTGTGACTAAAATAGTTAATTATTAAGTATGCCTCACAGTGGAGGGGTTAGATGAAGCGTTAGTCTAGTACCTAGACTCATCATCGCAATCGCTAGACAAAAGATCAATTTAATGCCCAAGTTTCCCAAAGACTCCTTTTGCGTTTTCGAGACGTAATTTGCATTATTTGGCAGCATCTAGGCGGCACGGCTTGACGCTACAGTGCTGCCGCTATCGTAGCTGTCGGGTGATACGTTTTCATGAAAGTACGACAGCTACATGCTGCTGAATAATGCAAATTACCCCGCGAAAACGCAAAAGTAGGCCACTTTGGGAAGCTTGCGCGTTAGATTGATCTTTCATCTAGCGATTGCGACTATGGAGAAGCTTCAACATTCGATTTGCATTATCGAGGAATGGTTTGAGGCTGTCCAGTCTCTTGCAATCCTCGCGTAATCGAGTGTGCACCCACATTCACGAGCAAATCTACTCCAGTGCTTTGAATCATAACTAGACTGCGAATTTTACGCATTTATGATAAAAATGTGTACATAGAATTTAAAACAGTGGACATATTAAAAAGACTTAAGGCAACCAATGTATAAGTTTCACGTTAATAACATAATTAAAAGAAGAAACAAGTTTGGAATCAATGCAGACATTTTTTATTTTGCATAAAGATCCGCAGTCTGATCATAACTTATTTATTGATGTCAACCATTAAAATCATAACTTTACTGTACAGGCTGTTAAAAATGTTTGGTCCTGGCTACTGCCATAGGCGTATTCTACATCTTCGGTGAAGACCTGTGAAAAAAAGTTGCCGCAAAATTGTCCCCGACCTTGAATTTCAAATTCAAAATTTTTTAACATTGCATTGTATTCTACGCACAAGGATTTGAGTTCTGCGTTGAAGGATCGAACTGTTGCGCTGAAAACATTTAATTTCGGTTACTATTCTACGCATCATGGGGTCAAAAAGTATCAAGGGAACCATGGGTCAAAACTCAACTCACCCATGGTTCCCTTGATACTTTTTGACCCCATGATGCGTAGAATACAATGCAATGCAATGCATCTTCACCGATCCTAAGATGTAGAATACGCCTATGGCAGCCTGAACCAAACATTTCTTTACACCCTGTACTTCGAATCGCTCGATAATTTCTTTGAGCTTGGAGAAGTACTTTTCCGAGCGGGTTTATTTTCCGAAGCAACCTAAATTCAAGGATAACCAAAGATAGACAGGAAGAAGGTGGATGACGGCATCAATCCTTGCTCCGAGGATGCATCCGTTCCTGCAGCAGTGAATGCGACAGTTCTCTAAGATTCCTTGAAATACAATAGTACCCCATTGAAACAGTATTCTACAGTATTCTATTCCCACATTATTCCTCTCTTTAGAATAGTACTCCTTTGTACGCGTCACTGTATCGCGTTCTATCCCATCCTGTTACGCTTTCGATATTTCATACGAGGCTGTGGTAATTTCAGAAGTTTGATCCTTTCTGTAGCGAGTCTGCTACGGTTCTGGAAGCGAGCCGTGCGGGAAGCATTTAGGAGAACTTCGGGAGCTTTCTTTTGTAGCCTTTAGACAGAGGAAATGGTAATGCACGAGGGAAGAGGTGCAGTGACTTATTAAAATGGAATTTGCTGACTCGAATAATTCATCTAAATCTAGACATTCGATTCGATAGAGTATGTTCAGTTGGGAACAGCACGATTGAAAATGCTACTGATGAGTGGACTGACGATCTTCATGCAAAGTAGACATTGTTAGCGTCAATTGAAAGAGACAGCAACCAAGTGAAATTGTCATTTCATCAATTCCGCAATAATTTTAAGTTAAAGGACAAGAGCAAGACTTGCAGGTTAGCACAGTTCGGATATATGATTATACAATACTGATTGGATAACTGTTACTAACTTAAATGTTCATTGCATTTCCGAAACTATTATTTATCATAACTTCTTTATTTATTATTCTTTTACAGAAGCACAATTTAGCAAAATAGAGGAAATTGAACAAAATGAAAAGTGGAGGCTATTCAAAAAGTCATTAATAATTTTAATATTCGAGCACAATGTAGCACAACCCAGCATAAAACTAGTGAAATTATTTAATTCAACAAGTGGAGGGCACTGAATGATCTCGCAAAATCATATACCAAGTTCAACGTACATTTAAGTTAACTATTATCATAATGTTGCAGAGTCTAATGTATTTGTCTTTCACAAAAAGACTTTTCTTACTAATATAATGACCAGAATAGGCTGTGATGAACCTTCCTCTGTCAAAAGAACCTTTGTGCAGCTCAAAATATGCTCGTATGAGGACAAAAAATGGTTTCTCGTGATCGCATTCAACTTTCCCATATTGCATTCATACAGACAGAGTCTAGAGCACAATTCTAGAACCAATTTTAGTTGAGCTACTTAATCGAGATGGCGCCTAGTCAGGATAACTTTCAGCGTAGTTTCGTAACAACAAAAATGTAAAGGGCTTGAAGCCCCTTGGATCCATTAATAGCAATAAAGATATTGATAAAAAGAAAACAGCCTGTAATGATAGCGAAACTGAAGCGTTAAATTGATACAAATGTATGTTGATCACTGTTGCCAAATTGGTTTTCAGCGTAGAGATTTGTTACACTGATAAATACCCTAAAATCAGAGGTTCTGGGACCGCCTTAAGAGGGTAGGGTACCCACGTGACATTACTACAATATTTTGAGCCGAGTGAGGGCTCATTCTAAAGAGGAAGGTTAAATGAAGTGCGCGTGGGTCCAACTTTAGTTACATTACGTTTATATCTAGTAATGTGAGTGTCCAAATTAGGGAAAACAAATAAAGAAAAATTCCGGAGGTTCTAATGTGTTTTTCGATTACAAAAAGATTTTTCTTGCTAATTTAGGGACCCACGCGCACTTCATTTAACCTTCCTCTTTAGAATGAGCCCTCACTTAGCTCAAAATACAATCGTACGAGGACGTGAGTTGTTCCCGCGTGATTGCATTCAATTTTTTCCCTGATTCCGTTCATGAAGGGAGAGTAGAAACAATTTTAATTCAGCTATTTAGACGAGATAACAACAAAAATGTAAAGAGTTTGAAGCCCCTTGGATCCATTAATAGCAATAAAGATATTGATAAAAAGAAAACAGCCTGTAATGATAGCGAAACTGAAGCGTTAAATTGATACAAATGTATGTTAATCACTGTTGCCAAATTGGTTTTCCGCGCGGAGGTTGATCATAATGAAAAATACCAGTCACGTGACATCCTTACCCCCTAAGCACCGTTTTAAAAAACTGTTACTCCTTTTATCGGGAGGACCGAGTTGCAGCACACGTATCGCGGTCGATCTGAGTCCCATAAGAAAAGAACAGGCGTGGTATAGGCCCAAAAATAGTAATACGGACAGTTGGTCCCCAGGGGGGCCTAGTTTGGGCACGTGAGATGAGTAGAGAGGCAATCTATTGATTGTCCTGGGAGGTGGAATGTTTTGAAATTTAACCACCTCCCTTAAGGGCACCGTCTGGTTAGCAAACGACACTCGCGCGTTGACGTGCACACGTCGCTATATCACATATACGTACACGAAAATTGTAAGGGTCCGGGAGTAAACGTCTGAGATCTTTATAATGCAATGACTGGATTTCTTAGTAGTCAAAATCGCTAGATGAAAGATCAATCTAGAGTGCTATTTGGCTTAATTGAAAAGAACAGGCGTGGATTAGGCTCAAAAACAGGCAACCCGGGCGAAATGCGAATAGTAGACCCCCGGGGGGCCTAGTTTGGGCATAATTAGGAAAGTAGAGGGGCAACCTATTGGTTGTCCCGGGAGGTGGAGGTTTTAAAATTTACCACCTTCCTTAACAAAAAAAAAGGGTGCTATTTGGCTGAAAAGTCGTACTTCTATTAAAAATTCTGTACGTTTAATTCTACAAAAATCCAAGCCACAGTGAGGTTGACATCCAAATATAGTTCTGACATTTTCCGCTACGAGCGTTGATTTCTGTTTCATTTATGACGTCCTCACTGACGGGCGTGCTGTCGAATATTGCAAATCATAATATTAGGTAAATTCCTCTCGATCGAAAAGTAATAGTATATTAAATTGTATGATATCGGCGCTAGGTTCGATCCTTAATAGAAAAAACAACAAATGTGCAATTATTTACATGCTTCTAACGTTTCGATCCCTATGTGGATCTTTTTCAAAGAGATCTTTTTCTATTAAGGATCGAACCTAGCGCCGATATCATACAATTTATTATACTATTGCAAATCATAGCTCGTGAACGTAGAAGTACGACTTTTCAGCCAAATAGCACCCTAGATTGATCTTTCATCCAGCGATTTTGACTACTAAGAAATCCAGTCATTGCATTATTAAGATCTCAGACGTAAAATCCCGGACCCTTACAATTTTCGTGTACGCATATGTGATATAGCGACGTGTGCACTCACACACGTCAACGCGCGAGTGTCGTTTTCTAACCAGACGGTGCTCTTAAAAAAAGGCGATCAGAGTCCCGTCTAATGAATGCCCACGCGAGACAATCTTCGACGCACCTGCACAGCAGGCTCGTGGAAGAGCCTGTGGAGGGATTGGTGGCGTTTAAAGGGGCGACGTTAAAGGGGTTGAAGCCGAGAAATTTTTCGGAGCGGATCCGTGGGTGGTGGAGACTTCAAAGGGACTTATTCATGCGGTAGCATTCGATACTCGGTTTTTTGCGGTGTACACGCTCGCCGGTCGTTCCAGCCACACACGGCCTGGGGAAGCTGTGTGCTACCTGATGCGTCATCCACGACTCGATGCTTCTAAAAAGCATCGCCGTCGGGGGGATGAGCTGTTTTAAGCTTGACAACACTTTCCGGCCTCCTGGCTTCTGTACAAGTTCAACCACGTGCTCTCTCGGCAACAATTAGTTTCTCAAAGATAAACCAACGCGACCCGCAGCAGAGGGATGGAAAATAAAAAGGGGCAGGTATGCGTGGAGCGACCGCTCGCAACGGCCACGTTAAATATGGACGCCGTCGTCTCTTCTGTTAAGAAAAGCCGGTCGCGTACCGGAGATTAATAATAAAAAAAAAAAGCCGGGAAATATCGACGGGATTATATGCGCTCGCGAACAACGCCTGTGTACAGCCCTCTACGCGCGTGCGATTTACGGGTCGGACATGTGTATTGTCACGAAACTCTACCCCGGCGAAGGGAAAAAGGAACTTGACGGGAACGCAATAAGCATCCTTGCAGCCGAGTTGGATGGTTCGTAAAGTGACGCTTTGAAATGCCGCTTCAGACGCAAATGTGTGACGGCGCCGGGACCAACGCCGTGTCTTTTCTTTTCCCGCTTCCTACTTGTGTTTTCGAATTTCCGGTGGGGTGCCGCCAAAGCCATTTTGTCGCGTTTGTTTATTCCCCATCGAAACGAACCGTGTGTAATTAGACCGCGGATTTTATGGACTTACGAGGCAACCGAATAGGTGAAATAAGAAACTGTGTTGACGTTTCAAGAATTCACAGTGGGTGTATGAAGTATGAACAACCTGATCTTTTATAATTAATTAGAAGGATTGGTCCACGAAATGATATGCAAAAAATATTTTCTAAAAAATTGTAACTTACAAGGTTACATGCAAAAGTAAAAAATGCATTTTTTAAACTTTTTTATTTGGGACCTTAAAGAAGATTTAAAATACATGTTTTGGTACAATTATAAAATAGTTAGTTTATATATAAAAGGTGTACGAACACTTTGTACATCCACTGTATGTTGTTCTATCATGTTCGACTTAACTACGGAATTTATGTACTTATGTGCAGCCTCCGTGAGTTTCTGGTGTGGCCTCTATAAAAGCTAGCCCTTGTATTAATTAGTATTTAATTATTATATAATTACGACAATTTGAAAATTAAAAATCAATCAACCAACAGTGATATATACAAAATTAATGGTTTCAAGAATTTATGTTGTTCTATCATGTTTGACTCGATAAAATGATTACAAGAAGAAACGCATATTTATTCAGTTTCGGTCCCTTACGATCAAGGAAACTAGACAGACTTAATTTCGAATATAGATTTGCAGTTTATTTAATCACTAGATTTTATGCAATAATGATAAAAATTAGTAGGTTCAGTTTAAAACAGTAAATAGATTGAAGAAATGATTTTGTTCCGAGTTTCTGTAACCTGCAATTGATGCTTTCAAACTTGATTTTGCATAAAGAGTACACAGTTGTGCTGTGGAAAAGGAAGTTTAAGAATCATATTCCATTTAACAATCCTAATTTAACAATCCTAATTTAACAATCCTAATTTAACAATCCTAATTTAACAATCCCAATTTAACAATCCCAATTTAACAATCCCAATTTAACAATCCTAATTTAACAATCCTAATTTAACAATCCTAATTTAACAATCCTAATTTAACAATCCCAATTTAACAATCCTAATTTAACAATCCCAATTTAACAATCCCAATTTAACAATCCTAATTTAACAATCCTAATTTAACAATCCTAATTTAGCAATCCTAATTTAACAATCCTAATTTAGCAATCCTAATTTAACAATCCTAATTTAACAATCCTAATTTAACAATCCTAATTTAACAATCCTAATTTAACAATCCTAATTTAACAATCCTAATTTAACAATCCTAATTTAACAATCCTAATTTAACAATCCTAATTTAACAATTCTAATTTAACAATCCTAATTTAACAATCCTAAGAACAACTAGTACACTACGTCACTGGGGTCGAGTTGTGGGTTCACGATTGTAATTCGTATTGCTGTTGAAGGAGCTATTAAGAAATCCTTAGCCATGAGCGCAGTGTCTACAGAGTGGCACGACATCCATATTTAGTAGATGTTATTTGGAACGATAATCACGAGCCAGGCTCATAATTACGGGACAAGGAGTTAAAGAACAGAAATCGTGAAGATCAGTTTCTTTTCAGCGATCTAAATAGAGTTTGCCCCTTCAAGTACACGTGAATTAATCAGAGAATTGGCCTATTAAAAAACGATAACGTTGATGCGTACGTGTATTTACAGAAGGGGTCATTAAGCCACGTGAAAAACGACGAACACAGAGGATGCTTAAGCAACGTCGGAACCACCGTTTCACCAACTGGTCGGCACGCAAGTCTCTGTCGCGCAGGCCGATGAAATTGCGCTCGGGGGTAATAGGAAATTAATTAGCAGCCGTGAGTCGTAAAGCCGGCTTCGGTTACGCGGCCATAAATGGAATTTAATGCTATGCAAAACTTCGCGGAGCCGGTAATGCCGATGGCCCACGTAGTTTATAATTAATCCACGGCGAACTAGGCCCGCCTGCGACGATACGCCACGCCAAATACTTCGGATCGTGTCGCGCGAACGATCCACCTTCGATACTCCGACACGCTCAACGGTGGGTCAAATGCCGCAATTAGCTGGACAAAATTAATTTTCGAATCAGATGAAACTAATTTAGTCAATGTGTTCTATAATAAACGTGTCTCTTCTATCCATCGCATTATTGTTAATGATAAATGTTGAACGTTATCGGCGCCACGGTTCGATCGTTTAATACAGATTGTTAATAAGCAATTTTGCTGATTATCAAATAATCGACGATTCGATTCTAGTTTGGAGCATTTTCAAGATTAAGGTGAATTCTTCTCGATCGAAATTTAGATAGGGTAACCGCACCAGTGAATGAACATTTAAGAAATTGTTCAAGAAGATATTTCATGTAAAAAAAAATGTGTGAATTAAAGGAATCTCATACATGCCAAATGGCTCCCTATACTTCATTTGTCAAAAATGAGTGAACACAAATAAAATGAAATTATCATTATTTTTCTTCATTAAACGTTAAATAAAAAATATAAAAAATACCAGTGAATGAACACTACATTCTAGTAATTGAACAACGATAGTCCAATGAATGAACAAAATTATTAAACAATATTCTCCTATTTATTTAACTCTTTAATCACAATTTTATCGCTAGTATGCCGTGCGGGTTAAAATTTCTTGAAATATACAAAAGCGTTCATTTACTGGTGCCCGTTTATTCACTGGTGCAGTTACCCTATACATACAGTGGGTAAACAAAGTATTGGCACACTCTAAAGAAGACGATAACTTTTTTAATATTGTACTATACTATTTGATTTTTTTGGGAAGCTAGAGCAATTAGTTTGCCACGGGATGCGAACAAAAATTTTGTCAAAAATTGCAATTGATCGGAATTGTAGTAAGAATACTAAAAGTTGCATTTTTCAACTTTTTTATGTGGGCCAATATTGAAAATTTTAAAAAGGCGTTTTGTAGATCTGTAAAAATTTTGTCAAAAATTGCAATTGATCGGAATTGTAGCAAAAATACTAAAAGTTGCATTTTTCAACTTTTTTATGTGGGCCAAAATTGAAAATTTTAAAAAGGCGTTTTGTAGATCTGTAAAAATTTTGTCAAAAATTGCAATTCATCGGAATTGTAGCAAGAATACTAAAAGTTGCATTTTTCAACTTTTTTATGTGGGCCAAAATTGAAAATTTTAGAAATGCGTTTGTAGATCTGTAAAAATTTTGTCAAAAATTGCAATTGATCGGAATTGTAGCAAAAATACTAAAAGTTGCATTTTTCAACTTTTTTATGTGGGCCAATATTGAAAATTTTAAAAATGCGTTTTGTAGATCTGTAAAAATTTTGTCAAAAATTGCAATTGATCGGAATTGTAGCAAAAATACTAAAAGTTGCATTTTTCAACTTTTTTATGTGGGCCAATATTGAAAATTTTAAAAATGCGTTTTGTAGACCTGTGTCGATTTGATCCTACTACCGAGCATTTTATTCGTCGCGATATATACCAAAATGTTCGATATATACAAAAATTTTCATTCTAATTGTAAGATCGTTGGTTGTCCAAGCGGTTAAGGAGTTGGACTACCAATCGATGGACCGGTTCGAATCCCGCCGGGGTAAGAAATTATTTTTCTCCGTTCATTCTCAGTTTAAATTTTCGCGCTCGAATTTCGACTTCCGTCACATCGACTTCCGTTTCATCAGAAAATTGTTACCCTCAGCACCGACGAGATACTGTCAAAGACTGCCAGTGCCCGTGCTATTCCGCGGTCCGGTAAATGGGCGCAATAGGCGAGGTGGTAACGGTGGAAATTACAGTGACCTGAAAGACCACATCGCTAAAAGTTACTCCACCGACGAGAATAGTATCAAAATAGTGGCAAAACATCGTCTAAAATATGGCGGAGAATGCAATATTTAATAATAATATCTTCAGTGGTCTTCTGCACTAACGAAATGTCGTCGAAGGCTTTTTGTTTTTCTGGCTGGAGCCAGAATAAATCCCAGAGGGCGTAAGAAACACCGAAATTTTCGCGGGACACGTAGTCCCGTAAGGCTGACAGTCTTTAGCAGTATCTCGTCGGTGCCCTCAGCAAAGAAGTTTCACTCAAAAAAAATTAATAACAAAGAGAGAACAATCGCGTTGTCGCGAGTCGCTCGTAACTCAAATCGAAATCTGTCGAGAAGCCGGTCGCCGATAAAGCTGAACGAAGTGACGAGGTAATGGAGCCGGGGACCGGGCAATTGATTCGATGGGAAACCGTTTCAAGATTTCCCTCGTTTTCTGGAATGCATATTGAAATCGCGCCGAATAATAATTCGCGACGGATGGGAGAAGGGAATGGGTTCGCGTGGTGGACGCAATTGGACGTAATTCTCGAAAGAATTGGAGCAGAGACGATGGAGAAAGTCGTCGGGAGCCATCGCGAGAGGGGCCGCCGAAGGATAATGGACTTGACGGTGTTACAGGATGTTTTCAGCGAATTGCGGCCGAATCCATTTTAAACCAATTTCGGCGCTAATTAATGGAACAGCCGCCTGTAGCCATCGGTTGTAATAACAACGGTGCCGTGCACTCCCAGGGGGACGATCGAACGCGGGTCATTGATCGTCATGAAAACTCGTCGGCCGGAAACCAGACGCGGGAACACCAATTTGTATTATGCACCATGTCACAACGAGCGATTCGGACCGGTCCGGACGGCTCGTGTCGCAAACGCAATACCGAGAGCCCCGGCTCTGTTTGCAGAAGCCGAATTTGAAACGTAGAATTCCCGTCGAGGGAAAATTCTCCATTCCCTCGGTGATCGCGCTTCGATATTCGCTGCTCGCCAGCGATACGCTTTTCCCCCGGAAAACTAATCCCAACGACGCGGCATTTCTCGGTAAAATAGATCGCATATTTTATTTAAAAAAACGCGCGCAGACAGACATCGTGCAGATCAGGCGACAAGCTACATTCGGATTTTGTGTGTGTGTAATCGGCAGACTGCGGATTTTATGAATTTATGAGAAAATGGGTACGTATTTTAAAACAGTGGACAGATGGAATGATTTAATTTCGCCAGTGTATTATTTCGAGATTAATGAGTTGCTCCATTTGGATTTGACCAGCCAGTATAACGATACGAGATATTAATTTTTAAAAAATGAATCGTTCCTTTGCAACAAATTCTCTTATACAGTGGCGTGCAATAATATTTGGCTGCTCTAAAGAAGATAACTTTTAAATATTGTACTATACTATTTGATTTTTTTGGGAAGCTAGAGCAATTAGTTTGCTACAGGATGCGAACAGAAATTTTGTCAAAAATTGAAATTGATCGGAATTGTAGCAAAAATACTAAAAGTTGCATTTTACAATTTTTTTATGTGGGCCTATATTGAAAATTTAAAAAGTACGTTTGGTAGATCTGTGTGAATTTTCTGTTTAGTCAAAATTGATCGTATGTTTTGCGCAGAGTGATTCAGCTAAGTGTACCTCACAAATTATTTAGTATATGAAAACATTGTTGGGATAATTAATTTTTCTATTCTACTTTATTCAGAGAGATAATAAAGGCATTCTTGACGCTCTTTCTGGAAAAGGGTATATTGTAATTTTGTGGTTGACGGAAGACTTGAATATTGAATAAAAAACTATAAGAGTAAATTTAAATGAATTCAAATTTTGAATGCAAGTCTTCCCTCCCATAATGAGACAACCTCAGTTCAATGGAGTCTCAGAAATCGTAGAGGTAATGCGTTATTTAAAGTTTGCAAATAAAGATCGTAAAGAAGAGACTTCCAGAAATATTGAATAAAAAACTATAAAAGTAAATGAGGTAAAAAGATAATAATTACTGAGATGTACAAATGAATTCAAATTTTGAATGCAAGTCTTCCCTCCCATAATGAGACAACCTTAGTTCTATGGAGTCTCAGAAATCGTAGAGGTACTGCGTTATTTGAAGTTTGCAAATAAAGAAGAGACTTCCACAAATACTGAATAAAAAACTATAAAAGTAAATGAGGTAAAAAGCTAATAATTACTGGGATGTTCTCTGCAAATGATTTTGAATGCTAGTACAGTCTTCCCCCCATAATGTACAACCTCAATTCTATGGAGTCTCAGAAATCGTAGAGCTACTACGTTATTTGAAGTTTACAAATAAAGATCGTAAAGAAGAGGCTTCCACAAATATTGAATAAAAAACTATAAGGATAAATGAGGTAGAAAGCTAATAATTACTGGGATGTTCTCTGCAAATGATTTTGAATGCAAGTACAGTCTTCCCCCCATAATGTACAACCTCAATTCTATGGAGTCTCAGAAATCGTAGAGCTACTACGTTATTTGAAGTTTGCAAATGGAGATCGTAAAGAAGAGACTTCTGCAAATATTGAATAAAAAACTATAAAAGTAAATGAGGTAAAAAGCTAATAATTACTGAGATGTTCTGTACAAATAAATTCATTTTTTGAATGCAAGTCTTCCCTCCCATAATGAGACAACCTCAGTTCTATGGAGTCTCAGAAATCGTAGAGCTACTACGTTATTCGATGTTTGCCGAATATAAAGAAGCACAGCACGTAAAAATAATTGTAAAGTGTGAAGAAGAGATTTCCTATAGTCTATAGGATAATCCATCGCCATTATTTCACCCGTTGCGGCGACTATACTGTGAAAGGTGCGGTGAAAAGTGGAAAATATAGTTTATCTCGTGGCACCAACTTTTCTGGAGCGCGAAATAGAAAAAACGTGCGACCTAACAATATTTTCACGGGTCTCCTCTTCGAGTTGAAAAAACAAACGTATCCTTTGATGGGAAAAATCACGAAATTCGCGTGTCCCTTGTACATACAGCACGGGTAAAAGGATCGCACAATAAGCGCGCGACCCATTGAGTTCGGCTTTTGTCGATAATGTATACGGCGAACGTGTCAAAATGTGTCATACCGGTGGCACACGATGTAACATTCAGATTTTATTCGGGAAAAAAAGAAGGGCGACGAACGTGCTTTCGAAATAGACAACGGGATCGGCGTTGAAATAATCACTTACTACAGATACGCGAGGGCGTATCGACAAGCGATATTTTCCACGCCAGATCTATCGATGTTTAAAAGCTGGATTTGGAACAGGTGACACGCTTCCGGATAGATTTTACGAAAGAAAAATATTCGCAGCGCCACTCTACGATCGAAGTGTTATTATATTTCTCAGCGAGAGAAATCATTCTGGCTGGAACCCGTACACGGAATACTTGCAAAATTGCGTAAGCTTCTGGAATAAAAATGTTTTTCCGAGAGAGCAGCTCAAAGTCCCAGGGAGAAATGTTGCACGATATAATTTTTCTAATGATAGCAATCACTTAAACATTTTGCACGACGCGCTGATTGCAATAACTAGACTGCGAGTCTTTACGCGAAATAAAAATATTTCCGTGTCGTTTGCAAGAAACAAAAATGGAAGAAAAATATGTTCGTCCCTTTAGCGATTTTAGTAAATCCTTGTAATATCTTTGCAGCGTTGTATATCGTCTGTTCATTTTTCTCGTGAGCACATCAAATCTGCAGTCTAATGATAAAGACTAAAAGCTTTCTGGACACAACACGTAAATCAAAGATTTCGTGAATTATTTAATTTACGTGCTTAAAAATATATAATATCACCGTATTTGTCTAAAAAATACTACTTTTCTCTCAAATATTTTCTTCTATCATCGCGCCTAAGGTAAGGTAGAGAGCGACATTGAAATGGTAAAAAAAATTTTTTTCGAGTCGCCAAAAATCCTTCTGGCAATCGTCATTTTAGTCAAAAAAGATCCTATTTTCAAAATTTCATCGAATTCCGAGGCGGAGGGTAAACGGAAGTTTCGCAGACTTTTTTTCGCGTAGCTGTATCCCTATTGGTCACGTGACCATTAGTTTCTAAGATGGCCTATTTTACCCAAGCGCGTTGAGTGTGTGCAACAGAACTAAAACTAGTAAGGTACATACGCGACCTTTTCTTTTACAAATGAATTTTTATACTTTTCTTTTCCACATGAGATAAAAGTTACTAACAATATAGATGTACGAGGGGGTTTAAATATTGAATATAAATCACAAAAATAGCTATAAAATGAATATTTCGATAAAAATTCCTTGTGTCTATTCACTGGTCCACGATATTACTCATAGCCCAGGAAATGAACAAGAAATACTTTCCTGGCAAAATAATCGATGAGAAGAGTATGAAGTGACAACAATGGAAAAGGAAAGGTATGGAAATGGCCAGAGATACCAGATACGGTTTGGTACGAGAGACAGGATGTTTTAACAAAGAAAATTAATTCCAGAGAATTGTTTTTTATTAAAAAGTTAAATAAATAGGAGAATATTGTTTAGTAACTTTGTTCATTCATTGGACCATCATTATTCGATTATTAGAATGTAGTGTTTATTGATTGGTATTTCTTATACTTTTTATTTAACACTAGCTGACCTGACAGACGTTGTCCTGTCCAAATTTCAATAAATTTGATGTAATCATTTCGTGAATTTGTGAAAAGCTATAGGATATGCGTGAACAAAGTAAAAATGAGAAAAAGACGTATTTCGCAGTGATCATTATAGAAAATAGACGTGGATAATGTAAATTCCTATGGACATATTGATTAAAAGCTGTGACGTTCGTTTTTTTGCTCTATTGAAGTATGATTTAAAAAGAACTTTTAGTTTTTCCCGAATTTTCATGTTTCCGGGCAACTTTCAATTTTTTTTTTTACCCTAAAAACCTGATTCGGACTACAACGAACATTAAAAAAAAAACAATTAGCCAAATCGGTCCAGCCGTTCTCACGTGATGTCGTGACCAACGAACAGCATTTGATTTTTATTATATAGATTTAATAGAGAAAAATAATAATAATTTCATTTTATTTTTGACAAATGAAGTATAGGGACCCATTTGGCATATACGAGATTCCTTTAATTCCTTTTGTTAAATAAAATATCTTCCTGAACAATTTCTTAAATGTTCATTCGCTGCAGCAGTTACCCCAGTAAGCATTCATTTAATTCCTGCGTTGGTCGATTAGTGGATACAGATTCGACTCCGCAGAAGGATCCGTGATTTAATTGTAAGAAGATAATGTTACCACGTGCACTGTGATAACAGGCTGCGCCGAGCAGCATGTTCATCGAGCGTTGGCTATTTTCTAACGGAAAGCGGCGCGGAGCCTAAGTGGTCCAATCATCGGGACATATGGGTCAGAAAGATATTTCTTTCCCCATTACTCAGCAAAGGATTATTTCACGCGTATTTGCTTAATGGGCGAACATCTTAATGGACTCTCGGCGCTGATTCCACAATTAACTCGCCGTGAACATTAACGATGCACGCGGGGTGTTCTCGGAGTCGCTTTGAACAGATGTCGAGTGAATTCCGTATAAAAAGAGCATCGGTATCGACTTACACACGATCCGTGTATGGACCTCCGGCGGTTTTTTTCCCACAGGGGAATAGAAAGAGGATGAAATACGATCGCTGCTTCTAGCGGGGTCACGCCTACGTCTGCACCATTAAATAGGGTGATGCTTCGCGTCCTGAACGTCCAACGTCGTTCATCGAGTAGCAGAGAAAACTGAGAACCACGAACTATCTTCCGTACGGCATTCATCCCCATAACGATCCGACGAAGTTCCACGCGTGAACTTCAAACGGAAGTTTCATTCGTTTATGGGGAATTTCGGGCAGCAACGAAGCTACACTCTGCGAAATGGCTCATCTCCTAAATTAGAAGCCGGTCCTTTCGAACCAGACCGCACGGTAGATGTAGTGTTAACGAGTACTGGAACACTCAAACCGTAACAAGTACACTTAACCCATCTGCATTGATAAGCATGCCGCTAGATTTTCGCAACCTTGATCCTAATCAAGCGGATCGCGGCATTACCGAAGCCCAAAGCAAGGATTCTGCTGGAAATACTGGGTGGAAAATATACAGTGGAGCCAAAGTGTACTTCAACGTTATCTATTGGAAAGAAAGTACGTAGAGCTTTCAAATTTAGAATCGAAGATAAAATTATTCATGTTTATAATAATATAAATATGTTGAATATGATGATAATGTAATATTTATTCCATGTTTATTCGAAAATGGAAAATATGTTATTGAATAATCTATGAATATATATAACATATCTCCTTATTGATTCCCCTTATGGTTACAATTCTTCCCCAATACCCAATACGCAGCTTTTCTCCTTATCTATGCTTAATTTACTTAATTAATTAATTCTATCTTATCTCTAACTTAAAACTATCTTACATTACTATAGATATGTAGAGAGAGAAACGATATTTACAAAAGCCTTAATTTCTACCTTATATATGTAAGATAGTTGTAAGTTAGAGATAAGATAGAATTAATTAATTAAGTAAATTAAGCATAGATAAGGAGAAAAGCTGCGTATTGGGTATTGGGGAAGAATTGTAACCATAAGGGGAATCAATAAGGAGATATGTTATATATATTCATAGATTATTCAGTAACATATTTTCCATATATATATATATGTATGTATGTATGTATGTATGTATATGTATATATATACACATATATACATATATATGCATTCATATACACGAATAATCTATGAATAAATATCTGAATTTTAGCTTTCAATTTTCATTTACAAACGCTACGAACTTTCGCTTCAACCCAATATATATCCAACAAAATCATCAATGGATGAAATCAATTTTATCTGACTCCTGCCGCCCACGATCAATGCAGAACATTTTTATTTTGCATAAAAAACAGAAGTCTACTCCTGATCATATGCCAACGTTTATTTAAGTTAACTATTATTATAATGTTGATTATTTTATTCCTTCTTTTGTATTTCTAATATTGTCAACTTACAAGTCATATAGAATAAAAAGACTAAACCATTGTTCTTTCTCATTTATTTAACAGAAACCTCAAGCGTTCGGCACTTGGAGAACTCGTCCTAATTGAACGCAACTGATTCACGCGATTCGTCCCGAAGCTTTTGAAACGTCCTGTACATACAGCGGCGTTGCAACGAACTCGTTAAAATTGCATCTTCAGTGGCGATCTCGCGAATTCTGGTTCGCTGAGTAACAGCAGAAGAATTCTGAAGTAATCGCGACAAGTCGAACGAGCGCGCGGAGCGCCGACACTGGCCCCAAGGCAGCGAAACTGATTCATGCCGAGCCAATTCGCCGGAATCGTTTTGGAATCGGTCGCGAAGGTTATGATTCGTTATGGTCAACGTTGGAGCGACAATGGAGTACGTATCCACCAAGAAGTACGTCTTTAAGATTCTAGGTCAGAGTCCCGCCACTCATACGAAGCGTTTCGCACTCGAGAGCCCTCGCGAACACGCTAGGAACGTTGAATGCTTAGGAACGAGACGACGTGTTTCGCTCGCCTCGCGTTCGGATATCGTTTTTCATCTCATCGCGGCGCGGCACAGAACTATGCTGGCTTCACGAGCTGACATTCAACGGCCCCGACCATTGTGCTCCGAGAGCAAGCTGAAATGTCAATTTCGCTGGCCGCCGGCGCCGCACTGTGGTCCAGATCGAACAATTTAGTGACGTCTCTCGTCAAAAAGTCTACTTTTTCGCAAATCGATGTCGATTCTATCTCTGTCGCTCTCGAGCACTTTGTGGACCTCGGTCATCAAGAAATTAACGGAATTGATTAAATACTGGCCACCTTGAATATTTCCGTTCATTGTAATAATATGAACAAATTATATACAGGGTGTTCCAGCTAACTTTACAACGGAATATATTCATTATATACAGGGTGTCCCAGCTAACTTTACAAGGGAATATTTTCATTATATACAGGGTGTCCCAGCTGACTTTACAAGGGAATATTTTCATTATATACAGGGTGTCCCAGCTAACTTTACAAGGGAATATATTCGTTATATACAGGTTGTCCCAGCTAACTTTACAAGGGAATAAATTCATTATATACAGGGTGTCCAGGTAACTTTACAAGGGAATATATTCATTATATACAGGGTGTTCCAGCTAACTTTACCACCTTGAATATCTCGCTTAAAAAGGAACATATTCAGTTGATACAAACCGATTTTGATGAAACTTACGGGAGATATAGTCCTTCGAAAAATATTTCACACGTGTTTCTTTTTATCGACAACCATCCACTTTGAAAACAGCCATGTAAGTTGGGGGCCACAACCATAGTTTTTAAGATAGCTCGGAAACGAGAGGTCGAAAAAAATTGAATTTTGTTTAAATTGTGTGATTTTTAACGTGGAAATGTAGTCGTGCAAGAAAATTTTAACAAAAGTCTTTTGTTTGAACAGTATATTAAAAATTTCATGTGTTGTTGCAGTTCCTCTTATTTATTGTTAGTTCATTTTAATGTAAACTCAGATGTGTGATCTTTGCTCCAGAATAGGTGTTTCAGGATTTTTCTTTTTTTTGCTATTTAACAATAATAATGCATAACAAAAGATTGTGTTGCACCTGGCGTGCGGAGGAATGAACTCTAGCTTGTTTTATAGAAATTAGTATCAGTGATTAATTTACCACACTAATTAGTTTGGTAGAACTACATTATTTCAATAAATGTTTCAAATAATGACCATTGTATACAATCCATTGTTGTATAAGGACAATAAATGATTCTCTGGCTCTTCTAATACTTCCATTGTTAATATTGAAACATATGATGTATAGTAACATCTCTTTCCCTGTCCAACAGCCATGGTTTGGCCAGCCAGTGTTTGAGCGAGACAGTATTTTATAATTTACGACTGCCTCTATCGTTCGGCCGATAAAAAAGTAAATTAATCACTGGTAATTCCTGTAAAGCCTTTAGGATTTTTCATATCCAAGGTCACACGAAGGTCATTGTATAATATTTCATCGAGTTCGCAGGCAGTGGAGTGGGTAGGGACTGAACAGTGATCGTGGTCACGAAACCGGTCAAAAAAGAGGCTTTTACTGTAAATCCAGTCATTCCATGTTCAAACTCGGTCCTATGGAAATCGTCGCCGGCAACAATTTTGACCGACAACGAATTTGACCGACACCAGATTTGACTAACAACGACTTGAGACGAGCGCCTCAGTTAGCGAAATGTATTGTCGGTCACAATCCGTGTCGGACAAAATCATTGTTCGTAAAAATCGCTGTCGGTCATAACCTTTGTCGGCCAAAATCGCTGTCGGTAAAAATCGCCGCCGGTAAAAACCGTTGTCGGTCACACTCGCGGTCGGCCACAGTCGCTGTCGGTCAAAATCGATGTCGGTCACAGTCTTTGTCGGTCACAGTCTTTGTCGGTCACAGTCGTTGTCGGTCATAACCTTTGTCGGTCATAACCTTTGTCGGTCAAAATCGTTGTCGGCCAAAGTTATTGTCGGTGAAATGTTGTCGGTGAAAATCGTGTCCGTGATTTCCATGGGACCCGTTCAAACTATGTTCCCAATTTTACGGTTCAATATTATTCTACATTCTTGAAGAGCTGCTGCTCAAAATACGTTGTATGCAAACAGAAAGCCATTTCCGACTGTTTTGCAATGGAAATTTCGTTTCGTCATCCCTTGAAGTTCAAAAGTTGTACCAAAATGTCAGTAAATATCAGTTAATTTCTTGTAGTGACAATCGAGTGACGGGAAACGGGCGTCAGTTTTTGACAACGTTGTGTTCACCGATATGATGTTGCCCATTTGTACAGGAAACACGCGTTAAGCTCTGATAAATGTAATTTGATAAGTTACCCCAGTGGATTTCGCGCATTTACGGCGCGCTCGATTGTTTAAAATTCAAGCGAGTTTCGTGTTTCAGTAAACAGACGCCTCTGTTTTGTGCGGAGGCCGTCAGAGGTATTTTGACAGAGTAAATGGATATTTGTTTGATTCCGGGATCCGTGGACGAATCTAGAAAAGTCTGCATTTGCGTGACAAAAAAACAAGTAAGAATTAATTAGGTCTGCAAACGCGTTCCACTTGGATCAAATAAAAGAGGCGACGAAAAAGCATAATAAAAATGTGTAATTTTTTGATCCGTGTTGGACAGACTTTTATTACGGGTCAGGACTGACCCGACACGCAGTTATCGCATCATCTGCTGATCGTCGGTTAACCGATGTTCTCTCAGTGGTTGCACTTTCGTAACTGAAAGGTCAAATTATTTATATACTTCTTATTGTTTCTCCTGCTTAGGGATGCATACAAGTTGGTAGATATGTGTGCGTGACTTTCAAAGTCAGTGTTAGTCAATATTGTTGTCGATTGATACCGATATCGGTCAAACTTAGTTACAATGGATCTGTGAACATTTTGTTTCAATATCGTTCATCAATGAAATCAATTAACACGCTAAGTCACATTAGCTGTGTTTTTTTATCTAACTTCGTCCCCGATTTCGATCTTTTTTTCGAGAACCGCGTCCCGTTTGGCTTTCACTGCTTTCACTCCGCGGAGAAAGGACTGACATTTCATCTTCGCGATGTTGGCACGATACATCAACGGTGGAACTTCTTGCTAATGTCAAATGGCGATGTTCACCAAAGACAAACGTAAGTACATCCAAGAAAAATCCTTCGGTCCGTGCTATTTCTTAGATCGTACAGTTCTACAATTTTTTGTGACCTAGTTATCAATTAACTTTTAGCACTCGAGAGGCGTCACTAAAAATTGTATTTAACAACAAATTACTAAACATTTAAGTATTGCATGAGGTGTTATATCAATTTCATATCTAATTTAAAAATTCATAGAGAATTGGGAGATATTCTAGGTCAGAAGAAAGGTTTGATGTTCGAGTTAAAATAGCTTCGAGTGCAAAGGGTTGAATCACCAAGTACAGTTAAAATGATATCGTGCTTAGTGTCATTTTAATCAGAAAAATGCCACAAATAAGCTGTTGAAAGTCCCGTAAAAAAATAATGAAAAATAAAGAAAGATTTCTCGATTAGAAACGGACAAGTTTTAGTTGATTGTTGTTTTTTCGTTCAACGCTAGCAATAGCGTCTCTATACGATATAGATAAGTGGCATTTTAAAAGGAAGATAGGCTTTTTATCAGTACCGTTTGAAGAAATCACAGAATCTAAAACTGGATACAGGTCTGGAACCTGTCCTGGTGCAACATGAAGCGTGAACTGTCGACTGCTCCACGAGTTCACTGTACTGCCTCGTTCATCAACTATGCTCGCTGGTGAAACAAGCTTTCCACGGTCTTTCACCGTTGTCACGGAAACCAAGACGCTAAATACAGCGCCATTAACTGCCATCTGCATTGAAAGCGTGAACCACCGATTCTAATGTCTTCCACTGTCGCTATCCTGTAGTACTAATGGCGAGTGTTAGGGCTTCGAATCGTTCGAATAAGTCTCAACAAGCCTTACTCGTGGATTTAGTATCAACAGAAAAATTCCACGACGCACGGTGTGTTTGATTTCATGATTTCAGCTTGCAAATAGACTTGTATTTCAGAGATACGTAATTATTGTTAATTAAACACGTAAATAAATGTATCTTTGTCATTGATTTCACATTGTTAATGTTGTATTTTGTAATAAAACGGTGGAAACATATATAACAATAAGATTAAGCTATTAATTCATGTTACATCTTCTGGTTTGGCCTATAATTTATTAATTATTTTATAGAAGAAATGTAAAATATAATATTTATGATTATTAAAGAGAAGTAGTACAGTAAGTTTCTGACACAAAATGTCAAATATCTCGTGAAGTAGTTTTATACGTAGGATAATAAAAGAGATCGATTAGTTTAGCAAAAAAAAATTGGGCTGTATTAAAGAATGAAGTGCAATTGCGCCTGGTGCATCGGTGCATCCACATAAAAAATAAGGTCAAATATATGACGTATTATCACTAGACTGCGGATTTTATGCATTTATGATAAAAATGCGTACATATAATTTAAAACAGTGAACATATTAAAAAGATTTAAGGCAACCAATGTATAAGTTTCAAGTTGAAAAGATAATTAAAAGAAGAAACAAGTTTTTATTTGGCTCCTGTGTCTTGCAATCAGTGCAGACATTTTTTATTTTGCATAAAGATCCGCAGTCTAATTATCACATATGATTTCTTCCTCTACACTTTTTTCTATTTTTACTTTAAAAAGAACAGTTCCTTTTCCCAGTTCCAAGAATCACCCTGTATGTAACTATGCTTAATATATTAAGTATGATTTGCAAGTCTTTTTATAAAAAGTCCTTCTGTGCACATGAAAACGAGGTTAGTCAGACTTTAGAGACTTGCAAATGAATAATTATTGGTTAACTATCAGAAAAGTGCATATAATGTTTTTTCTTCCTACATTTGAACTATCTTCGAAATGTACTTTGTTCAACCTAGATCGGCAAAATATCACATTGTGCGACGCATCGCCTATTCATTACAATGTAACTACTATAGCGATACACTTGTATTATGAAATATTTAACAAAGCCCTAAGTTGTTCATTAGTTGGCAAAGTTTTTTTAGCTCCGACCGCATGTCAAGTAGAACTCGTCGACTCGTAGAACGACAGCACAGCTTCGTAAGTGGGTGATCGATTCGCTGCGCGAATAAATTTTTACGTAGTGAAAGTAATACTGCACGCTGTATCGCTTAAACTAATATTTTCAGTGTTCACCTTTCCTACGAAGTTTCACTAGAATTGTTGCGAAAGGTTATCAATATTTAGATAATCATCTCGTGCTATTATATTAATAATAGACTATAAAATGATCAAAAACTGCTGGAATATAAAATTCCACAGAATTTGGTACCGTTCTTATTTATTTCAGAACTACAAACACTGCTACCACTGAAAATAAGATTTTCCATGAATTCTTAAAGTTCGTCTTCAAAAATTGAAAATCATATAAACATCTATGTATTAACACTGATATACAGAAATTCCAATTTTAAACATTCTTTTGTCCGAGGCATTCAGTTTTTGGCATATTATATTTTCAGTGTTCACTTTTCTACAAAGGTTCACTAAAATTGTTGCGAAAGGTTATCAATATTTAGATAATCATCTCGTGCTATTATATTAATAATAGACTATAAAGTGTTCAAAAACTGCTGGAATATAAAATTCCACAGAATTTAGTACCGTTCTTATTTATTTCGGAAGTACAAACACTGCTACCACTGAAAATAAGATTTTCCATGATTTCTTAAAGTTTGCCAGCAAAAATTGAAAATCATATAAACATCTATGTATTAACACTGATATACAGAAATTCCAATTTTAAACATTCTTTTGTCCGAGGCATTCAGTTTTTGGCATATTATATTTTCTGTGTTCTTTTCTACAAAGTTTCACTAAAATTGTAGCGAAAGGTTATCAATATTTAGATAATCATCTCGTGCTATTATATTAATAATAGACTATAAAGTGTTCAAAAACTGCTGGAATATAAAATTCCACAAAATTTGGTACCGTTCTTATTTATTTCAGAACTACAAACACTGCTACCACTGAAAATAAGATTTTCCATGATTTCTTAAAGTTTACCAGCAAAAATTGAAAATCATATAAACATCTATTTATTAACACTGATATACAGAAATTCCAATTTTAAACATTCTTTTGTCCGAGGCATTCAGTTTTTGGAATATTATATTTTCTGTGTTAACTTTTCTATGAAGTCTCACTGAAATCGATGCTAAAGGTTATCAACATTTAGATAATCATCTCGTGCTATTATATTAATAATAGACTATAAAATGATCAAAAACTGCTGGAATATAAAATTCCACAAAGTTTTGTATCGTTCTTATTTATTTCAGAACTACAAACACTGCTACCACTGAAAATAAGATTTTCCATGAATTCATAAAGTTCGTCTTCAAAAATTGAAAATCATATAAACATCTATGTATTAACACTGATATACAGAAATTCCAATTTTAAACATTCTTTTGTCCGAGGCATTCAGTTTTTGGCATATTATTATTTTCAGTGTTCACTTTTCTACGAAGTTTCACTAAAATCGATGCTAAAGGTTATCAACATTTAGATAACCATCTCGTGTAAATCTTTATGCATTTATGGCTTCCAAAAATGTTCAAAAACAGCTAGAACATAAAATACCACAAAATTTTTAGTATCATTCATATTCATTTCAGAACTACAAACACTGCTACCACTGAAAATATGATTTTCTATGATTTCTTAAAGTTCGTCTACAAAAATTGAAAAACAAACATCCGCAGTCTACTTATTAATACCGACATACAGAATTTCCAATTTCAATTTTATAAAAAAAATTGTGATGTATCAGCACAAGGGATGAATCAATGAAACATCATGAAATCTTCTATAATTATTTTCCTCGAGTCTCCCGGCCTCTGACACGCGCTCTTCGTGTACGATAATTCCATCGTAATCAGTGCACTATGTTTTAATGCATTCGTTTCTGTCGTATGCTAACGTAAATAATAATGAGCACAAAGAGCGCTGTTACGAAGGACGGGAGAGAAGTGGACACGACGGACGAAATAAAATTGTCGTTCAAACTCGTTACATTAATTGTCTTCGCGGATTGCGCCCGAAATTTTCCACGAAATTTCATTTTCCACGAAACAGGATGTACGGACGGAGACATACAGCGCCCTAGGACCACGAGGGACGGTTCAACATTTATGAGAAACTAATCGCGCCGCCGTTGTTCCAAAACGTGTTAGGGCCGGCCGGCGAGAAAAGATTAAAAGCAACAATTTGAATAAGAAGCTTAACGCGCGGCACAATAGTAATTCCGCATAATTTACATACTTAAGCGCCAGCTGAAACAGGTCACCGCGTCATTACGTAAATACTCGAGAAAGGGAGAATTTCACACGGAAATGGAAAACACACAGACCGCGCCGCGTATTACGTCAGCAGAACACGTCAGTGTATAATAATCCTCTTTAGGGTTTGATCGATCAAATTCTATCCTTACCGGCCGAAAAAGAAAGGGGTCAGGTCCGAGTTTCGTGTAAGCAGACTGTTCCATCGACCATTCTTCCGAGGAACGGTACAGTCATTAATTAATATATGTACAGTGACTCCTAAAAATATTCGGACACCAGGTATAACTAACTTTATGATTTGATAATTCGTTTGTTGATAAAGCAATCGCCCTGGGAATTGTTTCTGGCAATAAAACATCTATTAATGTTGATAAACATATATCATTCATTTGAAAAATATACATGCTTTTAATAATAAAAATTATTGAAAGAAATTATGTACCATTTGTGGCTCACAAAAATATTCGGACAATATTAATTTTACAGATCTGTAAAAACGCGTAAAATAAAAAAATAAAAATAAAATATGTCTGAATTGATTGCAAGACACAGGGGCCAAATAAAAACTTGTTTCTTCTTTTAATTATGTTATTAACGTGAAACTTGTACATTGGTTGCCTTAAGTCTTTTTAATATGTTCACTGTTTTAAATTCTATGTACACATTTTTATGTGTTTTATGTGTGGTTCTTCGAAGCCACTGTAAGGGTTCCAGTACACTTTAATGACCACTGGAGAGACTGGGAGGTCGTCGATGCACTTGGAAAGGCTTCGGTAATCCTTGGTAACCAGTAAAATGACCATGGTAGCTATTGATCATTCACTGGTCTACGAATATGAAAGCCATTTGCAGGAGATTAATTGTTCACGACATTTCTATTAAGATGTCGTTGCAGCTCTTTAATCTGGCTTTGAAGAAAGGCCATCGGTTATCCACGAAGTTTTGCAATCATTGCTCAACACCCTAGACGTCCTTGTTGACCACTGATGGATCTCTGACTTGAACGCATCTGCATAGACCCAAAAGTTTGGTGGGGTTTGGTGATCACTGAAGATGTCTTTAAAACTTTAAATTGTTGTCTATGCAGACATGAACTTCACATGAAACGATTCACTGACAATTGTGTTTCCTTTTTCAAGATGTACTTCTCGTTGTACAACTTGGTAATGATGTATTAGCTTGCAATATTAAAATCCATTGATAAAAGACCTCTGGCCTGGAAACATTTGCATAGACCACAAAGTTTGGTGGCTTTTGATGATTACTGAAGACGTCTTTAAAACTTGAAATTGTTGTCTATGCAGACATAAACTTCACATGAAACGATTCACTGAGAATTGTGTTTCCTTTTTCAAGATGTACTTCTCGTTGTACAACTTGGTAACAATGTATTATATTAGCTTGCAATATTACAATTCATTGATAAAAGACCTCTGGCCTGGAAACATTTGCATAGACCAGAAAGTTTGGTGGCTTTTGGTGATCAGTGAAGACGTTTCCATAAATTTTAGATTGTTCTCCATACAAGTATAGAGTTCATACGAATAGGAAAAAAGCTGTTGGATAATTCTCATGTGCACAAGATTCACTGACAAGTGTGTTTCCTTTTTCAAGATGTACTTCTCGTTGTACAACTTGCTAACGATGTATTAGCTTGCAATATTGATATCCACTGATAAAAGACCTCTGGCCTGCAAGCATGTGCATAGATTCGAAAGTTTGGTGACTTTTGGTGATCAGTGAAGACGTTTCCATAAATTTTAGATTGCTGTCCATACAAGCATGGGGTTCATACTTGTTCATACTAATAGGAAAAAAGCTGTTGGATAATTCTTATGTGCACAAGATTCACTGACAAGTGTGTTCCCTTTTTCAAGATGTACTTCTCGTTGTACAACTTGCTAACGATGTATTAGCTTGCAATATTGTTATCCACTGATAAAAGACCTCTGGCCTGCAAGCATGTGCATAGATTCGAAAGTTTGGTGACTTTTGGTGATCAGTGAAGACGTTATCAAAATGTTAGATTGTTGTCCATACAAGCATGGAGTCCCCTGCCTCCCTCTATCCCGTGAAATGCCAATGCTAGAGCCAGCGGTCCTATGACTCCCAGAACCTGCGCCCGTGCCTGAACACAGCCTTTTTCCCTTCCCTTATTTAAGTTCCTCTCTGTCATTACTACTAGGAGTCATGAGGGAGGACCCTTTCTTCGATTCACTCCCCTGTGTCTGTCCCGAGCGCAGACACTCGTGTTCCTCGCTGTACGTCTGAGCACAGCCTAATAATCCCGGTTGGTAGCTCGGAGCGAGACTTCTGAAACCGTTGCTGGTCATGATTAGCTGGTGTACCTATAATGCATAGAGTGATCGATTTCCTGAGGTCCTCGAGCACGGTTCTCCGGCACGGCAGAAAGGTTCGCGCGAAGAATGGCGACCTAGGCGGAGTAAACAGGCAACAAAGAAGGAAGAGACAAGTGGGCTAATAGCGAGAGTGTATCGGCGGGTTCGTAGACGAGGAGGGAGAATGGCGAAGGGGAGGGTAGGGGGTTACCTTGATTCGGCGAGTGTGCGCGTCATAGAGTGCCGAGGCTACGTCGCGTCGGTGGCTTTCGCGAACCGGGTCATTGGGGCATTTGGGTGCAGGACCGGGTGCATCTGCGCGCATATGCATACAGAATGACCCAGATTCTGGGCGTCCTTCGCTCCGACGCGTCCCGAGAAGGAAGCCTCGTCGAAAAATACGCCCCGGTGAATGTGTGTCGATACCTTCGGGACTTCTGGGGGTACGAGTGCGAGATGCTGGCCGGAACAGCCGCATTGTGCATCCCCTCGTCGCGCGTCGTCGTCGAAATTGCTTCCGTTGGTTCACAGGGCGGCGCGCATCCGTGGCGCGTGCCCCGTCGTCGTCGTGGTTCTTGCGTGGCCGTGTGACGTCAATATGCAACTTGTTTAACAAATGAGAACCGGGAGCAGCTCCGTCGTTCGGAGCAATTAGAATTTCATATGGTTCCCCATCGCATCGAATTTTATTTCCCTGGTCAGCACCCTCCCTCTTCTCGTGGCGCAACTTACGCTTTATGCCCGCGTTTATGCCACAACGGGGAGTATTTACCAATTTTTCTCGAGTCGTACAAATTTTGCTGGCCAAGAAAAACTTCAAAATATTTTTCAGTTTTCGTTTCAACCCTTACGCAGCCAACCATGTATAGATTGTTTAAAACCTTTTGTAGTTAACATAATGAAAGAACATAAGAGAATGGACATTCAGGAAGATAGTGTAATGTTTTCAGAGGAATGCAGACAATTTTACTTGCATTATTTGCAAGCAATGATACTCGTCTGAGACGTGTCTCTAATGTAGAAAATCGTCACAACTCTAATTCCTTTAGTATTTTGTTACTTGAAGCCACAGCTAGTTAAATCATTGAAAGACTTTGAAGCACTCCCCGGAAAGTTTGTATCATTTTATATGCGACGTTTCTCTTGCGCATGAGCGATGTGTCCAAAATTATGCCAAGCGCTACATTCCTCCAAAGTTTCATCAAAATCGACGTATATCGCTCCGGTACGTTTTCCTGCGAGCGTTAGGGGTACAGACGACACGTGAAAGTGTAAATCTAACCGATTTCGTAAATTTGAATGAGCAGTGTATTTGCAATGGCGCTGCTGAATCTTGTTTTTTTTTTTATTTCAGCTCTTGTTGAACTTCCGTCCGGCCCGACCAGCTAGGCCAGAGCGCCGGCTGCTTTATTGATTTCGGCTCCGTTGGTTCAAATTATTTCCAAGGACTCCCCGTTATGATACAGACGGATGTTCTTGTTGACGATGCTGCGAAGCAAACACCGTGAGAGGATCCTGTTGCCTAGAATGTAGATTCGGTTCTTCTTTGTCCCCGTCGTTTTATTGGGTCACGGCGAGAAGTGCATCGATTCCGGAACGGAGTGGAATTTTCTTAGAAAATAGTATCACGTTTTAGGGAACTCGCTTTCCCGTATCCGCTCGCCGAACACTCGATACTAATTAAACTGAAAATGTTATCGGAGCTTTCGTTCTGTTATTTGCTTATCGACGCTTTGTCCGCCGAAGTAGCGAGCTCATCAATTCTAGGAAATCAAAGTAGTTCATTTAACACTCTTGCTCGGAGCTAATGAATTTCAAGCTTTTTCGTGACCCGGCTCCCACTCACAATAATCATTATTAGAATTTCAACTTTCTATAAAAAATGGATGGATGTTCAAAAATGACCTTGGGCCGAATTAAATGGCCTGAAAGAGTTATTCGATACTGTATCTCCACCGGGAGGGTAATTTAGGGTAATTTATGTAATCACTTATAAACAAAAATTTTTTACACGTAGCAAGTACGGTGAAAAATGATGTTGTGGTTATTATTGATCTTGTGAAACACTCGGTATATTTAAACTTATTTAGATCGATCGATATTATTGTTAAACACAATTGTTGAATGATATCGGCGCTACGGTTCGATCGTTGAAAACAAAAATAAAAATTAACTTAATTATCAAAAAAATCGACGTTTCGGTCACTAATTTTGACCATTGTTGATTAAATCGAGATTGCTTAGTTAATTTTTACTTTTGTTTTCAAAGATCGAACCGTAGCAACGATATCATTCAACAATTAATATTATTATTTAGTATTTAATATACAATTATTCAGTATTTTTCAGGCACAAAATTTCTCTTGAAAATGATGTTGAGAAGGATTTTTTAAATTGCAAAATTGCTTCGTTTTTATTCTTGGATTGAACCTGTGCGCCGATATCATTCAACAATTGTGTACTCAGTACATTATTCAGTATTTTTCAAATTTTTTGTAAAATTTCTCTTGAAAATGATCCATACTTGGATCGAAACGTTGAGAATTTTTTAAATTGCAAAATTGCTTTGTCTTTATTCTTGGATTGAACATGTGCGCCGATATCATTCAACAATTGTGTACTCAGTACATTATTCAGTATTTTTCAAATTTTTTGTAAAATTTCTGTTGAAAATGATCCATACTTGGATCGAAACGTTGAGAATTTTTTAAATTGCAAAATTGCTTTGTCTTTATTCTTGGATTGAACATGTGCGCCGATATCATTCAACAATTGTGTACTCAGTACATTATTCAGTATTTTTCAAATTTTTTGTAAAATTTCCCTTGAAAATGATCCATACTTGGATCGAAACGTTGAGGATTTTTTAAATTGCAAAATTGCAAAATTGCTTTGTCTTTATCCTTGGATTGAACCTGTGCGCCGATAGCATAAACTAATTTCTATTAAATTTTCTATTAAATTTCTACGATCGACAAAACGGAATATGCATTATTTAGAAATTGAAAGATTCTAGTTCTCTCTTGAAGACATCTAACGCTACCGGTATCGGGCAGACAGTGATAACGTGTTTCATAAACATTTTGTTTGATTATTCCGGTTTCTATAATTCAGTGTGCCGTACATGCCGCGCGATACCATCATAGATATAAATAACACTTCTCTCTCCCTTCTTTCTCGACCCCTGCACGCACGCGAGCATACGCATTGCGTTTATATCTAGAATATCATTTCACAAGTGGATTGAACGCGACTGTAAAAAGTTCATGTAAACGTATATTGCATACGACCCTCTTTGCTGGTTTTCTTCGTGTTTTCCAAGTTTTCTTCCATCGTCTCTTTTCTTCGCGTCTTCGTACGGAACAATGTTGCGTGCGTGTTCGCGTTTTCCCTTGGACAATCTTGGGCAATAAAAGGATTAGCATATCACCGAAACACTATACTCGTTTTCACAGCGTTAATCCAAGGCGGTGAAATATTGTCAAATGATGTTGCTTTTCTTTTACATCCGCCTCTTATCTCGTGTAAAGTTTAGTCTTTTTATTCTACATTATTTGCAAGTAGACTGCGGATGTTTATGCAATTTTCTATTTTTTTTAGGCAAGTTTTGAGAACGTGGAATTACGTAGAATCTTGTTTTCAGTGGTAGTAACCTTTGTAGATGGACACTGTCGACTGAAAACTGTCAAACTAAATCAATAAGTACTTAACTACTTTTTTTCAGTGGATTCATTTTTTAAATTATCGACTAAATTTTGTAACTGATTCAGTCGCTTTAACGTTGGGATTTTTTAATACATTTTACAAGACTTGCTACTATCAACTATATCAACTCATTAGCGATATCAATTATTCCACTATACATATTGTACAATTATTAAACAACAATATTAGTTTTAGCGTGGATACTTTTGTAAAAAAGAAGGGCCATCGCTCGATTTTTTTGCAAAAATAGTATTTCTTAATTAAACCCGTAACTATTAGACATCCTTCCAAAAAGTTTGCCTTTGTATTGCATATTATTACTAAAGGATAAATAATAATTTATACGTTTCTAAATTCTGGTTTAAGGTTACTTATTACTTGTAATCGTGACTTATAGATTACAATTATTATAAATTAATTAGTGTCGATAAGAAATTTGAAAATACAATTTTTTCGCTGTAAGAGTGAACGAGAGGTGAGACATACAGGGTGCGGCACCTAAAACAGGTTACCTGAATAACTTGCTGGCTTTTGAAGATAGAAAAAAGAAGGATCAGACCAAAGTTACTTGGTATCGAGGGGCTCGTAATCTGATGTCATTAATTTTTTTATAGGTGGCGACGTCAAGGAAATATGAAGGTCAACTCTGTTTTTTAAATGCAATGAGGTATTTTTTTAATACATCAATCGATGCAGCTGAACATTCGTTATAAAAAAGTACTAACCTATGTATGTCAAAAAGTTAGTAGTTCAGGAGATATTTCAATTTAAATAATACCATTACTAGACTGCGGATTTTATGCAGTTGTAATAAAAATGGGTAGGTCTAATTTTTGACAGTAAAAAAATTTGAAGAATTTAAATATACTATTATATTATTTTTTATTATTTTTTATTTAAAATTAAATATAAAATAAAATATTTTTAATTTAAAATTAAATATAAAATAAAATATTTTCAATTTAAAATTAAATATAAAATAAAATATTTTTAATTTAAAATTAAATATAAAAAAAAATATTTTTAATTTTAGAAAATTTTTAGTTTGCGCGAAGATCCGCAGTCTAGTAACAAGTAGAATGCGGATGTTTATATAATTTTCAATTTTTGCAGGCAATCTTTAAGAAAACGGAATCGTGTAAAATCTCATTTTCCGTGATAGTAGCCTTTTTGGATCTGAAATCAATTAAAATTGTACTAAATTCTGTCATATTTTATATCCTAGCATTTATGATAAAAATATGATAAAAATATAATAAATATAAATAATATTAAAAAGATTTAAGGCAACCAAAGTATAAAAGTTTCACGTTAATAACATAGTGATTTCCCACCGAATTTCGAGGAGAATCAGCTGCTATGCGTGGCGGCATCCACCCATTCGTCTGCGACCTTCGCCCTCGTCTGGGCGAGGATGCGGAGGCAGGCGCCGAAGGTGGCGGAGCGTTATCGCGAGGAGCGCGTCCCTTTGTCCCTGTATCTCTTCGTACGTGTCTCACCCAAGATGGGTCAACGAGATACCAGAAATTATTCAGACGGAACGACGGAGCCGAATCGGGCCGATTCAGGTCGAGCAGGGTGCCGGCACGCGGATACCCTCTTCCGCTGCGCCGGCAAACGAGATGTCCTGGAACTGGTGTTCCCTTGTCGGACATCTCGCCCCCGTCTTTATTACTGTGCCGGGATGCACCGATGCGCTACTTTTTACGGGTAACACGCGCCTGTAACTCGTGACCCGCCCGACTTTTATGAAGAAGGAACCGTGTTCTCGATTTCACGGAGACTTTTCGGTGACCCAGCTTTACGAGTATCGAGTTTTCCGGTTACTTCTTGCTCACGGTCGCGTCGCGACGTCCCGGAGATGGAACAAGGAAACTTGTTGTTGAATGGCGAGCACTCGTGCCGTGGCTGTCGGGATCACGCGAAATTGCATTTCGAAACTGAGACTGTTCATTGTTCGCTTTTCGTTACATTGAAGATCTTGGACCCTTGTTCTTTATTCGATTACCACTTGTTCGTAGACTTCTCAGGAGATGGTAACTGTGACACACATTAATACTGAATCTACGGCCTGATTTTTTATAATCAATCAGAAACTGGGACTGTTCATTGTTTACGTTTCGTTAGATTGATGATATTCTTGGGCTCTTGTTCTTTATTCGATCACCACTCGTAGACTTCACTCGTAGACTTCTGAGGAGATGGTGGTAACTGTGACACACATTAATACTGAATCTATCTACAGTGGGTGTACTAAGTGGTCGTGCACCTTTTAAAATAGATTAACTTTTTTATAATTGTACCAAACGACCTGATTTTTTATAATCAATTAGAAACTGAGACTGTTCATTGTTTACGTTTCGTTAGATTGATGATATTCTTGGACTCTTGTTCTTTATTCGATGACCACTCGTAGACTTCACTTGTAGACTCCTGAGGAGATGATGGTAACTGTGGCACACATTAATACTAAACCTACCTACGATTTAAAATATACGTTTTGTAAATCTGTGTTAGTACAAATTGTGTAAAACTATGACTTTCAACATTTTTAACCGCTTGAAGTTCGTGTGTATGTTATTAACCAATTTCGATTAAATTTTCAACTTGTGTGTAACAAATATAGATCTGCAAAACATATATTTTAAATTTTCATTGAGGGCCCTAATAAAAGGATTAAAAGAAATGCTTCTTTTATTTTCGCATGCAATCTTGTAAACTGTAATTTTTGGAAAATCTTTTTTGCAGATCATTTAGTAAACTAATGCTTCTAATTGATAATTAAAAAATCAGGTTGTTTGGTATAATTATAAAACATTCAAACATTATTTTATGATAGCTACATCTAATCAAAATAAAACAATAAAATGAAGCTGAAAGCTGGTATCCTTTAATTATCACTTTGTTAAAGATTAATACGTGTCTCGTGATTTATGAACGAAGCAGTATATGATTTCAATAATTGTGAAATAAAAAGTTTGGAAGGTTTAGCGTCAATATCCGGATACCCTTAAATTTTATCTTATCTATCTATTGTATATCTACACGGCCATTTTTTCTGTGAATTCGGTCAAAGCAAATACGAATGAGAATAAACAGAAGTACCGGAACAAGTAAGTAATGATGATAACGCGATTACGGTGGGAGAAGGCTGGCCATTATCGCTGATAAGTGCGATACACATACGGCACAATGGCTTATTATTTGTAGATTTGCGAGTCGGAGATAATCGAGATGCAAAACAAAGATAAATTAATGGCCCGTGAAACACGACACTTCCGGCCACGATTCTCACTCATTTTCATGGGAAGTCTCGCGTAACAATGTCATCCTACTGCACGCTAATTATCGAACGGTTCACGACGATTAACGGACACCAGGTAGCTACTGCACAACCGCTTGCAAGTTCAATTTCATTAACGTTGCCTGGTGTATACTTTCTGCTACAGCTGATTTGCAAAAGCAGTTAGGAGTGGTAATTGGACTGCGGATTTTATGCATTTGTAGAGAAATCGTGCAAGTGCAACGCAGAACGGAGAACGTATCAAACGAATTTAAGAATATTGTTACATTATGTTCAATTTGATAAAACTGTTGCAAGCAACAGTTTCTTATAGTTGGAAGAAATTAGTAATAATTTTTATATGCCGGACCATTTTGACGACTTCAGTAATTTATATATAATATATAATATTTATATAATATACAATATTTATATAATATACAATATTTATATAATATACAATATTTATATAATATACAATATTTATATAATATACAATATTTATATAATATACAATATTTATATAATATACAATATTTATATAATATACAATATTTATATAATATACAATATTTATATGTAATAATAATAGTTGGAACTGTATTTTTCTTGAAATTCTCAGGGAAAAGAGTGAACGTAAATCTACTATTTTTTATCAACTTATTAACTGCATTGTGGATCTCATATATTTGTGGTAAAAATGAGCAGGTGAATCATGAATTCACTGTTTTAAATTACGTCAATTCATTTTTGTAATAAATTGCATAAAATCCACTGTCTAATGATAATACACATCCACTTCTAAGCATCGTTTATCTTTGTACTGTTTCACGATTCACCTGCTCATTTTTACCACAAATGCATAAAATCCGCAATGCAGTTAGAACTATATTTTTCTTGAAATTCTCAGGGAAAAGAGTGAGCGTAAAAAACTTTTTACAAATAATCCTATTTGCCAACCCTTTGCGCTCGGAGCTGTTTCAACTGTAGAAATAAGACAATTCTTACAACGTGGAATATTTTCATTGCACACAATTTTCTTCATTCCATGCGTATGAAATTAAACGATTTTTCAGTTTATTCAATGCAAACCATTTTTATTCGTATGGACTTGGACGCTTTTGCTAACAACTTATTAAATGCAATGAAATTGAACGTATTTGCTCCAGTCAAGCATTCAACAATTTAGCCAAAGCAAACCAATTTAGTAACGTAAAAATTGTTTTAACCATTTTTACCGTCGCGAAAGGTTGAGATTTTCAATTCAAAGCCGCAACATTTAAAAAATTCTTATTCCCGTAATCTCAAGCAAATTGCAAAAGGTTGTATGAAATTAATCTACGAACAGCTTGCTCATTCTTATATGTGTATAATTAATGCTGCTTGGAGAGGTTTTGTCCATTCATGATGAAAATGAGTTTGAAAATTAGAAACAATTTTTATTTTACATAAAAATCCACAGTATATTTATCAATTTTTTAAAATATTGATTATAGACACGCTAATCCGACAGCTATTCCCTTAATTAATTTGCCAGGAATTGATAAGTAGATAGCGGATTTTATGCATTCATGACAAAACTAAGTGGGTGTAATTTGAAACAATAAAGACATTAGACAAATTAAAAAAACATTTATATTATTTTCAACCTATTGAATATATTAAAAGAGACAATAAATTTCTATGTCACTCCGATTTGTTGCAATTTAGGTGGACATTTTTTATTTTGCATAAAGGTCCGCAGTATATTTATCAATTTTTTAAAATATTGATTATAGACACGCTAATCCGACAGCTGTTCCCTTAATTAATTTGCCAGGAATTGATAACTTATTCTTACTTGTGTCTATTAGTGAGCCTGTCCTTATCAATGTGCTTCCACATTTGACTAAGCAGTAAACATTAACACGAAACAATAAATAAATACCGAAATTACCTTTCTTAATTAAATTTAACCATTAATGTAGAAATAAGTTACAAAAGAAAATATTACATTTTTTTAATTATTAGAGTGAATTCTGAGCAGATGAAATTAAAATCGAATACTTTCATAATTCATGAATTAATTAATTAATAGCACAGTAATTGGAAGTACTCTAATTGACTGAGAATTTTCAGTAGAATTTCAAAGTAGACTCAGATTCCGGAATCTGTAAGAGTGGTAGTTGCACCAAAACGATCAATATCATCCATCAAGCACCCACGGTTTGAAGAACCAACCAAAATACACCTCGCACGGAATTTAATTTGGAAAAATCTTCTATGTACTTGATCATTGTGGAATATGGTAGTAGAAATAATAGAATGTACCTTATCTAACCAACAGTATCATCTTTGGCTCATCTACAACACGAATTTGATTTTCAAATGAATTACCATCTACCGCATGAATTTGATTCGCAGAAGGATTAATTCGAAGTGCAAAATTAGGGTAAATAAAACAGCTAATCACTTGTAATTGGACGTTTCAACAAGCGTCGTTGGCAGTTTCGAAAGTCCGAGTAACCCGCAGCGGACAATTCTCGAGTGGACCTTAAATCCAGAAGTTTCTGGCAACAATTAAGCAACCGACCGGATTAGCCTTGATTAAGATTCGCCGAGGAGATATGGGACGCGTAATCAGCGATTCGATAATCGTGGTAGGTGCAGCAGGAAGGGTACCTATGCATCGTACCGCCCACCCTTATCCGGTGATGCCCTTTGAGAGCAATCAAGCAAGTAGAACGCGACGCGAAGAATAGATATCCGGCCGTTCGATAATTAAGGGGTACCAGACCCATGGATATGACTAGCATATTAAATACTAGAATATTACTAGAAAAACAAGTGAAAACCGTGTTTACGGGAAACCATTTTTTGTTTTTATACAAGCACGTTACGAGCTGTGTGAGGGCTCGTTGTAAAGAGGAAGGTTCATCATAGCCCGCTCTGCTCATGATTTAATAAGATTATGTTTATATCTAATAATATGAGCGTCCAAAGTGAGGAAAACAAATGAAGAAAAATTCCGCAGATTCTAATGTATTTTTCTAATACAAAACGATTTTTTCCACTTGAATTATGAAGCAGAGCGGGCTATGATGAACCTTCCTCTTTACAATGAGCCCTCACACAGCTCATAACATGCTAATATGAGGACAAAAAATGTTTTTCCGCAAACACTGTTTTGTTGATGAAATCAGCTTTGTTTTTGTTCTCATATTAGCATTTTATGAGCTGTGTGAGTACTCATTGTAAAGAGGAAGGTTCATCATAGCCCGCTCTGCTCATGACTTAGATAGATTATGTTTATATCTAATAATATGAGTGTCCAAAGTAGGTCAAAAGTCGAGACGACCACCCTCAGGTTCCTATGTATTTTTCTAATACAAAACGATTTTTCTGACTTAAATTATGAGCAGAGTGGGCTATGATGAACCTTTCTCTTTACAATGAGCCCTCACACAGCTCGTAACATGCTAATATGAGAACAAAAAATGTTTTCCCGCAAACACTGTTTTGCCATGAAATCAGTGTTGGAGGAAAACAATTTTTGTCCTCATATTAGCATATTCTGAGCTGTGTGAAGGCTCATTGTAAAGAGGAAGATTCATCATAGCCCGCTCTGCTCATGATTTAGATAGATTAAGTTTATATCTAATATGAGTGTCCAAAGTAAGGAAAACAAATGAAGAAAAATTCCGCAGATTCTAATGTATTTTTCTAATACAAAATGATTTTTTCAACTTAAATTATGAGCAGAGCGGGCTATGATGAACCTTCCTCTCTACAATGAACCCTCACACAGCTCATATAACATGCTAATATGAGAACAAAAAATGTTTTCCCATGATCGCATTCAATTGTTCCCCAGATTCCGTTCATGAAGGGCAAGTAGAACCAATTTTAGTTCAACTACTCAAACGAGATGGCGCTTAAACAAGAGAACTATCAGCATAGATTCGTAACAACAGACATATAAATGGCTTGAAGCTACTCCGATCCATTAATAGCAATATAGATATTGATAAAAAGAAAAAAACCTGTATCGATAGCGAAATTGAAGCGTCAGATTGATACAAATGTATGTTCATCACTGTTGCCAAACTGTTCTTCAGCGTGGAGGTTGGTTACACTGTTAAATACCCAGATCAGAGGGTCTGGTACCCCCTTAAGTGACCCGGTAGAGGAAAAGGGATGACAACCCGTCCCTTCGGTTGTCAAGATATTGGTTGTCAAGGCATGCCAACGCGACGTCGAGACGTCACTTCGCTTCTTCGACGCCCAGAAAACCTCCTGTTCCGTTTATTTCCACACGTTTCATCGTCAACCGACGCGCACGTCGACTACGAAGTAGCAGAGACGGAGCCGAAGTGCTCCGAGAGGGCTGGAGGCATTAAACCCAGGAAGTTACTTTTCCACGATTCCGCGTAAATTTGCACGCGGACGGATCCCAGCCACATCCATGGTGTCGGGGAACACCGACTGCTCGTTCGAGTCGTTCCTCGAAATTGAAGCAATCTGGTTACCGGAGACCGATCCACTGCGTTCGAGCATTAGACAATGCAGTCCATCCAACGGACGGGGTAGAAGAACCCAGAGGCCGAGTCTCTTCTTCGTTCTTCCGACATTCACTGGCCACCACCTACCCCCACGAGACTTCGTTCTTTGCGAGAACGGCCGCTTTATTGCACCACACTAGGGCTGTAACTTTTCCGAAGCTTCGAAGTCTTCGAAGGAACGAAGGGAGCTTCGAAGTTTCGAAGTTTCGAAGTCTTCGAAGTCTTCGAAATTTCGCAATCTTGTACCGTGTCACGATTTTTGATAAATAAAGATATTAAGTGTCAGTCATCGGTGACTGACATTGAACTTTCCGTTTGAACTTTTCGTAATTAAATTATATTTAAAAAATTGCATTGTATTCATTTTCGGGATCATATCACGAATGTACTTAAAAGATTCTTTCGAAATCTTCGACCTTCGAAGGAAAGTTACAGCCCTACACCACACCGCTGCTATTTTTGGGATTACGACCCGAAATCTATAATATGAAAATTGATGAGGTAGATGTACCACTTGTGAGGTACATCTACCATTTCTGGCCAGCGCCTTATTTATTTACAGTGACTCGCATTAAAATTCGGACGCTCTAGAAAAACGGTAATTGTTTTAACATTGAACTATACAATTTGCATTTTTGTGGGAAGCTAGGAGCAATTAGTATGCTGCAGGATGTGAAAAATATTTCTTCGAAAATTGCAACTGATAGGAATTGTATATTATTATATGTATATTATATTGAACAATTTTTAAATATTTTTACCGTGTTCATGAAATTTGTAATATATGACGTATATTTTTATTGTCGAAATATATTTGTTGATAAAGTCTATTATGAATATGTACTCCATTAATATTCAGCTGCTCTAAACAGAACGATAATTGTTTCAACATTGAACTATACGATTCAATTTTTTTGAGAAACAAAAGAGCAAATATTTTGCTGCAGTATGTGAAAAAAATTGTATCACAGATCAACAAAACGTATTTTCTAAATTTTCAATATAGGCCCACATAAAAAAGTTGTAAAATACAACTTTTAGTGTTTTTTCTACAATTGCGATCAATTGCAATTTTTGAAAAAATTGTTTGAATATTAGTGGAAGCCATTGTATATTAAATTGGCGGTAAATTCATTCTTTTGTTTTTAGTCTTCTTCAAGACTGTAAACCAGAAGATCCTTCGACGTTCTGACACAGATTTTGCACTCTAAATTAACTCTTTTGCAGATCAGATTGACCTTTTTGTAAATTGAGATTCACCATTCTGTAACTTGTGTTTTTCTATACCTTATTATTCCGAAAGACAAATTGAATTATATGTAATGTGACTTGAATATAAAATAACATACAATGACATAAAATTAACATAAAAGATATTTATAATACATGTACACGTCGATTCATCTACATATAATGGTTCTTCTGCTACCGCGCGAGGTAATTTTATGTACATATTCATGTAATGCTTATAGCAATCTGTAGGAGTGGTAGTTGCAACAGAACGATTAATAACATCCATCCATCAACTGCCCACGGTTTGAAGTATCAGTCAAAATACTTTTTACACAGAATTTAATTTTTGAGAAAACTACAATGGGGTTCTAGAGATAGTAATGTGTTTTGTCCAGTATCATTTTTGAGTCATCTACAAGACGAATTTGATTTACAAAATGAATTTGATTTGCAAAAGGATTAATTTTAAGTCAGTATTACATACTTCAGTTTTGAGTCATTTATATTGTAGATTCTATCTTGCACATTTTACAAAATGAATTTGATTTGCAAAACGATTAATTTGAAATTAGTATTACATACTTCAAAATTTGGGGCATTTATATTGTAGATTCTATCTTGCACATTTCACAAAATGAATTTGATTTGCAAAAGGATTATTTTGAAATTAGTATTACATACTTCAGAGTTTTGAGTTATTTATATTGTAGATTCTATCTTGCACATTTTACAAAATGAATTTGATTTGCAAAAATTATTTTGAAATTAGTATTACGTACTTCAGTTCTGAGTAATTTATATTGTAGATTCTATGTTGCACATTTTACAAAACAAATATGATTTGCAAAAGAATTAATTTGAAGTCAGTATTGCTTCACTTTTGAGTCACCAACAAACTGCATTTAATTTGCAAGAGAATTAATTTGAAGTCAGTATTACTTCACTTCCGAGTCGTCTACAAGATAAATATGATTTGCGAAAGAATTAATGTGAAGTCAGTATCTCTCCACTTTAGAGTCATGTACAAGATGAATTCGATTTACAAAAGGGTTGATAGAACCTGCAAAAGGATTAGATAGTTCGAAGTGCAGAACTTGTGGCGTAAGTTCGTCCCGAGGGAAGCTTTTTTCCCGCGAACGAGTCATTTTCACTTTCCACGTTAGGAGACTGAACCTGTACAACGAGGACAATGCGTGCCCCTGGAGAGCAGACTGCACGCGAGAAAGGAACGGTAGACAGGACAAAAAGAGGGCTACCGGACGAGCCGGGGGTGGGTCGACGCTCTCGCAGAAATTACGGCGAAACGCTGGTCAAGATAACGACCGGTCATTGTTCGCAGCGAGCTCTTCTTCGAGGTTCGCATCGCGAGTTCTTCTCGAACTCTTTCAGGCGTCGACGGAGGGTACGTGTTATCGACAGCCGGCGAAGATATTGCGCGTGACACACTTTTAACGAGAGAGCTCCCCGTATTTGCATAGTCGAGACGGTCTGAGCTGTCTGAGGAATTTTCGCGGCGCCGTCGTCGTCGTTGCGCCCCGTAATGCACCGGCTGGCTCTCCTTTCTCGCCGGCGCGTGAATGAAAGTTGAGCGAATCGCCTGTCGCGGGGACAAAGCGCTGGACAAGCTCGCGTTGACCTTGCTGGACCATTCCGAGATAACTGTTTCCATAGGAGCAGATGGCCGGAGCTGGGACCATTGATCGTCAACAAATGGCGAGCCTTCTGCACCAGTGCAGTCGCGGTGCGTTCCCCATTCTTCAAGATTTCAGGCAACCCGACCCTAACCTGATCGATCGCGAGGATTTCGTGGTAGCCTCTCGTTGTATTCTACGTTTAGTTAGTTTCTCGTAATAAAAAAGGGACGGTATTCACCCTGTTACTAGCTAGCCTTTCCCTGGTAAATAGTAAATATTAAATATTTCCTGGTAAATAATAAATATGTATAAAGCGTTTATAAGTAAGCTTCATGTAACATCTGCTATCTGAATGCTACTACAATATTGTCGGAAAAGTAAGAAACACCGTGTATATATATGTATATATATAATATTTCGTGAGATGTATTTCTATAAAATGTGACGCTATAAATGAAACATGATGTGTTGATTTGTGGTGTAAAATAAATAATGGGTGAATTGTTATCTTAGTCTCTTTTATGCAGCTATTTTTGAAGAGCGTATGAGAGTTACAAAATTGAAGTTCACATTTATATCTGACAAAATATTCTATTTTAAAAATAGTAGACATTTTTCCTGTTCCATTGTTTCTATAATAAATATATATACACACACAAACAAGACACAATGAAACGCGAAAAATCACTTCTATTTTTAAAATTTTTATTCTTACGTACGACGTAGACATAAATGGATGAATAATTTGACAGTATGTGATAATATCGAATGTGTAAATTTTCACCCATGAGAAACGTACGAGAGTTAAAGAATCGAAAAAATGCAAATTTCATATTGAAGTTTAAGGGAAAAATGATTCCCATATCCTAGATCCAATATATAAATATTGTCCATGAAGTTTCTCAGATTTTTCGGTGAAGTGTCTCGTAATAAAAACTGCTTTTTTCAATATTCTTGATAAAAATTCATTTTTTAATCTAGACAAATAATTTCGTGTTCCATTCGTAAGAGAATCCGTGGTATTAATTAGAAATTAAAAAATTTTGAAAAATTTATTTTGTTCGATTATTCCGGTTTCTATAATGCACAGCGAACTTCAACGTCATCCAAGATCAGAAATGAAAGAAACATTTTGAGTATTTCGTACCAATCTGCGAATTACTGTAAACGAAGTGTCTCATAATTTTATTAACCACTGTTTATCGAAGTGTCTCATGTACTTTTGTCTCATACTTTAGTCGACCACTGTAGCTCCGTTAACAGCAAGGTCATCGGCGACTGCAAGAGGCAAAGGAGCGAAACGCGATGCCGCGATCAACGTGGACCGTATACGAATGGTTTCGTAGAAAGGAAACAGTCGCCGGCTAACGACGACCAGGTTAAATTTTCGGCGAGTCGGGTTACATCTTTTGCTGACGGTTTTTCCACGAAGCGGGTCAGAGGACACCTGGCCAGGTATAGGGCTCACGTTCTTTTCAGCTTCTGGTAATCTGGGTTTCGAGACCATCCCCGATCGCTGGGAATGGTCCCTTTTCAAACGCGAAACGACAGGAAGCTAACTACATTAGAGTCGTTCTATCCAGCCGGCGAATTTTCCCGGTGAACGCCGCGCGAGCACAGCTCACGCCCAGCACCCAGATTCCGTCGAATCCAGTCTTTCAACACGCCTCGAAGATTACATTCCGCGACCCGACGAAGAAAAAGCGAACGGAGGGGAGGCTTTAAAACGCTTTCCGACGACTCGCATATGGGCCACGTTTAACGTTATGCATAATCGATAGTATCCGACGCAACGGAAAGGAGCAATTGATCAGAGTGCTGTCCCGAAAAGAAGCGTATTCACCGGTTTGCGAGACTCCAGGCTGCCATGAGTGCATAAAGACCTAAATTTAGTTCGCGACTAGGATAAATTGTTTGATAAATAAATTTAGTTCGCGACTAGTATAAATTGTTTGATAAATAAATTTAGTTCGCGACTACTATAAATTGTTTGATAAATAAATTTAGTTCGCGACTAATATAAATTGTATGATGAATAACTTTAGTTCGCGACTAGTATAAATAGTTTGATAAATAACTGTAGTTCGCGACTAGTATAAATTGTATAATAAGTAAATTTAGTCCGCTACTAGTATAAATTGTTTGATAAATAAATTTAGTTCGCGACTACTATAAATTGTTTGATAAATAAATTTTGTTCACGACTAATATAAATTGTATGATGAATAACTTTAGTTCGCGACTAGTATAAATACTTTGATAAATAACTTTAGTTCGCGACTAGTATAAATTGTATAATAAATAAATTTAGTCCGCGACTAGTATAAATTGTTTGATAAATAAATTTAGTCCGCGACTAGTATAAATTGTTTGATAAATAAATATAGATTAAGACTACCTTTTTGTAGGAAAATGTAGAAAATAGTTTTATACTTTATGTAAAGACTAGATATATTTAATATACAGGGTGTCCCAAAATAAGTGTAACTCCATGAACCATGGGTGAGTTGAGTTTTGACTCATGTCCCCATGATGCGTAGAATACAATGCAATAACACAAAAATTGTTATATTTTATATTTTGCATTTTTATATTTTATATATTTTTTAGTCTATATGTTTGATATTCTATATTGATATTTTATATTTTGATAGATTATAATAGATAATGTAGACAAATGAAACGGAACGAAATTGTAAAGGGAACGGGACTCTTTGTAACCCGTAATGGGAACAAATAAACTATTACATCCATACAACACAAAAATTTGCCCTTGAAATTCAAGCTCAAGGACAATTTTGCGGCAACTTGTACATAAATAACAAAATTAAAATTTGGATATGATTTTATTTAGATGTTTTATCTTCCACGAGCTAAAATTAGTATCTACGTTAGCAACGTGACTAGTTTGATTAAAGATTCAGCGACGAATCTAATTAGCAGACGAATCAACAAAGTTTCAGAAAAGTATTGAGCCCACTCGTGGAATGCAAATAGAAAGGTCTCCGGGTCGACTTTTCATTTCCTTTAATCAATTGCCGTGCCTCTTAACTGGAGGTTATCGAGTTCAACCTCGGCAGAAACACATAATGAACTAGTGTTGTAATTACATTTCGCCTCGTCATCTGGGACAATGGATGTTCAAACTTTCGATCTACAGCTCCATGCACCAAGTTTCGAGAAGATTTCTCGATCATTTCAAGAACGCTTCGTTACACTCCGTTCTTCTACGCGACCTTGTAAGGTAAAGGTACTAGCAGTTGACCAATTAAGAGAAGTTTTCCACGAGAACAATAGTAACCATTTACTCTGTCATCAAATAGTGAGAGTCGATGTCTAAAGGCACTTTTTAAGTCTTCTAAATTACGTACCAAGGCCACTTTTTTAAAAAAATTTACTTGTACAAATTTAAGAAACATATTTAGAAATTCACTAATTGCTTCAGAAGTTGACCACTCATTATACGTAGGATAATAAAAGAGATCGGTTAGTTTAACAAAAAAAATTGGGCTGTATTAAAGAATAAAGTGTAATTGCGACTGGTGGGTGCATCGTATTATCACTAGACTGCGGATTTTATGCATTTATGATAAAAATGTGTACATAGAATACAAATCAGTGAACATATTAAGAAGACTTAAGGCAACCAATGTATAAGTTTCACGTTAATAACATAATTAAAAGAAGAAACAAGTTTTTATTTGGCCCCTGTGTTTTGCATCAATGCAGGCATTTTTTATTTTGCATAAGGATCCGCAGTCTATTTATTATAAAATATATTCAGTGAATAACAATTATAAGACAAATAGTACAGTCATTGTAATTAAATGTATACGCACTTATTATATCTGTAGTCCACTCCGAATTTAAGTTATAAAGCGATAAAGTATTCATACTAATAACGAAAATTTTAGTAAAAGACTATTCACACTGCATTATGGTCGTCTTACTGGATGTACCAGCGTTGCTAACAGTCATATTTGAAACTCTGTTACGAAAACTTACAACGATGCTTTGAAATATAAATAAGATCAATATAAAATGATTTTCTACACCAGGAATTCTTAATATTTGCTGTTCAAATAAAAAATGCCAATAACTATTGCAGTGCCAGTAATAGTACAATTTACTCTATTGTTATATCAATGTTTTACAATTTTATCTATTGTCATATCAGGTTGGAAGGAAAATTCTATAGTATTTTAAACAAGCACATAATTTTGCTTGTAAATCGAAAACACCTGTTTCTAACGAGTGATTTGGAAACAGGAATTTACAGGTTATCAACGATAACAGCAGGTTGTTAAAAATAATGAAAATTATATAATTGAATAATATTAAACATATACTTTCATAAATTCATTAAAATGTTTTCTTTTAAATACACAACTTTCCTTCCAACCTAACACGTAAGAATGCTAATCCTGCGTTATAAAATTCTAACGTGAACTATAAGTACTCACAAGCTTCTCAGATTCTTCTGTTCCTCCGTCGGATCCACAGCACACTGCCATTTACGCGAATACGTCCTGACAACTGTTAAGCACGAGGCACCGCACTTCTACGCAACACACTTTCCGAAATCGTGACAGCGAACGAGAAGAAGTTACTCCGGCCAGGGTCAAAATAACACTGCGATTGTCACGTCGGTTTTTCCATCAATGGTTAAGGGTGGGGAAGTGTAGCGTTTGCTAATTGGGCGCGGTTGTGTCGGAAGGACTTCAGGTTCAGGAGTGGGAAACTGTCTAGGAAATTCCCTTTTTTATTGTCTTTGGTCGGCAATGGTGATTTATGAGTGGGTAAGTCGAACATGTGTTCATCTGCCGGGGTTGAAGTTGTCGAAGCGGTGTTAAAATAATAATCGGTCACTTCAAAGTCGATTCGCGTGCGTTTTTTACCTGCTGTAACGTTCTTTTCAGATATATCGCCAGTATGAAGAAAGGGTACGCGACAGAACACAGATGATTCTCGAAAAATCAATATCTTGTTAGAACCGATTTCTTTTGTTGCAATCGATCAGCCCTGATCGAAATTGATAAAATTAAGTTCGGTAGTCCGACGCCTTCACCACCGCGCCAACCGGCGATGTTGTAAACGTTGAAAACATTTAGGTATTTATATATCGCACAGAATACAATTTTTTCTTTCTCTGAAATCACATTTTTTATGTAAAATAATTGCCTCTTTCAGTGTATTAACGGTAAAAGTTACTTAATATACTCCCACGGTAAGGGCAACGAGTGTAACTTTTCTCCTCATAGCAAAAACGCCGAAAAAATTCGGTTTTTATTGTTTTTGACGATGAAGCAGCCAGAACAGAAAATCTTTAAAAAATTGACACTGTCTATTATAGTCGTTCATCAGGGAACCAAAAAGTGGAATGGCATGTTTTCATATTTTTTAGAAAGAAATGTTGAAAAAATCTGAAAAAAATTTCAGAAATGCGCCTTAGGATCCAGAATGTGTCACATTTTTTTCAAAATTTTAGAACCCATTTGAGACCGGAAAATGCGCCGAAAAGCGTAAAATCTATTTTACCCTGTAACTACCCTTACGAGCAAGGGAGAGGGCTGAAATATTACTCAGAGGGGTTTTTCTTGGTCAGCTTTCGAATGATTCAAGAGCCATCGAAAAAGGTCTAAGGCCAGTTTCGACCATCTTAATCGGCTAGGCCCTTTGTTTACTAATTATAATGAATATAACTCTCAAACTTTGTTGGAATTTATATTTGTGGAACGTTTTCTCTTTTCGATGATTAGGTGTTGATGTTAAGACAAACTCTGAACAATTGTCTTTGGTATTAACAATTTTGAGGCAAGTGTCCTTTGCAAATGGTCACCGATCCAGAGGTATAGATTCATCTCTAAGATGGACGACCATTACTTTTTATTGACCATGCACAATGGAAAAATTGATTTGGCCAACAATTCGTTCAGCGAGATGAGGTTCCTTTCAAACGTTTTCTCTTTTCGATGACTAGGAGGTGTTGATGTTAAGACAAACTCTAATAACAATGTTCTTTGACATAAACAATTTTAAACTGTCCTTTACAAATGGTCACCGATCCAGAGGTGTAGATTCATATCTAAGATGGACGACCATTACTTTTTATTGACCATGTACAAGGAAAAAATGGATTTCACCAACAATTCGGTCGGCGAGATGCAGTTTCTTTCAAACCTTATCTCTTTTCGATGACTTGGAGGTGTTGATGTTAAGACAAACTCTAATAACAATGTTCTTTGGCATAAACAATTTTGAAGTCTCCTTTACAAATGGTCACCGATCCAGAGGTGTAGATTCATATCTAAGATGGACGACCATTACTTTTTATTGACCATGTACAAGGAAAAACTTGATTTGGTCAACAACTTGTTCGGCGAGATGAGGTTCCTTTCAAACCTTTTCTCTTTTCGATGACTAGAACGTGTTCACGTTAAGACAAACTCGAATAACAATTGTCTTTGGTATTAACAATTTTGAGGCAAGTGTCCTTTGCAAATGTCGGAGAACGACCATTACTTTTTGTAGACCATGCACAAGGAAAAAATTGATTTCGCCAACAATTCGTTCGGCGATTAAACTTGATATTCAACTGGAACGTTCGTCCAACAAATACCGTATTGTATATATATTAAATGCTAAGCGTCGGAGCCATCCATTACCCACAAAGCACCGAGCACGCTTTCACAGAGTAGCAGACTATGTCCGAGTTCCAGCCGTACGTCAGAGTTTCTCTCGACCGGGGACAATATCGACAAGTTTTCATTTATCTTGTTGCTCTCGCGTAAATTAGATGCGCGGTATAAGCATCGATCACGATGATGTATCGACGGAACGGACGAACGAACAAACCAATTGTTTTAACGTCGCGACAGGATGCAGTAAAGCTGGTCACCTGGAAGCGAACACGATTCGTATATCACGGTTAGTTTAAACAAAGCGTTCGCTGACAAAAAAAGCACGAGTAACATGACAAGCAGAAAAAAGGAAAGATGTTTACAATAGAAGAATTGAAAATTGTTTCTGATGTCTGGGAGTTGCGACGGAACGCATAAAAGTCGTCGCAGCTTATAGTTTCACGATTGTTACTTCAATGTTCCTCTTGGACGACCTTTATCAAGCGTTCAAACGTTCATCTATTTTTACTAAAAATAACTTCATTATAGATTGAAACACTGATCCGATATGTGAACCATGCCATCTACAGGGTCTTATGCTGACTTTTTTATAGTAAATCTCTACAGAAAAGCTTTAGAGAGTACACATCACTTTTTCACTGATAATAAATGTCGAAAGGCCCCTATATAGTATAATCAATAGACTACGGATTTTATGCATGTATGATAAAAATGTGTACATAGAATTTAAAACAGTGAACATATTAAAGAGATTTAAGGCAACCAATGTATAAGTGTCACGATAATAAGATAATTAAAAGGAGAAACAACTTTTTATTTGGCTCCTGTGTCTTGCAATCACTGCAGACATTTTTTATTTTGCATAAAGATCCGCAGTCTAATAATCAGACTACGAATCTTTATGCAATTGTAACGAAATTGAGCAGATGAAATTCAGAAATGTTTATAAGTTTTAAAACTTGGAAATCCCAATACATGATTTCTCTTCTATTAAAATCATTAAGGAAAGAAATACCGTTCGATTTAGTTTCTATTTCTTGCAATCGATGCAGACAATTTTTATTTTGCATAAAGATCCGCAGTCTAATAATCAGACTACGAATCTTTATACAATTATAACGAAATTGAGCAGATGAAATTCAAAAATGTTTAAAAGTTTTAAAACTTGGAAATCCCAATACATGATTTCTCTTCTATTAAAATCATTAAGGGAAAAAATACCGTTCGATTCAGTTTCTATTTCTTGCAATCGATGCAGACAATCTTTATTTTAGATAACGATTCGCAGTCTAATAATCAGACTACGAATCTTTATACAATTATAACGAAATTGAGCAGATGAAATTCAGAAATGTTTAAAAGTTTTAAAACTTGGAAATCCCAATACATGATTTCTATTTTATTGAAATCATTAAGGGAAGAAATACCGTTCGATTCAGTTTCTATTTCTTGCAATCGATGCAGACAATTTTTATTTTGGATAAAGATCTGATTACAGTAGCGTAATTTTATTTGTTTTTCAATTATTTAACTTTGTTCCACCAATTCGATCATCTTGAAACTTTCAAATATATTAGATATGTATGTAGCAGAACTTTGTTTCTGAATTTTTTGGTAGGTTTTCTTCAAAGGGTTGCCTGCAACCGCCACTCCTAAACAAATAAACGTTTTTTCTACCCTTCATAATTTGCTCACAATTGTGAAAATGTGTATAACTGTTTATACTGATAACTTTAGTGATACTAACCAATGTAACAGCTGTTGAATCGTGTCCATTCTTGTCTCGGTTATCTCAATAGTTAGTATTGTACTTCGTCAGTGTGTTACACGTTAGTCTACCCTATGGGGTGAAACGCACGGAGAGAAGAGGGGCGCGGCTTAATAATGCATAAAAGAGATGTGAGTCATTGGTGAGTCATCAATGAAACGATCGAAGGACGGTGTCCACTGTTCTTTATCATTCTACCAACTCGAACAGGTAAGAAATGGAACAACATACGCGAAGACTTTGGTACCGCTTTAGTACGAAGACTAAAATTGAGTACTTACGTAAAATTCATTGCGGAATATCTGTGGTTGTCCGGAAAAATGCCGCATGTCACAATTTCAAAGAATTTCAGTTGAATAATTGCGCTTCATAATACAAGATTAGGGAAAAAGTCATGAAAATCAGTTCGAAAGGCTAAGATAATGCAATTTAACCGATGTTCTACGTTCAATTCACACACATACGGCAGGACAATACGAGTCCTCGATATTTTGAGATTACCACGATCACTCATATCATTTCGTTGTGATTGGTGATTTTTTATTCTTGTTAATCTGCTTATACTAAATTTATTTTGTATAAAATAAAACGAGAAGAATTCAATATATTTTATATTTTTATTTTACCAAGGGTAGCATAGTATTTCGTACAAGTGATTCGACAAAGAAAGAAAAGATTCAAAATCAATTGTTATCTAGCTTGAATCTTTTGGATTGTATTCTTTAAAAAAAAAATTAAACCGACTTCGAAAAAAAATGAACTAAGAAATATTTTCCATTTTATAAAATAGTAAATATAATACAATCTTTCTCGGAGGTGGCGCGAAGTTGAAAATTTTCCAAATTACAGATGTTGCTGATTATGATATCATTGGAATATGGCATACTTGGAAATCAATAGGTGGGAAGAAAAGTTGCATTAATATGTGAAAGTACGTAGAAGAATTTTAGGTTTATCGTAATTTCCAGTGTCAATAAGTTTCCATTTTGCGCCGCCTCCGAAAAAGATTGTGTTATATTTACTATTTTATAAAATGGAAATTATTTCATATTTTTTAGTACATTTTTTTCGAAGTCGGTTCAATTTTTTTAAACAAAATTTTCTTTTATTTCACACTTTTTCTAAATGTACGAATAGGTCTCCTTTTGCCAGAACAATACTTATTAACAATAACAAATTCTATAAATTTTTGCAAGTGTGATCATCGCGGAAAATTTACATACATTCTACATTAATTTCCAAAATATATATATGGCGCATGCGCACAGCACGAACATAAAGTACAAAGTCGGTAAGTCAGTAGTCGCTAAGGTAGAGCGTAACATTGAAATGATAAAAAAATTTTGTTCGACGCGTCAAAAATCCTTCTGGCGATCGTCATTTCAGTGAAAAAAGAATCTATTTTCAAAATTTCATCGAATTCTGAGTCGTACCATAAACGGAAGAACAGCCGATTGTTCTTCCTGAGAACCACAGAAATTCTGTCGAGCAAATTCTGCGCGTCTACACGAAATGCGAGAAATCAGGATCAAGTCAGCGAGGCCACGATAAGCCCAGGGGGGAACTACGAGGGGTAGTATAATTTCGCATGACGCATTGCACATCGGCGATGAAACGACTTATCGATACGTGGCTACGCAGAGCGTTTATCAACAAGTTGCATTGAGCTGCTGTGCCGCAGATTATGGATATCTACTGTGCGTCAATGTCGCGAATACCGATGGCCACCGCGAGGTAAAGCGAGACGGAATTCCCAGGGCGGTAGACGTGTCCCATTAAAATAATTGTAGTTCCCGCGTCGTTAACTAACGGCTATGACGGATGACAACACTTGATTTATTATCACGTGGGCGATGATGCTGTTCGCCGGTGTAGGAGCACCAAGGAATGACCACAGTCATGTCGCGTGCCATTAACCCCCGAGGAAATTTGGAAGTTGTAAATTCGGGGATCAGAGTTGCTCGAACCCTTAAGCAAACTATATATCGAGGCCGATGCTACACCCCACTCCAATTTATGCTAATCATTTAATGCGTGACTATTAATAATATAATTGTTCGTGGATTTATATGAAATTTACTACCTCGCTACTACGCTTCCGTATATTACCAGTTCGACAAATATGAGGCACCACTAAAAATTCCTGCACCGTTATTCAAAATAGCTCAATCAATTGCCGAACGTTTAAATATTATATGGGTTCTTATAACAATTTCATGTCTATAAAATTTCAAAAATCATAGGGACTATTTCGGATAGGTAGAAATGTTTAATTTTCCAGTTGAATATCTTCGAGTGCAAAAGTTAAATATAATTTAATCGAATCATTGCATTTTTAAAGTATCTTTTAAAGATCCACTTGGGGGTTAAATTTTGATATTCGTACCTTATTTAGATACGATCAGTTTTATCATATTTTCTAGTTTGAAAATTTGTGTAAATAGTTGATTTGTGTAAATACTTGATTTGTTTGGTCGAACATGTCTTGTCAGCGGTAATTTTCAAGGAGAGAACTTCAATTGTGGTGGTTGAGAATTCTTTGTAACATTTAACATTGACATTTTTGAGACATTTATGTCCTACTAACTGTAGGAAGAGGAGGCGTGGATGATTACTGTGGCGCGTCATAGCTTGAGTGACTAATTCCAAGGGTCATGAAGAGTTGAAGCTTGTTTTGTAGATAAGAATCCTACTATGACAAACAGGTACTAATAGAACAAATGATCATCCATCATCATTTTTAAAGACCACAATGTTATCGTTGTTTTATTGCCATGAATCAAGCAAAACAGGATTTCAGGATAATAACGAACTGCTGCTTAAAAGTATCTGGACACTTCCTTGATTTTTATAAATATCTGAAAAAAGTTATGATATCTTTGGTAACATATTTTGATAATAATTTATCAAATATCAAACCGATAATGACAAAAAATAATTAGATCTATTCACTTTTTCATTGTTTCAGTATCAATAAGGTGTTACTCAAACTAAGATGTCTCACAAATGTTTTCAGATTTGGGACATCGTTTCTGGACTTGTCTGTCTATGTGATCCCATAGTTTTTTTTTTACTTAATAAAATTGAATAACTAAACTATTTACTTTTGTACTATTAGATTACATACAGTGACTCCCACTAATATTCGACATCGTTTCTGGACTTGTCTATCTATGTGATCCCATAGTTTTTTTTTACTGAATAAAATTGAATAACTAAACTATTTACTTTTGTACTATTAGATTACATACAGTGACTCCCACTAATATTCGAACACTATTAGAAAGATAATTTTTTTAACATGGTACTGTACGATTTGAACTTATTAGGGAAGCTAGATCAATTAGTTTGCCACAGGATATGAAACAAAAATTTTTTCGAAAATTGATAGAAATTGTAGAAAAAAATACTAAAAGTTGCATATCACAACTTTTTTATTTCAGTCTACATTCAAAATTTAAAATATTATTTTTGCAGATCTGTGTGAATTAAACATATTCCGAAAATTTAGATATAAACAGAAAGAAATTTATAAACAAAGACAACGGTGATTTGAATCATCTGAAAAAATTGTGTCTCTACTTCCTAATTTGTTTCAAATTATTAAAGAGGCCCTTGCTATGAAAACATTGCAATTTTTGAATTTTTTTTGTCGTTTATGGAACTTAACCCTTCAGTTTTTATTCAGAATATGCATCGCAGAATCATAAAAAGACAAATTCATCATGTCGCAACATCTCCAAAAGCTCAAGTCATTTAGTCTCGAATCTGATGTCTTTAATGCTGCGTACTGACCAGAAAATTTCACTTTGAAACTTCAATTCGTTCAATACTCTGCCAATATTTTCTGTATATCTTTCTGTTTGCCAAACCATTTATGTCTGTACGAAGCCTAGAAAACATTTTTGCGGAAGAATCCATTATAAACGTACAATTCCGTCCGTCCAGAAGATGAGTCAGTGAAGTCACTGAACGCATATTCTTCCCATGTTTCGCTTCTCTGGACGTTCATTAAAATATCGATAGGGAGCTAAAGCTAAGCGTTCGTAAGCTCTTCGTACATGCTGAAAAGACGACCCACAAGTTTGTAGACATGTATGTCAGACTATAGATCAGGCGTGAGTATAGACTGCCTCATGGTGCATTGACCTGGCTCCGTCGAAATCGAGAGCAACGAAACCACATACACTCCGAGTAATTTACACGGAGCATAGTAAGATAGATAGTTTTCCGCAGCCGCCGAACATTGGGCTCGCGAGATCGAGAGAATCCCGATCCTCTTTATGACAACGGGAGTTATTTGCACCGAAACGTTGCCCCCGGGAGCAATTCCAGAACGCTTGTTGCTCGTGCCTGCTACAGAGACGATTCTAATCCTCGGTCTACCGATGGGCACCATCGATTGAAAACTATCGACTAAATCGATGGTAATTAACTGCTATTTTCAGTGGAATAATTTTTTTAATTATCGACTGAATAGTAACTGATTCAGTCGCGTTAATGGCGGCAGTTTTGAACACATTTTATAAGATTTACTAGTACCAAATATATCAACTCATTAGCGATATTGAATAATTCGCTCAATGTGTATATAGTATAAATAACAATTATTCCACTGTAAATATTGTACAATTGTTAAGGATGTTTTGGAGGTAAAAACGCAACAAAATTTTTGGAGACTTGACGAGATATAATTCTTACTAAATGAATTATACCAACTTAAAGTTTGCAAATTTTAACACGTCTTTTTATGAAGAAATTTTTAAAATTCTACTTCGAACCCTATTTAATCCTTGGAAAAACGCAACTAGAAACTCCAGTTTTTTTATACAGAGTTTAAAATTATGTAAAATTATGTAATTAATTATGTTGAAAATTTATTAGGATTCACTAAACAGTTTCAGAGCAACAACTTACAAACTGTTACAAAACGTAAAATTTCTCACTTTTTTTGTTATTATTAGATTATCAGAACATAATTTAACGCATATTTTACATGTTTATTTTCAATAATAACCATGAATATTGCTTTCTGAAGTATTTTTAATCTATTTAAATATTTATTTTTAACTTTTTATTGCGTAATTATATATATTGAATATCACAAATTTATTTTCTTCAAGTCCAAATCATAAAAATAAATACAACATAAAATCAATAATTAAACGAAAGCTTCTTAAATTAATGTATTTTTTTAATGCAAACTATATTCGTGAATGGCTTTCATTGCCAATATATTGATGGATTTCGAATTTCTTGTACTTTTGTCTCTCATTGTGCCTCCAGAATATCATTAAATAACAATACTAGTTTTAGCGTAGATATTTTTGTAAAAAAGAAGGGTCATCGCTCGATTTTTTTTGCAAAAATAGTGTTTCATAATTATACCCATAACTATTAGACATACTTTTAAAAAGTCCATTAACACTTTGCCTTTGTATTGCATTATTACTAAAGGGTAAGTAATAGATTTAAACGTTTTTAAATTCTGGTTTACAGTCACCTATCACTAATTAATGTCAATTAATTAATGTCAATAAGTTTGAAAGTACAATTTTTTCGCTGTAAGAGTGACTGAGAGATGAGACATATCGTTGGCGTAGACTATAGCCCGCAATCTAGACGTGACCACTAAAACGAAATTTCAGTCGACTAAACATTCGATAGTATGTAGCAACTAAATAGTAATTAGTTGATTGTTGAATTTAGTCGATGGTGCCCATCACTACCTCGGTCTTCGCCGCATCGGTATATAAAATTTTTCCGGGGGTTCACTGACATACACGGCGAGCCATCGACTACCTTATAGTTCGCGCACTTTCGAAACTCGCTGCACATTACCCGTCGGGGAAATTGATCGAGATACCGATAGGAGAACGACAGGGATAATTGAATAACGGGGATAATAATTCTTCTTAAATGCCAGTGGGGGTCCCGTATAAATTCTGAATTAATTGATAATTCGAGATGGAGCCGGTTACCATCACCGATCTCATCGGATAATGGCGGAACGAAGAAGTCCACGGGCTCACGATCTTCGAATAAACCACGCCGGCGGCCGATGAATCATCAGCCGTAGATCACTAACGCGCCGCTAAACACGCTCGATCGTACCAATAACTTGAAAACGAGGCGTTGCACCGCGTGTCGGCGTTCGAGAGAATCACCTTTTTAACCGTAAAGCCAATAATGAACGTTTTCTCTGACGGTCAATAAAGAAGTCTTCGTTTCTAACACTTTCGCAACAGTTTTATGCCGTAAATCAGTTTTGTTCAGCGAGCCTTGTTGCAAAGTTACGGGCAAATGACGTCGTTTGAATTGAAGCGGAGTGGGAAAGAACGTGGAAGTATTTCGTTGCCCTTTATTCATAAATATTCTGGTTATTTATAAACAATAAAGATCCGTTCAGGCCAGAAAATTAATCCCCATTATTTTCTCTGTACAGAAAATTATTTTGAACAATAGTTCCTATAAAACTTCCTCTGTTTAGGGGAACGATTTGTTATTGAAGTACAAGTTACTGTTGTAAATAAATGTTTAATTGTTTTAATTTTTTACTTAAATAATATGTAATTATCTAATAATGCCATATATATATTATATAATTTGTTGTGAAAAACACTACGTATATATGAGTAAATAGATATTTTTTCTTATGAATATATAGATTAGTTATTTTTTATAAAAAAACTGTATTTATGCGAGTACTATTTATTGTTGGCAAGAAAAAATTTTCTAGCTCTTTAAAAACTTTGAAATTTTGTAAATTATAATTTATTACTCTTCCGACTCAAAAGGTTGTCGACCCCTAAGCTAAATGGAAACAGAAAGGAATCTTTCTTGGTCAGATATCGAACGAGCCACTTCCGGCCAAATCGGCTGAAGGGTGTTTTTGATTCCTAACTTCTTTTCGATATATTTGCAATAGTTATAATATGTGACCGAACTATAATAATTTTAACAAACAGAAGACAGTACCTCGCTGACTAATAAATACCTTTTATAAAAAAGACCCTGACTATTGCAACAATTAATATTAGGAGGAATAATCAACATAATTGAAAATTTAATTAAAAATCGTGCAATTTTTGACCACGCTTTCAATTCAAATATACAAACGCAACTCTCGATAACGTCGACTAGTTGTAATAGTATATAATATACGGCCGAACTATAGTAGTGTTAACAAACAGAGGACAGTATCTCACTGATATAATAAATACCTTTTATAAAAAAGACCCTGACTATTGCAACAATTAAAATTCGGAGGAATAATCAACATAATTGAAAATTTAATTAAAAATCGTGCAATTTTTGACCACACTTTCAAATCAAACATACAAACACAGCTCTCGATAACGTCGACTAGTTGTAATAGTTTATAATATGTGGCCGAACTATAGTAGTGTTAACAAACAGAGGACAGTACCTCACTGACTAATAAATACCTTCTATAAAAAGACCATGACTATTGCAACAATTAATATTAGGAGGAATAATCAACATAATTGAAAATTCAATTAAAAATCGTGCAATTTTTGACCACACTTTCAATTCAAATATACCAACGCAACTCTCGATAACGTCGACTAGTTATAATAGTTTATAATATACGGCCGAACTATAGTAGTGTTAACAAACAGAGGACAGTATCTCACTGACTAATAAATAACTTTTATAAAAAAGACCCTGACTATTGCAAAAATTAAATTTCGGAGGAATAATCAACATAATCAACATAATTGAAAATTTAATTAAAAATCGTGCAATTTTTGACCACGCTTTCAATTCAAACATACAAACGCAACTCTCGATAACGTCGATCAGCACAGGCGCTGTAAAGCGTCCGACTGCGAAATCTCTTTCGATCAGGATTGCGACAGTGTGTCGGTAAATTAATCGGTGCGGCAGGCTGCGTGGCGTGTCGTTCAATTACGAATTAATCGAATTCGCGGGGCGGTTTCGAGAACAACGGTAAACCGTGCATCACCGACGCCAGTAATTTTCCCAATCTTCACGGAATATCTCGAGTTGGTAATTATGCCAATTACTGGACGACCTTAGGTTAATAAATACTAATGCTGTCCCCGTCCGGTACAAATGTTTCTATGGCCGTGTGCCGCGACAGGCCTCGCTAACGAGCGATAATTTCTCTCAAGGCGATGATGCGAAAAATTCGCGCTTCCTATAAGAAACCGAATGCAATCAACGGTCGCCCGTTGTCCGGCGCGGTGCAGCGCACGTGATGCACGCGATGCACTTCCGTCGTCGTCCGCGAACGAAAATGAGTACGTGATTTTCATAGATTTTTTTTTTCTTTAATGGCAGAGAATCAAAATTGCGGCTTAAGTTAATTCGAGGTTCGCGTTATTGTTCGAGGATAACGATACGATCGCCTCGCCTCGAAATTAACACATTGCGAACGAAGAACGCTTGAATCGTTTAGAGAGCTTTTAATCTGCGTTGTTGATGCTTTGGACGAGCTCGCGAAAATTATTACATTGTTGCAAACCTTGAAGCGGTTTACGTAACTGTCTGTGTACTTCGAACTTCGGTTGTCGGTGCAGTTGCGTCTCTAGTGTCTGCGCGAGATCGTAACGCGATTGAAATACGTCGGAATGTTGTTGATCTACAGTTGCACCGGTACAAACAAAGAACAGTTGCGCCGAATTTAATTTTAATATCACTGTTGCAGAGCTATTTCATGCTCGGATTTTCATTAGAACCGTAGCCGCTGGTTATGGTAACTTGATTCTCGTACGTTCATCGGAAATGTTCATGATTATATTATTTATGCAACGAAACAAATGCACTGAACTCGTCGAATTATGCGCACAGTATTCTTTCAACGCATAATTCGACGAGTTCGGCGATTCGTTTTATAATGAGGGAAATGTTTTTTTCATAATATGACATGAATCTTATCCGCATATTTAAACAAAAATATTGTATATCTAATATTACATAAAGATTCGTTTTATGATAAGAAAAAAATATTTTTTTCATAATATAACATACATAAATATTATCAGAATATTTAAACGAAAATATTCTATTTCTAATATGACATGGAGATTGATTTTATATGAAAAAAAATTTTTTTTCGTGATATGACAAATATTATCTGCATATTTAAACAAAAATATTTTATTTTTAAAGTTTCATAAAGATTCATTTTGTGAGAAAAAATATTTTTTTCATGATATCAAATAGAAATATTATTTGTATATTTAAACAAAAATATTTTGTTTTTAATATTAAATAAAGATTCGTTTTATAATGAGAAAAAATATTTTTTTCATGGTATGACATACATAAATATTATCCGCATATTTAAAAAAAATTCTATTTCTAATATTCCGTAAAGATTCATTTTATGATAGGAAAAAAATATATTTTTTATAATTTGACAAATATTATCTGCATGTTTCAACAAAAACATTCGATTTCTACTATTACATAAAGATTAATTTTATCGTAAGAAAAAAATATTATCTACATATTAGGAAAAATATTCTATTTCTAATATGAAATATAAAGATTCATTCAATATTTAGAAATAAATATTTTTCTCGGAACATGAAATCCTTGTTATTTAATATAAAATTTTAAATCAAAATAATTTTTTCATGAGTGGACCAAACGGTTTCAATTTCTTAAAAAATTTCAAAGATGTGTTTTGTCTACTCGTATAAATTACATACGTTCTGTAAATTTCATTGAAATTGGTTAATTGGTTTACAAGAAAAATTGCAATTTTTACCACACAGTTATTCTTATTTAAAGTGTGTGCGATCAATTATGCTCCTGATTGTATAACTGCCCAGAATTCGTCCGAAAATCGATTGCAACGCTGACACAAATGGCAAATCAAAAAGCCAATCGTACCCATGGTCGTCGCATAGAATTTCATTGAATTCATATATCGAAGGATTAATATACAATACAGTCTATTGTATACCATACAATACAGTCTATTGTATATTACACAATACATTTGTTTTCATAAAATTATTTCAATCTGCGGATCCGTAAATCCGATTTTCCGTATAGCAGGAAGCTTTTTACGTAATAAGGGAGGACAATTTATTCGATGGATGCGGTTTTTGCTGTTTCGTTCAATGGAATGTGTGATATACCGGCATACTAAAATATTCCTGGGACGGGGGAACGGCGCCATTATCCGAATTGAAAACATCGCAGCTAGCAGATAGGGCAATAGGCAACCTGAAGAGCCGGTGGTTTCACTTTCTGGCTTATTTCCAGCGTCCCGGAAACCCGAATCTGCGTTATGTCTCGATCGATAGATTTTTTTCTCGTCCGGAGTTCTGTCACCGACGCACAAACGTATGCCAATACTTTCTTAAATGTGCAACTTCAGTTTTAGCATAAACACGAATTTCTACAAGTCAGTCATTGTTTTTTAAGCACATTTATTCAAAATTATTTCTCAATTCTCAATCATCATTTATCAAATTCCTTAACCCTTAGCACTCTAATGGTGACTTTGAGGCACCATTAAAAATTACTGTACATTATTCAAAATATTGTATACATTATTAAATACATGGGTATCTAATCAATGTAGCAACTGTAGATACCTTCAGTCATGTGAACTTTCTCACTATTGTGAAGTTGCTTTTTGAATTATTTTGTTTTAAAACAAATGTTTGAAAAAGTGTTTAAAAATGTTTAATCGATAAATTGAATTCATTGGAGAAGGGTCGTAGTGTTAAGATTTAAAATTGTTACTTTTAAATCATTTATTTTAATGTTATAAGTTACAAATAAAATTACATAGTTAATTTCAGTCTTATAAATTTATTTGAGGATCCAATTCAATAATCCTTAGTTATCCTCTAAAATCAATTACTAAACAGTTAGGTATTGTATGAGGTATTATATCAATATCACATCCATACAATTTTTAAAATCATAGGTAATGGAAATATTCCAGGTAGGAAAACATGTTTAATTTTGTAGTTAAAGTAGCTCAGAGTGGTTAATATCTCCATTAGACTTAAAGATAGGAGAAAATATTCTGATTATAGTCGTTTTCAAGGTCTTTCGAGGGCAATCGATAATTTATAACTTGATAGTGTTGTGGCTGATGCAGAGACGAGTTCAATGATGTTAGTCCAGTCGCCAGGTACTTTTACCTGGAAAGTATTCCGAACTCAATGAAATTTTGACACGTCATTTAGGGGTACTCTGGGGTGTCGTATCTGAGTTTTCGACCTCGAGGACCCTGTGCTAACTTGGGGAGGGGGTAAAGACCACGATTTTTATCACCTTGCTTTGGTTTTTCGCTTGGTACTCAAAAACTATGGGTCCTAAGTTTTCGTGTTGATTTTTGGAAAGAGCATTAGGGGGGTAGAGTACCACCCACGTGACATTATTAGAATCTAACCAGAATCTAATTAGATTTTGGGCCAAAACAGGGGTTTACGCGGGAATTTTTCACGTCCTCATACGATTATATTTTGAGCTGAGTGAGGGCTCATTCGAAAGAGGAAGGTTGCACGCAGTGCGGTCTTCTCATGTTTTTGTTAGATAATGTTTATATGAAGCAATATGAGTACCCAAAGTAGGCGAAAAAAATGAAGAAAAATTCCGGAGATTCTAATGTATTTTTCGTGCTCAAAAAGATTTTTCTCGCGAAAGAATCGAGAAGACCGCATTGCGTATAACCTTCCTCTTCCACATGAGTCCTCACTCAGCTCAAAATATAATCTTATGAGGACGTGAAACGTTCCCGCGTGATCGCATTCAATTGTTCCCCAGATTCCCTTCATGAAGGGTGAGTAGGAGCCATTTTAGTTCAGCTACTTAGACGAGATGGCGCTTAGTCAGGTGAACTATCAGCGCAGATTCGAAACAACAAAAGTGTAAAGGACGTGAAGTCATTCGGATCCATTAATAGCAATAAAGATATTGATAAAAAGAAAAAAACCTGTATTGATAGCGAAACTGAAGCGTTAGATTGATACAAATGTATGCTCATCACTGTTGCCAAATTGGTTTTCCGCGCGGAGGTTGGTCACAATGAAAAATACCAGTCACGTGATTACCCTACCCCCTTAAATTTCCTTCAAATTTCACTGTTCAATTGTAATTTTCGGCCCAATAGGCACCGAGAGAATTAGGGAAAGAAAAAAATTGGGAAATTAAGTGTCAACTGACGAATATAAGAAAAGACGGAGCAAATTATACTGTCCAATAACAAAAATGTTTCCATGTAACTATCGGGTGCATCTTACACAGTTTTTGGCGCTGATTGCGAATCTGGCCTAAATATTTCTCCTACACGCCCAGTTTTTGTGCACCTGCTCAGCTTGAAGCAAGGCCTTTTTTCCTTCCCTAGGGATTTTCCTGCTCCCCTCGATACTGGGGATGTTGACAAGGACCCGTTCAACAATTCACTTGCCAGACATCTTGCCCGAGGTAGTCCACAGCGTGTTCTTCGCTAGCTTGAAAAAAGGCCTCGTTTCAACTTGTTTCACGGCACGAACATTTTTGAGCGAGTTCCACCTGTGTTACAGATACAGCTCACTGTGCGTCGGCCATAATGCTGCTTTCCCATTCAGCAGCCTACGCTGCTGTCCGGTGAGCACGTGATCAGAATGTCAAGCAGCGATATTTATCGGAAGAGCTTTCTTCATCGGCTTCTTTTTTTAGCGGATCACTGAAATGTTCTGGTCGTAGCATCGTCGATTGCCGCAGCTTCTGGCATGAATTTAACGCGATCGCGACGGAGAAGAAAATTTATTTAAACACGAAATCGATCGACCTTGTTTCCCGGGTATTTTTAAGTGTTTGGAGAGTTTCGAACGGTCATGCGCCGTTTGGTGTTACACGTCTGCGATGGCATTTGTCCTTTTTCTTTATCGTTGGAAACAGCGAATAAGGGGGAAAGGTTGTCCGCGGTGAAATACAATTTTCGTTTCGTTAGATCGCGCAGTTTTGCCGCGGCCTGTATGATGCGAAGAATGCGGAAGAACCATAATGACCAGGCATAAATGGAAGTGACTAATTCCAGTAAGCTATTCCACGATGCTGTTTCCGATAAACACTTGGTACTTCTGGTACGACCTTGTTGTAATTATTCGCAAATGAGTATTGCTACGCACATTTGCAAGTTCATACGTTCTTTCAGCAGTCCGATAATTAATCAAGAACGAATAGAAATTACTGGTTCTTCCAACTAATTCCGCGACTCATTGGTTCTAACGATCACGTTTTACTCTTCTTCCGCGACCTCGATGACTATTCCTATGGAAATGTGATTGTTTTTAAAGCTTCTACCCCGCTTCAACGACGAGCTACACCTAATATCAAAATTCATGTTTTGCTTTCTATTATATTACTCGAGAAATTATGTCAGACTGACTTTTAAACAATTAATAATTTATTCTGAATTATATAATACCGATGGCACACCTGGCCATATCCAACTTGCTACACAAATCTGTAAAGAATGACAGTAAAAATGGTATTGTGCTATTTATTGAAGAAAATGCAAATATTGATTTCTTGAAATGAAACAAGAGAATGTCCCTAAGTAATGTAGAAAAAGACCAAAATAAATAGATGCACATGTCAGAAGTTATTTTGTCATAATCTATTCTTTATGCTCATTAAAGACGATTCTTCTTTTAATATCAAATCTAATATCAAAATCCATGTTTTGCATTCTATTATACTAGTCGAGAAATTATGTCAGACTGACGTTTAAACAATTAATAATTGATTCTGAATTATATAATACCGATGGCACAGCTGGCCATATCCAACTTGTTACACAAATCTGCAAAGAATGACAGTAAAAATGGTATTGTGCTATTCATTAAAGAAAATGCAAATATTGATTTCTTGAAATGAAAAAACAGAATGTCCCTAAGTAATGTAGGAGAGACAGAGACTAAAATTTTCGATTTTGGAAACGCATATAATTTTCTGGATTCTTATAGAAAAAGACCAAAATAAATAGATGCACATCTCAGAAGTTGTTTTGCCATAATTCTTTATGCTCATTAAAGACGATTTTCTTCTTTCCTGTATCCTATTGTAGACTCTTGTTCATCTTTCAGTTTTTTTTATTTCTAACTTTCTCGCGATTGTTTGTATATATTTTTTAATAAAATATATGCGTATGCATACACATATACATATACAGGGTGTCCCAGCATCGGTAGTACAACCGTGGATGGGGTGATTCTACATGAAAAAACAAATCGTAAATGAAGAAAAATATTTTTTCTTCGAGACTTCGTTTTCGAGAAAATCAGTTTTGAAGATTCAGCGAGTACTAGTACACTTAACTATGGTTTAGATGGATGGATCTCAGTAGAAGCCAATGTCACTTATAAGTAGTACTGATAGCATTAGTATCAACATGATGTGCTGTATTACTCATTTCCAACAATGTTTGCATTAATATATGTTCTCGGCGCACTGATTCGATCAATAATCTTTTATTTTTAATTATACTCTTTTGAATGAAATTAGGAAAAACGTTATGCGTTCTAAAATTTCAAAGAAATAATTTTCTGTTACTGATCTTTGCAATTGTAATGTTTGTGTTCGACCAATCCTTGACAATCCGAAACGTATCAATCCCCAACACTCTTGACATTGACGCAAAAAAGACTATCCTCATTGTGTGTATAATTTTCGCCATCCATGGTAGTAATTAATATTTCTCGATCGTAAATTTTAATAATATATAATTAATATATGTTCTCGGCGCACTGATTCGATCAAAAATCAATTATTGTGCGCCGAGAACATATATTAATTATATATTATTAAAATTTACGATCGAGAAATATTAACTATTACAATGTTTGCATTGTTGATTCTTTCTAGTTTCGCTCGTTATGATTCTAGAAAAGTTTTCAGGAAAAAAATTCAAGACAATTACAAAGGCCTGTCTGAAAATTCCGGCGAACTGCAAAAATCATAATTTTTGAAACGGTACACAAAACCCTCAGAAAAAAAGTTTCACTTTTAAAAGAATGCAGAAATGAAATTGATTTTTTGAAAATGAAAAAGCGGAGTGTCCCCGTAAGCAGTGTAAGCGTTCGCGAAAGTTGTATATCAGGAAGTAGTATGTACCGATGCAGTTAGTCACGGAAATAATCGTGGGGATGGTAGTTGCAGCTCCGGAATTTAGGGTGACAGCTAGCAGAGTGCGATAGCGTCTCGCGACCGCCGAGGTGCTCGGGTGCAAGCGTACTCGACCCAGAAGTGTCGCTAATAAGCTGTGCGTGGTGGTAAAAACGTAGGGATCAATTAGGGTTAACAGTCGTAATTTCGCGGCATTCCGGGATCCTATCTGCTGCGCTACGTAGGAAAATGCGACGCTCCAGAAACGGGACTCAAAAGCCATAGAAATACCGATTTCCACGGCTGGCGTTGCGTGTTTAATTACATAACTGGATCGACCTATTTACGCAGGCACCGTGCGCCGCGATTTCAAATTTGAAAAGGTCCGGCCCATCGGATCGTGAAAAACTGAAAATATATTCGCGAATTTGTATCTGCCGATTTCCCGGATCGACCCGGCAGCCCGCAGAAAAATAATAATGTCCGAACCACGACGAGTCGAATGAACGCTTTCACATTTTTATTTTATAACAGTGGAACTGTAAAGTCACACTAGAAATTGTTACGTAAATTTCTTCGTTCAAGCTCGTTCTAAAAATTGCGAGAAATTCAAATGAATTTTTTTTTTTTTATTAAGCTTTGAAACCCCACATGGGATTATTAGCAGCATGCACTTGGTTGTGCATGCTAACATTACAAAATTGACTTACAAACTAGGACGGATTCAACACAAAGAACATTTTCAAGTACAATATCAAAATTACAGAAATAAACAGTGAGATTTCAGAAATCCATGTATATAGAATAGGGGGCAAAGAGAAGGTCCACATAAAAAGGAATTTATGGTATAGGGTGGAAAATAGCCCTTGTTACAAAGTTTGCGGGTCAAAATATCCCTATTATTCTTATAAATTGGACATTGCCATAACACATGATCAGGATCCTGTACCAGACAGCCATATGGACAGCTCGTATCATCAGCGAGATTAATCTTAAAAAGGGAATTCAAATGAATTAAATATTGAAAAATTTGTGTGTACATTCGAAAAGGACAGCTTCGATTTTTTTATACACTGGATTCTTACGTATTTTGACTGCTGATTAAGAATATGATAGTGAAAAATAAATTATTCGTATCTACAGGGTGGGACATTTAAACGGAAACACCTAAACATCTTTATTATCGATGATTTTATCAAACAAAATTCAGAACGAAATTATAATATTTTATTTTTTCCAGATATTTTGAGGTCAACAGGATTTTTTCAATGGAACGATATTCTGTTTGCATATTCTTTCAGAGTGTAAAAATACAGTTCTGATCGTTGCATCTTATGATATGTACGTCGACAAAAAATTTGAAATTACCTTGAACCTATAATTATTCACAGCTCTGTAATCCGAATTCCCATTGTTGTCTGCGCTCGAAACTGAAATCGTCGTCGAAATAGTCATCGCTCTCGCGCGTGGTTCGAATGAAGTTGTCTAGCGGAGCGGTTCGACAAATGGCAAACGTAAATTGTCGCGAAAGTATGTGTCCGTTACGTCAAAAACGCTCGCAATTATCGCGAATTTAGCATTGCCGTTTGGTCGATTAATCGGGCGACGAAAGCTCCTGGGATCTGCTGACAGGGGCTTTCGGCTATCGCATGCAAATCCGATAGACGGTTGTAACGGCAGCGGCAGATATTAAATTTCATACGTCCTGATTGCGAGCCAAATTCTGCGGAAGCTCTCGACCGGCAGGAAGCCTGAAGAATTTGATACGCGGTGTCCGCACGAAATGCCGGAAGAACTTCTCGACGCGTCGAAGACGCTGTGAAAGTTTCTCGGCTCGTCTCGCACATGGTGCACCACCGTCGATGGAACAGAAAAAAAAACCACGTTGACTTCGAGGAACGTCATGAGATGCTTCAACGGAAACGCATTTTTCGAAGACCCGCAACTTGGACACGCACAGTTCGTTCGTTTAGCTCGAGAACCTGTCCAATATACCATTTCAGAAAGTTTGTCTGAAGAAAAGAAACAGGCTAATAGTCTGCGCATTGAATGCTCAGTGAAAATGGTCGTTCAAGAATGTACATGAATATACATGAATATACATGAATGTACAAGAATATACGTGAATGTACATGAATGTTCATGAATGTACATGAACGTACAAGAATGTACATGAACGTACATGAATGTACAACAATGTACAAGAATGTACAAGAATGTACATGAATGTACATGAATGTACAAGAATGTACATGAATGTACAAGAATGTACATGAATGTATAAGAATGTACATGAATGTACAACAATGTACATTCATGTACAACAATGTACAACAATGTACAACAATGTACAACAATGTACATTCATGTACAACAATGTACAACAATGTACAACAATGTACATGAATGTACAACAATGTACATGAATGTACAACAATGTACAACAATCTACAACAATGTACAAGAACGTACAAGAATGTACAAGAATGTACATGAATGTACATGAATGTACAAGAATGTACAACAATGTCCATGAATGTACAAGAATGTACAAGAATGTACAAGAATGTACAAGAATGTACATGAATGTACAAGAATGTACATGAATGTACATGAATGTACAAGAATGTACATGAATGTACAAGAATGTACATGAATGTACATGAATGTACAAGAATGTACATGAATGTACAAGAATGTACATGAATGTACAAGAATGTACATGAATGTACAAGAATGTACATGAATGTACAAGAATGTACATGAATGTACAAGAATGTACATGAATGTACAAGAATGTACATGAATGTACATGAATGTACAAGAATGTACATGAATGTACAAGAATGTACATGAATGTACAAGAATTTACGATAATATTCAAGGATAGACAAGAATGTACTTGAATATACAACATAAGGATATACTTGAATATACAAGAATATACTTCAATATGCAAGAATATACATGAATATGCATGAATATACAAGAACATACAAGAATATACATGAATATACAAGAATATACAAGGATATACTTGAATATACAAAGATATACCTGAATATACAAAAATATAGTTGAATATACAAGAATATACTTGAATATTCAAGAATATACAATAATATACAAGAATATACAAGAATATACAAGAATATACAAGAATATACAAGAATATACATGAATATACATGAATATACATGAATATACATGAATATACATGAATATACAAGAATGTACATGAATATACAATAATATACTTGAATATACTTGAATATACTTGAATATAGTAGAAGACACTAGAATATACTAGAAAATACTTTAAAGTACAAAAATATACTTGAACATACAAGTACATATAGTAATATTCAAGAATATACAAGAACGACCAAAATGAAAACTAATTGCTCTAGCAATTTGAAAGTAATTGTAATTGTTTTTGTGGCTATAGAGTGTAATTTACAATGTAAACTCCTTTATCTTTCTCAATTCTTCCTCCTTTTTCGTACCTAAAATCTCCATTCTTTCTTTCAGTCTTAAGCTTCTTAAGCTTTAAACTTCTTTTTTGTTGCTGTATTTTTCGTTACTTTCCGATTCAATTTTTAGCATATCTTCTCGACGTATCTGTAACGCTCTTTTATCTAGAATCGTATCCTACCTACTCCCATGTATCTAATAGGTATCTAACTTAAAATACTGTATAACCCTTAATCCAATGATCGACGATATTTATTTTTACATATTTTAATCTGATTGGGAAAAACTGTCGTCGTAAAACGTACAACCGCAGTAATAGGTACATCTACCCTATAATTTATTTCGTTCTTAAGTTTTTATTGTTATTTTTTTACAGCGACGGAGCCCTGGGCTGCAGCCGAGAAAACCCACGCCTAGATCCGCCGCTGGATAGGGGACCGCTAAAGGATAACGCTTCTTCGATCGCGATTATAAGCACGTAGATAGCGAGTTAATTCGCGATACTCGTTCGCGCAGTCCAAGTCCGCGGCGAGTGAAACGCCAGGCATGAATATTCATCGGCTGCTTAACGTCCGATGGATCAAAGAAATCTGAATATGCATGCTTCTTCGGCGGAACGCGTAAATGGCGCGCGGTATCAGATCCACGCCCGTATTTATCGACTGCTTTCTACCAACTGAATCTTTTACTACCCAGAGAGTTTCATTTCCTTTAAAATCTAAGCGAACAATATTCATTTCAGATTCCTTCTTGCGTCGACTCTGAATCCACATATTTTTCATACACCGACTCCCATTAATATTCGGGAAATATAAAATGTTCACAACTAGCAGACGAATAAATTGCTATTTTTGTACCCTGGATTCTTACGTATTTTGAGGTACTGATTACGAATCTGATAGTGAAAATTGGCGCAAACTTTATTTTCATAGCGGAAACCTTGAAGAAACCATAAAAATCATGGTTTTTTTATTTAATTCAGTAAATAATAGGAATTTTGAAAAATACTTCAAATAGAAGTTGTAGGTCTTATCGAAATACACAATTCACGTCCTATTGATTTTTGTCATGAAGACAATAGTTTTTCAGAAAAACTATTAAGGACAAACAGATCGAAAGGAAACATCTAGCTAGACTTGAAAAAATTGGACAAATTCGCATAAAATTGAGAATTTGCAGCACTCCACGAATAGTCTTGTTTTCCACAACTCGAACCGAAGAATTATTTGGTTAACAGAATAAGCGGACTGCACGAATCACTTAAATCTCAATTTCCATAGAACAGCCCGTGGAAACATAAAATTACATAAACATCCGTGGAGCAATTATGTACTAACAAAGAATCACGCAATTCGCAGACCGCTCCATCAAGAGCGGCGAGAACGGCCATAAGGAGAAATGGATATAATATTGTTCGAAAGAATTCGGCAATGCGGATCTCTTGCGTGCAACGTTTGAAGTTCAGGATCGATGCTGCGCCGGCGTCCGTGCATCCTTTATTTTGCATAAACGTTCGCATCGTCGGAGTAGTTCCTCGGACACGAGCGTTTCTGCAAAATCGCGGACCTTTCAGAAATCTCGCTCGCGTGTGCATCGTGGATTGACGTTCCACGCGGAATCACGCACACCGTTCTTGCACAGTCTTCTAAAGTCACTTAATTCTTTAACTTTCAGTTTTCCGCGCATTCGTATTACGCACAATATAATATAATACACGCACAATGTAATATAATATACGCACAATTGCCATTGCCGTTGAATCGTTTTTTAAAATTATTTTTTAAATCTTTTTTTAAATCAATTTTTAAATCATTTTTTAAATCAATCTTTAATCGTTTTTTAAATCATTTTTTAATCGTTGTTTCAATCTAGTCCTATTCCAGTTCGTGTAAATTTTTAATAAACAATTCCAAATTACGCATGCCGCTCGCACTAATTATACTACCGATAAATAGTAAAGCGATCTCACAGAGTAGAGCAAAACCTTTATTGAAATAAAAATTTCAAATGAAGTGGTTTGAAACCCAAACTCTAAGTCACTTAATTCTGTAACTTTCAGTTTTACGCGCATTTGTATTACGCACAATATAATATAATATACGCACATTGCCATTGCCGTTGAATCGTTTTTTAAAATTATTTTTTCAATCATTTTTTAAATCAATTTTTAAATCGTTTTTTAAATCTAGTCCTATTCCAGTTCGTGTAAATTTTTAATAAACAATTCCAAATTGCGCATGACGCTCGCACTAATTATACTAGCGATAAATAGTAAAGCGATCTCACAGAGTAGGGCAAAACTTTTATTGAAATAAAAATTTCAAATGAAGTGGTTTGAAACCCAAACTCTGCGATCTCACTAACCTGTAAGCCAGGTTTTCAACAATTATTAAATTACGCTCCTGAAGATGGTTTATTTATTTAAGACTAAAATTCCCAAAGCTATTAAATTATTTTTTAAATAATTTAGTCTTATTCATAAATTGTATGAAGATGTCTACTCCAGACTTAATCCAATTTGGTCAGTTTTTAAAAATAATTCCAGAGAAATTATTGGATTACGTTCCTAAAGGTGATTTATTGATTCACGATCAAAATTCCCAATGCTATTAAATTATTTTTTAAATAATTTAGTCTTATTCATAGATTGTATGAAGATGTCTACTCCAGATTAAATCCAATTTGGTCAGTTTTTAAAAATAATTCCAGAGAAATTATTGGATTACGTTCTTGAAGGTGGATTATTGGTTCACGGCAAAAATTGCCGTTGTTATTAAATCATTTCTTCTCGTTCACAGAATCCGTGACACAGATAGTATGAAGATTTCTACCGTCGTTCCAATTTATGTAATCGTTTAAAGATAGTACCGAAGAAAATGATTAAATCACGTTCCCTCTATTGGTTCGCGACTAAATTTGATACCGTTAAAATAGTATGCATTAAATGTCGTTCTTACTTGTTACAGAGATTGACGTCTGTTTTAATACCGATGAACAAAATATCTGTACCTGTAACAGAAAAACAAAAGTATTTCGTTAGAGAAGTGCGCCATTGGACGAAAAAATAATGTGTGCAAAATTTGAAATTAATTTTGTAACTCGCTTTTCTCCACTGCAGTAGTATTATTAGTATATATCTTTATATATCGTTCAACTATATACAATGCAATAACACAAAAATTTTTATATTTTTGTTTTATATTTTATATTTTGCATTTTTGTATTTTATATAATTATGTTTTATATATTTTTTAGTCTATATGTTTGATATTCTATATTGATATTTTATGTTTTGATAGATTATAATAGATAATGTAGACAAATGAAACGAAACGAAATTGTAAAGGGAACGGGACTCTTTGTAACCCGTAATGGGAACAAATAAACTATTACACACATACAACACAAAAATTTGCCCCTGAAATTCAAGCTCAAGGACAATTTTGCGTCAACTTTATTCACAAATCTTCACCAATCCGAAGATGTAGAATACGCCTATGGCAGCCAGAACCAAACATTTCTTTACACCCTGTACTAAACGATTTGAACTTTTTTGAGAAAGGATACAATCCAAAAGATTCAAGCTAGCGTTACAAATCAATGAAGACAATTGATTTTGTATCTTTTTTTTCTTTCTTTGTCGAATCATTTGTATGAAATACTATGTTACCCTTGGTAAAATAAAAATATAAAATATATTGAATTCTTCTCGTTTTATTTTATACAAAATAAATTTAGTATAAGCAGATTAACAAGAATAGAAAAAACAACAATCGCAAGGAAATGATTCTACGCATCATGGGGACAAAAAGTGTCAAGGGAACCATGAGTCAAAACTCAACTTACCCATGGTTCTCTGAATACTTTGTGTCCCCATGATGCGTAGAGTACAATGCACTAACACAAAAATTTGCCCTTGAAATTGAAGGTCAAGGACAATTTTGCATTTTTTTCACAGATCTTCACCGATCCGAAGATGTAGAATACGCCTATGGCAGCCAGCACCAAACATTTCTTTACACCCTGTACAAAACTAAAAGTTGTCAACGATTTACAATGTTTAGCCCAAATTTGAAATCCTCGTCACCTTCCCACGAATTGGGATCTCTTTGTAAAAATCCTATAGGAATTGAAAATCTTTTAAAAAATCCTAGTGTTTCGTGATAAAAATAGTTAAGATAGCTTATGATGAATTTTTCTAAATAATTCTGTTATCAAAATCAAATTTAACAACATACAATGTATACCGTTTGGTACATAAAGTGGTTCAAGTCAACTGAAATGTGGATTTTCACAGGTTAAAAATACCATATCCATATACAGTATGGTACATGAACAAAGAAATAGGTGTGAAAACGTATAAAATAAGTGTTTGAATTTACCGCCCAACTTGATTGAGCTATAGATTATCGACCATACTTCGTGTTCGTTTCAAATGCCCTGACGGTTGCCGCGGTCTTACAGATATGTACCGGCTCAACACCAACATGTGGTTACAGTAATGTCAAACTAAATCGAAACTAAATTTGTTTAATTTACACTAAGCGAATAAGTTACAATGAGTTTATCGTTAAAACCTTTAATTTAAAAAATCATATACAGTTCTTTAACATTAAACGTCGGTTATTTTACAGACGCAAAATTTTATTATTTTCTTGAAAATGATCTGTATCTAGATCGAAACGTTGAAAAATGATTTTGTGATATTTTGCAAATAGTGTTTTATGTAAAATCAGATCGAACCTGTGCGCTGAAATCATTATAGTTTAGTTAAAAAATAGCTAAGGTCCACCCTAATGTCCATTCGTTCCACTGTGGCGCGAGTGGATCGGATGCGACTCGTTAAAAGTCGAGGTTTCGACGCGAGGTGTGCTCGATCGCTCGCGAATCTAGGCACGCGACCTAGACCCGACCTTTCCCAAGTTCCCGCCGGAACGAGGCTAATACAGACACGCCGACGACGATGTCGCGTCTGTGAATCGAACCAAGGAATAACGAGAGGCTCTCCATATCTGTCGCGATTACGCGAACGCCCGGGATTACGAACCGCTGCTTATCGATCGACCGTTTTAAGTCCCCGCCGCGTAGCACTGCGCCGCCGTCCAAAACGTCGGCCGTTATTGTTTGCTGCTCGCAAATTGTTTGCTCTTCAAGCTATTTCATTCTTTACCCTGCGGAAGCGCAACGTTGCCTTGATCGTCGAGTTCGCTTCGTTAGGTGTTCCCTAGTTGTTGCAGCCGTTCTTCTAGGAGCAAACGGGCTAAACGGACTGCAAGCAATTTTTTTAAATATCTGCTCGCCTCGGTAGTTACGGCGATGTGGGTCGAAGTGTGCGTCAAGCAGCACGTTACACTGTACATATTTGAATAGTACAGTCTGACGTTTCAAGTAAGACATCCGAGGTACTTGTACAGGATATACAGGGTACTCCGAAAATGTACTTCTTTAAGGGGATAGGGCATTCCCTTGTCTAGGGCTTTAATCAGTGTACTCAACCCTTGTTTGCAGAAAAAGAATTGATATTGATGAACATACATTTGTATCGGTCTAACGCTTCAGTTTCGCTAGCATTACACGTTCTTTTCTATTTATTAATATTAGAATTATCAACCCTTTGCAGTCGGAGCTATTGTAACTCGAAAATTAAATATTCCTTCGGCTTAGAATATTTCTATTCTCCATGATTTTTTAAAAATTTCATGGGTATGAAATTTAAAATCCAAATATTTAGTAACTGATTAGATACCAACATATTTAATAATGTAAACAATATTTTGATAATGGTACAGCAATTTTTAGTGGTGCCTCAGAGGCACCACTCGAGTGCTAAGGGTTAATTAGATAAACAGAATTAATTAAACGAAGTTTTATTAATGAAGGCAAATGAAATTACGAGCACGAAGAAAACACACCTTTATGGTTAAATGTTAAACGTCAAGTGAGGATCACTCGAGTTAGAAAGTTGAACAGTACATTCAACAAGTAACCAACGGTTATTATAAACGAACTGGAACATACTAATATTGAATTTAATCGAATCGATTATAATCGAACAATAATTCAAAATTAAATCTATTGTATAACAAAATTAATTTTGCCCTTTATATTTTTGTTGCTACGATTCTATACTGACAGTTCTCCTGACTAGGCGCCATCTCGTCTAAGTAGCTGAACTAAAAATGGTTCTAGATTTGCTCTAGGCTCCGACTTCATGAACGGAATCTGGGGAATTGAATGCAATCATGCGGGAACACTTTTCGTCCTCGTACGAGCATATTTGGAGCTGCACAAAGGTTCATCTGATAGAAAAATTTCTTACCTAAATTGCAACAAACTGGAGTGAAATATAAATTTATTTCTTTCCCTTTTGTGTTTAGTAGTAGTAGTAATTTTCATACAACAATAAACTTAATTCTGGCTTATTTGTTTACAGACGCAATTTTTAATGTTTTTCTTGATAATGATCTAAATTAAAGATCGAAACGTTGAAAGAATAAATATTGTGATATTTTGCAAATAGTATAAGAGGTATTATTTGATCGAAACTGGGCGCCGAGAACATTTAATAGATTTTTGTTAACAACAATTTACGATCGAGAATATTCTAAAGTTTTTTTGTGTTTAGTAGGTTGAGAATAATATAATAGTATGTTTAAATGTTTCCAATATTTCTATTATTTTAAATTACACCTGCTCATTTCTGTCATAAATGCATAAAATCTGCATTCTAGTCATCACGGTGAGGAACGTATAGACGCTAGGAAAAACAATGGCTGATCATGTATCGATGTATTGGCCAAAATCAAAATAATGCGGTAAATTCAAATGTTCAAATTCTCAAAAATAATAGAAACATAACACTACCCACATTTCACCCAGATCTTACACTTCAATAAATCCTTTGAGGTAACTCCGTGATATAAACACATCAGATGGTTTGCCACAAAATAATATACATATAAATGTGTAACGTGTAAATAATATCACTAAAAAAAAAATATATAACAAGTCTTACAAAAAAGAAACACAACATGTGCATGACGAGTGCGAGTCGTCAAATGTACCCAAAGGGTTCAAAGATACCGGATTTATCTCAACGGCCCTGCAGAATAAATTCCCATCGCGCGTGCTTTTACCCAGGACTGGAACGCGTCCGCGACAACCGAACGAGGGAATAAGTTTAACGGCTGTGGACCTAGGGCTCTATAAAGCCATTCACGTCGCGGCTAGCACCCGGCTATAGCCAGTTCCTAGTTTCCAACAGGCGAACGTATTTGCCGGCAGCTCGCGAAGCCGGGATCCAACGAAAGAAACATTTATAAAGCCGAGTTCGTAGCATCGCCGCCATACGTATCGCTCTAACGAACTTCCGGTGCACGGGGGCCAATATTTCACGAGATAATAAGGAACAAACAGCGTTCCCATGTTCGGTGCACGCCGCCGCGTTCACCTTTATTATACAGGACACGGCTAGCTTGGGCGAAATTCGTTCGACCAAAGGCCGCACCGCACCGTGCCCCAATAAAGTGTAAATGGATTACGCGCTAAGCCTTCGATACGACTACGGGAATCCGAAGTGTCCCGGAGGCGGAGATTCCGTACAATCTCGCCCGAATCCAGTGTCAACGGACACTCTAAGAAGCCATTACACACGTCTCCCTTAGCCGTCCGAGTGGAAACGACGGGAATTTTCCGCGTTTACGATTTCACAGTGCCCGGACCACCCTTATCCCTCTCTACGATCCGTCTACCCCACCTTTTCGGAGTAATTAACTCCTGTTTCGGAACTGCCATCGATTATGTCGAACGCAACCGAATTGGTACGTCCAGCCATTCGTTCGTCGAGGGGCGAAGCAAAATGTTGCCTTTATTGGCTAACTGTACCGATTACTGCGGTATCGTGCGCGATCGTACATTATTACCACAGTTACAGTGGATACAAAAAGTATTTGCACACTCTTAAAAAGGCGATAACTTTTTAAATATCGTATTATACGATTTTAATTTTTTTGAGGTGAGAAGAAATTTTTTCAAAAATTGCAATTGCTCGGAATTGTAGCAAAAATACTAAAAGTTGCATTTTACAACTCTTTTTTCGTGTGGGCCTGTATTGAAAATTTTAAAAAATATTTTGTAGATCTTTTTGTGAAATATAAAATTGTTTTATATGTATTTCACTCAGCCAATTTCTTCATAAATGCATACAGATCTGCAGTCTAGTAATTGACATAATAAAATTCACTACTATTGGGTCCCACTAATGTTTGGACACTCTTAAGAAGACAATAATTTTTTTAATATTGTACTACACGATTTGAATTTTTTTGAGGTGCTAGAACAATTAGTTTACTACAAGATGTGAGAAGAAATTTTGTAAAAAATTGTAATTGATCGGAATTGTAGCAAAAATACTAAAAGTTGCATTTTACAACTCTTTTTTTTGTGTGGGCCTATATTGAAAATTTTAAAAAAATATGTTTTGCAGATCTTTTTGTGAAATATAAAATTGTTTTATTTCTTCATAAATGCATAAAGATCTGCAGTCTAGTAATTGATATAATAAAATTCACTACTATTGGGTCCCACTAATGTTTGGACACTCTTAAAAAGACAATTTTTTTAATATTGTACTAATCGATTTGAATTTTTTTGGGAAGCTAGAGCAATTAGTTTGCCACAGGATGCGAAAAAAAATTACCAATACTTTTTTTACCCACTGTATATGTAGGATTTAAGTTATCAGTAAAGTAACACGTCCGTAAAATATTAACAATTTAAGATTTAATTTAAAAAATACAAATTAATTACAATAAGATTACACACAGCTGAGAACTGGTTGTCAATGCAATATTGAAAAAAATTTCTTTTTAAAAACTGCGAATTTGGAAGATAACTAGACGGTTATTGTTGCTCGCTCGCTCGCGAGAGGGTTGGTGGTACGGATGCTATTTGGTATGCGACTCTGCAAGAGTCGCACAAAGAACTTCCCGACTCGTTAGTTGAAGTATATTATTATCATTATTTAGTGTACGTTTTAAGAAGATTATACGTTCTCAGGGATTTTCAATAGTTTTCTACTTATCAAAATGTTTGCTATATGGCGTCGCATGATATCAACATCGTATGCTCGTTGCTAGCTTGGGTACTTTACTTGCTTATACTTTCACTCCCACTCTGGGCAATTGAAAATCTGACCACAATATAGTCGGAATTTTGGTATTTTCTTGAAAAGTAATAAATTTTAATATTCCGCACATCCCTTAATGTATTTCCTGAACAAATTCTCTTCTGCGCCACGATTAGCGTGCAAGGTAATTGTTTGCTCGTGCGTCTCGTGCCAGGTTTCCCTGTATCCTCGTCTATTTCAAATCCTTACGATATCTACGCGACGCGACGCGTCGTCCGCAGTCTCTCTCCTTTGACAATTTTACGTACTATTTACATATCCGATCAAACAGCCACTAAATCCGCGGTGAAGCTACTAGCGTCAGTATTCGCAGACCTCTATTTACGGAGTTCGCGTTTATTTGACTCGATAAAATGGCAATTACCGGCAGCCGAGCTGCAATCGACTTCAAAGTGGCGCGAAGTCCGGGACGCAGAGTTCGTGCCGCTCTCTTCTATTCTTTTTGTTCGGTTTTGTTATTTTTCCGAATTCCGCACCGACGTAAATATTTTGATTAGGCGGAGATACCAAACGGAGAGCGAGAGTGCGATCTCGCGAATTGTCTTCATAAACGCAGCCCGAAATAACCGGCACTAACGAACGGCTTAATGCTTCGAGTGGTTAATGCTGCGCTTCTTCGCTCCTCGAACCGAGGTGCTCCGAAGAAAATGAAAGAAAAGTAACGTGTGTGCGAAGCAGACGGCAGAATATCATCCCTTAGCGAGGATCTCTAGCGAGGCGGAAGAACACGGTTCCGTTTCTAATTCCGGCAGAGCGAGCAGCGCTCCGACTACCTTTAAATTCGAAAGGACGCGGGAATGTACAGGTCGGTTCATGATTCGTGGCACAGTGCTGCGCGTTATTCGAATTACAGTAACGAATAAAAAATTATGGTGGAAAACACACTGTTCGTACACCCTTTAAAAATCAATAACTCTTTCAAAATTGGACCGAACGGCTCGACTTTTTTCGAGACGTTAGAAGTCTTAATAATTAATGTTCTAGAAAAAAATTTTATTCTTTAAATAATTATATTATAATAATATTATATCATATTATTACGTATTATATAATATCATTATGCATTATATTATATCATTATGTATTATATTATATTATTATATATTATATTATATCATTATGTATTGTATTATATGATTATATATTATCATTATAATATCATTATGTATTGTATTATATCATTATATATTATCATTATGTATTGTATTATATCATTATATATTATATTATATGACTATATATTATATTATATCATTATATATCATCATTATAATATCATTATGTATTGTATTATATCATTAAATATTATATTATGTGATTATATATTATATTATATGATTATACATTATATTATACCATTATATAATATAATATTATTATAATATAATTATTTAAAGAATATAATTCTCTTCTAGAACATTAATATATTAATATATAATATTCTTTAAATATTGCACTAGATTTACATTCTTCTTCGCGATCGCAACCAATATTAATCGTTCGAAAAATTATTTACTCGTCACTGGACTGCGTATCTTTACGCATTCATGAAAAAATCAATTTGGTAAAATATAAAACATGGATCAGCAAGAACCAAGAATATCGTAGTGTTGTTTTTAACGTAACAATGCCGTTAAGGGATGAAACAAATTTTCATTTTATTCCTGCTTCCCACAATCAAAGCAGAATATTTTCATCTTCCATCAAGACCCGCGGTCCACTAATTACCCGCAAAACTCCTTCTAACATTTCAGAAAAATCCAAGCCGTTTAATCCACATTGAAAAAAGTTATTCGTTTTGAAATGTTTGCTGCCTGCATTGAGTCCAAGTCTTTTATCGTAGCATTTCAAAAAATGACCGCCCCTGCGGCTTCCGAGGCTTCCGGGTCGAAGTTCGCGCCCCTGTTCACCACGAAGGATCGTTCTGTAGTACCCTGCGGAGCGAACACCGGAGCACCCTGTACATCCGTAAGGCTTTCACCTCGTTTTTCCTATTGCAGCAATTCTCCACGGAAATCTTAGCAGAAACATGACCGTGGTAATGCGAGCGTCGCGCATGAAGCCAGACGGGTTTGCAGCGGGCAAACAGGCAGGCAAGCAAGTAGGCAGGCGCTCTGGCTGCCGGGTGGCCTAGCAGCGTATAATACAGAGGGTGGGATAGTGTGTACCCGAGAGAGAGAGAGAGAATGAGAAGCGAGACGAGCGAATGCCGCGATCGATCGGCACTCACCAACCAACGGGGGTTTCCCGTATACAGGGTGTTCCAAAACTAGTGTAGGAGCGGAAAATGGGAGGTTCCTTGGATGATTTGAAGCGACATTGGTAAACACATACAGGGTGTCCCAGTTTTTTCCGGCCAAACTTTGCCAGTGTGTTCTACACGCAGAAGTAAGAAAAATATGTTATATGAACATATGCTCCAAAATGTTTTATTAAGGAGTTATAACTAATAATACAAAATGATAATGAACTGGCATTTCGTCGACACAGCGTACGAACGTATTATGAATATCTCTGTTTGTGTTTACATTTAAGAGCATATGTTCATATAACAAATTTTTCTTACTTTTGCGTGTAGAACACTGGCAAAGTTTGGCCGGAAAAAACTGGGACACCCTGTATATCGATGAGGGGAATCAACTCTGACAACCTTGACCTTTACATATGTTGTCAAGGACAACATTCTGAACAACTTTTGTCATTATATGTATCCGTCGCTCGATCATAGTTTTCGAGAAAATTCCAAAAAACTACTGCTAGTACTGTATTGAATTTTCCTAACCTAACCCAATCCTAACCACACCACAGCTCATCCTATTCGCATAATTTTTCCAGTATTAGATCATATTCTGGATGACGGTTACAGTGCAAAAATTATGCGAATTGAATGAGTTGTGGTTAGATTTGTGGAGGGGGTGGAGAGAGGGCCCATACGAAAAGCCAGGAGTATACAGGGTGTCCCAAAACTAGTGTAGGAGCGGAAAGTGGGAGGTTGCTTGGGTCATTTGAAGCAACATTTTCCTTTACAAAAATGGCGGCCGCGGCTTTGTTTAGGAGTTATTAACGAAAAACACGGACCAATTAGAGCGCTATCTAGACGCGAGGTAGCACAGTGGGCCCGACGCGCCAACTGTCAATTGGCCGGACGTGCATAGCATGTCTTTTTTTTTGAGAAGATGAGAAAATTCTCAAAAACTCACCCTCGAGGGACTTAAACCCGTTCTCCAACTAAAAATACCTAGTATTATGCGACTATAGGGGCCCGCTTTTCGCATTTGACACTATACTCGCTCGACGCATCTTACTAGGCCTCGCCGGCGCAGTGGCCATATTCAATTCCGAAAACGTGCATAGCATGTCTTTTTTTTCATGGGTCTGGGAGATATATAACTCCCAGATCCGGGGACCCTAGATGTTATAAGTGTCCCCTCCTTTTCCCTGTTTTCTCTTTTTCTACGCATTTCAGCCTAAATACCTAGGACCCGCTTTCCGCATTCTCAAGGTCGCCCATGCGTGCCTCAACCACTCCTGTTCTTGGCATATATAGCACGTCTAGATCGCGTTTTTCATTAATAACTCCTAAACAAAGCCGCGGACGCCATTTTTGTAAAGGAAACTGTCGCTTCAAATGACCCAAGGAACCTCCCACTTTTCACTCCTACGGTAGTTTTGGAACACCCTGTACATCGATGAGGGGATTCAACTCGGACGACCTTGACCTTTACATATGTTGTCAAGGACAACATTCTGAACAACTTTTGTCAATACAATTGTCGCGCTCTAATTGGTCCGTGTTTTTCGTTAATAACTCCTAAACAAAGTCGCGGACACCATTTTTGTAAAGGAAAATGTCGCTTCAAATGACCCAAGGAACCTCCCACTTTCCATTCCTATGATAGTTTTGGAACACCCTGTATATCGATGAGGGGGTTCAACTCGGGCGACCTTGACCTTTACTTATGTTGTCAAGGACAACATTCTGAACAACTTTTGTCAATACAATTGTCGCGCTCTAATTGGTCCGTGTTTTTCGTTAACAACTCCTAAACAAAGTCGCGGACACCATTTTTGTAAAGGAAAATGTCGTCCCAAATGACTTAAGGAACCTCCCATTCGCTCCTACACTAGTTTTGGGACACCCTGTACAGACGAGTTCTTCTGCACTCTGCACCACCACACCCACGCGTCTCCACCCCAGACCTCGCTGCCCTTCCTTCATCCTTCTTCCACCTCTAGCATCCCTCTCGAACCGCTCCGTTTCCCCTTGTAGCTCTTTGCCCAACTTTTGTATTTCTTTTTCCTCCGTTACGTATACAGCTCCCTTCTCCTTTCTCTGTCCCCACCCCTCGCGACGCTTCTCTCTTCGTAGTCCAAGGAGCTCTGTGACGAACGACAGACATAAGCAGGAGCAGCTGTTCCCAACACGCGCCGCCTCGCTTTTCTCTCTTTCGGTGCCTAACTGTTTCTCTCAGGCGCGGCGCACGCAAACACTCGCGTGACACACGTATTTACCTACTACTCTCTTCCTCCTCGTCTGTTCCGAATGCTCCAGTCACCACACCCGCTTTTCTCCCTTCAGGAGGACACCCCCTGTCGGAGGAGCGTAACGAAGTCGTAATGAAAGACCCTAACGCTCTCGCGTGTCACCGGAACGAAGACGGGCGGGAAAAATAACGCTGCTGGCGCGACCCGGATGGTCGGAATATGCGAATCTGCAGAGCAACTACCCACCCTACGATTCCGATGATTTTTGGATTACGTAAATGTACCGATTACTGCGGTAGTTTGATCAACGCGAAACCTACCGACAGTCAAAATTACTGGTTCCACATTTTTTAAGCGCATTTCTTTGCTGAGGGGATACAATTTTCTAGCGTTACGGAAGCCGAATGTAACAACAAATTTTTAAGGGAGAAAAAATCTTTCTTGCCCAACGGGGGTTCAAGAATCCCAAGTCTACCGGTTGCTAGTCCAACTCCTTAAGGGGGTAGAGTACCCACGTGACATTACTAGAATCTAACCAGAATCTAACTAGAAAACAAGTGAAAACAGGGGTTTACGGGAACACACCTCACGTCGTCATATGATTATATTTTCAGCTCAATGAGGGCTCATTCTAAAGAGGAAGGATAAATGAAGCGCGCGTGGGTCCAACTTCAGTTACATTATGTTTATATCCAGTAATGTGACTGTCCAAAGTAGGGAAAACAAATGAAGAAAAATTCCGGATTTTCTAATGTATTTTTCGATCACAAAAAGATTTTTCCTGCTAATTTAGGGACCCACGCGCGCTTCGTTTAACCTTCCTCTTTCAAATGAGCCCTCACTCAGCTCAATATATAATCGTATGAGGATGTGAGGTGTGTTCCCGTGATCGCATTCAATTGTTTCCCAGATTCCCTTCATGAAGGGTGAGTAGAAGCAATTTTAGTTCAGCTACTTGGACGAGATGGCGCTTAGTCAGGAGAATTATCAGCGTAGTTTCTTAACAACAAAAGTGTAAAGGGCATGAAGCCACTCGGATGCATTAATAGCAATAAAGATAATGATTAAAAGAAAAAAACCTGTAATTATAGCGAAATTGAAGCGTTAGATTCATACAGATGTATGTTCATCACTGTTGCCAAATTGGTTTTTCGCGCGGGGGTTGGTCACACTGAAAAATACCATGGTCACGTGGGGCCTCTACCCCCTTAAGGGCGTAGGGTACGTGACATTACTAGAATCTAACTGGAATATTGCTAGATTTTGGGCCAAAAAAGGGGTTTTCGGGAACACACCTCACGTCCTCGTACGATTATATTTTGAGCTGAATGAGGGCTTGTTATAAAGGGGAAGGTTAAATGAAGCGCGCGTGGGTCCAATTTAAGTTACATTATGTTTGTAACTAGTAATGTGACTGTCCAAAGTAGGGAAAACAAATGAAAAACACACAATTTGGAAAAAATTCCATTTTTTTCAATTTTTTTTATACAATCATGTTACGAGCTGTGTAGTCGCTAAGGCAGAGCGCAACATTGAAATGGTAAAAAATTTTTTTCGACGCGCCTAAATTTCTTCTGGCAACCGTCATTTTAGTAAAAAAAGAACCTATTTTTAAAATTTCATCGAATTCTGATTTTTGCCATAAACGGAAGAACAGCCCGTTTCGTTTCGTCGAGCGAGCTGTGTGAGGGGCTCATTCTAAAGAGGAAGGTTAAATGAAGCGCGCGTGGGTCCCTAAATTAGGAACAATCTTTTTGTGATTGAAAAATACATTAGAATCTCCAGAATTTTTCTTCATTTCTTTTCCCTGGTGTGTTCCCCAGATTCCGTTCATGAAGGGTGAATAGAAGCAATGTTAGTTCAGCTACTTAGACGAGATGGCGCTTAGTCAGGTGAACTATCAGCGTAGATTCGTAACAACAAAAGTGTAGAGGACATGAAGTCATTCGGATCCAGTAATAGCAATAATGATATTTATGAAAGGATAAAAACCTGTAATGATAGCGAAACTAAAGCGTTAGATCAGCGTTAGATTGATACAGATGTATGTTCATCACTGTTGCCAAATTGGTTTTCCGCGCGGGGGTTGGTCACAATGAAATACCATAGTCACGTGGATACCCTACGCCCTAAAGGGATATTACTAGAATATTACTAGAGAAACAAGTGAATACAGGAAACCATTTTTTGTCTTTATACAAGCATGTTACGAGCTGTGTGAGGACTCATTCTAAAGAGAAAAGTTGATCGCAGGTCGCTCTGCTCATGATTTAACAAGCTAATGTTTATATTTAATAATATGAGCGTTTATTCTAATACAAAACGGGTTTCGTACTTCGAAATATCGATTCTTACAACGAATAATCCAAGAATCATCGAAATTTGAGGGTAAGTAGTTGTTCCGCAGTTTCACCCGAAAGGATGGTGCCTGGCTAATTTATTTCCCCGGGCCGATCCCCTCGATCACCGAATTCCACAGCTTTTTCCTCGTTTTCTCCGAGGCTTTTTGGCCGAACGGACGCTCTGGCCCGATTCCGAGCGCCGTGATTTATGTTCCGAGGCAATCGGTGCGCCGATAAACCTTCCGCGAGGATATCATTAGCGCCGTATCGAAGATAAGGAATAATGAGGCTTTTTTATAAAGAGGGAGACGAGGACGAAGGAATCGATCGTGGAAACGCAGAGTGAAATATTTGTTCGGCTCGGGTCTGATCGGTTCAATTTCTTTTCGGTCAGAAGTACTCTGCTTATTGGCCACCGGCATTAGTGGAACCTGATCTCTCCGTCGATGATATTCTCCTGATTCGAAAGAATAAGAATTAGGGCCGATTCATACATATCCGGCCGGCGTTTTTCGGTATCCATGCATTTCCGGCCGATTTTTGAGGCAACTTGAGGGATAGAAACCTTTTACTTGTTAGTTATGGCCTGTTCGACTCGAAGGAAAAGTATCGGAGGAAAATCGCACTCAGTTTTCCGGTTGTGGACGGTCTCGCTTAAACCTGGGTAAGAATATTTTGTGTTCCTGGGATCATTTTAAGAAAAAAATGTGTATATAACAGGTGTCCAATGGGCTCCTTTTAGCCGGTAAAGTAGATTTCTTGTTTTTCATAAAACTCCAAATATCTTGCAAACTATGCGAGATATGGCAAAATATCAAGAGACCTTTTTTGTAGAAAATTAAATTTCCAATAGTTTATGTCCTATGACATTTTTCTATCAGCTGCGCAGTTTCCGAGTATATTTATATTTCGGTGAATTTGCAGAACAACTGCCTCTCCCCCGAAATAATAATCGGTGGAACGTAAAGGCTTCGTTCTGAAAAGATCAAATTCTGGAAGACATCTACAATGGGAAGATTATGTAAACAGAGTGAGTTAGAGTTAGGTCGTGAGAGGGGGCCGACCACGCTTGCGAAAATCCAGGGGTAGTCTAGTAGTAATTTCAAGTGAATATTTTTCGTGAAAAATGGACTTTTAACATCATTCTAACGTTTCTGATAGGAAATTAGATTTCCTACAAAAAAAATTTCTTGATATTTTGCCATATCTCGCATAGTTTCCGAGATATTTGCAGTTTTATAAAAAACAAGAAATCTACTTTACCGGCTAAACGAAGCCCATTGGATAACTGTTATATACACATTTTTTTTCTTAAAATGATCCCAGGAACATAAATTTAACCTTCAAAGTAGGGGCCACGGTTATCGTAATCGTGCCCGGAGATGTATGAATCGACCCTTACTCGTGGATTTCGTACGGATCGCCGAAATAAATATGAATTGGCGGAAAAGATTACGCCGAAAATGCGGGCTGTATTTAATGCTAACGATCAAGCACTTGCTTGTAAGAAAAAAATCTACAGGAAATGATGTGTAGCATGTTAAAAAGAAACTTTTCCGCGCGTGGTATGGATAAAACCGCAATTTTCTTGACATTGCGCAAGTTTGTAGAATTTTTTCAACGTTAAAATACGTTCGTACCATAGTCTCCCTATTTTCCCCATATTCTGTCAAGATTCAGCTGTAATTAAAACAAATTTTATCTCTATCTCATTTCTATCGAAAGTTCTTTGATTTTATCTCCGATTTAGACGAAAGGTCCCAGTCGAAAAAAGCTGGACAAAATTGTTATCTCTGGAAATTATAAGAGTGTTTCAAAAGTGTTGTATTTCTTTGAAGGTATTCAAGGAAGTACAGCATTTTTGGGACACCCGGTATATTGTTAATTACGAACGGAACACGGTCTCAGGGGTCGTAGAACCTAATTCCGGTATTTCGTATTTCGCTAGGATGAGAAACCGTCTTTACAAAACTACCCTTATAGGGGTTGTTACAATCTACGGAATTTAAACTTTGCTAGTTGATTTCGAATGTGATTTTCAGCAATTAATGTCTCTTTTGGACATACCCTAGATTAAGCATCTCCTGAGGAATTTATAGAACGCGGCGTCGCGACGCTCTGACAGAACGAGACAGGTCATTGTAGCTCCCCCACCTTTAATAGTTAATTCGTGATGGTCGTAAAATGGTAAACGACGCGATGACGCGTTTTGGTCGTTACTTCTAATAACGCCACGACAAAAATACATCTGTAGTCTGTCTGTTTCTTGGGGTTATTTCTCTTTTCACGAACGCGAAGAGGTAACGACCTCCCCCTACGAACGAAGCTACAAGTAATTCAACAGTTCTTAATTAATCTCCTTCTCTATATGTATCTTCCGTATCTTTCATTCAACAAATTTAATCGACGATTTAAGTACGCAGTTATTTTTGTCATTCACTTATACGTACAGTGACTGAATATCCTTTTTAAAGCGAATTACTTTCTTTAGAGTCGGATCGAATCACTTGAATTCCTGTGTAAAATTATCCTGTGATTAGTTTGCTGCATAAGAAAGAAGTTTTGAAAATATTGCAATCTGTTGGAATCACGGAGAATATGTTAAGGGTTGCTTTTTACTACTTTTCTGACTGTGTTGAAAATTGTATGCGTTTTCTGTAAGTTTTTAATTGTGTACATTATGACAATTTTATCGTAATTAATTAACGTTTTTATAAACTACAAATGAAATTGGATGATGAGAATTATAGTTTTCACTTTCGCCTTTTTTCTCCGTCCAATTGAGATTTTTCTAAATTTCATTCAATTTTAGGAAAGAGAAACAGCATTTTAAAAGATCCCCGGTTAATTAATATTCCCAAATATCTCAAAAAACAGTTGTATTTATTTTCAAACGAATCAAACACAACACACGTTTTCCGTATACGCAGATCACCGTTTGCAGTCGATAGAATCAGCTCTAAAATCCTCGATAATTACAGTGAACGAATCAAAAGCGTTGAAAACGCACCGATTTCACTGCATCGCGCGAGAATCGGCTCGAAAGATGCAAAATATCGTCTGGCACATAAAATTAATACGTGTGACAAGTGGAACGATCTGGAAGAGAAACCTCTTTAGAAATTCTCGATTAGAAACGCTGCAGACTCGCAACATTCGGAAAACTGACAGTGCCTTCACTGTGCATTATTTTCTTAATACATTATTTAAATCAATTTTTAATTGTCAGTGTAAATTCTTATCGTAAAGGAATTCTCTTCATTTTAAAAGATGAGTAGAGAAAAAATATTAAACAGTTGAGTCGGACTAAACAGTTGCATCCAGATGAAGCTAAGCATCTTTCTTTTGCGAAACAAACTATTTTCATAATGCCCAATTTTAAGGATGTTCTGGAGGTACAATGGGAGACAAAAGTACAAGAAATTCGAAATCCATCAATATATTGGCAATGAAAGCCATTCACGAGTATATTTTGCATTAAAAAAATGGATTAATTTAAAAACTTTCATTTAATTAGTGAATTTCATGTTGTATTTATTGTTTAATCAAATTGTCTTCATATTATAAAAAATTGTAAGTGACTTTTGCGAATAATTGTACCCTCTGATTTGAACTTCAAGACAATAAATTTGTGATATTCAATATATAAATATATAAATAAATAAATAAATAAATATATATATATATATATATATATATATATATAATTACGCAATAAAAAGTTGAAAATAAATATTTAAATAAATTAAAGATATTTGAGAAAGCCATATTCATTTGTTGCACGTTTGTTGTTTTCTATAAATGATCGAACCTAGGGCCGATATCATTCAATTTATTATATCAATACGAGAAAGTTCATTTTCCGACAAAATGTTACCGAGTTTCTCGATCCGGATCACTGAGAGCCTGCGACAGTTACGGAGGCAACGTGTGCCTGTTTTCGTAACGAACTGGCCGTGTGTAATTCGTTCCCGGGGTTCGCCACTTTCCCTGTGGCCGTCGAAATTCTCAGATTCCGATTTCCAAGTGAAATTTCACCGCGCTCTCCGGACTCCCTGGCCGCGGTAATGGAGTTGGGGGAGCCTGCGCGGCTCGGTGTCTAGGATTTCTCGGGCAAATTGCTGGCCGTCATTGTTTAGCCATGAACTGGATTCCTGATCCCAGCTGTGGAGCAGGAAATGAAGCTTCGGTCTCCCCGGAGAAGATTACGGTCCGGCTGCGTTCGAAATCGAGAATCGACCGTGGGTTTTATCGCGGTTTTCGTTTCGTGGCGAAACTTCCGTTTATAGCATAAATCAGAATTCGATGAAATTTTGAGAATAGGTTCTTTTTTGACTAAAATGACGATTGCCAGAAGGATTTTTGGCGCGTCGAAAAAAAATTTTTTTATCATTTCAATGTCGAGTTCTACCTTACCGACTTTCCATTTTATATAGAACAAGATTTTTAGAGGATGTAATTTTTAAAAGGTAAAGAATTCTAACGGAGAAACAATAAATTGGTTAAAAATATGCTGGATGCGTTGTTTGAGAAATGAACCATATAAAATTTTCTATAAGATATCTTCAATTAGTTGTAAAAATCATCACCAGCCTAGTTCACCTCGCAGCGCCAAAGAAATTCACACATATCATCTATAAACGAATCCTTTTTAGTTTAAAGTAATACATATATAAGGTAAACTTGAAATTTTTAAAGACGGTCTCCGCCCCCAAATTGACCTAACCACAACTCATTCTAATCACATAAATAGTAATAATATATATATATATATATATATATATATATAATAAATAATATTAGGTTGGCAAGAAAGTTATTTCGGTATTTTACGGTGAAATAAAACACAATTTTTTTTATTCAAGCGATGAACTTTAATTAATGAAATGATCTCTTATTTATTCTTTATGGCAAAGGACCATTGAACAAAAGGGAGAATATCTTATTCATTAAAATTCTTTGCTTGGATTGAAAAATTGGGCTCTATTTCACCTTGAAATACCGAAATTACTTTCTTGCCAACCCAATAATATAACTAAATAATAAATAAATTTTACGGGTTAACCAAATCCAAATTAATTCTCATCGCATAATCTTTCCATTGTAGATATTGGTTCACTTGGTTTAACAATTGCAATTTTCTATACATTTTACATTAATTTCCAGAATATATATGTGACGCGTGCGCACAGCAAGAACATAAAGTACAAAGTCGGTAAGTCAGCAGTCGCTAAGGTAGAGCGCGACATTGAAATGATAACAAATTTTTTTTGCGACGCGCCAAAAATCCTTCTGGCAATCGTCATTTTAGTAAAAAAAGAACCTATTTTCAAAATTTCATCGAATTCTGATTTTTGCCATAAACGGAAGAACAGCCCGTTTCGTTTCGTCGAGCGACGCGAGCCACGAGTCGGCTAGCTGGCTGACCAAATCGGATCGGTTCGGCAGTGAAAAAATAGTGGAGAAAAAGAAGGAGGAGAGGAAAAAAGGGAAAATCGAGGAAATCTCACCGCGGCGCAAGCTGCACGTTGATTAAGGCGTGCAACCGGCTCGTTGATTAAGATACGGGCCACGTGGCCGCGCATTTATACCCGGTCCTTCGGATCCATTAATAATTCGGCAGCGCGCTGCCCGACCGGCATGAAACTTTCAATTTCCGGCAACAAAACGGCCCGCCGCAGGAAAATCGAGAGATGGAAACGCAATTGTCGGCGATGCGTCCGCAGCTCCCGGCGCGACATTAATTAATGAAAAACAGGGGGAGAATTGGGGTGGCGAGCCGCACAATCGATTTATACACCCCGCCGTTGGACGAAACTTCTTTTCACCCGCGTTACATTTTTAACTTGATGACGCCGGGATAGGTATCAATCGATTACACGATCGTTCTCCCTTATCGAGCTGTGTTTACACTAAATTGGAAAATTGAATCCGAGCCGCGGATAATTCTACGGAATTCGATCATCAAAATGGATCGCATTTCGAACTCGGCAGTTTTCGGCAGCTACTTTTTCAAAATAATATCCAAGTAAGAATTTCCAAGTAAGAATTTCCAAGTAAGATCAAACTATCTATTACATGACTATACAAATATCTCTGTGGAATATTGTGGAATGTACAACTTTTAGTATACATTTATAATTATACATTATAAACACCAATTAATATAAATCCAATATTGTTATTATGCATAGTACTTACTTCCAGGAACTACATCCTTCGTACACACACAAAAATTCACTTTTCGTAAAATTACAAGCTTTACACTCTTTGTTAGACATCGTAGTTCACTGCACGAAAACTGCGCGAGGAATGAACGCGATATCTGTACTCCCACCATTTGGCAGGTAAAAATGGTAAGACCTTTTTATTATGGGTTTCCCATAAGGTCATTACCTGAGTGTCCAGTACGGCAAGAGCCATACGCCTAACGGGAAATTCATTTTTGGCCTTTTTGATGATGAAATTATAATGAAGCTTTCGTGATGAATGATTAAATAGATATATTTAATAGCGCAGGTATTATAATATGAACCGCACAAAATTCAAATAAATTTAATCTTGTCATTTTTATAAGGCAACGTGGCAATGTTCACATCTTAAAGAATACGGTTTTTTTAATCAATTATACAGGATGTCCCAAAATAAGTGTAACTTCCAAATGGGAGGTTCCTTGGGTTATTTGAAGCGACATTTTCCTTTACAAAAATGGTGTCCGCGGCTTTGTTTAGGAGTTATTATCGAAAAATACGGACCAATTAGAGCCCGGCTACAGCGAACGCAGTCCGACTCGGCGACAGGTCCCGATTAACGTGGTGTCGCTATTGGCCGAACCAGACAATTACAATTATCAAGAATCAGTCTTAAAATTACGATCACTTTTTTAATATTGTATTATATGATTTGAATATTTTTAGGAAGCTAGTTTACTACAGGATGTGAAAAGAGATTTTTTTTCAAAAATTGCAATTGATCGGAATTTTAGCAAAAATACTAAAAGTTGCATTTTACAACTCTTTTTTTATGTGGGCCTGTATTGAAAATTTTTAAAATACGTTTCGTAGATCTGTGTCAATGAATCGTATTCTGAAAGTTTCGTCAAAATCGGTCGACGTTTAAAGATGGCAAAAATTGCAGATTGTCATGATTTTCGGACTATAACTGCAGTAAATCTAAGAATTCTTACATCTTTTAATGACTGTCGTTTTTCCGCAGCAACTGATTTCGATGAAACTTTCACGGTGCATATAATTCACACAAATCTGCAAAACATATTTTTTAAACTATCAATGTAAGCCCACATAAAAAAAGTTGTACAATGCAACCTTTATTATTTTTTCTACAATTCCGATCAATTGCAATTTTTGAAAAAAATTTTCCAAAGAAGTACAAATCGTATAGTTCAATGTTAAAACAGTTATCGTTTCGTTTAGAGCGTCCGAATATTAATGGGAGTCACTTTAACAAGACAATGTTTATTTTCCATGAAAATCTGAATTCTAATCTGCATGAGAGAAGATTCTGAACTTTCCTTTAGAATTTGAGCCATTTATTTACCAAATTGATTAACTCCATAAAATGAAGAGTGACAGCAATTTGTTAAATAGTATATACAAAGTGATCAACTTGTTTCAGGTTAGAACTCCATTTGCAGTGGAGTTGCAGAATAATAAACTGATGGGTAAAACAATAGAAATAGACGATCCTCTCAATAATTCGAGAACGAAGCCAAACGAATCCGAATCTTCCCAGAATGCAACTATCGAAATTAGCCTCTAGAGTCCGTTCGCCTAAAAATGGACCATCCGAAATGCAACACGAACCTTCGCGAGAGTTTCAGCCACACATTTTCCAACACTTCTTGCGTCGCTGTTTGCGCGAAATAAATTTCCTGTTTCAGGAAAGGTAGCCTGTTTCTGATACGGCGGGTTTCTTACGGAAGTGCATTAGACGCGTCTTGAGCAAAGAGGAACGGGAACCAGGAGATTATTATTTTTCTTTCAGACGTTCGCGTAACTAGTAATTTCACTAATGAACGTGATGCTACTGTGGAACACAGCGATTCATTTCTCTCAGAGACGACGCTCTTCGTTTCCCATCCCTCTAATTAGTTTACGTACATTTCATTCGGTTTTTAAAAAGATTACGTAATGTCGATTGGATATTTTCATCCGTTATTTAGAAATAAAATTTTTCTATATACAATTCGAAGCGTTAACAATGAATTAACCATTAAAACAGAACTCAAACAGTACAGTTTCATCGTTTGACGTCATGTAATCGAGCGTACACGTAACATATTTACATCACAGCGATTAATAATTCTAATTTTAACATTTCGTGTCGTATCGATACAATGTAAACACTCTCATCGTAAGACAAATACATGAAACCATATTTTCCAATCAATTCTCCTACTGTACGCGCAATTTCCTGTCGAGGAAATGTACTGAGTTTTTGTATTTCCGTTAGCAACGCAATATAACTGCATTCCAGTTATAATAGTTATTGTGCTATAAGCTATTAAAGTTTTTGCAAAGTTTGATTGTGTGCACTCATATGTATACACAAAAGCCTACTACACAGTCCACACGTCCGTAGCGATGGGACACGATCGTGCGCGAACCTTGAACAAACAAAATTTAAAGGGACATTCTTCGCTCGGCCCGTACCAAGTCATCGTACGCACACGATTATGTTCTGTCTCATCGACACGAACGCGTGGACTGTAGTAATAGGCGTTTGTCTATACGTGTAATTCCACACAAACAAATTTTGCAAAAATTTTAACAGTTTATAGCTCAATAACTATTTGTTTGCCACATGTGGCTACTTTCAAATTTTTTCTCTTCGCGATGAGTAGAAGGCGTTGATGTAAAAATAACTTTAATAACCATTTTCTTTGTTATAAACAATTTTGCGGCAAGTTTCTCTTACAAACGTCCACCGATCCAGAGATATACAGTGACTCCCACTAACATTCGGACACTCTTACAAAGACGATAACTATTTTAATATTGTACTATACGATTTGAACACTTTTTTAGAAGAACATTTTTTTTAGAAGCTAGAGCAATTAGTTTGCTACAGGATGCGAAAAAAGAATTTTGTCAAAAATTGCAATTGATCAGAATTATACAAAAAATACCAAAAGTTGCATTTTACAACTTCTTTATGTGGTCCTATATGAAAAATTAAAAAAAATATGTTTTGTAGATCTGTGTCAATTATATGCCCTGTGAAAGTTTCATCGCAATCGGCTGATGTGGGAAACAACGACAACGTTTGAGAGAGGCAAGAATCATCATATTTACTGCAGTTGAAGGCCGAAAATCGTGAAAATCTGCAATTTTTACCATATTTAAACGTTTGTAGCTCATTGCAACGTCGACCGATTTGGACGAAATTTTCAGAATATGTTTAATTGACACAGGTCTATAAAACGCATTTAAAAAATTTTCAATATTGGCCCGCATAAAAAAGTTGTAGAATGCAACTTTTAGTATTTTTGCTGCAGTTCCGTGAATTGCAATTTTTGAAAAAATTTCTTCTCAAATCCTATAATACACTAATTGCTCTAGCTCCTCAAAAAAATTCAAATCGTGTAGTACAATATTAAAAAAATTACTGTCTTTTTAAGAGTGTCAGAACATTCGTGGGACCCAATAGTAGTGAATTTTATTATTTTAAATATAAAACAATTTGATATTTCACAAAAAGATCTACAAAACATATTTTAAAAAATTTTTCATATACGCCCACATAAAAAATTTGTAAAATGCAACTTTTAGTAGTTTTTCTGCAACTCCGATCAATTGCCATTTTTGAAAAAATTTCTTCTCAAATCATATAGTAAACTAATTGCTCTAACTCCTCAAAAAATTCAAATCGTGTAGTACAATATTAAAAAAATTACTGTCTTTTTAAGAGTGTCAGAACATTCGTGGGACCCAATAGTAGTGAATTTTATTATTTGAAATATAAAACAATTTGATATTTCACAAAAAGATCTACAAAACATATTTTTTTAAATTTTTCATATAGGACCACATAAAAAAGTTGTAAAATGCAACTTTTGGTATTTTTTTTATAATTCCGATCAATTGCAATTTTTGACAAAATTCTTTTTTCGCATTCTGTAGCAAACTAATTGCTCTAGCTTCTAAAAAAAATGTTCTTCTAAAAAAAATGTTCAAATCGTATAGTACAATAATAAAACAGTTATCGTCTTTTTAAGAGTGTCCGAATATTAGTGGGAGTTACTGTATATTCCCCGCCAGGACCGATGACTTTCTTTACACCCGGTACTCGTTACACGCTTGGTCCCATCGCTAGTTGTGGGCGACGGCAACGCTTATGCAATCGTGCGTGCTCATTTCGTGGAGCGCGACCATTCTGGAGACGCGTCTCGCGGCCAGACGAATCATTATCGGAGGATCATACTCGGCCGGTTGAGGAAAACGTTAATAAACGATCGAACACGGGATCGGATTGGGTGGAAGCAGGCCGAACACCGGAATCCCGGAATCGGATTAGTGTTCTCCGGCCGATAAAACTGAGAACACCGTTCGAATCCGATACCAGGAATTCTCAATAACGCGTCGAGGCAACCGCACCGTGATCTATCCGATCCTCTTCCGAGCTGCCTTCTTCCCACGTTAAATATAGGCGACCCGACACGTATACACACGGTTTCGCTCTGCCGAGCCGAGCATATTCCACGTATTCCGCGCTCGTACCGCGAACCGAGGATATAGAAAGAGCCGGAGTGGAAGTAACAGTAGAAGAGAAAAGAAAAGAATAGGAGAGAGAGATGCTGGCTGGGAGAGGATACAAAGAGAGAAAGGCGCGTCTACATCCAGGTAACACCCAGTTTACCCGCGATACCTGCAGAACCTGAAGCGCATCCGTACGAAACGGCCCAAGGGAAATGGCTGAAACGCGCGGGCTGCCCGGAAGCACCACGAAAAATTTACATTTATCGCCGCGCGTCCCCGCGAACACCAGCAGCGCCTGTTATTGACTATTTCAGAAAAATAACGGCGCCGTTGCGCCGCCGTTCCTCCCACTTCCGGTTGGTTTTAAGCTGAGATTCGTTATACGGAGTGGAGCTGATAAAGTGTTGCAAACTAGGATCGAAATGAACAGTTATGAGATGGTTCTAACTGAATTTTTCTCGAGCTTCTACGTTCCGATTAAACCTCATGACAATAACTACTTTCAATTTCTTCTTGAAAGTTTCTTAGCATCTTTGTTGGCAAACGGCGCCGCGAGATTGGAAATTTTCTGGTGGCAGTCTCGTGTTAGTACATGGCTACGAAATCGATTCTTTTAATGATGGTATTTTTTGAATGCACAGAATTATTGAGAATAATACTTTTGGTAGTCAAAATTACATAGTATATTGATATATTGATACTATACGGTCTGAATTTTTTAAGGAGCTAGAGCAATTAGTTTACTACAGGATTTGAGAAGAAATTTTTTCAAAAATTGCAATTGATCGGAATTGTAGCAAAAATACTAAAAGTTGCATTTTATAACTTTTTTATGTGGGCCTATATAAAAAATAAAATAAAATATGTTTCGTAGATCTTTTTGTGAAATATAAAATTGTTTTATATTTAAAATAATAAAATTCACTATTATTGGGTCCCACTATTCTGATACTCTTAAAAAGACGATAATTTTTTAAATATTGTACTACACGATTTGAATTTTTTTGAGGAGCTAGAGCAATTAGTGTACTACAGGATTTGAGAAGAAATTTTTTCAAAAATTGCAATTGATCGGAATTGTAGCAAAAATACTAAAAGTTGCATTTTACAATTTTTTTATGTGGCCTTATATTGAAAATTTTTTAAAATATGTTTTGCAGATCTTTTTGCGAAATATGAAATAGTTTTATTTCTTCATAAATGCATACAAATCCGCAGTCTAGTAATTAACATAATTAAATTCACTACTATTGGGTCCCACTATTCTGACACTCCTAAAAAGACAGTAATTTTTTTAATATTGTACTACACGATTTGAATTGTTTTGAGGAGCTAGAGCACTTAGTTTACTACAGGATTGGAGAAGAAATTTTTTCAAAAATGGCAATTGATCGAAGTTGCAGAAAAACTACTAAAAGTTGCATGTTACAACTTTTTTATGTGGGTCCATATTGAAAATTTAAAAAATACGTTTCGTAGATCTGTGTGAATGAAACTGTTGTTTCGTTGTTGAATGAAATGCCACCTGGCAGCTGGATAATGAAGTTAGGTTAATACGTTTTGATGAATTCTGAAATAATATACAGGGTGTTCCATCTAAAACAGGCCACCAAAAAATGTTTCTAACGTAATCTAAATGGTTTTAAAAGACGAATCAGATGGAAAAATCGTTTTTTATGAATTGTAATTTTTTAATCGTTTTTTCAAGGTCGCTCCTGTTTTTTTTTACATATATACAAACGAGATGGCGCTTAGACAGAAGAACTATCAGTGTAAATTCGTAACAACAGAAATATAAAGGGCTTGAAGCCACTCGGATCCATTAATAGTGTTACGATGACACGAGATGAAGTTGCTTTCCCCTGTGAAGATATCGCAGAGATCGAGCGTTAGATCGATATTGCGGTATCTGAACAACGAGGTTCTTGATTAAAAGAAGAGAGTCGTCAGATCCTTTCGAACGATTGAAGCGAGAACACGCATCGACGATTGCATTGAGTCTTTGTTAACTGTTGTACAATTAATAAATAGTTGTTATTGTTATTGTCTATAATAATGAGTTCTCCGGCAAGACCGCGTCGAAGTCTTCGTAACAATAGCAATAAAGATAATGATAAAAAGAAAAAAACCTGTATTGATAGCGAAATTGAAGCGTTAGATTGATAAAAATGTATGTTCATCGCTCTTGCCCAACTGTTTCTCAGCGTGGAGGTTGGTCGCACTGATAAATACCCTAGAATCCATGGGTACCTTATCCCTTAATGCGAGCGAGTGTACGTCTCGGTTATTTTTTTCGGTAGAAATCAATAAACGGCCTGGTATTTGAAGCTTCTTCGAGCGGAGAACGGGGGAGGGGAGTAAACCCGATGCAAAAGTCTCTGGATTTCAATAGGACATGTGCTTACTCGGCTTTATCCGCTGGGTATTACGCCTTTGTCCGTCGCCGGGAGTGGAAATCAATTTGTTGACGCCGCGTTCTTGCGTTATCCGAACGTAAAAACCGCAGGCGTCGACGGCGGCGCACAATGCTTTTCGATACAGTTTTATCCCGGCTCCACGGATCGATCAGGCTTTGACCACGCGTGCCGTTTCAAGTTTGACGAATCTCGGTTGCCGGCTTGCGGGACAATAATTTGTTGGTCCGACTGGTAATTATATCATTTAATTATAATCGGTTTCGACCTGACAATCGTATCATAATGAATTGCACGGTGCGCGCAGCCTGCCAGAACTTCGCACACGCCTCTTTCGTCGTAATTGATTATCGCGTTCGCAACCGTTCGTTCGATTTACGGTTTTATGTAACGAATTTTCCAATCATCCAGCGGCTCGAGCGTCGTGGGATGGTATCGATTCGAATATGTAATGTTCGCGTTCTATCGTGATGCAAGAAACTCGACGGTTCACGCGTGAAGTAACAGCCCGTTCGATGCATAAAGGTTTAAACGAAGCTGTTCTAAATGTCGATCGTCGGGCATATTACGATCAATCCGAAGCGGCGTAATTTTCTTTAATTTATGCGAACGTTGCGCCGCGAGTTTCAAGCTTAATTGCCAGTAAAGAAATCCCTAATGCTGTTAGCAAGACAGCCTTTCAATTAGATTTACGACGGAGTTATCGACGCTTTCGACTGATGACGTCAATACTGAAAGCCGGCAAGTGCACTCGCTGACGATATAACGCGTCGGTCACGATGAAAGTGAATCGACTCGAAAATGAAAAATTGCCCCAGAGAGACGACCCTGGAATTTGCCTCCTTAATCCACACTCGATACGCCGGTGGTTAATTAGCGCAGACCAACGCATAGTAATCTGCGTTTCACTATTACATGTTCCAGCTGGAGTTGCCAACAGTCATGGAGTTGAACTTGCTGTACAGAATCGTAGTTTCAATGGCAAACTGTTCCGGAATTTGAGAGAAAATTGTATTATCAGGAAAACTTAACAATATCATTTTATTAGTATTAGATTTTAGGGTAAGACTTTAGAAACCCCCCCCCCCTTCTTTTTGACATGTGACATACGTCATTCTATTCGTTTTGACATGCTGAACACAAAATGTATGCGTGATTTTTGGCTGAAATGAATAGTTTTCGAGATATTCGTGAAAAACTGCAGTTACTACACATTGAATTTTGTGTAAATATCAATGAAAACGCAAACGCAACGTTCGGACTTTGTTTTGAAGAGTAGAAAATGACAGAAAACAGGGTTTCACTATAGTATTATACATATATAGGATGAGCATTTAATTTTGAAAGATTACTCCTGGATTTTCGTATGCACAGTTCAATATTAATAATTAATATCAATAATTTCAATATTAATTTCAAGAAAAGCGGTCGATTTGAGCGTTGTAGTTTTAGTGTTAAGGATGTTCTGGAGCTATACAAAAACGCAACAAAATTTTTGAAAATTTGACAAGACATAATTCTTACTAAATTAATGCAATTATCAATGTTTAATTTAGATTCACTACACCGTTTAACATTTATTTAAATTTATTTATTATTCTACTTCAAACCCTATTTAATCCTTGAAAAAACGCATCTAGAAACTCCAGTTTTTTATGTACAGTAAAAATTATGTAATTGTGTTCAAAATTTGTTAAGATTCACTAAACACTTCCAGAGCAAAAAATTATAAACTGTTACAAAACGTCACATTTATCGTGTTGTCATCTCACTAGCAATAATTTTACGCAATTTCATATGTTTATTCTCAATAACAACCATAAATATTGCTTTCTGAAATATCTTTAATTTATTTAAATATTTATTTTCAACTTTTTATTGCGTAATTATATATAGTAATAATTTTAAAATAAATTGTAATATTCAGTGTATATATATATATATGTTGAATATCTTGAATATATTGAATATCTTGAATATATTGAATATCACAAATTTATTTTCTTCAAGTTCAAATTGGAGGGTACAATTATTCACAAAAGTCACTTAATTTTTTATAATACGAAGACAATTTGCTTAAAAAATAAATACAACATGAAACTCACTAATTAAACGATAGCTTCTTAAATTAATCAATTTTTCAAATGCAAAATATACTCGTGAATGGCTTTCATTGCCAATATATCGATGGATTTCGAATGTCTGTACTTTTGTCTCCCATTGTACCTCCAGAACATCCTTAAACGGCGACTGTATTAATCGGAGCCTTTAGAACAAATGTAACTTAAGACGAAAGTGGATCGTCCAACTTCAAGTGTTCCAATCATCACTTTTAGCAAAGGTTTATTTGTCCGGGGCTAACGAGAAGCTAAAAGTTATTCGAGCGATCCGCCAATGTATGAAAGACATACCGGCACTGTGCTGTTAAAAGCTTTCATTCTATTTGCGTTTTGTGGTTGGCCGTCAATGGCGCAGCGAGTCGGCAGTTTCAGAGTAATGGAGAGCCGATTCTTCTGATCGCGGGCTCTCGAGAAAAAAAACTCGAGATTCGAGATTAGCCGGCTGTTCTACGACCCTAAGGGAGCGGCCTAATTGCTTCTCGGTATACTTGGTGTCGGCCGTCCCTTTCAACGCCTCTCGGAGCCCCGAGTTTCCGTCCCTGAAGGCGACTATTCTCTTTTTTCCCTCATTCTTCCTTTTTTTTAAATAGCGGCGATCGCTTTTTCGAATCCGGGCCTCCTTCGCCGGGGAAAAGCCTCTTAACTTATCGCGTCAACTTGTCCCTTAATTAATCCTAGGAACTACAATGTGTAGCGATTCGTTTAAAAGACCGGCGCCAGCCCATCGAGATCTCTTGACGCTGTAGCGATCTCCAGGCTTGAAAGGGATACACCGAAACTTTCCGGCAAGTAGACCCCATTTTTTTTCCACCAAAGAACCTCAAACCCCTGGAGATTAACAGGGGATGCTTTCCTCCATGTGCTGTACCTACTCCGGTTTGCGTCGAGGGTCTCCCCGATGTTCGTTAGCAGCAGCGATGGACACTAGGGTGGACCTTATTCTTCAACTATGAAATTTTGAGCACGCGGTCCTCTAAAATTGCTCCGTTTCGTGTAAACATTATACACTGATGTGCGAGAGAAAGAAGCACCCAACCATAATTAATAGCAAAGCGTAAAAAATTAAATAAAAACACAGTAACCTTATTCCTCGTCACTAAAGAATGTCATTCGTTCCATATCGTTCGTTTCCATGAATAATAATCGCAGGTTAAATGAATTCTTGACCGAGAAGTACGTCAACTGTCCGATACAAAACTGATCATGGACACCAGTACGTAGTCGGAGGGCGGGCAATCAGAGCAATAAGCCGATCAGTCCGGGTCCTCGAGGGACCAGCTTAAGCTGTGTCTCCGTTAAGCAATCGAGCGAAGGTAATAAGGGCTCTTGGGACTGGCACTTAACTGTAACGTACAACGTCGACGAGTAATTCTTATTGGAGAATTGGCTTAGGTGTTCTCGTCTGGTAGCACATTTCTGAAATATTGCGAGTTTCGCGCGTGCGATGGGAAGCATACGAGTTAAGTTCGTTTCAAAACCGGCTGAGTTCAGTCTAAACTGATTTTAGATATTTGACGATTCTGTTTCTTGAATATTTAAAACAGTACGACTTTATAAAATCGAACCGAACTATCAGACTTTGTTTTAGCACTTCTTAATACTTCTTTGAGTATCACGCATTTTCGATAACCTGACAAATTAATTACTCGAAGTAAAATTGATCAGTGATTGTACGATGAGAAATTAAAATTGAAAATATCAGCAAAAAGATGACATCTTGTCTTGTCTTTTAAATGTTGGGGTCTCAAAATACCCGAACTAAAATTGATCAGTGATTATACGATAACAAATCAAAATTGAAAATATCAGCAAAAAGATCTTGTCTTTTCTTTTAAATATTGGGGTCTCAAAATACTCGAACTAAAATTGATCAGTGATTATACGATAACAAATCAAAATTGAAAATATCAGCAAAAAGATGACATCTTGTCTTTTCTTTTAAATGTTGGGGTCTCAAAATACTCGAACTAAAATTGATAAGTGATTGTACGATAACAAATCAGAATTGAAAATATCAGCAAAAAGATCTTGTCTTTTCTTTTAAATATTGGGGTCTCAAAATACTCGAACTAAAATTGATCAGTGATTGTACGATAACAAATTAGAATTGAAAATATCAGCAAAAAGGTCTTGTCTTTTCTTCTAAATATTGGGGTCTCAAAATACTCGAATTAAAATTGATCAGTGATTATACGATAACAAATCAAAATTGAAAATATCAGCAAAAAGATGACATCTTGTCTTGTCTTTTAAATGTTGGGGTCTCAAAATACTCGATTGTACGCTGATATAAATCAGAATTAAAAATATCAGCAAAAAGATGACATCTTGCCTTTTCCTTTGAATATTGGAGTCTCAGGTCGAAAACGGATTGGTTAAGGAGTTATTAATTTTCTGCCGACTCCTCTGCCAAGTCCGAACAGTGTGCGACGCGCGACGGGCCAGCAGGATTAGAGCGAGCTGGAAAATAAATAGAGGGTTGCTGGCAGAAGGACGCAGGGGGAGGAAACACCTGGATGCAACCCGAGAATCGATAGCTCTCGAGAAAGTGTCACAGCGTGCGGAAAGCACCAGATTCGCCCACGTCACGACTACTCGAGCCTCCTGAAATAGCATACTTTTCTTCATCGATCAGTCTCGCGTCTGCACCATCTTCACCCCGTGCAGTCGCCCTCCGCGCCCTTACCCAACCCCCGAATTCCCCTCCAATCCACCCTCTCTCGTTCTTTCGGTACGAGAAGGCCGGGGGTCGAGGTTAACCAGTTCCTCCGACACCCCCTTCTTCTACCTATTCCCTCCTCTTTTCCTCCACAGCACCCCTATTTCGTCCGCCGTCTTCTCCCACGGTTACTCGTGGCTAGATTATTCGAGAAGCGGAGCTATTTGGGTGGTCTTATTAAATTACCACCCTCGACACGGAACGAGGGACGGATTTTGGATCGAACGGAGTCGACTTGCGGGACGTTACATCGTCGTGTCGTCGTCTCTCGCTCCGCCTGCTTTAAAGCGATTTCCCTCGAACCCGCGGATTATGTAATTTTCCCTTCTGCCGGATAAGTTGGCCACGCGAAACCACCCCTGCGCGGTCGTTAGGGTGACTTCTGATCGGGGGAGAGCGATTTCGGGGAGGAAGCGAGGCCTGGAACGCGGCGAATAATCGACTCGCTCGTTCGAATGCGAGGGTGTTTGTGGCTCGTCTTTCGTTGCCACGAAAGGCTGAGTCGTCGAAACATGAAATGTGTCTGTTAGGCTGTGATGGACTGCGTCGAATGCTTTTGCAATTGAAACACGTCCATTGAATACAGAAATCAATTTCTTGCAAACGAGTCAGGAAATTTTTGTTCGCAGTTTATTTATTTTGCCGGCTGTCCAAAAATGTTGTACTTCCCTGAGGTGTTTACCGAGGTAACTTTAAATCACTTTCGATGTACCCGCGCTGATTGGTCCGCGGTTTTCGTAAATAACTGCTTCGCGAAGTCGCTGCACACGATCACGGACTATTTCAGCATCCCATACAATGGATAATTGTGTAAAGTATACACGGTATCTGTGTACTGTGATTTATCACTTTAATTACGCTCTTTTGCCGCGTAAGATTTATTTCCACGGAACATTATCACCGTCATTCCGGATATGTTCGTATCGCTTCACCTTTGCTCATCGACTCGCTGCAGAAAAGGGGTTCCATGGAAATCACCGACACAGACTTCGCCGACACAGTTTTCAACGACAACGTTTCACCGACAACGCCTTTAACCGATAATTATTTCGACCGACAGCGGATTTCACCGACGACAGATTTGACCGACAACGATTTTGACCGACAGCGGATTTCACCGACAGTGGATGTGCCCGACAACAAATTTTGCCGACTCCAGATTTGACCAAAAACGACTTTTGCCGACAACGATTTTGACCGACAGCAGATTTCACTGACAGTGGATTTCACCGACAGTGGATTTGACTGACAACAAATTTCACCGACTCCAGATTTGACCGACAACGACTTCTACCGACAACGATTTTGACCGACAACGATTTTGACCGACAACAAATTTCACCGACTCCAGATTTGACCGACAACGACTTTTGCCTACTCCAGATTTGACCGACAACGACTTTTGCCGACAACGATTTTGACCGACAGCGGATTTGACTGACAACAAATTTCACCGACTCCAGATTTGACCGACAACGACTTCTGCCGACAACGATTTTGACCGACAGTGGATTTACCCAACAACAAATTTCACAGACTCCAAATTTGACCGACTTCAAATTTGACCGACTCCAGATTTGACCGACAACGGATTTCACTGACAGTGGATTTGCCCGACAACAAATTTCACCGACTCCAGATTTGACCGACAACGACTTTTGCCGACTCCAGATTTGACCGACAATGACTTTGACCGGCAACGCCTTTAACCGACATCGCATTTAACCGACAACGGCTTTAATCGATAATGATTTTGACCAACAAAGATTTTGAGCGACAACGATTTTGACCGACAACGATTTTGATCGACAACCATTTTGATCGACAACGATTTTGACCGACAACGATTTTGACCGACAACGATTTTGACCGACAACGATCTTGACCGGCAACGATTTGGGAGGACCATAGTGATAACCAACAGTAACACGATTTATAACAATACGCATATGATATTCACTAAGAAGGATGTATTATCTCATCGATTATGTACTTTTTCGCGATATAGTGAGTGAGATGACAGATTTACCAAGAAACGCAGTAAAACCGTTTACGTTACCGTTTAAGTATTACTGTTTGTTATTACCATGGTCCTCTCAAGTCGTTGTCGGTGAAATTTGTTGTCGGTCAAAATCGTTATCGGTAAAAACTGTGTCGTCGAAGTCTGTGTCGGTGATTTCCAAGGAACCCCTGCAGAAGACCCTTCCCCATCGATCGATTAATATTCAGCCAGTATTAGTTGTTTCTCCTAGTTCCTTTCTCTCCTTAGAACACCGAAACAGAGATACCTTGTGCTCGAATATCGGCAGATTCCAGAAAACCGAGGACATCGAACGAAGAAGCGTTGCACTACCGGTCAAAGGTTAACGGCGCGGCGGGGTTTCGATTGACGCGTGAGCCGACTCCATTCTTAATTCGTTCGAAACCACGGCGATAAATCGGTATTAATATCCACGCGGAGCAGGCCAATATAATTCTCCCGAGCCATTTCCATCCATTTAAATAGACGTTTATACGGATGTCGATAGCCGTGGATTAATATATCAAGATATACGGATGGCATAAAAATCGATGTTTTTATTAACAGGGAACGAAGGTTGCAATAATACTGCAATTTATTTCGAACTTATCCGACTGTTTTGTTCAACTGCGCCTTATCGCGAACGCGTAAAACCGGTCAACTGCGAAGAACATAACATAATCAACACAAGAAAAACGAGGTAACGCAAATCCGTTTACAATCTTGCAATCTTTCTGTGCGGAGTTCGTAGATTTTTTTAAAATAGTACTGGGAATAGCAACCGAAATCAATTTTCACAACGTGACCGTGTAAATCTGAGATTTTCCGATTAAGAAGAATACAAGTTATCGATGTTTTATCTCTGTTACAATATAGACTGGTGGAATAACATTTTGTATCAAACTGTCATTCCTCCATTTATTCGCTGCAGATCAGAAATATAACGTCTTCGTGTCTTCGGCATATTTGTCACAAAGATTTCACGAAAAATTGGCACGAGTTTTCAACAATTACACAGTGTGAGGTGAGTACATTAACAATGAGTACATTTAATCCTTAGCACTCGAATGGCGACTCTGAGACGCCACTAAAAATTGCTGTGCCATTATTCAAAATACTGTTTAGACTATTAAATATATCAGGATCTAATCAATTACTAAACATTTAGGTATTATACGAGACATTTATATCAATATTTTATATACATAAAATTTTAAAAATCACAAGGAGTGGAAATATTCTAAATCGAAAGAAATGTTTAATTTTAGAGTTAATATAGCTTCGAGTGCAAAGGGTTAAAACAGGTCACATGAATAATTAGTTTGCGTTTTCAGAGGCTCCGCGGTCTACGAAAATTACCTGATTAAAAAACACCGCTTTTGATTAACCTTTCACAGAATTATGATATCGCTAACAGATGCAAGACATTTTTCTAGCAGCGATTATTCAGTTTAAAGGAGTGACAAAAATCATCAAAGTTCAGTGTAACTCCATGATGTCCTCACATCCTGGAAACTACTTTAGATAAAAAAATCCGAACGCTTTCAGAGAAATTGATTAAATGAAATACATGATTACAGACTTCGTACTTTCATTGAATTTTTTGACCCTTCAAAGCGAATTACGGATGCGAAAAAATATTACTTGGATTTGTTTAAAAAACTGCTTGAGAAAATAGGGAAAATGTGCACGCAATTGCTTCCTATAGTCAAACAATAGCGTTTCGACGGCACTTCGTGGAAGAACGTAGCTCGGGTGATTCATTCGAGCTGGCTAAAACACAAAATCACGAATCTTCTCTGTCGAAAGCTACCACGCACAGCCACTTCGGTTATTTCTCGTGCTATGCATTGTTCACGCGGGACTGTGCATTACCAAAGCGAGCCGAGCAGCGTGTAAACACCGGATGTTCTATGCAACGCCCAAGGAAGCCTGCTTACGAAATTAACTGTAGCCGTGCTCGGGTAGACCGATTGGAAAAATCGCCAATGTAAAACAGGCTGTCGCCGCGAATTGTTATCTCTTCCGAGAAGGTCTCATTGTCTATACGACAATTGGTTTTCTGCCGTGAATGAATAATCGCGGTCTTTTCTGTGGAAGGCAGCTGCTACTTGCAAGAGGTGTCCCGACGATTCTTGCGGATAAGAAAGGCCCCGAAATAGATGAGAATGATATTTACAGTAATTTCTCAATCGTAGTCCCAACACCCGTGTTATGAACGGACTACGATCAAGTAGGGTGGCTATTTTTTGATTTATGACTGCGTCTACCCTACCGCGCTGAGACTTCAAACGACAAGCCGAACGTAAAGAAGGACAGAATGAAATAGGATCGCGTGGCCGAAGCGTGTCCCCGTCGCCGGCACAGTTTAAAGGCCCGTGCGTCATCACAATAAAACACCAAGACCTTAGCTTCTTTATTTTCGATGATATCATTATGGAACTTTCACCAACATATTCGTGGCATTTTTCTGATTAAAATCATACCAAACACGATATAATTTGGCCAATATTTAGTGGTTTAATCGATGATGAAAGTTTCGAACGCAACGAAGAAGAGCGTATTGGAAAGAAAGAGACGCGAAGAGTCGCCGTCGCCGGCATAGATCAAACACGCTGTCCTTCTTGTAAGTAAAACTTTCATCGTCGATTAAACCACTAAATATTGGCCAAATTATATCGTGTTTGGTATGATTTTAATCAGAAAAATGCCAGGAATAAGCCAGTAAAATCTCATAAAAAAATACTGAAAATTAAGTAGTTTGAAAATTCGATTCACTCGAGTCAATGTAGTGGTGTTCACACCGATATACCCGAGCCGACATCAAACATCGCCGTCCTGCTGCCCGGCGCAGCGTTGCCAGGCGGTGGAATGGGTAGGCACTGGACTACGATTGCAGAGGCGACCGAGGACTACGATTGAGAAATTAGTGTAACACTGAACCTACCAAGCTCAAAACATACAGTGAGTCACATTTGTGGATGCCATCCTCAAAAGAACCGGTCATCTTTTGAATCAAAGAACAAAACGAGCCAATTCTTGATGCCTTGGACCGAAGTGAAGCGTATTCCGGAAAGTGCATTCTGCATCGAATGCACCAACAGAAGGCGCCAAGTCTGGACTGTATGGCGGGTGGGACGGAACTTTCCATCCGCTATTTTCCAAATAGTTTTTAACGGGTTGAGCAACACGTGGCCGAGCATTGTCATGTTGGAAAATCAATGTCTCGTGTCTGATCTCCCGTTCTGACCGTTTTTCCTTCAGGCTGAACTTTAGAAACCCCCCCTCCTTCCTTTCGACATGTGACATACGTCATTCTATTCGTTTGGACATGCTGAACGCAAAATTTATGTGTCATTTTTGGCTGAAATGAATAGTTTTCGAGATATTCGTGAAAAACTACAGTTACTACACATTGAATTTTGTGTATACGCGTCACCACGATGCAACCGCTGGTCAAATGTTTCTACAGATATATCACTACGATCGTCGAACGGTCTATATACCGCGTGAACTTTTTAAAACATGTCATGATGAAAAGTGAGTACATATTACAACAATACCACACACACCCACCCAGTGTTTCTGAGAAGTAGATTCGGTAATTATGTATTGCGAAAGGGTCGCTGTACTCCGATTTTGATGAAATTTAAACATGTTATAGATTTCGACATTTTGAACAACTTTTTCCTTTTCTAATGAAGGGGGGTCGCTTTTAATTTTGAAAGACCAATCCTAGATTTTCGAATGCGTGGTCGGGCCGGCCTGACAGCAGGCCCTCTCGACCCCCTCCGTGACCTAATCACAACCTTTACATTGTAACTGTCTTTCAGAATTTGAACTAGTAATGGAAAAATCGTGCGAATAGAATGAGTTGTGGTTAGGTCGCGGAGGGGGCGGAGAGGGCCGGCCGTCAGGCCGGCCCGACCACGCATACAAAAATCTAGGATTGGTCTTTCAAAATTAAAAGCAACCCCCCTACGTTGGAAAAGGAAAAAGTTGTTCACAATGACGAAATCTATAACATGTTTAAATTTCATCAAAATCGGAGTACAGCGTCCTTTTTGCAATACATAATTACCGAATCTTCGTCTCAGAAACACTGGGCGGGTGTGTGTGGTATTGTTGTAATGTGTACTCACTTTTCATCATGACATGTTTTAAAAAGTTCACGCGGTATATAGATCGTTCGACGATCGTAGTGATATATCTATAGAAACATTTCACCAGCGGTCGCATCGTGGTGACGCACATGCACAGCACGAACATGCACGTATACACAAAATTCAATGTGTAGTAACTGTAGTTTTTCACGAATATCTCGAAAACTATTCATTTCAGCCAAAAATGACACATAAATTTTGTGTTCAGCATGTCAAAACGAATAGAATGACGTATGTCACATGTCGAAAGGAAGGGGGGGTTTCTAAAGTCTTACCTTCCTTCAATACTTTCTTTAAATCGATGCTTTTAGGCACTTGGAAATGGCTGCTCGAGTCACGCCCAATGATTCCGCAAGCTCTTCTTGCGTTCGATTCTAGTCTTGATCGAGTAACGCTTCTAATTCTTCATCTTCAAACTTGATCGACTGCCCAGGCCGCTCTTCGCCTTTGATGTCAAAATCGCCACTTTTAAAGCGTTCAAACCACTCGAAACACTGTGTTTTCGCAAAGACCATGTTCGCCATACAATTCCACGAGCGAGCGATGACTTTCGACAGCGGTTTTCTTTGCAGAACAGTGACTCGGCAAAACTTTGCATGATTGAAAAAAATATGCGCACAAGCTAATCGAACACTGTTGAGTCATTTTGGCAGCTTATGAATAGAGCTTCAAAATGACGCGTATGTCGATGATTTGCTACAGCGCGTACACAAGCGTTGACATCTAGTGTCAAATTTCGGTTTTTGGCTTATGCAGGGTCATCCGTATTTAAACGGACAAACGTAAACCAGCTGTAAAGAACCCCAAATGGAACAAGTTTTACCCCTGCCACTTTTTTTGTTTCGGCCTTGATTTCTAGATAATTGCAGAAAACCATAATTTTTTTAGTTCACATGAACTTGAATATCTCGGGACTCCAGCGATGAATCTTGATGATTTTTCCTTTGTTTGGTTTCAAATAAATAGGGGCATCTTTCTTGTTAACAAAATATTTTTGTATGACCTTCGGATCTTTGTTTTTTTGCATAGGGCACGTCGTGGAGTCTGAATGAAAAAACTTCGAAAAACTTGGATTTATGCGTAATCAACCGTTTAATTCAAGAAAAAAAATAACAAAAAACTATCAACAAAATTCAAAATTTTAAGATCTTTCAAAAATTAAAACATTTAGTTATAAATGTTGAAATTTAAGAAAAAATCATCAAGATTCATCACTGGAGTCCCGAGATATTCAAGCTTATGTGAACTAAAAAAATTATGGTTTTCTGCAATTTTCTAGAAATCAAGGCCGAAACAAAAAAAGTGGCAGGGGTAAAACTCGTTCCATTTGGGGTTCTTTACAGCTGGTTTACGTTTGTCCGTTTAAAAACGGATGACCCTGTACAGCCAATACTTCCGAGAGTTTCACAAGACCGGCAATTCTACGACGATGCCGACGTGCATCGCAGAGTCGCTGCGACGCGACCGGTTTCCGGGCACGGGACGATTACGGATAAGAAAAGTGAAAACACTTCCTCGCTCCCCAGTAGTAATTGAAGTGGTTCGACGTGGAAACGTTCGAGACTGGATGGAATGTTATTGTTGGCGATCGTCAAACCCGTTCCCGGAACATCGGAGCCCCCTGCTTTCACTCATCATCGTTTCTTGCCGCGGTCCCCCGGGGATAATTAACGACCGGCAGGAAAGCTCGGTTACAGGGAGCTTCTTTCTTTCAACGCCGGAGCTCATTAGGCTAATTATTCCCAGACGATTGTTAATTAAATAAATTCCGATTCGCTGTACCCTGTACTTCCCGGGCTACCTTCCTCCCCTTCTCTCTCCTCGGCAATTCAACGAGGGGAAGCGAGACGATCGTTAAGCAGCCATTGATACATCGGTAATCTCGTGGACGGAGATGAAAACTGATTTCATTCGAGCTCGGGCATTTAATTAGACAGCTTAATTTCCTTGTAATCTGCGAGTTTCAGCGGCTTGATCGAAAGCAGGGTTTCGTTCGATGCATCCGCTTTGTTGTCCAACGGAGGAGACGCACAATTTGGAATCATCGGGTGCGCGTTGACTTTCTTTGACGGAAAACGCGCTCGAAATGCTTCAGAGGGTCGCTACTTTGTGAGACTAATTACTGGACTGTGATCATTTCGTTAGAGAGATGGTACAATGATAAATATTAAGCATAACTGTGCTAGCACCAGCGAGCTTAAAACAGAGAAAAAGTAATTCTGTTCAGCGCCACGGGATTCTGTTCAGTGCTATTGTAATTATGTAGTAGACTGAAAGGAGTTTATGCAATTTGCAATTTTATCAGACGATTTTTAAGAAGGGAGAATTATCTTTTTAACGAGATTATCAATGATTGGATTAGACAATTTCTAGAGAATTTTAGTGTTCAAATCCGTTTTGGATCCACTGTATGGCCGAACATTCTGTTTCGAGATGACGTGAATGTATTCCTAATCTACAGTTTAGGACATGCATTGTTGAAGCATTGATAACCGTTTAGAATATACTTTTTTAAAAAAGGGAGAACTGTCGTTTTAACGAAATGATCGCAGTTTAAATATCAAATTCTATTTAAATTCACTGTATGGTCGAACACTCTGTTTCGAGATGATATGAATGTATTCCTAATCTACAGTTTAGGATATTCACTCTTTAAGCATTGATTAACCGTTTAAATTATGCTTTTTTTTTAAAGAAAGGAGAACTATCTTTTTAACGAAATAATCACAGATTAGGTATCGACAATTTCTAGAGAATGGAAAATTTAGCGTTGAAATACTTTTTGGATCTACTATATGGACGAACATTCTGTTTCGAGATGATGTGAATGTATTCCTAATCTGCGGTTTAGGACATGTATTCTTTAAGCATTCTTTAAGCATTGATTAACCGTTTGGAATATACTTTTTTAAAGAAGGGAGAACATTCTTTTTAACGAAATGATTGCAGATTAAATATCAAATGCTTTTTAAATTCACGTATGTCCGAACATTCTGTTTCGAGATGATGTTAATATATTCCTGATCTACGGTTTAGGACATGCATTTTTGAAGCACATTGATTGACTGTTTAGAATATACTTACTACTCGGTAGAGTAATTTTACATAAAAATTTGCAGGGAAACGGTCAGGTGTTGCTTATGAAAAGGCCTTACCTAAAACAGAAAAAGATAATTGTTAGTACAATGATTGAAATACACTTCGGATTGATATTTTTACATCTCAGATAGGCGTTGAGATCATTAATACTCGCAATATCAAGAAATAAACTAGACATATTTTTCAATTCTGCTATTTCATTGTGGTTTTTTTGTTATCTACGTGATAAGTAGAGGAACAATAATTTACGCGATTTGTTATTAGACTGTGGATCTTTATGAAAAACAAAAACTTCCCGTTCCAATCGTTCGGGATTTAAATTAATTAAGAATGTATTTCTTTTTACCACGTTTTTTTTAAAATAACCTTCACAGTTATTGTATATTCATCCTCCTTATTTTTGTCACAAATGCATAAAATACGCGATCTAACTATTTTTAATTTTTCTCCTAATTTTAGGCTGCACTCTGCTCCACCTGGTAGATAAAACAAGCGTGTAAACAAACGTGACGCCCCGAACGAATATTTGCTACGCTTCTTGTGTCAGTATGATTACAATGTCAGCAAACATATCGCGTTCCGCCATATTAATTACCGATGTTATCGATCCCTCCATTGTTTCCCCGTAGCTATACAACGCGACGTCCATATTATCGTTCAGGTGGAATTGAGACGCAACACGAAAGATAAAAGGATTGAAAACTGTCGGACCTGTACATATGTAGTAATGCAGGAAGTATGTACAGTGGGGGGCGAAGATATCAAGACGTCTTTAAAATACGAATAACTTTCTAAAGATTGAAGGAAACGACTTAAATTTTCTCGAGATCCAAGTTCAACAAAATCCGCAGACTACTTATCACATCAAAAGTATGCTCCACTCGATACCATTCAACATTCCTGTGAAATATTCTTTTCTACGAGTAATAATAGAATTTGTACAATAAAATGTAAAACATAAATTATAATTATGATATCGGCGCCAGGTTCGAAACTTTTGGATCGAAAAAGGATCGAACCTGGCGCCGATATCATAATTATAATTTATGTTTTACATTTTATTGTACAAATTCTATCATTACTTGTAGCAAAGAATATAATAAAATATAAAGGAAAAATTCTTATCGATCGAAAAATTGAAATATAAATTATAATTATGATATCGGCGCCAGGTTCGATCCTTTTTCGATCCAAAAAGGATCGAACCTGGCGCCGATATCATAATTATAATTTATGTTTTACATTTTATTGTACAAATTCTATCATTACTTGTAGCAAAGAATACAATAAAATATAAAGGAAAAATTCTTATCGATCGAAAAATTGAAATATAAATTGTAATTATGATATCGGCGCCAGGTTCGATCCTTTTTCGATCCAAAAAGGATCGAACCTGGCGCCGATATCATAATTATAATTTATGTTTTACATTTTATTGTACAAATTCTATTATTACTTGTAGCAAAGAATATAATAAAATATAAAGTAAAAATTCTTATCGATCGAAAAATTGAAATATAAATTATAATTACGATATCGGCGCCAGGTTCGATCTTTTTTCGATCCAAAAAGGATCGAACCTGGCGCCGATATCATAATTATAATTTATGTTTTACATTTTATTGTACAAATTCTATCATTACTTGTAGCAAAGAATATAATAAAATATAAAGGAAAAATTCTTATCGATCGAAAAATTGAAATATAAATTATAATTACGATATCGGCGCCAGGTTCGATCCTTTTTCGATCCAAAAAGGATCGAACCTGGCGCCGATATCATAATTATAATTTATGTTTTACATTTTATTGTACAAATTCTATCATTACTTGTAGCAAAGAATATAATAAAATATAAAGGAAAAATTCTTATCGATCGAAAAATTGAAATATAAATTATAATTATGATAACGGCGCCAGGTTCGATTCTTTTTCAAACCAAAAAGGATCGAACCTGGCGCCGATATCATAATTATAATTTATGTTTTACATTTTATTGTACAAATTCTATCATTACTTGTAGCAAAGAATATAATAAAATATAAAGGAAAAAATCTTATCGATCGAAAAATTATAATTTATATTTCAATTTTTCGATCGATAAGAATTTTTCCTTTAAAATGTAAAACGATTCTTGTCTCGCCAAGTACATGGACTTACTGCAACAAGAAAAAACAAATTGTCTTAATTGCTACGAATACAAAGTTGCTGTGCCTGCAAACCTAGTGTTAACGACGCTCAGTGGTTTCCCACTGCAGTGTTAGATAGGCGAGAATTGGTCTCAACTCCGTCACAGAAGAATCTTGCAATAAGATAACAGGACAAAGGGGATACTCGCGAATGGAGGTTCCACCGTACCACGATCCCTCTGTAAACTAGTCGTCGAGTCGGCCTCGCACCCTCCGCTAACTTTCGCGAGCAAGTTGAGCGCAATTAAGAGCGACTCGCGGTCCCGATGTAATCAAACGTGGCGATTAGATTGGCCGACGATACCGCGTTGCATTAACTCGCTGATATCGCGCGAGTATCATTGCAACACGCGCGGAGCAGTGAAAGCTGGTAACTAGAATATCTCGAGGTATCGCGCGTCTTCGGATTCACTGTCGATGTCGCTCGGAGTCGCCGGATGAGGGGAATTTGCTCGAATTGAGGGGAAAAGTTACCCTTCTACCAGTACCGGGTTAGTCACGTGACATTCTGACACATGCACATTGATATATCGGCTGTTCTTCCGTTTATGGTAAACATCAGAATTCGATAAAATTTTGAAAATAGGTTCTTTTTTTACTAAAATGACGATTGCCAGAAGGATTTTTGGCGCGTCGAAAAAAAATTTTTTATCATTTCAATGTCGCGCTCTACCTTAGCGATTGCTGACTTACCGACTTTGTATATATTTGCATGCGTCATATATAATATAATATATAATATATAATATATATTATAGAATATAGAATATATGAAATATATAGAATAATTAATATATATGATGAATGAATATATATAATGAAATATATAGAATAATGAAATATATATATATATAATCTGGAAATTAATGTAAAATGTATAGAAAATTTCAATTGTTAAACCAAGTGAACCAATATCTACAATGGGAAGATTATGCGATGAGAATTAATTTGGATTAGGTTAACCCGAAAAGTTTATTCATTATTTATGTGATTAGAATGAGTTGTGGTTAGGTCGGGGTGGAGGACCACGCACACGACAATCCAGGAGTAGTCTTTAAAAATGTCAAGTTTACCTTATATATGTATTACTTTAAACTAAAGAGGATTCGTTTATAGATTGTATGTGTGAATTTTTATGGCACTGTGAGATGAACTAGGCTGGTGATGATCCCTTTTTACAACTAATTGAAGATATTCTATATAAAATAGAAAGTCGGTAAGTCGGTAAGGTAGAGCACGACATTGAAATGATAAAAAAAATTGTTTTCGATGCGCCAAAAATCCTTCTGGCAATCGCCATTTTAGTCAAAAAAGAACCTATTTTCAAAATTTCATCGAATTCTGATTTTTGCTATAAACCGAAGTTTCGCCGATATATCTATTTAGAATAGTCATTTATAAACAGCTTCGACCATCGCAGAACAAACGATATCGATAAAAGCAATCGTCCACTGAAATGTTCAACCCTCTGCACTCTGAATTACTTTTCAACTTTGTTGCCAACAATTCTAGACTTCTACTTTCTTCTTTGAACAGCGATTCAATTATATTATATTATACCATATTATATTGTTTCCAGCAAGAAAATTGACACAGGGTGGAAAGTAGGCTACCATCTTAATGCTGCATGTTTCGCGCAGAAATCTGTCGAGTTATCACGCGAGAAAATCGCGAAGGAAGAAAACGAGTTAGACATCGTTACTCTCTGAATAAATAAAATGAAATTACCACCCGAAGGGATAATCCCTGCGCGATAGTCGTTACAGAAGTGTGTTTCCGGGAAAGTTTAATTATTCAAATATCAATTAGAAAAGACTAATGGAGTCTTCGACTTAAGTGGAGTTTATGAAAAAAAAGAACGGAATTCCAGTATACCCAACGGAGTTATGATTTCAATTCCGCCGAGGAATTATATGCTTTTCAGAAGTGTCGCAGGTTCGAGCTAACCTGGACCTATTATTACGGCTCGCCGAGGAAAAGTAAAGCTTCTCTTTGACGGGAACACGGCAAAGCACTTTGCTCGCCTAAGAAACGCATCGCGTTAAAGCGTTCGCGATCAATTCGCCTTTGGTATTCTTAGCATCCTGCACGCTGGGCAATTTCAGGGGCGGGTAATATCGTGACGGTCGTGGCGAACACTTAATGGCCACTGTTTTTCGGGAATAAGGTCAGACGATCTCATCGAGTCTATTTTTACAAACCTGTCATAATGCTTCTATTGTCCTTCCAAATTTGTACACAACTTTTTCAAAAGGGTTAACCAACCCAGAGATGCCAAATGGAGGAACCTGGAGGAACTTTCGTCCCTGAGAAAAATATGAGTAAAATTTTAACCCTGCATCTCGACCAGGATGATAATTATGAGGTAAAATGGACAAATCAAGTTTTGACCTCTTTTCTCTATGTAGAATCATTTACACCTAAGCAAGTGAGTAAGTTAATTTGAAAATTGCATGTTATTTTCTAAAATTCTTGTTTCAATTTTCTTACGTAGATTTCTTTGATTATTAGCAAAATTGCTTAGTTAATTAATTAATTAAATATTTTTATGTTTATTGTATTTAATGATTTATGTAGAATCATTTCCTTGGAAAGGGTGATTCCTAAGAGAGTCACCACTGAAAATTGCTGTACCATTATTCAAAATATTGTTTACATTCTTAAACATATTGGAATCAGTTTACATTCTTAATCAATTACTGAACATTCGAGAATGTTACAAGGTATTGTATCACTTTCATGTCCTCATAAAATGAAAAACTTTCTTGATCACGAAAATGTTCCCGAATTTTTCAAGTTGAAAATTCTGGTAAGAACTCAAAAACCTCAAGAAAATTGGATAAATGCGCGTTCGAAGTGGACGGCGGATCTGCATGCGAAATAAAAATTTCAAGGCGATATTATCTACGAAGAAAAGTGAAGCACAGTATTGTGTTGACGCCATTCTGCGAACGTTCTGAGCAGAGTAGTATAATAAACGTCGTATAATTTTGTCCGGCAGTGTATAGAGCGCACCATAAAGGGAACTGTGAAGCTCAACCGGAGTCGTACGCTAAATTTCCTTATCGATCGTCCGCCGGTCACTGACCGCCGATACAAAAATCGAATCGTCGTCGATGCGACCGCTGTAAGCAGATACGAATTCGCGTGAGCGTTTCCATAGGCGGAAGTACCTCTCGAACACCTTGTAACCAATAACACAACCCCGTCAAGACAATCGCGTTAATTTTTCCGTCTGCGTGTGCAGCCGCCGCACAGTGGTCCAGAAGCCCGGTTTTTGTGGCCAAAATTCAATTTTTCAAGGTTAATAGATTGAAAATTTTTTTTTGCTATAAACTGATAACTCTTCAAAGATCCTAAATCCAAAATATTATTGATTTTAGGTAATTGTATAATAAGATACAGCGTTCTAAACACAAAATTAAAATGTTTTTGGCGCATTGGTTCGATCAAATGTTACTCGTTACACTATTTGCAAAATAGGCACAATACTTTATCTCAACGTTTCGATCTCAATTTAGATCATTATCAAGAGAATACAAAAAATAATATTGTGTCTGTAATGGAAATTAACAAAAAATTATTCATTGCATTAAGCCATAAAATAAACTAAAATATATCATTTCTTTTACCTATTCCAAAAATAAAAATTATATTTTTCTGAATAAAGACATCGATTAACAAAATTTTCATACTCACTTGCGTAGTGTACACCCAATAATACATAGTAAATAGTACACAAAATCATAAAATTTAACATTCTATTAAACGTTTTAAATACCACTTATAGGATATCAGAAAACAAGTTATAATTATGATTTTTTATATGTTAGTAGATGTACTTTAAGTTCTAAACGCCATCGTAAATATTTTTTAATCCATAAACAAATATTCCAAGTAACAATTTAAGCTTTAAGAAGGGTTTTAAAAAAATGCTTAAAAGTGCTAACTTTTGGACTTATTTTGTACGAACGTTTAAACATTTGTTAAAAAGAATATGCAAAATTTAGCTGCTCCCTCTTGCAACTTTTGACTCTGTACTAATTTTAATAAAGACTTCCGAGGTATTTTTTCTTTTTTTTCTATAGGTTGTATTAATTTAAAAAACATGGCATTAAGTATCTCAATGACATTGTTTCATGAAAATGATAAAAAAGACCGATTTACAAAATTTTTTAATTGGGCCACTAAATACCACCCCCTAGATCGCCATAATAACCCTGCCGTAAAAATTTTAATTTTTAATGTCAGATTCGTTATCAGCGACTCCAAAAACTCCTAATTACAAACTTTCAGAAAATTATGACATTTTGAATTTTGGCCACAAAATCAATTCCACGATCCGTGAAACGAATCCGAACATTTAAACCTAAAAGACGTGTGAAGAGAAAAAAAGAGGTATAAAAAATATATGTATGCTTAAATGTCTAACGTTTAAGCATTACATTATATTTAAGCAAACATCGACTTTCACTCGATGACCTTTTTCAGAAGCATTTTAAACGTGTTATTTTGCGGGGAACGAATAGGGGTTAATTCGGAAAGCAAGACAGAGAGAGAGAGAGAGAAGAACAGGGAGAAAAAGTTAACGAACTTGCTTGGAAGCTGAAAGTAATTCGCGCACGATTAACTTTTCAAGTTTCCGCGCAGTGACGTAAAGTGTTGTCGGAGCAAGTTTCCGCTCGGCGCGTCGCGGGTGGAAATTTTCCGCGGCGCTTCGAGCTTCGCGTGTCGAGCACGTAATTTACGCGACACGACGCATCCCCGCGACCCACTGGGGACGTGTTTACGCGACAGCCAGCCCTTGTCGTGACGCTTCCGAAATTTCTTTATGGAATATTAAAAGTAGCAGCGGGATCGAGTTCACCGGGTACTTAAGGATATCAGTTGTGCCCCGAGTCCGTTCAGTCGGAATCGAGTAGACTCGTGGGAACGAATGTTCTGTCCAATGTGCGCGATACGCATGAATGCTCAATGTGTGCGTAAAAGATGTTCGTAACTTGCGACGGTGGGATGTAGAATAATGTAAATTGTTTATTAATGTATGTAATTTAAGTGGCTCGTTGGTAACTCCTTAAAATGCGGTCACTATCTTCAGGGTGTCCCAGAAATAGTGTAGGAGAAAGAAAAGAACGATTCTTGAGGTGGTTCTGAGCACCGTTCTCGAGTTGTTAACGAAAAATGTTGCACCTCCTTGAGAAGGATGATTTCACAAAACTAGTGGATTTTTCACCATTATTCTAAATAATCGATTATTTTTCTCGATCGAAAAGAGCCAAATATAAATAATAAATGATCGAATCCGTGCGCCGCGAAATTTAATTATTGTATGTTTATAAAATTTCACAGAACATTTGAAGTCACTATTACCTTTGCGAAAATGTTCTCCACGACTTCGTTTACGAGTTATTAACCCTCACACGCTCCTCAGACATCGTTGCATAAAAGATCCTAGAATAATATCTCACCCTTTCTTACTTCACATTTCAAATCTACGAATTATGCTTTAACTATAATCTTTAACTATAATCTTTAACTATATCTTTAACTATAGTGTGACATCTCAAAGAAATTTTGCACCACAGACAAAAAGAAATCAATCGTTTGACAATATGCGAGAAAGTTAAATGGGTGAATTTTCACCCTGAGGAACGTGTTAACCCCCTTGCTGTATTTTGACGAGACAGATTTGTGATGAAGATCTTAACAAATATGAATGTTACGCTTTTCTTTTTAGATGAAATAAAATTTGTTTCGCTTGTAATTAATATTTAAGCATTCAAATAGATGTAGCCATACGAAAAAAAAAAATTTCTTTTCTCTTCTGAACTTCGTGGTAAAGGAAAGTAGGATGGTCTTTGATAATAACTGGTTAATAATGATTCGAAATTAGGAATTAAGATATTGTACGGCAAGGGGTTAACGAAAAACATGGATCAATCATGGTCTCTGATAATAACTAGTTAATAATGATTCGAAATTAGAAATTAAGATATTGTACGGCTAGGGGTTAACGAAAAACATGGACCAATCATGGTCTCTGATAATAAGTGGTTAATAATGATTCGAAATTAGGAATTAAGATATTGTACGGCAAGGGGTTAACGAAAAACATGGACCAATCATGGTCTCTGATAATAACTGGTTAATAATGATTCGAAATTAGGAATTAAGATATTGTACGGCAAGGGGTTAACGAAAAACATGGACCAATCATGGTCTTTGATAATAACTGGTTAATAATGATTCGAAATTAGGAATTAAGATATTGTACGGCAAGGGGTTAACGAAAAACATGGACCAATCATGGTCTCTGATAATAACTGGTTAATAATGATTCGAAATTAGGAATTAAGATATTGTACGGCTAGGGGTTAACGAAAAACATGGACCAATCAGACCGCGACTACAGCAGGATTTGAGGGGGATTATAGCCAGAACAGGCGGGGTCATGTCGCAAGAGGAAGGGGGAGTTAATGCGGAAAGTGGCCCCCCACTATGCAGCGAAAAAGAAAGGAGAGAAAAGGGGCACCAAAGTCACCTGATGTCCCTGAAAAAAAAGATTCGAGGGGGAAAAGTTGTCCTTGCTCTGCTAGTACCGGACGCATGCACGACAGAAACGCGTCACGTGATCGGACCGTGACGGAGGAGTGGGGAATAACGTCGTAGAAGGGGAAGGTAGAGCGGGGACACAAAATTCCGGCTGAGGTAATCTGATTGGCCTTAACGAAGGCGCGGAGAACATTCTCGTAAAGGAAAAAGTGACTTCAAATGATCTGAATCTAAGGGATCATCTCTCTCAACGAGGTCCAACATTTTTGGAACACCTTGTACTCTAATTTCCAATGAGACTCGCGTTACTTATAGAAGAAGAGTACTTGCTCGAGCGGAAGGATTTTATAAAATATGAAGTCGATCGAAATTTCCCCGACGAAAACTTCATTCTGGTCCGTGACGATTTAACTTCGATGGGTAGAAGGTGACGCGTCAGCCGCGTTCGATCCGGCAAAAGTGCGACCGAGAAATCGCAAATCCGTGAAATTTCCTTCGCTTGCAGCTTTGATGACACCGGGCGGGGATCGCCGCTCTTGCAAATAGGGTTTGCGTTAATCCGACCGTGAAGATAATCGTTTTTCCGTTAGGGTCTGCCGTCGGTTCGCTTCCGGTATGTCACATCGACGTGTCGTGCAAATTTGATTACGCGTGTTCGTATGCAGGCCTATCCGGGATTATTCACCGCGAGTTTTCGATTGTACAGAAAAGTATTCATTCTAGTGTAAGTATGCGAGTGTCTAGTAAACGTTCAATGTTCTCGGCGCTGCGTTTCGATCAATTAATTCTGCAGATTATCAAAATAATCGTCAACGTTTATTCATCATCGTGGATCAAAAAATTATTTAATCCCTTTTATTGTTTGATCACTTGGTTTTATGTTTCTATATTTATAGCGGGATTAACAGGAATTATTTTATCAAATTCTTCAATAGATATTATACTTCGTGATAACATAATAATGACTCACGAATGTTTTCCTTCGAAATACAGAAACATCAAAATACTGTACTATTTGAAATTGCTGGATCATAAATGAATCAATACGTTTTTACTTTTAAATAATAGTATTGAAAATGGGGGTACGAATCATTTCAAATTTGTAAGAGATGGCCGGGATTAAGACGAAGGGAATCAATTTATTTTATTTTAATATACAATGGGTAAAAAAAGTATTGGCACACTGTTAAAAAGGCGATAACTTTTTAAATATTGTATTGTACTTTTTGAATTCTTTTGGGAAGCTAGAGCAATTAGTTTGCCAAAGGATGCGACAAAAAATTTTGTTGAAAATTGCAATTGATCGGAATTGTAGCAAAAATACTAAAAGTTGCATTTTATAACTTTTCTATGTGGGTCAATATTGAAAATTTTAAAAATGCGTTTTGTAGATATATGCACTGTCATTTATATATAATTGTCTGTGCATATAATTTACATATATATAATTGTGCATATAATTGTCAGTTATATGCACTGGTAAAGTTTCGTCGAAATCGGTTGATGCGAAAAAAACGACAGGCATTGAAAGATGTAAGAATCTGCAGTTATAGGTCGAAAATCGCAAAAAACTTCAATTTTTAATATATTTAAACGTTTATAGCTCATTGCAACGTCGACCGATTTTGACAAAATTTTCAGAATATGTTTAATCGACACAGGTCTACAAAACGCATTTTAAAAATTTTCAACATTGGCCCGCATAAAAAAGTTGTAAAATGCAACTTTTAGTATTTTTGCTACAATTCCGATCAATTGCAATTTTTGACAAAATTTTTACAGATCTACAAAACGCATTTTTAAAGTTTTCAATATTGGCCCGCATAAAAAAGTTGAAAAATGCAACTTTTAGTATTTTTGCTACAATTTCGATCAAGTGCAATTTTTGACAAAATTTTTACAGATCTACAAAACGCATTTTTAAAATTTTCAATATTGGCCCGCATAAAAAAGTTGAAAAATGCAACTTTTAGTATTTTTGCTACAATTCCGATGAATTGCAATTTTTGAAAAAATTTTCCAAAGAAATACAAATCGTATAGTTCAATGTTAAAACAGTTATCGTTTTGTTTAGAGCGTCCGAATATTAATGGGAGTTACTTTAACAAGACAATGTCTGACGTTCATTTTATTAATTACATTTGTTTATCATTAATAACAAACCGTTGGTATTCGATACATTCGGATATATTCGATATCAAGAATATACCGGGTGGCCGTAACAGCTTACAAATAGTTGTCTCTCATTTTCGTAGCAAATAAAAGATCCCCAGGTCTGGTTCAATGCCCCGTTCCCTCAACGTTCCAAGGGTTAATAGGCTTCCAGGAGAAAAGTGTTACGCGGATGATATTCGCAACGTTCAAAAGACATCGGTGGATGTTTTGCCATTTATTTCCCGGTGAATGATTCTGGCCAGCATTCTGCTAGGAAAACCGGTGGCACGGCGACGTGTATCTCGCTGAAAGGTCTCTGCGTCGCACCCCAGATTCAATTCCTCCCGGTGAATCCGTCAGCGGGAGAAGCAGAACAAGAAGAAGGGAATCGCGCGCGCACGCTCGCGCGCGTCGTAAATATAGACGCGCGGTCTCCATATTTAATGGCTCGAATTTACGAAAACCGTGTCCCAGAAACGCCGTGGAAATAGTGTCATTGTTTCGATCGCGTCCCGCTAAAAATACGCGACGGAATTTATGAGCAACGAGGGAAGAAAAAATACGCCACCGGGCCGGGCAAAAGGCGACGAGCGTTTATTCGGGGGATGAAACGAACGTGGCCCGTTTAAACGGAATCAGGACGTTCCTCTGTGTCGCGAACGAACAAACAGTTCGTGTAGGATGAACGTACCCATTACCGCGGGTGTACGTTTTACTGTGGTATTTTTTCTCGATGAGATTAAATTGCGTAAAAGTAGATATTTTTCCATGAAGGAATTTGTACAAATTTAATGGGAACGTGTTCTCGTTGGCGAGGCAAACAGTCGTTCCAAATTCTTGTAATCTCAGGATTTGGAAAAATATTTTTTACAGAAGATCAAAGTAAGACCATTTTTCTTCTATCTTGATTACCAAAATGGCTGTTTGGCTCACGCGAACGTAGTGTTGTTCACAGAAAAATATACAAAGAAACTTCGCTTGTTTTTTTCATAAAGATTTTAGGCCCCCAGCATTGCGTATATTAATGGCACAAGAAGCACTAAGAATGTCCCTAATACTGCGCTGTGAGTTGCAATTCCGATGCGAATAATTCACGACGACCTAACGTTTCGGGTTGGGCAAAAATTAAATAGAAAAATGATTGCAAAGGAGGTGATAAGGGGTTGCAACCTTCGAGGAATATTTTGTTCGTGGTCGGATTTACTTTAAATTTGGTCTTAATGCTGTCTGATATAATTAATCAAACACCTATTTTGGCATTTTACACAATTCAACCCCTAAGGGGTGAAAAGGGATTGCAACCTTCGAGGAATATTTTGTTCGTGGTCGGATTTACTTTAAATTTGGTCTTAATGCTGTTTGATATAATTAATCAAACACCTATTTCGATATTTTACACAATTCAACCCCTAAGGGGTGCAAAAGGGGTTGCAACCTTCGAGGAATATTTTGTTCATGGTCGAATTTACTTGAAATTTGGTCTTAATGCTGTCTGATATATATTTAATCAAACACCTATTTTGGCATTTTACAAAATTCAACCCCTAAGGGGTGAAAAGGGGTTGCAACCTTCGAGGAATATTTTGTTCATGGTCGGATTTACTTTAAATTTGGTCTTAATGCTGTCTGATATAATTAATCAAACGCCTATTTCGATATTTTACACAATTCAACCCCTAAGGGGTGCAAAAGGGGTTGCAACCTTCGAGGAATATTTTGTTCATGGTCGAATTTACTTGAAATTTGGTCTTAATGCTGTCTGATATATATTTAATCAAACGCCTATTTCGGCATTTTACACAATTCAACCCCTAAGGGAGTGAAAAGGGGTTGCAACCTTCGAGGAATATTTTGTTCATGGTCGGATTTACTTGAAATTTGGTCTTAATGCTGTCTGATATAATTAATCAAACGCCTATTTCGGCATTTTACACAATTCAACCCCTAAGGGGTGAAAAGGGGTTGCAACCTTCGAGGAATATTTCGTTCGTGGTCGGATTTACTTTAAATTTGGTCTTATGCTGTCTGATATAATTAATCAAACGCCTATTTCGGCATTTTACAAAATTCAACCCCTAAGTCAGTCGCTGAAAACAGCAGGAATTGATCTTAGGAAAGACTGCTTCTCGCATGGCCAGTTTTACGTGGCCTGCACGGGAGTGAGCTCACCTAGCAGCCTGGTCGTGTTAGCATATAATGGCGGAACCTCTAATATTGTATATAAAGACTCATAACCCTTACGTACGTTGTAGTTTTTCAAGAATCAACTCTTTATAAATTCAATTCAAACTTATATTTGACAAATGCAGTAAAATGGTGCAAATAAGTCTAAAAATCGGTATTTGTCGTTATTTGAGGTTTCTTGGGGCGTTAATTACAAAAATGGCATCAATTTTCAAATCTAAGATGGCGACATGACATAAAATTAAAATTATGTAGGGGAGAATGGAAGATTGAGAGTATAGAAATTAATCTGATATGAGATAGTCTACAATAAAAAATAGGTGCGCGCTGCGTCAAAGAGAAGTTGGTGGGGGAAGCCAGCGTTCGAGGGGCCCCACCACTGGCGTAGGTGCCGTGATGCATGAATTTGGAGCCAGCATGGCTTAACTTCCTAAAGAATAGACCAAGAACGCTTTCTTAGTCACAATAACGATCCCACCGCAATCAATGGGAACTGACAAGACGGGTGTGCTCGGAACCGAGGTTGCCCATCTATTGTGATTCCAGGGGTAGCCCGGTTCTCTCAAAAAACAGTCCATAATCTTAGGTCTGGCCCGTGTTCAACCGTGGACGGTTCCAAGGACCCGGGTTGCAATTATCGAGCCCGTAATTCTTGCGTGCTCCAAAGAAGGGAATCCCACTATTTCGTGACTGACGGTTCTATGGGATAGACTCGTGGGTATCTCTCGTAGGCAGGACCTTGGGGGTGATCGCGTAGCCTGCGGGAACCATTTCGGATTCGCGACTTCTCTTCCGGCGAGAACCAGTCGGAGGGGCTTTCGAATTGATTTCCTCTTTTCGCCGTGGGTGTTTTACGTCTGATTCGGCCGGGCCATAAATTCCGAGCTAACTTAACCGTTCGCTCGGAAAGCTTTCTTCGTTAATGTCTCCCGGGTCTGCACTCCCTCCCTCTTTGCCTCCTTTCCTGTTCCCTCGCAGCCAACCCGTCGTTCCTTTTCCTGTTCTTTTCTTCTCCTTTCTCCCCCGTTGCGTCGGTAGCCACTTTCAACGGTTCCTTTTTCTAGGACCTTTGAATCCCCACCGTGGAGAACAGAGAGGAAAAGTGAGAAACAGAGAGAAAAAAAGCCGAGACGGTGTTCCAGCGGGCTTATTATGCTGCTCAATATTCAGCGAAGAATATGGCACGAGAAAAACGAGGCTGGTAGTTATGCGCATAATTTAGATCCACTGCCCAGGACGTTCGATTCGATCGTGCCGCCTCCCATTCCCGCCTCAATGTTCGTTTAATGGCCCGCGACGGCCCACGCATCCGTTAACCCACTGATCTTAACCCACACCCGGCGAAAGCTGGGTCGACTTCGACCCAACGGTAAAAAGTCTCTTCAAGAGAAACAGACTCTATAAATCAACGAATTCTTTTCCATAAGTCGCTTCTACAGTATTTTATCGATACAAGTCCCTGGCACGGGTCTGCCGAGGGACATTTATGAGCCAGAGACACTATTGTTTGAGTTTTGCCGAACGTAGAGAAAGACAGCCGAGCTCGAGAGTGATTTTTTCAGTATTGCAAGAGGTATTTCTAAGCTAACGAACTTGGCCGTATTTTGTTTGATCTCGCAACTTTTTACGGCCACAGAGAATTTTACGGCCACAGAGAACTTGGCTCCTGTTTACAGGATGTTTTTGTTGGGATGAATACCAGAGTCAAGAAAATGATCCTGCGGCAGCTGTAAATTGTTGACGAAGGATGGTTACCGGCGTAGAAGCAAGTTTCAAAAGTGTTACGATCAGATATTTTTTCGATCGATTGTAGAACGTGAACAGCGTTCTGATTTTTGCCAGCTACTGCACATTATTGCATTGGGATGCTGCAAAGCCTGCGTCGAGCGACTTGCGCAACGTCCTCCAGACCAGCCAAGCAGCGAAACGATTAGCCAACGATTTCTTCTGGAAGCAATAAAAGCTCTCTTCTGAAACAAGACGATCGGAGTCGTGTCATCGTATTCGACGGTCCCGGTGTAAACTCGAAGGCGAGTCGAACAATAAGAGGACGAGCGCAATACACTATGCACGACTCGCGGAGGCCGCGATCGTAAAATCCGAAGCACCGCTGAAAGTTGTTCGTTCCGCGAGTTAAGGATGTTCTGGAGGTACAATGGGAGACAGAAGTACAAGAAGTTCGAAATCCATCGATATATTGGCAATGAAAGCCATTTACAAGTATATTTTGCATTTAAAAAATTGATTAATTTAAAAACTTTCATTTAATTAATGAATTTCATGTTGTATTTCTTTTTAATCAAATTGTCTTCATATTATGAAAAATTGTATGAATATATATATTGAATATATATATATTGAATATAAAATTGAATATATACATATATATTGAATATAAAATTGAATATATATATATTCAATATATTCACTATATATTCAAGATATTCAATATATGTATTGAATATCACAATTTCTTTTAAAATTATTATATATATATATATATATAATTCCGCAATAAAAAGTTAAAAATGAATATTTAAATGGATTAAAAATACTTCAGAAAGCAATATTCATGGTTATTATTGAAAATGAACATGTAAAATATGCGTTAAATTATGTTCTGATAATCTGATGATAACAAAAAACGTGACAAATTTGACGTCTTGTAACAGTTTATAATTTTTTGCTCTGGAACTGTTTAGTGAATCCTAATAAATTTTGAACATAATTACATAATTTTTATTATACATAAAAAACTGGAGTTTCTAGTTGCGTTTTTTCAAGACTTAAATAGGGTTTTAAGTGGAATTTTATGAATTCTCCGTAAGAGGACATGTTAAAACTTTGAGTTGCTGTAATTCTTAAACGGTGCAATGAATCTAACTCAAACTTTGGTAATTGCATTGATTAAGTAAGAATTATATCTCGTCAAATTATCAAAAATTTTGTTGCGTTTTTATACAGCTCCAGAACATCCTTAATCGACCGCGAGTTGCTCGAAATATTCCCGTCGATAAATCAGGACCGAAGAATCCCTCGGGTATTTTCGTGGCACGGTTCTTTTCCTCCGTTTCACCGAGATTCCTCCACAGCAAGGGACAGAAAAAAAAGAAGTGAGAGAGAGAAGCACCGTTTCGAAATATCCTTAACCTTGGAGCCGCTCCAATTACACGTTCAATAAATAGAGAACAGCGGAGGGCACTGATAAAATGCCAAGTAGTACTCGCGAGGTTTACTGGGCGGGCCCGAACAGAACGTGAAACCGCGCGCGACCTGAGAGAAAGGTAAAATTCGTATCACACGCATGCACACATGGCAAGAGATGGAGAGAAAGAATTAAAGAGAGAGACAGAGAGAAAGCAGATTCCGTTTGGTCGTCGTAAAATTTTCTCCAGGATTTTACCGTTCGCGCTTCGCGGCGACGTGAATTTCTATAAAGCAACGTCCGACAATTGAAATTATTCCGGCGAGAATAAACTGAAAGCACGAAATGAAATTCGTTTAAACGCCCGAGAAGAATCGTACCAGCAGACCCGTTCGGATACAATAATGTGTTCGCTCGTCCGAATTACAGGACCGTGTTACAGTCCAGATTCTAGCGCGATATTTTCAACGCGAACCCGACGTACTAGACAATTATGCAACACCAGACGATTCTTCGAACGTACCCCGAGAACGAATGGTTTCTCGGTGGAACGTTCCGTTCATTTTTCGTGGCAGTAAAGGGTGAACGTTTTGTCGATCGTAGAAATTTAATAGAAATTAGTTTATGCTATCGGCGCTCAGGTTCGATCCGAAAATAAAGACAAAGCAATTTTGCAATTTAAAAAATCATCAACGTTTCGATCGAAAAATGGATAATTTTCAAGACAAATTTTGCGTTGAAAAATACTGAGTGCTTCACAAGATCAATAATAACCATAACATAGTTTTTCACCGTACTTGCTATGTGTAAAAAAATGTGTAAAAAAACCAGAATCAAAACATTGGTTATTTGATAATCTGCAAAATTGTCTTTTGATTTCTCAGTAGTAGAAAAATGGATAATTTTCAAGACAAATTTTGCGTTGAAAAATACTGAGTGCTTCACAAGATCAATAATAACCATAACATAGTTTTTCACCGTACTTGCTATGTGTAAAAAAATGTGTAAAAAAAACCAGAATCAAAACATTGGTTATTTGATAATCTGCAAAATTGTCTTTTGATTTCGCAGTAGTAGATTGATAGCAGCGCCGAGAACATTGAACATTTATTAGTAAAAAAATTTTGTTTATACGTGTATAAATTTACAACTGAGTTCCATGCTGGTCCAAACTGAACTGAAGCATAGGAACGTTAAGAGAGAATCGATGTAACAAAGGAATTACGTATATTGACAATCGGCCAATCAAACACAGTGATCGACAAATTCTTGAATCGACACATGGCGGTAAATTCAAATTGAAGTAAAGGGTAAGTTGTTTCATATTATTATTATTATTTTTATATTATTTTCTTTTAATGGGAGTCACTGTACGCATCGTCACAGGAAAGAATCATTTTACAGTCTCCGAAAATAGTAAATTGGTGGATTTATTCTCTGGGGATCACGCGAAGGTTAATAGTAATAATATATATAATAATAATAATATATAATAATAAAATTGCTGGCGATTAAATGGATATGAAATTCAATACCGAGAAGACATTTTTACGTCATTTCCGATTTCTCGGATGATTTAAAGAGGATACACGTTTTCGTTTAACTTCAGCTTTTCGCAATTGCCTGGGACAATTTTCGTCAGTCTAGTAATAAGACAATGCGAACGTCGGAGTGTTGATATAAGCTACTCCGACACTATAATCGCGTTTCGTCCACCTCTTTCTAATTGCATTGTTGTATCCCCACTTTCGCAGCTCGACTGCAGCCTTTCTAATAGCGAGACAATGAGAAAGAGGAAGAAAAAAGGAGCAAGAGAGCGCGCGGGACAAAGCGGAAGTGAAACTTCAGACAATGAAACCATCCTAAAATCAGTTCCACCGTTCTTTGTAATCACCGTCCAGTTCCGAACTGGGAAATTATAGGAACGATACGCTGCACGGTGGTCGGAAAGCGCTAAAACGTGGCCGAAATACGAAGGAGTACTCCAATGTAGTTCAAAATTGAGATTCCTAGGTTTCTCGGGTCGCTGAAAGGGTGTTTACGTTTACTACGTTGTCGCGAAGCGCTTGAGCATCTTCTTCAATAAAGACATTTTTTGAAAATATCTCGAGATCTAATCATTTTCTGCCATGGTACCCTAATCATTTTTTACGTAGAATGAACAGAAGAATCGATCTGTGTAAAAAAGAATATGCATTTCTAGTTAAAGAAATGATGCAACTGTTAATTGCACATGCACTGCTGCATCTAAACAAATTCAAAGGCCTACAGATGTAGGTCTCTTCGAATTTATCTTTCTCCTTCGGCATTTTTTTCGTAAATGCATAATATGTAAATGCATACACATAATAAATAACGGAGTTATAAAATAAATTGAACGATATCGGCGCTAGGTTCGATTTTTAAAAATGATCGAACCTAGCGCCGATATCGTTCAATTTATTATACAGGGTGTTTGACTACAGGTGGGAGAAAATTTAAGGGTTGGTTCTTAACGATGATGTAAGACGAAAATGAAGAAGAAAAAAATTGCGATTTCGGCTTCGTTATTTAGCTATTAACAACGCGACAGTCACGTATCGAGTGACAGATGCATGCATACCTTGGTTCTCATTTGGGGCCCCAGCGAGGTGAAAATGTTTAACAAATCGTTGGACAACATTGAACTCTTTGACGTACACAATGTACACTTTTGTTAGACGCGTTGTTGATATTTAATTGTTAATAGCTAAATAACGAAGCCGGAATCGCAATTTTTTTATTCTTCATTTTCGTCTTATATCATCGTTAAGAACCAACCCTTAAATTTTCTCCCACCTGTAGTCGAACACCCTGTATAACGTCACATACTGTTAATACGCCATGTACCGTAACTATTAATGTCATGTAATTGTTACTTTAACCACACATTAGCAAATAAGATTTCTATTGTAATATTGTGTACATATGTAATACTGATTGCAGAATAACCTCTTATTTGAGGTTTCTATTGCATAAATAAAAAAAGAATATATATTACCAGTATTTTTCATTGGTATTTTAACAACTGAAGTGTTGCTTGGGCTTTCCATAAGGTTTATATTTGCCGCCATTTATAGATTGGCTAATACATAGATCGATGTTCTTTGATTCATTGTCGTTTCAAATTACTCAGTCCACATGGAACCAACACGTTGTTTCTTAACTCCTATGAATTTAAATGAATATATTTTTCTAAGCAAGTGAGTTTATATATTTATTTAGTGTTCAGTCTTTTTATGTTTTTTCCTGTAAAGGTTTGGCTGTTTGTCAACCGTATATATTAATTAATCGATCAATTCTTGCAGACGCAATGACAGAAAATTTGTGTTCTTAAAAATGGACTAAATTCAGATCGGAAGGTCGAATAAATTCGATGTAATAATTTGCAAAATTGCTTAGTAATCTGAAATGATCGTACCAGTGCGCCAATAACATTTATTGCTTGAAACAATATCGTGGACCACCCTGTATATTATATTTATAATATTCGAGCACAATGCAGCACAAACACAGCACAATTCAGCACAACTGTTGAAGTTATTTAATTCAACAAGTGGGATGCTAATTTCTAAGAGGCCATAAAATTAAAAATCGCAATATCTATAAAAAGAATTAGCGAATCAGTACGCCGATAGCATTAATACATTGATTATCAATAGAAGCATTGTTTTGCACGCGATGTCGATAAAAATTGTCGTGGGGAACGGTGCTTGTTCTGCTGAACCCTTTATTGGCAGAGAACGGGATAGTAATCGGCGTGTAACGGCCTCGGTTCCCAAGATTACGTAAACCGCGGTCCGCAGTACGAATTGGACCGATTCTCTAATAGCTGTCCGTAGAGACGACACGTTAACTCGCAATCGGCCACGAGCGAGGTATTAAATGGTTGACGAGCTGCCTACCAAACTGACCAACCACCACCTATCGCGATGGACCATTCTCGCAGAAGGTTCCCCCGTAATACCGGTTAGGTTGGCGCACAGGTACCGCGGCGCGCGGTCACATCCTGCGGCTCGTATTCGTGGCACGCTTTGCGATTCAAATTCGTTAGACTAATGGCTCGACGTGTCGGCGAGCCTCGCTCAATTTCGTAGTAGAACGGCTAAAAGTTGTTCCCCGCGTGCTGGTTGGACGGCTGCATAGAAAATCCCGAACACGGCTAATTTGCACGCGAGCGAATATCTCGCGGCCACTCTGAAAACCATCATCCAAAAGCGAGCCACGGCAGACCGGAGCTAAAAGTTGTTCCGATCATCGTTTCTATTGGATGATCGCAGAAGTTCGTACCCGATTTGAAAATAAAATTCAATGGTTACATCTTAAAGGATACAGCTTTTTTAATCAATTACCGATTAAACGCTGACCTGACAGACGTTGTCCTGACCAAATTTCAATAAATTTTGTTGTGATCATTTTGTGAATTTGTGAGAAGCTATGGGATATATATGAACAAAGTAAAAATGAGAAAAAAACTATTTCGCAGTGATCGTTATAGCAAACAGACGTGGATAATGTAAATTCCTATTGAAATATTGATTAAAAGCTGCGACGTTCCTTTTTTTTTGTTGTATTGAAATATGATTCGAAAAGCACTTTTAGTTTTTCCCGAATTTTTATGTTTACAGGCACCTTTTCCAATTTTTTGTACTCTAAAAACATGATTCGGACTACAACGTACATTAAAATAAAAATTTAGCCAAATCGGTCCAGCCGTTCTCGCGTGATGTCGTGACCAACGAACAGCATTTCATTTTTATTATATAGATACAGGGTGTCCTAATTATTATTGTTTATAAATGATCAAATTATATGTGGACTACGTGTAAAATATATTTTTAAGTTTTATATGGTAGAAAAATTGTATTAAAATCGGCGTGTTATTATTGGGTAACCACCCTCGTCAGCTCGATAAGCTCGTTCTTCATCGCAGAAGTGAAGAGATGGAGTACAGAGACCAGCTATCAAAACAAGATAAATCGCTAGATAAATTAGGGCGTGGATTGCAGGTTTAATCTCGAGCTCGATTCTGCAGACAGGATTAAAGGCAAGATTGCCGGTCCAAAATGAAAAAACTTTCTCCCTAAATTTCTTTCGAATGTCTTTTTTCGCTCGAGCTTCTGGCCTTTTACTGCCTCGTAAACCGCGATAAAGTTGCTTGATAGCAAGCCAACTTAAGAATGTTCGGTAATTTTGATTCGTTTAGCGCGAACTTTCAAGCGTCGAGCGTTGAACCAGAGTCCTCGGGTTTTGAGCGGGTCCAATTAGGATCTTTTAATCTCGAATCGACCCGATTCGAATCTCTCGGCCGTAATTTTCCGTAATTCAACTTCATTAATTCCGGTAATGATGACATTACGAGCACGCCGAATCCATGCCAAACCTTGCATTCGTCAAGGGGGCAGGTCGGTCGCACTAAGAACGCACCTAACCTCTAAGACAATGGTCGGCAAACTGGCTCATCCACAAATTACGTGTTTAAACTGAACTTATCTTATTTTAATCTAATAGAATATTAATAACAATCACACGAATTTAGTACGTTTCCAACCAGTATCTCAGACACTACATAATCAAGCATGATAATCTATATGATTATAAATAAAGTTAATAGCAAGTATGTATTAACTAATTTCAATTTACATTAATTACATACGATGATTTATTGTTTACAATTTTTTCTTACTTTGTTTCTTGAATTACAAATTTTTCCCTTTTTCCTTTTAGACGCAATTTCCTTTGAAAAAGGTTCAAATCAGAACCGAAACGTCGGATATATTGTAAAATAGCTATATTTTTGTAAAAATAGATCGAAATCGTTGCGCCGATAACATTATTTCAAGATTAATTAATAACAATTATCAGTTTCATTCAATGTATCTAGTTTTAACACACTTTTATGGACTAGGTTCTTATAAAGGAATTTGGGTCTCAAAAGGGATCTAAATCTTCTTTTTTGCGTGTTTAAGGTCACATGCATCTAACAATGGTTCGGCACTTGTCTATATCAGATGATATAGATTCTGATATAGACTATATTCGATATCCTTCAGGAAGTGTAGTATGTTTTTGCAGGAGTCCTCCGCTTGTAATATACAGTGACTCCCACTAATATATTCGGACACTTTTAAGAATACGACAACGTTCTTAATATTGGACCATGCGATTTTAAATTTTTTGAGAAGTTAGAACAATTGCTGCAGAATGAGACAAAATTTTTTGAGAAAATTGCAAGTTGTCGGAATTGCAGAAAAAATACTAATAGTTGCGTTTAACAAGTTTTTGATGTGGGCCTTCATTGAGAATTTAAAAAATACGTTTTGTGGATCTGTTAATTATATGCACTGCGAAAGATTCATCGAAATTGCTTGACGGGGGAAAACCAACAGGCATTGAAAAATGTAAAAATCCTTAGATTTACTGTCGTTATAGCTCGAGAATCGTGAAAATCTGCAATTTTTATCATCTTCAAACGCTTCTAGATCATTGCAACGTCGACCGATTTCGACGAAATTTTCAGACTATATTTAATTGACACAGATCTACAAAACATATTTTTAAAATTTTCTGTATGGGCCCACATAAAAAAGTTGTAAAATGCAACTTTCAGTAGTTTTTCTGCAACTTCGATCAATTGCCATTTTTGACAAAATTCTTTTTTCGCATCCTGTGGCAAACTAATTGCTCTAGCTTCTAAAAAAATGTTCAAATCGTATAGTACAATATTAAAACAGTTATCGTCTTTTTAAGAGTGTCCGAATATTAGAAAAAATTCAGACCGTATAGTACAATATTTAAAAAATTATCGTCGCTTTAAGTGTGTCAGAATATTAGTGGAAACCAATATTAGTGAATTTAATTATGTTAATTACTAGACTGCGGATCTTTATGCATTTATGAAGAAATAGAACTATTTTATATTTCACAAAAAGATCTGCAAAACATATTTTTAAAAATTTTCAATATAGGCCCACATAAAAAAAGTTGTAAAATGCAACTTTTCGTCATTTTTCTGCAACTTCGATCAATTGCCATTGCAATTGAAAAAGTTATTCCGATGTAAAGCGTGTGGAATCAGTTACGCTCCTTACTGCAGAAGGGAAACTGAATAAAGTTATTGCCTACAGAAATCTTCTAATAACCTGCACACCGAATGTCGGATCGAACAGTAGTCAGAAAGCAGAAGAAAGTGATATGGTTTCGTTGGCGTGCCAGAATGTCGTATCCGATACGCAAATTCGACGAGAAAGTATAATCTCTAGTTTAAAATACCTGAGTTGAAACGAGCCTTGAGCGAGCCTGCACTTTCTTCGTGCACGCAGACGGAGCCCTTAGCGATCATTTCGATCGATCATCGCCGCGAACGAGAGCACATCGATCGGTCAAATCCGCCGTTTAATATGTGCGGACGGGTACGTACTTTCAGATTTTCTCTCACCTTCTTGCGGGAGATTCAACTATCGCATCCGGTTACAGTTTCTACGACGTTTGCCCGACAGAATTCAGGCAGAACTTTATTTTTTCCCCGTGGAACAGTTAAAGCGTGAAACCGTAAATGACGGGATGCTCCAGCCGCGGCGGAGTCCTGGATAAACTTTTTCGTGGATCGAAAGCGGGACTTCGTGAGCCACTTACTACACTATAAAACAGCGTTACGGTATACGGGAACGGTACTTCGGGTACATGCGATCGAGTCTCTACGAATACCGTTCGAAGTTAATCCGGTTCCATCTTATGGCATCGACGTTCGACCGATCGACGATTATCTTTTACGGCTCCGTAATTCCCTTTCATAATTTCGCCGGGCTACCTTAAATGGCGCCCTTCGTGTACTTTCACCCATCGAACGGTGCACCACAATCCCAAACAGCTGGACAAAATTTATACTGATTACACGTTACCCATAGACCACGGATTTTTATAAAAATAAATATAATATGATAATAAAATTATTTGCTCACTTAAAAAGACGATTACTTTTTTAATATTATACATGTATTTTGCTTAGTTATTTTAGCACTCCTTCCGTATCCCATCCTCAAAAAAAAATAATGTGCGTGGAAACCACGCGCGGCAGAAGTGAAACTTTTTGCAGTCCAGTAATGTGTAGAAGCAAATTAAGATTGGAAATGTTAAAAAACAAGATCCGAAACAACCAATACAAAATCTGAAACAACTAATACAAAAAAAATAATACAAAAAAAACAAGATCCGAAACAACCAATACAAAATCTGAAACAACTAATACAAAAAAAATAATACAAAAAAAAACAAGATCCGAAACAACCAATACAAAATCTGAAACAACTAATACAAAAAAAAATAATACAAAAAAACAAGATCCGAAACAACCAATACAAAATCTGAAACAACTAATACAAAAAAAATAATACAAAAAAAACAAGATCCGAAACAACCAATACAAAATCTGGAACAACTAATACAAAAAATAATACAAAAAAAATCATGGAAAAAGTTTCACTTCAAACATAGTGAACGATCCAAATTTGCGACACAAAAAAGGAGAGCGTATGTGAAAAAAAGAGACAGAGTTTTGTAGAGCATTTCCCATACGCTCTCCTCTTCTTTGCGTCGCAAATTTGGATCGTTCATTACGTTTGAAGTGAAACTTTTTCCATGATTTTTTTTGTATTATTTTTTGTATTAGTTGTTCCAGATTTTGTATTGGTTGTTTCGGATCTTGTTTTTTTTGTATTATTTTTTTTGCATTAGTTGTTTCAGATTTTGTATTGGTTGTTTCGGATCTTGTTTTTTAACATTTCCAACCTTAATTTGCTTCTACACATTACTGGACTGCAAGAAGTTTCACTTCTGCCGCGCGTGGTTTCCACGCACATGATTTTTTAATATTATACTGTACGATTTGAACATTCTTGGGAAGCTAGAGCAATTATAATAGTTTACTTCGATTTTTCGTTGAATATCTATACGCTATAAGGATAAGCAGAATTTAATGATTTCGACGCATTGGTTCGATTAAATGTTACTAAAACAATATTTGCAAATTAGCACAATATCTTTTCTCAACGTTTCGATCTTCATTTAGATCATTTTCAAGAGAAATAAAAGAAACATTGCGACTGCAAATTAACAATGAAAAATAAAATATATACATTGTGAAATCAAAAACCGAAAGAAGAAAATGAGAAACAGAAAAAGAGACAATATTCACTTACTTAGTGTCACAAGATAATTTTTATTTAGGAATTGCAAACTAATTTTTGACCCACATGTTGCTGCTCGGACAGTATACACGGTAGTGAAGCAACTTGGAGACATTTGGAAACAGATGTAGCAGATCGTCGAACCAACCCAAATATTCTTTCTGTCTTCAATGAATTTAATAGATTGATAGAATTATTATTATTAGATATTTTGGAATCCCCTCAATTTTACAGCCATTTTAAATTTAACCTGGCTATTAGTTGCAAACGGAACGGTTTCGACAGTTTTTGGGATCGCAGAATTTAATTCTGGTATTATTTACACTTAATTTACGCGAATTTTAATTTACGCGTAATTAACGGCACGCGATATCAAAATAAATCAGAGCAACTTTTTCATAAATGCGTCTAAACGACTTCAGACTTCCAGACGAGCTAGATTAGGTTGAATTAAATTTGAATGAATTAATTTAAATATCACAACTTTTTGATTCAGACTTGTAACGAAAATTTCAAAAATTGTTTTGTAGATTCACATGAACCGTACACATTCGGAAAATTTCTGTTAAATTAATTAGAACAAGAATTATATTCCTCGCAATTCGGTATAATTAATAACGTATAATTAACAGGGGCATGAATTTTGTCCAGCTTTGTTCGATTTTGACCGAGTGTGCGGCGTGAAAAAGCGCAAATCCATTTTCCAAAAGAAAAGCCACGAGCACCCTGTTGAATTCCGATTTGAAGGCTGTGCGTGTAATAACGACGGAGACCCGGCGAACGTCCGCTTTATTGTCATCATGAATATGTATGCGACCCGTTATTCGTTTACACGGAACAGCTGTATCGTGTAAACGTGTTTGAACCGGAGAAAGTCCGCCTCGGTTCTCGAATAGCGTCGAAAACCTGGGGTAATTTCGCCGATTGTAATTTCCCGTTATCATTCGGGCCCGATATCGTAATCCGCTTCCCCCGTTGCTACAATTATTCTAAGATGGAGGCGACCCGTCTCACAGTGGAGTATTTGGCTCGAAAAGTCGGCAAAAAGTCGATCTCAAAATTTTTCGTAAGTCAGATAAGATAATATAAACAATATAAGTCAGATAGATAAATAAAAATACAATTTTTATTTGACGCGAACTTTTTTTATTTGGCAGAAAGACGTCTAGTAATCCTAGTGAAAAAAAATTTCCTGATTAAAATTGATAGTAAGAATTTTTGATTTCATAATGTTATCGCTGAAATTGAGCCTAACTAGTAAATAACGCTAAAATAACTTGTTCCAACTTTTCGGGTCATTTACCCAACTGTGTATCGTGGAGATCGATCAAATCCTCGTCGAAACACTTTCGATGTCTGATATTCGAGTTTCCTGGAAGATTCTCGAATATCTAGGACCGGTGTGTCCGATTTCGTAACATTGATTGCTCAAACGTTTCCCTTATCGTCTTTCCCGACTGTCACCGATACATCGGTTCATCGTTTCCAAACATCCCGCCGCGCCTCCGTGGAAAACGGAAATCACCATTTCGTTTGGAAATCGTTCGTCACAGGCCGTGCTAGATTCACATCGTAAACTCTGTAGAAAGTCCTTATCCTCGTGAGTAATTAAAATTGAAAAATATGAAAGGCGATACCAAATTGATACGAGACAGCGACTGCGATCCGCAGTCTACTTTTCAATGTGGGCTATGAAATTCTACAGGGTGACTATGAATTACGCAGCCGAACTATCAGTTTACTTAAAATTTCGAAAAATCACCGAGATAATGTGTGAATCGTACAATGGTTTAGTATGAGTGTGAGCAAGGAATATTTGTGTATATACACACTGGAAAAAATTGTAAAAAGGAGTTCGGCTAAAATAGAATATTCCGTTAACTAATTTATTAATACGCAACCAAACTATCAGTTTAGTTACAATTTCGAGAAATCACAGAGATAATGTGTGAATTGTACAATGGTTTAGTATGAGTGTGAGCAAGGAATATTTATGCATGCACACTGGAAAAAATTGTAAGAGGAGTTCGGCTAAAATAGAATATTCCGTTAACTAATTTATTAATACGCAACCAAACTATCAGTTTAGTTACAATTTCGAGAAATCACAGAGATAATGTGTGAATTGTACAATGGTTTAATATGAGTGTGAGCAAGGAATATTTATGTATGCACACTGGAAAAAATTGTAAAAGGAGTTCGACGAAAATAGAATATTCCGTTAACTAATTTATTAATACGCAACCAAACTATCAGTTTACTTACAATTTCGAGAAATCACAGAGATAATGTGTGAATTGTACAATGGTTTAGTATGAGTGTGAGCAAGGAATATTTATGCATGCACACTGGAAAAAATTGTAAAAGGAGTTCGACGAAAATAGAATATTCCGTTAACTAATTTATTAATACGCAACCAAACTATCAGTTTAGTTACAATTTCGAGAAATCACAGAGATAATGTGTGAATTGTACAATGGTTTAGTATGAGTGTGAGCAAGGAATATTTATGTATATTCCCACTGGAAAAAATTGTAAAAGGAGTTCGACGAAAATAGAATATTCCGTTAACTAATTTATTAATTAATGTTCTATAGACGAAAATATTTTACCTCTACGAAAGGAGAACATGTACAAGTGTGGCTATCTATATTTTGGATCACCCTGTGTAAACTAGTTGCGCCCCTATCATATCTGAGTTTGGAACGAAAGCAACCTAAAAATATTAACTGTAAAATATAAAAGAAGCAATAATTGCTTAGAATCAATTAACGCTAAAGCTATCGAGCCTTACAAGTGGACAGTAGTTGCTGTCATATAAAAATGACAAGATTATATACATATGTTTATTTAAAATATGTTAAATATGTTTATTAAACGATTTCAACTATTATGAAGCAGAAGATCTGGAACCGATGGGATTAGATAATTGCACAGGTTCGTTCCCGATTTGAAAATAAAATTCAATGGTTGAATTTTAAAGAGTTTTATTAATTAATTCTTCTCTACAATTATAAAAATAAAATTATACAGTCCTCATTCTCTTCTGCAACTAGAAAAAAACATCGTCTATAAATGATGGACGTCTATGAAAATCAGGCACGAACTTATGCAATCGTCTAATGCTTATTTAACCATTTCAATAATTATGGAATAAACAATTTGGAACCGATGGCGATAGGTTTAGTGTTGACAGAGAAAGTCCGATTGTAGAAGAACAGACCCATCGGGTCAACAGAAATATCGGAGAAACGGTATTTTTGTACCACTCTGTAGATTCGATTCTCCGGTATATCTGATCTGAATTGATTTCGTAGTGACGGTGTAACGCAATCGTCGTACGATCCCATGAAAGAAGACCGTTCAAAGCCGAGGTCAATGGTAGATGACGCAACCACGCCGTAACACATCGAATATTTTACACAATTAATTATTGCATAACACCCCGACGAACCGAACGAACGAGATCCTTGATACAGTGCACGTACGTATCATGTGTCATGTTAGAAGCGTTAGAAGCATCTACGGTCTTCTCCGGCGGTATTACCTTCACCTAGTCCCCTGGCCACTTCTAATCCTTTTATTCCTGCCCCATTTTCCCTCTAATACCAATTAGAGCGCGAGCTGTATCAGCTTTATGGTTTTATCAAGTAATACGAGAACGAGCTGGGAGCATTGCGGTTTAAGGAACGATCAGGCAGCTGTCATTTTCTGGCAATTTTACGGAAAAGTATTACAAACATTTGTGCGAAGCGAATATCGAAGAACCGATGGTAAGTACGATTATTGTTACCTAAACTGCGGATTTGATGTATTTATGACAAAGAAGAGTAGGCATCGTTTCAAACAGTAGATATAATAAAATAACTTAAATACAGTAATGCCTTGATCGAGAAAAACCCTCGGGTCCGTCTTGTTTCTTAGATCCTGTAGTTCCAGTAACATTTCTTTGCGATCAGCGAGACCATGCCGATAGTGGTTCAAATTATGTCGTGTTTGGTGTCATTTTAATCAGAAAAATGTCACAAATAAGAAAGTCCCATAAAATAGACTTTGAAATTGAATTTGATTATCAAGTCTCTAAACAAGGTAGGGTAACTGCACCAGTGAATGAACGCTTTTGTATATTTCAACAAATTTTAACCCGGACGGCATACTAGCGATAAAATTGTGATTAAAGAGTTAAATAATTAGGAGAATATTGTTTAGTAATTTTGTTCATTGATTGGACTAGCATTATTCAATTACTAGAATGTAGTGTTCATTGACTGGTATTTTTCATATTTTTGATTTAACGTTTAATAAAGAAGAATAATAATAATTTCATTGTATTTGTGTTAATTTATTTTTGACAAATGAAGTATAGGGAGCTATTTGGCATATATGAGATTACTTTAATTCACATAGTTTTTTTTTTTAAATAAAATATTTTCCTGAACAATTTCTTAAATGTTCATTCACTGGTGCAGTTACCCTATTTCAAAAATTAAATTTCTTGTTACCTCGGATTGTGCATAGGAACGCGTGGTGTGAACAAATTATTTGTTTCGTATTAATCGAAAACTGGCATAGCTTGCGTACAGTTGATTTTGTGAGTGAACAGTATGTTTCATAGTGTCTGAAACTGTTCGAGCAGTTTCCGTCCGATCGCAATGTTTCACACGGAAATATCGTTCCGCAGACACGTGGCGTGCCATGTATCGCGTTCGTAGACAGAGCAATCGAAAGAGGGGCACCGAAAAACTTCTTCTGCAGCGTCGAACGCGAGGACTTTCACGGGAGCGCGCGTTCGCACGGTGTTACTCAACAGCTCGGATCGGCGAGACTCGTTGCCGATTCCGCGGTGCGGTTCACGACTTGCGCGACTCGTAACGTGTAACGTTTTCATTGCCACAATTCCACAGGAAGTTTTTCTACGCTTTCGTAAAAGTGTACCTGACCGCGCGCAAAGAGAAAGTGCGCGGACTACTTGTGCTATTCTTGCGAAATTCATGGTAGACGCGTGGCCCGATTACTGTATCGTAACTCCTGCTCGGGCAACGCGAGAACCGCAAACAACTGCAATGGAATCAAGTGGAATCAACAAACATTCTCATCGCACTCGGCAATAATACTACGCCGAATAAACAAGAGTTTGGGAAGCAGAAAATTTGGACACTAGGGTATGCGGATGAAGCGTGATGATTGCGGAGAAAGAGGAAGATGTGATGTGCGAACTTAATTAATTACAATAATATTAAATCTACTGTGAAATTTCATAATAATTCAATATTACCCTTGAATTATGTTAAATTTTGTGGAAAATTTTAATCTTATTTCTATATTACTCCTCAATAATATTATATAATTCAATTATGTAATATTTTTATATTAATTCAATATTAACCTTCAATAATATTAACTTTTATATGAAATTTTTATATAAATTCAGTATTACCCTTCAATAATATTAAATTTTCTATAAAATTTTTATATTCATTCAATATTATCCTTCAATAATATTAACTTTTATATGAAATTTTTATATTCATTCAATATTATCCTTCAATAATATTAAATTTTTATATAAATTCAGTATTACCCTTCAATAATATTGAATTTTCTGTAAAATTTCATACTAATTCAATATTACCTTTCAATAGTATCAAATTTTCTGTAACATTTTTATATTATTTCTATGTTACTCCTCAATAATATTCATTTAATAATATAACATTTTTATATTAATTCAATATTACCCTTCAATAATATTAAATTTTTATATAAATTCAGTATTACCCTTCAATAATATTGAATTTTCTGTAAAATTTCATACTAATTCAATATTACCTTTCAATAGTATCAAATTTTCTGTAACATTTTTATATTATTTCTATGTTACTCCTCAATAATATTCATTTAATAATATAACATTTTTATATTAATTCAATATTACCCTTCAATAATATTAAATTTTATATGAAATTTTTATATTCATTTAATATCAATTCTCAATAATATTAAATTTTCTATAAAATTTTTATATTCATTCAATATTATTCTTCAATAATATTAAATTTTCTATAAAATTTTTATATTCATTCAATATTATCCTTCAATCATATTAAATTTTGTATTCATTCAATATCAATCCTCAATAATATTAAATTTTCTGTGAAATTTCATAATAATTCAATATTACTTTTCAACGATATTAAATTTTCTGTAAACTTTTTATATTAATTCAATATTACCCCTCAATGAAACAGCATGAGAGAGCAAAATACTCCTAGAATCTTGGAACATTTTCTCGATTTTTATTGTTTACTATTCAGTTGAAGACAGTTAAAGAAGATGAGATCGTTCGAGTTTATGGGTTTCTCAGAAGACAATTGACATAACGGCAGCTTACAACAAGGCATTGCTTATGAATCAGGTAGTTTACACGTCTGTAGCACCAGAATTCTCCAAAATCGATGCCATTTGTCTTCGAGGAAACATGATCGTTCAGTTTCCAGGCTGATCGTTCAGTTTCCAGGCTAATCGTTCCGCCACTGTTTGGATTGAAGTCGAGAGCTACGGTGCCGGTTATGCAACTTCGTTCTACTATAGTCGAGCGTCGCGATGCACAGTTTAAGATAGCAAACTCAGAACGCCAGACAGTGTCTGCGCCGAAAATGCCCGCACGTACCTCGTAGTGTCCTTCGACGGAGGCTGTGCTGGCAACCAGTTCCACTATAGTGAAAGATTTATGGGTTAGGGGTACCAAGGTGTATGTAAATCTGAGGGATCAACGAGAACTCCGGAAAATCGACGGTGGGTCTCAGGAATGGGTGAACGTCTTGAGGCTGAGTTTGCCCCTGCAGAGCTACCGACATCCTCCACGTATTGGGTGATTGCAAAAGTCTTGATACGTTTCTAACAGATGGTGTCATTCCTGTGACAGTGGGATTGCATTGACCAAATGGTATTATACAGTGAGCAACGAAAGTATTCGAACGCACTTTAAAACTGTAGCACGTGTATAACTAACATAGACCTACAAAACAAATATTTTAAATGTTTATTAAGGGCCCAAATATAAAAGTTTTAAAAAGTACTTTTTTTATTTGTGCATGCAACCTTGTAAATTGTAATTTTTGGAAAATCTTTTTTGTAAATCATTTAGTAAACCAATGCTTCTAATAGGTTACAAAACATCAGGTCATTTGCCACAATTATAAAATAGTTATACAGTTTTTAAACTATTTTAACAACTATTTTATAATTGTGGCAAATGACCTGATGTTTTGTAAGCTATTAGAAGCATTGGTTTACTAAATGATTTACAAAAAAGATTTTCCAAAAATTACAATTCACAAGGTTGCATGCACAAATAAAAAAAGCACCCCTTAAAACCTTTATATTTGGCCTCCTAATAAACATTTAAAATATTTGCTTTGCAGGTCCATGTCAGCTATACACGTGCCACAGTTCCAAAGTGCGCTCGAATACTTTCGTTGCTCACTGTATGTATAATACCATTGGAAAGAGTGTACCTTCAGTTGTTCTTAGATCACCCAATCCTAACACCCAATCCTAATCAATTTGGGTTATTTGCATAGCGTTTTCATCATAAAAATAATGATTGAAGATCATATGAAACGGTTCTGCAACCTCAAATTTTAATAAATAACAGCATGATGTGCCCCCGCGAAGCCATACAGATTCTGTTTAAAACATAGTTTCGTTCGTACCCAATTTACCTGATAACCTCTTCTGAAAACAAACATGTAACTCCCACGAAAAAGGAAATCAAGTTGTGAAATGTTCGTAGACAATTGTACAAAAAGTGGTGATTATGTAGGGTACGAACTTTTGCAATATTTCATATTTTTCGAGACATTTTCACCAGGCATACGTACATTTTTCGAAAGACGTGATTTACATTCAGGGGATGAAAAAGCTTTGAAGTCGGAGCGGCAAATTATACAGAACCGTGCATGCATCTCTGAAATTAATTTAAATCTACACAGTCATCAACTCGAATGTTCCCGTCAAGGGAACGTGAAAAGACTGCTGGATATTATGGTGCTTACAAAATTTGAAAAATTTCAGTTTCATACAACGTGTATCAACCACGTTTCGTGCCAAAAATCCCATTTAACAGTAAAATGTGCTAAACGTGTTCGTATCTCTTGCTAACAGTTCGATACAGAGTAAGTTAGAATTGTTCCTTCTTCGAAACCTAACAAGGATTACGCTGATTCAAATAAAAATTAGATGCTGCAGCCTGGAGGGAAGCTGTTTACGATCATTGGACCCATTGGGCCATCTTCTATATAATCATCTTGTGCTAAATGTGTTCTTATTTCTTGCTAGCAGTTCGATACAAAGTTACAATTGTTTCTTCTGTGAAACTTCACGAGGAATGCGGTAGTTTGTACAAAAATTAGCTGCCTCTGTCAAGAGAAGAGCTACACTCGATCATTGGGCCCAATGGGCACCTTGTCTATAGTCATTTTGTGCTAAATGTATTCCTATCTCTTGCTAGCAAATATTAAGTAGGTTACACTCATGTCATATGCGAAATTTTGCTGACCCAAGCAAAAATTACTGCCTGCTGCCAAAAGAGGAGCTACACTCGATCATTGGACCCATTGGATCCCTTCTGTGTAACCATCTTGTGCTAGATATGTATCTCTTGGTAGCATTTCAATATGGAATAAGTTACACTAGTTTCTTCTGCGAAACTTCACAAGGATTACGCTGATTCAAATAAAAATTAGATGCTGTAGCCAGGAGTGAAGCTATTCGCGATCATTGGACCCATTGGGCCCCTTCTATGTAACCATCTTGTGCTAAATGTGTATCTCTTGGTAGCATTTCGATACGGAATAAGTTACACTCGTTTCTTCTGCGAAACGTCACAAGGAATGCTTTGGTTTGTACAAAAATTAACTGTCTCTGTCAGGAGAAGAGCTACACGCGATCATTGGTCCCAATGGGTCAGCATGAATTTATATAGCCATCGAATGTACCTTCGTAGCTACTCGCGACCGTTTTGCCTCAATTGAGCTAAACTATAAGTATATGACACACGATTCTAACTTCGTGGGTAAGACTAAAATATGAATCATGGTCGCAAATAAAGACAACGATACAGGCCTATGCTTCACAGGTCAGTAACCGGAGAAACAATTGCCAGTTGCTAAACTCGAACGTACCACTGAACAACATCTACACTGATTCACGAGTAAATTGTTTAGCATAGTAAAAACGAAACAGCGCAGTTGCCACACGTATTACGAAGCGAGATCTACAAGAACGCTCACCGATTGCAACTCCGTTCTGGATGATTCATAAAATAATTACGCTAACCAAGCAAGGTTAGGATAGGGTTAGGAGTATCGTGATTAAATTCTTAGTTGTGCGATTTAAAAAAAAGTTAGGGTAAACTGTACTATTGCTGGCACTTTTAATTTAAGCTACAAATATTAAGTTGTGATAACAGAATTCCACATCTGTGTTAGTATAACAAATGTGTTAGTCACTGAATATATTTAATAATAAAAGATTTACGACTCGTAGAACTGTTTAATTTTACTGAAAAATCTCTATTAGCTTATAATAATCGCAAGTTGAGCTGGTTTAAACAATTCAAAAACAGATAAAAAGATTTTCATTGGCGTAGGGCGCCAATAATTGTACAGTTTAGCCTAGGAAACTCATTTTCTCTGATAATTATACATGATTGAATACAAACAGAACGATTTTAGGGGTTTTGTAGCTCATAGCTCATTACTTCGCAAATATTGCCCTTCCGTCCGCCAAGCGGAATGATTTAATATTTGCTACTCTTGCAAAACATGTTTGTTGACTGAAAATGAACTTGCATCGCAAACTTCGACGTCGGAACAGGTTAATCGACTCGGTATTTAATAACGTTAATATTATCATTCGACGTTTTGAACATAGAAATCCTTCGCCAACTTATTTATTCACGTGTTGCACCGATGTTACTGCGTTCTAACGAGCGACTAGGTGTTTTCACATGTTTACGTGTTAATAGGCTCGCGAAGATTCTTGAGATTCCCGGTTGAGCCTCGCACATTCGAATTATGTACTTAGCGAAGTTTCTCTTCCTGCGTCTTTCTTTGCGTCACGTTCTCTTTCAGAAATATTGCCAATTTTTAAGATATTTAATGTAAGCATTACTGTCAATCGATGCAACTGTCGCGCATGATTTTTAATTATATAGTAATCATTTAATGACGTTCTATATGATTTGTTCTATATGACAATTATATATATTAATCATTTCTCGATACGTATAAATTAATCCTTTTTATAGAGAATGACAGCTGCATCGAATATATGTTTCTCTATTGTAAAAAATAAAGGTGAGAATATATGTTTCTATTTCCAAACATAAAGGTGAGAAAAATGTATTATATTTCTATTTTCAAAAATAGAGGTGAGAAAATATCTTTCTAATTTCAAAAATAAAGGTGAGAATATACGTATCTATTTTCAAAAATAAAGGTAAAAAAAATTTATGTTTCTATTTTCAAAAATAAAGGTGTGAAAAATGTATTTCTATTTTCAAAAATGGAGGTCAGAAAATATTTTTCTATTTTCAAACATAAAGGTGAGAAAAGATATGTTTCTATTTTCAAAAATAAAGGTGTGAAAAATATATGTTTCAATTTTCAAAAATAAAGGTGTGAAATATATGTTTCTATTTTCAAAAATAAAGGTAAAAAAAATTTATGTTTCTATTTTCAAAAATAAAGGTGTGAAAAATGTATTATATTTCTATTTTCAAAAATAAAGGTGTGAAAAATGTATTTCTATTTTCAAAAATAGAGGTCAGAAAATATTTTTCTATTTTCAAAAATAAAGGTAAAAAAAATTTATGTTTCTATTTTCAAAAATAAAGGTGTGAAAAATATATGTTTCAATTTTCAAAAATAAAGGTGTGAAAAATATGTTTCAATTTTCAAAAATAAAGGTGTGAAATATATGTTTCTATTTTCAAAAATAAAGGTAAAAAAAATTTATGTTTCTATTTTCAAAAATAAAGGTGTGAAAAATGTATTATATTTCTATTTTCAAAAATAATGGTGTGAAAAATGTATTTCTATTTTCAAAAATAGAGGTCAGAAAATATTTTTCTATTTTCAAAAATAAAGGTAAAAAAAATTTATGTTTCTATTTTCAAAAATAAAGGTGTGAAAAATATATGTTTCAATTTTCAAAAATAAAGGTGTGAAAAATATATGTTTCAATTTTCAAAAATAAAGGTGTGAAAAATATATGTTTCTATTTTCAAAAATAAAGGTGTGAAAAATATATGTTTCAACTTTAAAAAATGGAGGTTGCCTTGAAATCGCTGAAACGCTTTCATCTACCAAAAACTGGTTATTTCCATACTCTAATCCTCATTATACTGTAAACCTTTGGTTAACACCTACCAAGCTTTACAAGTAACATATTCCCTTATTCAATGGGGGGTTCCCCAATCGTGCTGCTCGTAAAATAAAAATTCGACCATGGGACAATTCCAGGTTGTCCCGTAAATATGACGGAAATGGAAGATCGGAAAAAAACGAATTTAGATTATCGCGCAGCCAGTGTGCGGATGCAGTCCCCGCTGCGCCCGGTAATGCCTGCGAAGCAAACCGCTCGATTTTCGCGCGGTTTTGCGGCCGCGTCGGATGTGAAACGGTTTCGCGTAAAAACGCTCGTAAATCTGCTTGCCGCGCGGTAACGACTGATCAGCCGCCTTACTTGCCGGCTTTAAACCGACAACTTGGAAATACGAGCGTGTTGTACGACGCCTCCGTATCAATCTCAACGAACCCGATCGAAGATACCGAGGAACGCGTAATCACCGGATGGCCGAACCTATTTTTCACGAGGTCGCTACACGCGAAATCGGACACGTTTTGGCGCAGAAGATTCGCAGGAAATTTTGACTACTGTGTAAATATATAAAAACCAGAAGCGGGCTAGTAAAACAATCATTTTTATGCAATTGTGGTTTACAAAAATGTTCAAAAAATGCTAGGACATAAAATACGACAGAATTTTAATGTACTTCAAGTCTAAACAAGGTATTGTCATAGAAAGTGAGATTCTATTTTATTTCAGTTTCTTAAAATTCGTCTATAAAAGTTGAATAATGTTTTTAACAGCAACAAAAGCAATACGAATTTTTATGCAATTGTGGTTTACAAAAATGTTAAAAAAATGCTAGGATATAAAATACGACAGAATTTAATAGAATTTTAATGTATTTCAGATCTAAGCAAGGTACTGTCATAGAAAGTGAGATTGTATTTTATTCCAGTTTCTTAAAATTCGTCTACAGAAGTTGAATAACGTTTTTAAACAGTAACAAATGCAATTCGAATCTTTATGCAATTGTGGCTTCCCAAAATTTTGAAAAAATGCTAATATATAAAATACGACAGTATTGAAAAGAATTTTAATGTATTTCAAGTCTAAACAAGGTACTGTCATAGAAAGTGAGATTGTATTTTATTCCAGTTTCTTAAAATTCGTCTATAAAAGTTCAATAATGTTTTTAAACAGTAACAAAAGCAATACGAATCTTTATGCAATTGTGGCTTCCCAAAATTTTGAAAAAATGCTAGGATATAAAATACGACAGATTTAATAGTATTTTAACGTATTTCAAGTTTAAGTATTTCGAGTTTAACTGTCTATTATTATAAACTAATAGAGATTTTATTAGAAAATATATTCAGTGAAACAATCGTAAGACAAATAGTCACTGCCACATTTGCTAACAGTCAAATGTGGAACTCATAATAAAATAATTAAATTATTATATCTGTAGTCCAGTCCTAATTTAAGTTATAAAGCAATACAGTATTCATACTAATAACGAAAATTTTAATAAAACACTATTTACACTGCATTATTGTCTTACTGAATGCACCAGCATTGCTAATAGTCATATTTGAAACTCTGTTATGAAAACTAACAACGATGCTTTGAAATATAAATAAGAATCAATATAAAATAATTTTCTACACCAGAAATTCTTAATATTTGCCGTTTAAATCAAAAGTGCCAATAACTACCGCAGTACAAGCAATAGTACAGTTTACCCTACGTATTTTCAGTGCCGAACTTAATCCTTATTGAAGCGTGCAGTGAATTGTGTAGCGTATGGGTTGGTTTAACGCAAACCAATTATTTGTGGAAAGTATACACTGGCCCGGATGATCGAGGTTCTTCTGTATTTTGGGTGGTTGCTGGTGTGGCCGCGGCCTAAATTCGATAGGGTTTGCCAGTAGGAACGTTGATTCTGATGTGCGGTCGTCCCACGAATTCGCAACTCTAGATTTTATTTACCGTCGGCAGGTTGGAACGCTGTAAGGGTCGGGAAATCTAGATCACGAAAGAGAAAGGAACTTTTCGTAACTTCGGGGACGGACTCGAAATAAATATTCGAACAATACACAATACAGAGGGAACGTCGTTCGCTACGCTCGCAGGGACGGCCGACGTCGGGGACAAAGACTTTGTCTGACCAGTTCATCCGTTTTTCTTCGTTGCCACCGTTCTCTCTCTTTTTCTCGAGTGTTCCGTCCCGTGGAACCCTCCACATCGTCATTTCCCTCCCCCGTTCTTTCCGCTTCTTTCACGTCTCTCCGCGGCCGTTACGGTTACCGTTTTCCGTGGAACCGCGGCACGATGAATCTTCCTCTGACCTCTCTTTCCTTCGTTCCCCCCGTTCATTATCGTTCGCTTTGAAGCTTTAAGTAATTAATAGCGTAACGGAGATAAGCCTTACTCGTTCTTGCGAATGCCTCCGCCGTATTATTACGCTGAGAAGACTCCCGGCATTCGGTGTTACGCGGGAACATCGGAGAATATAATTACGCGTTAGTTTAAACACGGTGCATCAACAACGATAGCCGCTCCCGCAGCCATTCAATATTCTCTTTGAAATCGTTTGTGTGCCGCTGATCGGCCGAACCGAGCCCACCGTGGGAACCGAACGGCCACCGGCGCCATGCGGCGCATAGTGATCTAGAAAACTAGTGTTCGTTCGACCAAAAGTCGGTTTTACACGTTAAGGGGGTACGGTACCCATGGATCTTACTAGAATATTACTAGAAAAACAAGTAAAAACAGTGTTTGCGGGAAACCATTGTTTGTAGTTATATATATGATATCGGCGCTACACGTTCAATCAACAAAAAAGAATTTAGCAATATTGCAGAATTATAATTTCTGATAAGGTTCCAATAATCTAAGTTATTAATTCCAGTTGAGTATTTTAATGGTTCAACCACACACATATTAACATTATTTATGTTAATTCTGCAAAATGTTTGCTAATAATTTTTTACCAATTTTTGGTAATATAGCGGTTAAATTGTGATGATTATTTCTTTAGAATTTAAATTTCGCGCCAAACATCGATTTATAGGTTCTTGATCCTTGACATCTGGTTGGTCAGTTTGTTCCACGATATTCGTATGTTTTTCTGTTCTTGACTTTGCCATAGCAGTTACAGTTTAGTACAGTTCAAACAAGTTCAAACCTTCGTGCTGTGAAGCACAATTTTGTTTTACTTTGTTTTCTGTCTGTTTTTCACATTTAGCAAGTATGTATATATTCTTTTTGTTACTACTATCAAAAAGTTTCTGTTCAATTAATACAAATTTTATTACATTATTTTCATAGACGCGGACTTTTCTTGAAGATGGTTCAAAACTGAACCGAAACGTCGAAATTATAATTCTGCAAAATTGCTAAATTCTTTTTTGTTGATCGAAAGTGTAGCGCCGATATCATATTTGCATATACAAAATTTACGATCGTGAACCAAAAATTATTTGTACAAGCATGTTACGAGCTGTGTGCCGGCTCATTCTAAAGAGGAAGGTTCATCGCAACCAGCTCTGGTCATTATGTAGTTAGACTATGTTTATATTTAATAATATGAGCGTCCAAAGTAGGAGAAACAGAATCGAGACAACCAACCTCAGGTTCCTATGTATTTTTCTAATACAAAACGAATTTTCTGACATAAATCATGGCCAGGGCGAAGCGGGATCAACCTTCCTCTTTACAATGAGCCCTCACACAGCTCGTAACATGCTTGTATAACTACAAACAATGGTTTCCCGTGATTGCATTCAACTTCCCATATTTCGTTCATACTGACAGAGTCTAGAGGAAGTCCAGAGACAACCACCCTCAGGTTCCCATGTATTTTTCTAATACAAAACGGTTTTTCTGACTTAAATCATGAGCAGAACGGGCTATGAGGAACCTTCCTCTTTACAATAAGCCCTTACACAGCTCAAAATATGTTAATATGAGGACAAAAAATGTTTTCCCGTGATCGCATTCAATTGTTCTCCAGATTCCGTTCATGAAGGGCAATAAAGGGCAAGTAGAACTAATTTTAGTTCAGCTACTCAAACGAGATGACGCTTAGACAGGAGAATTATCGGCGTATATTCGTAACAACAAAAATATAAAGGGCTTGAAGCCACTCGGATCCATTAATACATAGCAATAAAGATATTGATAATAAGAAAAAAACCTGTATTGATAGCGAAATTGAAGCGTTAGATTGATACAAATGTATGTTCATCACTGTTGCCAAACTGTTTTTCAGCGTGGAGGTTGGTTACACTGATATATACACTAGATCCATGGGTTTGGTACCCTCTTAAAGACTTCTAACGGATCTACCGAATATTATATTTCAATCCAGCAAAGAGAAGGATTATGCGTTTCAACGATTCAGAACGAATCCAGAATGACATTTGTAAAGAATGTTCGCAGCCACGTTCGCCTGATTAATCTCGCCACCTATAGCTAACCGATGATGGCCTAAGCGGCGAGAATCGTTCAAGTATTCTCCGCCTCACATTGTTGGAACAAATTTCAAGGTCGCCAGCTGGTTATCCCGCCACTGCCTTCAATCTTTTGTCCTCGGGTTCTCCTCATTACATTTAAAAGATGGAAAAGCGAGTGCTCTTTGCTTTTCACACAGTCAAGGCAGCGCGCAGTATGAAGTATGCGGGCCGTATCTAGTGTAGGGACATTCAAAAGTAGTGGAACAAAAGATCTATATATAGGAATCGCGTTGACTACGAGAAAACTCGCGCGCGAATGGAATCTGACAGGCCTCCGGCGGTAAACGAAAAAAGTCCGGATCTAGCGGAGTTTATGACATTGACGGGCTCGAGAACATTTGCGATGGGATCAAGCGTAATTCTGATCGTTAGGGATAGAAACTGTTAAACGTGTAGCGATCGTAATAAGCTTTAAGCAAAATTCAAATGTTATCGGCGCACCGGTTCGATCAAATAAATACGTTCAACACTATTTCCAAATTATCACAACATTTTATCTCGACGGTTCGATCTAGATTCAGATCATTTTCAAGAGATTAACATAAATAACATTGTGTCTGTAACGAAACAAAAATTTTAATTTTCTATAAAAATCTAATTTACTATTTATAAAAGAATTTATTATAAAAATTTAATTCATATTCATATGAATTAATTTAATATATTATTATTTTATAAATAGTAAATTATTTTTTTTTTAGTTTCTATAAAAATCTAATTTACTATTTATAAAAGAATTTATTATAAAAATTTAATTCATATTCATATGAATTAATTTAATATATTATTATTTCATAAATAGTAAATTATTTTTTTTTTAATTTTCTATAAAAATCTAATTTACTATTTATAAAAGAATTTATTATAAATATTTAATAATAATATTCATATGAATTAATTTAATATATTATTATTTTATAAATAGTAAATTATTTTTTTTTAAATTTTCTATAAAAATCTAATTTACTATTTATAAAAGAATTTATTATAAAAATTTAATTCATATTCATGTAAATTAATTTAATATATTATTATTTTATAAACAGTAATTTATTTTTTTTTTAATTTTCTATAAATATCTAATTTGCTATTTATGAAATAATTTATTATAAAAATTTCATTCATATTCATATGAATGGATGGAACAGGAAACCTGTTCGAGATCGTAAAGCACGTTCAGGTGCATAAAAGTTGATGTGCATAAGGTGAGAGGGACAATCTACATGGTTATTAATTATATTAAAAATGAAGCTTTGGTCGGATACTCTTCTGCGAGCAATGTTTCCAGGTTGACTGTGTTTAGTATTGTGGAGTAATCGTGATCGAAGATTGACATAGGATTATTAATCTTATACGAACAAAACCTACGAAATATTGACGTTATCGGATCACTATGCTTATATTATTATCGTGGTTATCAATGAGTATCTTTGTCGGATTAGACAAACATGTTTTAAAAAAATTGAAAATCTTTAGTACGTTGTTTGCATGGCAAATGGCTATTTCGTGTGCGAAATATTGAATAAAATGTGTCACGATAGAGGAAGACTTTTCCTGGGCACAATGGCGTCTTGGTGTTTACGGGGCGGATCGCGTCCTCCCTGAAGAATGCTCGAAGCCCCTTCGTGCTCGCGAACTCGTACCGAAGCCATTTCCCCGTTCTATTTTGAATCCATTGTTCTTTTGCTCGCAGCGGTGAACACAACGCGTGCCACGTTTACACGCGTACTACAGGAACCTCATTAATGGGGGCTCCGTATTGAAGGAGTACGCAGCGAGACAGAGACCCACAGCTCATAAGAAACCGGTCCTGTTTATGTGTCGAGCAAATAAAAATTGTTGTCGTGGCACGCGTTCTTTCGACCATGCGGCTGCACACAATACAATTCGTATTACCGTGGACGCCTGGACGAGCACTATCAAAATCAGCCTAAGCCTTTCCTTGTTTATCTACTTTCTTTTCCCATTTTCAGAAATCCATTTCCGCCTTTGGAAGTTGCACGTATACAGTTTATAAAGTGGTTTTTGTCTTTTTAGAAGCAATATGCCATCTTTTAATAGATGTATGATGATCTCGGCGCACAGGTTCGATCAATAATAAAAGCTTATTTAATAACAATTTTGCAAATTAAGACCTCAACCCCTAGTAGCACAAAAGTATTGGGTAAATGTTTGTTTCAACTATTGGAAAAATATTTTTTAAGCCAGACTTTTTCATATGAGAAAAATATTAGATCTGAATATTGTGTACATATTCAAGAAATGTAAATTGAATGTTTAGAAAATATAAGCTAAGTATTCAGAGAATATAAATTACATGTTTAAAAAATATAAAGTAAATGTTTAAAAAACGTAAAACCCATATTAAAAAAACGTTCGATTAAATCTTCAAATTTAAGAAAAAGTTATACAAAAATTACAAAACTATATATAATAACATCACTTTCTGTGCACTGCTTGAGGGAATATTTATCTTAGTCTTTGGAATGGGCTTATAAAAAATACAGAAATTTTTTATGCAGTTAGAAAGATTAATGGCTCGAATAAATGCTACATTCGTGGGCCCACAGATTTTTTTTATTATATTAGTATATTAGGAAAGAATATTCTATTTCTAATATGAAATAAAGATTCATTTAATATTTAGAAAAAAATATTGTTCTCGTAACATGAAATAGATATTCTCTGCATATTTAAAAAATAATATTTGTTACTTAATATTAAACAAATATTATATGAATAATTGAATATTTAAAAAAGATTGAATCTCTTTTTAATATTATATGGATGTGTATACAATATTTTGTGCTACTAGGGACGTTTCGATCCTGATGAGGATCATTCTCAAGAGAGATTTGTATAATATTGGCCCACATAAAAAAGTTGGAAAATGCAACTTTTAGTATTTTTGCTACAATTCCGATGAACTGCAATTTTTGACAAAATTTTTTTGCGCATCAACCGATTTCGATGAAACTTTACCAGTGCATGTAACTGATAATTAGATGCACAATTATATATACGTAAATTATATGTGCAGACAATTTTATATAAATGACAGTGCACATATCTGCAAAACGCATTTTAAAAATTTTCAATATTGGCCCACATAAAAAAGTAGTAAAATGCAACTTCTAGTATTTTTGCTACAATTCCGATGAATTGCAATTTTTGACAAATTTTTTTCCGCATCCTGTGGCAAACTAATTGCTCTAGCTTCCCAAAAAAATTCAAATCGTACAATACGATATTTAAAAAGTTATCGCCTTTTCAAGAGTGTGCCAATACTTTTTTTACCCACTGTATCTGACAATGAGACATTTGGCGCCGGGAAAATTACCGCGGCTTGACACGAAGACAAACAAAACCGCTGCGTCGCTTGAATTGCGTTCGCGTCGTTGCAGCACTTTTCCGCGCCTCTACTTCGCGTCGCGCTAATTTCCTGATCGTCTTGCTAGTCACACTTTGTATCGTGACTCGGTGTATTTATTTGACTTGTCAGAAAGTTCCGTCTGTTTCATGCGCGACAGGTTTTTCCATGGTCGAGAACATCAACGTTTGTTAGAGGTAAATACAAGAGATCTTGCAGATGGTCAGACTCGGATTTGCATGCGTTCTTGGCGACGCCATTTCGTGGTGAAGCAACGCCCTCGTGTTTGCACAGTGCAGCACGCTTTCGTATACTTCATTCTGAAACTCGATATTAAAATGTAAAATATCGTTTTCTTATTGGAAGTCAGCTGGTTTAAAATCAAATATGAAATGCTTAATTAAACAGCGTATTACGAAGAAACTAAATTTACAGAAAGGTTCCTTGTATCGTTTCCGTGCTCTTTGCAAACGGCGTATTCTCTGTAATAAAATATTTACGAGTGAAATGAAATATAGAGAACAGAATGTAATACTTTTTAATTATGTATTTCAAACAGAGATGTATTTCAAACAGAGTCTGATGATTTTCGAAGTACAGAGTGGCTTTTGAATGTACTCCTATCAGCAAGTTCTTTCTTGCTCGCAAAGAAACGATTTCAATGAAACGAAATGAATCCTACGCACAGTTACATCTTTCTCAACTATTTCACGACATTGCAGGAAACATTAAAGCATACTTGCTGGAAGATTATTGCTAGTCTGCGAACCTTTCTGTATTTATGACCGGTGCTTTGTGAAATACAAGGAACGACTATATTAACTAAAATTAATAAAGCGTTCATTTCGCATTGATCTGAAGAAATCTTTCAGTAGGCGGAAGGGATTATATTTGAGTCGTTTGGTGCACAGCAGGACACAGTCTTCCCTCGCATAGCGAGAAAATCGTTTCTACCGAAAGTGTTAAAATTTTATCCCCTCTACCAGAGGTTACGCTATAGGAGGGGAGACTGTGCAACATTTTTTGGGCACCCTGTAGAAATACAGAATGTAATGGGGTAGAACGTAACGTACCATTCACAGAGGATTATAATTGTTTTTACTTTTTCTCGATCGCAATATTAGATAATTATTATTCTTTTTGTGCTTGCTCTACTTGTAGCAAATATGTAAGAATTATCATACGCGTGCTATCTAAATAGTAGAGGAACAAGGAAGGTGGTGTTTCGTCCTAGACTAGTGTTACTTCTCGAGAATGTCTCGAGAAATTTTAAAATCGGTTATTTCTCATTTCTCGAGAAATTACGGTATTTCTCAAGAAATTTAAATCTAGGAAAATTCTCGTTTATTTTATAACATATTTTAGGAAATTCTCATTTACTTCTCATCAAGAAATACTCGTTCATCTCATTGATTTTATAACGTATTTTCGGAAACGTATTTTTAGTTAACTTAAATTGCATATTACTAATTGCATAACTCAATCTGCAGCAACTTTTGGATGTTCTATATACAGTAAAGCCAACATTCACACAAAATGAATGAAATTTTTCTACGGCTACAGATTTTGTTACCAGAAAAAAAGAAGTAGATTGTCTGATTCTACATTAGACGTAGTCGTTTCAAAACAAAAGCGTAATGTTTCGTTTTATAAAAAAAGTTTGGTTTCAGATGAATAAATTTGTCGGTTATTTTTAGCGCCTATTTTTTCGTTGTTTTTAAAGTTATGTACATATTGGACAGGAATAAACATCGAGTTCAAGTTTTTTGCGCTTTCGATAAATATTCCCAAATATCATAAGTTTCCCAATTTTTTTTATTTTATTCAAAATTCTAGAGAATTCCAGAGAATTCTCGATAAATTCAGTCTTGTTTCTCATTTCTCGAGAAATGAAAAATGTTGAGAAATCAGGAACACTATCGTAGACCCGCTAGAGGTTGTTACAAGTAGAGCAAGTACAAAAAGAATAATGATCGAACCTAGGCGCCGCGAAAAATTCTAATTATCAGAGAGGATAGGACGAAACACCACCTTCCTTTTTCCTTTTCATCTATTCCAAACAGTCGGAATAGCTCAAACGTGTGTTCTTAAGACCAAGAAATAGATTCAAACCCGAATCAACGTTTGCAGTACCATTGAAAAATGATGTTCGTAGAATCATGATCGAACCTGTGCGCCGATAAAATAATTTCTAATTTGTCTAATCACAGAGGATTGTTTCGCATTACAGTAATTCAGCGAGAACAGTTCGTTTCTGTCTTTGGTAGCCGATAACGAAGACATTGTTCCGTCGCATTCCATTTTTCGGTGTAAATTTCTTTCGTAATCGGCGGCCATTAGCGTCGCTTCACTGATAGTACAATCACTGTATCGTCTACGTAAATGGCGAGTGCGCGGCTAGTTTGCATCTCGCGCGTGGAAAACGCCGATCGTAAAAGTTAAATTGCTTAATTGTATTTTATCACCGCGGTTACAAAAGGCGAAACAGATGCAGCAGGCTTTTCGCCGGGCCGTGTTACAAAATTCCATCTGTTACGTGCACCAGCACCCGGTTCATTGTGCGCTCTGTTATTGAAGAAATGTGTACATGCACACATTATATCGGACTCTCGCGTTGCGCTCCGGTATCGGATATTATCGGACTCGAAAACGATCGTGAATGCCAGTTACTTATGCACCTGTCCGTCCCGGCGGCTTGTAGTGGTAACGAATCGAGCCGGCAATTGCGATACGAGAATACGCTCCTGATGCAATCAGTCGAACGTGGCTCCGGCAATGTATGCTTAACGTATCATGAATTTCACAGGACCTAAATCACCGAATTTACATATTCGGCCAATTGCTCTGCCGCGCGTCGAAATCGCTTTCGCCGCGCGATACCGACCGCCCCGGAAAAGAAAGAAAGACAACAAAGGAACGGAGGCGTCCCGTTTCGAACGATACTTTCCAACGATCGTACTTTTTCGGTGATCAATCGCGATGTCTCCCGAAAACAGAATCACCGGATCAAGATTTGTGTCCCCACTCTATCCTTCCCCTTCTACCACGTTATTCTCGCACGGTTCCCCACGGCCCGGTCACGTGACTAATCCGGTACTGGTAGAGAGAGGGTAAATGCATTTCCCACGATTCCAGTCTACTTCGCTGTTTTGGCACTGACTATGGTACATAGAGATCGCGGTTTTGAAGTGTACTAAAATACACGTGTACACGTGGTGCGTGCATCGTGTAGTACGCGTTTAAGGATTCGCGAATACGAATCCGTGAACTCGGGTCTTTTTCGTGTTCGCTCGTGGCTGGTCGACAATGCGTGACGCGGATCTTAAGGGGTACATTGATTTCATCAACAAAACAGTGTTTGCGGGAAGCGACTTTTCGTCCACATACGAGCATACAGGGTGTCCCAAAATTCCTCCGACACCCGAAAATGGGAGGTTCCTTGGGTCATTTGAAGCGACATCTTCCTTTACAAAAATGGCGTCCGCGGCTTTGTTTAGGAATTATTAACGAAAAACACGGACAAATCAGAGCGCGACCTAGACGCGAGTTAGCACAGTCGGCCCGACGCGCCCAACTGTCAATTGGCCGAACGTGTCATCGCATGTCTAGATCGCGCTCTGATTGGTCCGTGTTTTTCGTTAATAACTCTTAAACAAAGCCGCGGACGCCATTTTTGTAAAGAAAAATGTCGCTTCAAATGACCCAAGGAACCTCCCATTTTCGGGCGTCGGAGGAATTTCGGGACACCCTGTATTTTGAGCTGAGTGAGGGCTCATTGTAAAGAAGAAGGTTGATCGCGCTTCGCTCTGGTCATGATTCAAGTAAAAAAAATCGTTTTGTGCTATAAAAATACATGGGAACCTGAGGGTGGTCGTCTCGATTCGTTTCCCCTACTTTGGACGCTCATATTATTAAATATAAACATAGTCTAACTACATAATGACCAGAGCTGGTTGCGATGAACCTTCCTCTTTAGAATGAGCCGGCACACAGCTCATATAAGCATATTTTGAGCTGCACAAAGGTTCTTTTGACAGAGGAAGGTTCATCATACCTCGATTTAAGTCATGATTCATGTAAAAAAACCATTTTATATTACAAAAGTACATGGGAACCTGAAGGTGGTTGTCTCGATTCTGTTTCCCCTACTTTGGACGCTCATATTATTAAATATAAACATAGTCTAACTACATAATGACCAGAGCTGGTTGCGATGAACCTTCCTCTTCAGAATGAGCCCTCGCACAGCTCGTAACATGCTTGTACAACTACAAACAATGGTTTCCCGTAAACACGGTTTTCACTTGTTTTTCTAGTAATATTCTAGTAAGATCCATGGGTACCGTACCCCCTTAACGACAAAAGATAATCCGAAGCAAGAAGGAAACAGTGGATTACCGATCGGCACAGCTTCAATTACAGTAAGATTTCTGAATTCCCTCGGTTCCCAACGTTTGTTCTTCTTCCGGGATCGCGGGGAATTGTTTCGAGCGGCCGGTATAAAAAACAAACGGGACAAAAGTACTGAAGTTTTACGACTGGTACGTGATACCGTCGGATTTCTCTCGAAGGAGAACGCGCGGCTTGCGTCCAGAATACTCGATGGAGGTGGTACGTGGTGGGAGATGAAGAAACAGAAAGAGAGAAATAGAGAGACGGAGGAAATCCACACGACGACGGTGTTTTTTAACCAGCTAACGATCCCGCATCAAACATGCAGTTTACCTTGATCCTGAGTCACTCGCAATTAAAAGTGGAACGCGAACGCGCGCGTCAATCCTATTCCCGACAATGTCGAGCCGAGTGGGTACCCTCATTCGCAATACGTCCAAAGCTGTCCATAGCCATGGTCTTATATCTAAGGAAAACTGTATTTCAAGGTTTAACATTGTGCTATATGTCACTCCAGAGTCGCATTTGGCTCTTTGGCTCCTTAAGTGCGGCTCTGGCACAAATATCCACGGAAGGCGCAATAATATTTTTATTTAAAACAAGGTGGTAAGTAAAAAATTACATCTAATTTGGATAAATTAAAATTCTTCTATAAATCGAGAACATTTAATTTATCAAAATAAGATGTAATTTTTTTCTTAACAAGTTTTTTTTTAATGAAAATATTATTGCCTTCCAATGGATATTTGTGCCAAAGCTGCACTTAAGGAGCCAAAGAGCCACATGCGGCTCTGGAGGCGCACTGACCTATATCACAATGTTAAACCTTGAACTTGTTCTATAAATCGAGAACATGTATGAAATTTAGTTTTATTTAGTGTAATAAAAGTTTACTAAACAAGCAGATTTAGCTCCTAATTTTTTTTCTAATTGTTGTAATGTTCATATTTGGCTCTTTGGCTAATAAGTTTGCTGGTATAGGTAGTTAAATTCGTTTCGACACAAGCTAGGACTTATAAATTAATTAAATTTACAGAAAATTGAATAACAATTTAGAATAAAATAGATGATTGAGTAAAAAACTTTAGGCGCACCGTGTACAGAATTGTTGGGCAGTGAACGAGTCTGATCCGTCACGCTCCGAGGTGAAACGCTGTCCTGTGAAACTCGAAGGAGTCAAAACAGACAGGTGTGCAATCGCTACAGAACTTTTCACTTGGATCGTGCGGTATGGTGCGGACAGTATCGATCCGTGTTCATGAAAAAATTGGTCCATTTGGACCGTTTCGCAAACAGCGAAGGAGCTAGAAATCTGGCGGTGCAACGTCTGTTATCGAAACCGAACAATATTTTAGATGTTCAATCTTCGCCGCGTTTGCAATAGGAAGGAAACGCGAATGTGGAAATGTTAGACTTGAAAAATTGAATTTTGGTCACTTTCTCGCATTCTCCGAACACTGTGCTCCGGGGCGCTGTGAATTTCGCGTTTTCCCTCGGCAATGGTTCCGCCCGCTTTTCAGTGGGTCACGATACATCGTAAAAGCGAAACAAGCATCGCTGGCAGAGCCGGTTAAAAATTCGGAGCACCAACGTTAACTTTCCGTCTGAATGGAGAATACGGTACAAGCGAAACCGCGTTGCCCGCAGCGACCGGCCCAGCCCACCGGATACAAAAGTAGTAAGAGCCCTTCGCTTTGAAACCGACTGGCATCAAACGGCTCCGGTGCGGACACGTAAAACAAAAATGATAGAACGAACGATCTCTAACGGTGGACGCAAAGCCATCTTCAGGCCTTTCCACTCGGCCTCGCGTCTCCTTTCTCCCTCTCTTTCTCTCTCTTTCTCTGGATAGTACTCATTCGATACACGCCGTTCCGTTTGCAGGTACACTCATCCTACGAGTTTCTTGACCGAAGTTACGGCTGGTACTCGAGACTCGCCGAGGAAAATTGCAGGTCGAAGAACAACATTGGAAGGAAATTGTTCCTTTGATCTGCTCGACGAAAGAAGCTCCGGTCTGCGTGAAACAACTGCGATCTGTTTTTAGAGAGTCCCCGAAGCGTACCAGTCATAATACACCGACGCTGCATAACTGTGGCGCAACCCACGCGTTCGAGATTTTTGAACTTTGGAAAAATAAGCAGGGAAAACCAAGTGCGTGATAGATAACGAATTTTACAAAAGTCTTAGGTCATCGTGTAAAAGGTAGAGCTGGGACTTATGAGATATCCGGGTAACCGGGTAAACAAAAATTACTCGGGTACCAGGGTATCTCATGAATAGACTGCGGATCTTTATGCAAAATAAAAATCGTTGCATCGTTTACAAAGCAATTCGTGTGCTTTTAGGGGGAATAATTAAAAAAGTCAATTATTTAATTATGAAATTAGGCATTCTTATTTTTATGTAAAAATACCAAGATCTGGACACTATCAACTGAACTCCCTTCTTAAAATTAAACTTACAGATGACACAAAGTGTCCATGTGGTTGTTTGACACAGGATCATAATCATATATTATATCAGTGCCCGATCTATGATAACAATAGAGAGGCGCTGATTCACAAACTATGCAGCAAAGGTTACTATCCACCTTGCACAATAGATGCTTTTTTGTGTGGACCTTTGTCCTCTATTTCTTATTCACAGTTTTCTCAAATCTCACTGTATCTATCGTGTTGTATTGGAATTGTTAATTGTGTTACTTATCCTAGTTGTCATTGTAATGTTATCATGTACAGATATGCACACGTTGTCTCGTGTGGGGTTTCATAGCATAATAAAAAAGAACTGACAAGTTTAGTTAGTCAAGTAGGAAAAATCGCGGTGGGTAAATACGTTGAGAAATAGGGTCGCACACAGATACCGATCATATTGGTGCAATAACAATGAGTCCTCGAGCCCCTGGCTAGCTCGACAGCAACACTGACGAAACGACGTAATTGTTTTCGCAAAGGGTACAGCTCATAGCCGCAAGCCTCCCACGCTATTAGATCGCTATCAGCGTGTCTTCAAATCCCTACTGAATGCACCAGCAGCCTGACGAAACGTCGCAATCACTTCCCGAAAGGACCTACATACCTGTAATCCCAGTTCGCCATTAGATAAGTATCAAAGAGCCCTGGGACCCTTGACAAAGCTCCAACTGTTGATTGACGAAACATCGGAATTACTTCCTAAAAGGGCGAGACGCGTAAAGTGATTTTACCGTGCAATCGCTAACGAGAGATATCCATCCGCCCATTTTCGGGACATCCGTGGACTATCAAATTGAAAATATTCCACGAATATAGCTGTCGAAACTTCAACCGATTCATCTCCATTCAGCATCCGCCAAAAATCAATACTACTAGGTTGTTGCATACGATACGTTCGATTCGTAAGATTCACTTTAAACAAACATGACTTTCCTCTAAAGCTGATTGATAAGTAGATTGCGGATCTTTATGCGAAATAAAATTTTTATTAGAAATCAATTATATGTTCTCGGCGCACGGTTTTGATTAATAATAAAAGCAAAAACAAAGCAAATTAGCAATAATTAAATTTAACTCGACGTTTCGATTCAGGTGTGGATCATTTTCAAGAGCAATTGAGTCTGAAAATATATATAATAATATAAAAGCAAAAACAAAGCAAATCAGAAATAATTAAATTTAACTCAACGTTTCGATCCAGGTGTGGATCATTTTCAAGAGCAATTGAGTCTGAAAATATATATAATAATATAAAAGCAAAAACAAAGCAAATTAGCAATAATTAAATTTAACTCAACGTTTCGATCCAGGTGTGGATCATTTTCAAGAGCAATTGCGTCTGAAAAAATATATATAAACATAATAATATAAAAGCAAAAACAAAGCAAATCAGCAATAATTAAATTTAACCCAACGTTTCGATCCAGGTGTGGATCATTTTCAAGAGCAATTGAGTCTGAAAATATATATAATAATATAAAAGCAAATTAGCAATAATTAAATTTAACTCAACGTTTCGATCCAGGTGTGGATCATTTTCAAGAGCAATTGAGTCTGAAAATATATATAATAATATAAAAGCAAAAACAAAGCAAATTAGCAATAATTAAATTTAACTCGACGTTTCGATTCAGGTGTGGATCATTTTCAAGAGCAATTGAGTCTAGAAGTATATATATATAAACATAATGTACTGGGTATTTCACAAGATGAACAAAACTGTAAATAATACTTTAAAGAAACATACTTGCTAAGCGTAAAAAAAATGTTTCAAAAATACAAATAGTGACTGAGTTCCATGCTGGTCCAAATTGAACTGAAGCAACCAACCATTGAGGGAGAGAGCAAGCACAAAAACATTGGAACAACGCGTAGTAACGTTCTACCAATCAGACTCTATGATCGACAAGTTCTCAATCGATATTAGGCTTTAACTTCAAATGAGCACGTAAAAGCGACTTACAATGATACTGAGCACGACATAATTTGTCAGTGCTTTCACGCGCTGTCCTTTTGTACGTTCGGCGAGGTGATAAAGAAATAGTAGAACCACAGGATCCAAGAAACAACACGGACCCAAGAGTTTTTCTTGGATCAAGGCTTTACTGTGCATCGTTGTTCTTGAAAAAGGTAATGTTGAACCGTTTGCAGAGTTGAGGAAAATGGTAACGAGAATAATCTCTGGAAGCAGTCGCAAAGAGAATGAAGTCCTCGACAGTGTTTTCATTCGTTCATGAATAAAGACAGTTTTTTAGGTATCCCTTTTTCTGTCCAATAAAAAACGCGATACTGCGAACAGAAGCCAGGTCGATAATACCAAGTAACATTTTATCATGATAAAATTGCTTTTCAAAGAGATTAAGTTTGAATATACATCAAGGGGATTAAGAATCGTGCACTATGGCGTAATTAGAACATCAGGAAACGTTCCCTTATTACTCGAGCGTGCATGTACTGGAAGCACATTAAAACCTATACGTTTTTTGTCGAAAGAAAACCACTCACGGTACTTTCTGAGCGCATTTACAAGAAAATCATTAACAATAATCCTCGTATACGAACGGATCGATATTTCTTCTGTCGCGATGATTTTACGCGAAACTCGGTTCCTCGATTCGTGTTCGCAAAAACGTGTTTTTAATGCACTTAAATCGCTCTGTTAACTAAATGGAGCAAAAGGTTTCGCTAAATCACGCACAGAACGTTTCATTACCGCGAACCGAATATTAAACTGCAAGCAATTAATGCGCAAATGCGCCAGCTGACTATAAATATTCGTAAAAACGCTTAAAATCAATTTATCCTTTCTGCAGCTCCTTTCACGCGTCCCGGGGTCTCTCTCCCCCTCTAATTTCCCTTCTCCCCTCGATTAATTCGTATTCCCAACGCAGCCAGTTGTCGCGCGATAAACCACCGACTTTTACAATCATCGTTTTATAACGCGATCAAACATTTGCAAGTGAAACGCGAACGAGCTGCGTCTCTCGTGGTCGCCAGTTTTTATCAGCCTTGCGAAACTTCATCCGCGAGGAGTCATCCACGTGATTCAGGGCCAGAAATTAATCGTCGACTCTGCGTATGATTTCCAACGCAGTCGACGCCGGAAAGAAAAGAGGACGGTGTCACGGTGGCCGCTCGATAACCACCCGATTTTCGGGCTCTGGCGGCAGGCACGGGAAACGAGCAGTTATCGAGCGGCCAATTACACGCTCGCTCACCTCGCTGCTCACCTAGTTGCTCTCTCGATGAGATATGCACTTATTTAACCATGGAACTATGGACACGTTGAAATGACGGGTTTCAAGTTTGTGATTATTTCTCTGAAATTGAAAAAAATTCGAACGGGCATGGGCCTGTTATCTTTCTAATGTTAATTCAATCCTCTTGGATGGACTTGCATGGAGACTACGGGTTTCAAGTTTGCAATGATTTCTATAAAATTACTGAAAATTTAAGTAGGTACAGTTCTATTATCTTCCTAGTGTTAATTCAATACTCTTGGATGGACTGTGCAGTTTCTGAAATATGGATATTCAATTAATTAAACCCACCGATGCTATGGGTTTCAAATTTGCAATTATTTCTATAAAATTACTGAAAATTCGAGTGGGCACAGTCCTATTATTTTTCTAGTGTTAATTCAATACTCTTGGATGTACTGTGCAGTTTCTAAAATATGGATATTCACTTATTGAACGCTGGAAGTATGGACACACCAAAATGACGAGTTTCAAGTTTGGGATTATTTCTTTAAAATTGCTAAAAATTCGAATGGGCACGTGCCTGTTATCTCTCTAATGTTAATTCAATACTCTTGGATGGACTTGGATGGAGACTACGGGTTTCAAGTTTGCAATTATTTCTTTAAAATTACTGAAAATTCGAGTAAGCACAGTTCTATTATCTTTCTAGTATTAATTCAATACTCTTGGATAGACTGTGCAGTTTCTGAAATATGGATATTCAATTAATTAAACCCACCGATACTATGGGTTTCAAGTTTGCAATTATTTCTATAAAATTACTAAAAATTTCAGTAAGCACAGTTCTATTATCTTTCTAGTATTAATTCAATACTCTTGGATGGACTGTGCAGTTTCTGAAATATGGATATTCAATTAATTAAACCCACCGAAACTATGGGTTTCAAATTTGCAATTATTTCTATAAAATTACTGAAGATTCAAGTGGGCACAGTCCTGTTATCTTTCTAGTATTAATTCAATACTCTTGCATGGACTGTGCAGTTTTTGAAATATGGATATTCACTTATTGAACCCACCGAAACTACAGGTTTCAAGTTTGCAATTATTTCTATAAAATTACTGAAAATTTGAGTAAGCACAGTCCTATTATCTTTCTAGTCTTAATTCAATACTGTTGGATGGACTGTGCAGTTTCTGAAATATGGATATTCAATTAATTAAACCCACCGATACTATGGGTTTCAAATTTGCAATTATTTCTATAAAATTACTGAAGATTCAAGTGGGCACGGTCCTGTTATCTTTCTAGTCTTAATTCAATACTCTTGGATGGACTGTGCAGTTTCTAAAATATGGATATTCACTTATTGAACCCAGAAACTATGGACACACCGAAACTACGGGTTTGAAGTTTGCAATTATTTCTATAAAATTACTGAAGATTCAAGTGGGCACAGTCCTGTTATCTTTCTAGTCTTAATTCAATACTCTTGGATGGACTGTGCAGTTTCTGAAACATCAGTTTACCATTTTCTACGAAAAACATTAGACAGGATTTTGCATCATTCGAATTATAATTATTGTCCGACATGCCAATAGAATTTACTAACAAGACTTTTTGTGAGTGGAGGATCTGCGATGGTTTTGTCATTTGGTCATTGTCATTTGAAACGAAACTGAAAATCTGTTGCTACGGAGACTGGTCTTTCGAACATTCTGCGTGACGAAGTACAGAAATAACGGACAATAGAGTGAATCGCTTTGCATGAAAAAGTGAGATACTTTATCGACATCCGTTTGCAAGTATAAAAATCGACGCACAATAATGTCCAAAAAGAAACTGCTATGTTATGGCCTTCTACCCTATAAAATTTCAATGCGTGTACTTAGAGATCGTTCGTAGCGAGCAGTTATCTGGATGGTTATAGAGCAGGCTGTATAATAACAGAAGGGGAAGGAGAATCGGTGGACCGGATGCGGGAAAAACGATATGGTCGTTCCACGTTGAAACGGATTCGACTTGATCCGGCCTCTTTCTCCGGGTACCGTGGGCCATTTCTACCTTTGTGGGCGTAGGCCTACGGGGTTGTGGGAAGGGGTGCGAAGAGGGAGGGGCTCCTTTTTTCGCCACGGTTTATTGTACGAGCTAGAATTGTCCGGGCTAGCTGGCGCAGCTCCCTTTCTCCCCCCGGTGAAAAGAAATAAATTCTGTCTGTTCTTTAATCGACCTTGACCGTGGGTTGCTCGATATCAACGACAATGGCGGGGCTGCAGCCGCGGCGGAATCACCATTCGCGGCCAGACACGTTCTCTTCCCTGTCTTTATGCTGCGCCCTCTATACACGGACCTCGTGTCGACCCGATGACTTTTCAACGGGATCAAATGTGTTGATAAATCACGTAGCCGACGAGCGGAATGAACCGTGAGAATTCGGTGGTTTCGACGACTCACGCGTTACCTTGAGAACGAGATACACTCGAATGGAGTGCATACGTAGCTCTGACGCAACGATCCTCGGCCGCTTTTAGCTGCACCGCTCGCGGGCTCAGAAGAGCAACAGAACGTGGAAATTGCTTTCGGAATGACGCAGAGTGCAACACGATCTTTTAACCATTTCGATACTAACGACCGCTACACTCTGCGACAATACAGTGAACCACAGTAATATTCGAACACTTTTGAAACGACGATACCTTTTTTGATATCGGATCGTATACGACTTGGATATTTTTTGAGATGCTGCAAAGTTAAAGGAAATAATTCTTATCGATCGAAAATTGAAATATAAAATATGATTATGTTATCGGCGCCAGGTTCGATCATTTTGAGTCTCTCACATACACAACACAGACCTTGCCTTGCGTTGGGTTAGCACATTGTGCTTCAGTTACATTATCGCCAGCATGAGGTAGAGTTTAAACAGTGTAACTCACGATTATGTGTCTTAAAAAGTATTCGTCCCACTTTTCACAGCAAGTATGTATTCAATTTTTTCTTTTTCTTTCTTTGGTTTACCAATTTTGGTAAATTACATGGCTGTGTTACATGAAAACAGTATATTTAATTTCGAAAATTTATATTATTAATTTCTTTTTCAGACGCAAAAATTTTGTCTCTTGATAATGATCCACATTGAGATCGAAACGTTGAGAAACTTAAATACTTAAATTGCATATTTGTTGTTCTTCTTGAAACGATCGAACCTGGCGCCGATAACATAATCATATTTTATGTTGCAAAGTTAGTTTGCTACGAGACAAAAATTTTTGAAAACATTGCAATTGGTCGGAATCGTAGAGGAAATACTAGAAGTTGTATTAAAATTTTGAAAATACGTTTTGTAGATCTGTGTCTCTTTTATTCTTTTGTTATAGAACTTTTTCTAACGTATTTGTGAGATTTTTCTGATTGAAACGAGTCTAAACAGGGCATAATTTGGATTAGATTTATTTGTTTAACTATGTACTGTTTTAATTAAAGTAAAATATAATCAATACTCCGCCGAGTTTGGTCTTCTTTGAATCAGTAAAATCTCACAAATCGTACGAATTGACCTAAAACTGAAGAAATTAGCTCACAATGAACGAAACTAACGTGTCTTGTTCATTGATCACTGATCAGTTCAATCATCACTAGATCAAACGTGTTATATCCAAATAATACTGATAAAATTGTAGATTTTTACGCAGTACTGTTTACAACTCTCATGAAATATTGCCCTGCATTGCGGGAAGCTTTTAATCAATTTGGTTGGAAGCCTGAAAACGAAGTAGAAAAAAAATTGTTGTCGCTAGCAGTAGCTTCGAAAAATTGAACAAACATTTGCACGGGAAACATGCGAAAAACGTGACGATATCGTGCATAAGAGTAAATAAATTATATCCTTATGCAGAGTGAACATTCTATACCTTGATTACAACAAACTCGAGCAAAATAAAAATCGTTCTCTTCTTTTAGTAGGCATTATAGATTGAAAATAATGTAACAACAGTTCCAAATAATTCTAGCGTGTTACCGTTTTCTTTGCTCAGTTTTGTAATAATGAACTTTCGGAGTAAGTGAATACTGACGGAACGCATTTAGCATCATCAGAAGATTAAATAAATCGGCGATAGAATATCCTCGCCATCGGCAGTCGCAAAAAGTCGACTGGATGCTCGGCTCGCCAATGCAATAGTACCTCCGCCATGAATTCCAATTTGCACGATTAATTGTAACGAAACTAACCTTCTCGAGCCCGCAATTCTCCGCGGAAAGCATTTCTTAATTGAAAACTCGCCGTCGGCGTAACGGGACGCAGGCATTCGATTTTGTTTTTTTAACAAGAACGACCGCGACCGCGTTTTCAACCGAATAATCGTGACTGCGGTAAACTTTTATATAATCATCGCGAACTCGTTGCTGACACGCGAGCAAATTAATTTTAGCTCTAGCATATTGTACGTGTTTCAAAGTTTAGCCGCCATATTTCTGTTTCAGTCTTGGTCCGACAATAAATAACTCTTGGTAACATAATTCGTACGAATTTGGTATATCAAGAGGATGTAATCCTTATTTTGTCCGTTTTGCTTTTCAATCGAAATATTAAGAGTATCCATAAGTAATGTCGTTTCTTAATATTTATATGAAATGTTATTTTGCTTAACCCTTAGCACTCTAATGGTGACTCTGAGGCACCATTAAAAATTGCTGTACCATTATTCAAAATATTGTATACATTATTAAATACATGGGTATCTAATCAATTACTAAACAGTTAGGTATTGTATGAGGTATTATATCAATATTATATCCATACAATTTTTAAAATCATAGGTAATATTCCAGGTAGGAAAACATGTTTAATTTTTTAGTTAAAGTAGCTCAGAGTGCAAAGGGTTAACATTTAGTACAGGTTAATTAATTACAGATCAATTCTACGATAAGGACATCGCTAACTAAATATTAATGAATGTGATTGGAATGTCGTCCACTAATAAGGTGGCAATGTTCATCAAAGTGCATCAATCTGTAAAAATGACATTACTTACGGTTACCCTCGATACAAAGGCTACCCTTGAGCGTTTTTATTGAAAAAAGTAAATTTTAATCTTACGGTTTAAGAGAGATTTGAATGAAATAATATAGTTAATGAAACATCCTCTAAATGATTTTGGATCGGGTCTGTGACATCTCTGAATTAAATTAGTACTGTTTCTATTTTTTTTAAAATCGATCTTGGAATTCCTCAATGAATTCTTTTACTAGTTCTATGCGAAACAGTAACAATATGATTTTATATGAAAAGAATTATTAGAAGAAATATCATCGAAAATTGGACACTTTCGACCAGTGCAATGAAGAGTTGAAACAATAACTGGTGAATAAGAAAATATTTGTTTCCGGACTGCTAAAGGATTCCATTGGTCATTTTTGACGACGCTGATAAGGTCCCCATGCAAACTCTAGTTAATAACGCATCGACCTCTGGGCGGAAAGAGTTGAAAGATTCACTAAATAACGGTACAATTCAATGTCCGAGGCGATTATGTCTTCTCTTTATTTCGCAGCCGACGAAACCCGCGAGAATAAATCTTCATGCGGCGGGAACGAAGAGCAATCGATATCGACGGCAATTAATCGCGAATGGAAGGCTGAACGAAAATAGCGGAGAAGAGGCGTGCATAATCGGCGCGATTCCTCGTGCACAAATATTTGCATCTATTTAACGGTCTATCAATGCCACTGAATTTTGGATGGCCGTGATATTTCTAGCTACGAATAGGTCGGATCGATCTATTTTATCCGCAGTGCTACTACACATTATTCTAAGGGGTCAAACTGAACCTACAGGGTGGACCACGTTAACCACCGTTACTTGTAGTAATTAGACAACGGGTCTTTATGCACTTTCTACCTAAATTGCAACAAACCGCAGTGAAACAAATTAATTTTCTTATTAATCTGTATTTAACATATATTTATCGAACATATTCACATTAATGTTCAATAGGTTGAAGATAATATAATAGTATTGTTTAATTCTTCTAATATTTATATTTTCTTAAACTGCACCTATTCATTTACATATGTCATAATTACATGAAATCCACCGTCAAGTAATTGTCTTCCTTAATATGTTCAATAGGTTGAAGATAACATAATAGTATTTTTTAATTCTTCTAATATCTATATTTTCTTAAACTGCACCTATTCATTTATGTCATAATTACATGAAATCCACTGTCTAGTAATTGTCTTCCTTAATATGTTAAATAGGTTGAAGATAATATAATAGTATTTTTTAATTCGTCTAAAATTTATATATTTTCTTAAACTGCACCTATTCATTTATGTCATAATTACAGAAAATCCACTGTCTAGTAATTGTCTTCCTTAATATGTTCAATAGGTTGAAGATAACATAATAGTATTTTTTAATTCTTCTAATATTTATATTTTCTTAAACTGCACCTATTCATTTATGTCGTAATTACACAAAATCCACTGTCTAGTAATTGTCTTCCTTAATATGTTAAATAGGTTGAAGATAACATAATAGTATTTTTTAATTCTTCTAATATTTACATTTTCTTAAACTGCACCTATTCATTTATGTCGTAATTACACAAAATCCACTGTCTAGTAATTGTCTTCCTTAATATGTTAAATAGGTTGAAGATAACATAATAGTATTTTTTAATTCTTCTAATATTTACATTTTCTTAAACTGCAACTATTCATTTATGTCATAAATACATAAAATCCACTATCTAGTAATTGTCTTCCTTAATATGTTCAATAGTAGAATTACACTGCATATCTCTAACTATGCGAATATTGCCATTTCAAGCAAAAATGAAGCGGTTATTTTTTTATTTATTGGTTCCAAACGTGTGCTATCGTCCATTTCGCCTCAGTATTCATAACCAATGCTTTATTAAATTCAACGAATTCCGTTCATGTAATCAATAAAAATTGAAAAAACGAATGTTTTCATTCTACGAATAAATTGCGTTCTGCGTTACAGTTGAAAATAACAAAGCGAATCAAATTTATTTAACTTTCTCTGCACAAAGAAAATCTTGTTTTTAATCCCGTTACAATTTTAAATAACGGGCTGCATTAAATCCATTTGACTTTCTTTGTGCGGAAAGCAGGATTATGGTCGTCATAATCATGTAACGTTGATAGTCAAAGCGTTATCAGACTTATTCGGATCGTTTCAAATTGTGTGAATCATGGGATGTTATGAATTTTTAGTAAACGTATTAAATCAGGTAAGTATAAAAAAATGAATTTTAGAAGTTGGTTCGAGGTGAAAACGACACGTCTCGTAAAATAAAAAAGCTGGATGGACAAAAGTAATTACACAGTTTTGATATTCAAACGTTTTGTTAGTTTCTTTACTTTGTAATTGCCGCCCATTACAGCTTAATGTATGCTTGTAATTAACCGCTTGGCGAACGATTATTATCATTGTTGCAATAATTCTCTTCCGTCTGTAATAATTTCACAGAAGAGGGAAGAAAATACACGTACACAGTAATTTCAATTTTAAACTTTCCACCGTCCGCCACCGTAATTCAGGGTTGAAACAGTGCGGGGTTGAAGCAGGTCGATCATTAGAATTTTTCGAGTTCTAGTCCAAGCGCCGCCCCGTCCGTTGATTTAATAATACTTAGACGGGAAACAAAAGCTGAATCGATAGGAGACAAAGAGGAAGGGTCGGGGGGTTGAAGGGGCTGGGACACACGTAACGCACGGCGAACCCACAAAGCTCTTATATTCCGCGCGTAATGCGATTGGTGCCAATTAAACAGGCTCGTTAGAGCGGCCGCAGGGAGTGCACTATGCGGAGGAGTCGAGACTTTGTAAAAATTCCGCCGCCATCCGGCTGACTTAAAGCGCGCGTAGAACGCTCGAGATACAATTAATTCGCACATAGATCCGCGAACGAGAGGAACATAGGACGAACCGCGGATCCGCGTCACGCGAAATAAATGAAAAGACCAGAAGAGAAAGTTATGCGAACGCCCCCTCCCCAATCCCGTTAGCTGGCGCAGCTTCCCCCACGAATCGAAATTAATTAGCCTCTTGAAGTGGCAACTAGACTGCGGTATCCATCAAAGTCCGAAAAATAACATTGCAATTTTCATTCGCTTCAAATCTTGTTCATATTATTTCTTCGAAATCCTAAATCTCATTTCTTTAATATACAGGGTGTCCTAACTTCGATATTTTGATTTCCTCTCAGTTGTTACTCTTGGCAAAAAATGATTCAGCGGAGGCTTGAATGGTATCGACATTATTAGTTTTTCGTGAATAAAGGTCAGCTTTGTTTTTTTTTTAAATAGAATGAGGTATTTTTTATTACATCAAAGCATCTGGACATTCCTTATAAAAAAAGTGCTGACCTATGTATGTCGAAAGGTTAGTACTTCAGGAAATATTTCAATTTAAATTATTTAAATAATTAAGACGTTAGATCTGTTCGGTTTGGTTCGGTACGACAGTGATGGCGTTTTAGAATTATTTAAATTTAAATATCTCCTGTACTACTAACATTTCAACGCACATAGGTCAGTACTTTGTCGTAAAGAATGTCCAACTGCATCGATGATGTATGTTTTTTCGTGAATGATCGCGTAAAGGTCAGCTTTGTTTTTTTAAATAGTATTTTTTAATGCATCAATCAAAGCATCTGGACATTCCTTATAAAAATGTACTGACCTATGTATGTCGAAAGGTTAGTGCTTCAGGAACTATTTCAATTTAAATTATTTAAATTATTAAGACGTTAGATCTGTTCGGTTTGGTTTAGTACGACAGTGATGTAGTATTAGAATTATTAAAATTTAAATATCTCCTGTACTACTAACATTTCGACGCACATAGGTCAGTACTTTGTCATAACGAATGTCCAACTGCATCGATGATGTATGTTTTTTCGTGAATGGTCGCGTAAAGGTCAGCTTTCTTTTTTAAATAGTATTCTTTAATGCATCAATCAAAGCATCTGGACATTCCTTATAAAAAAGTACTGACCTATGTACGTCGAAAGGTTAGTACTTCAGGAAATATTTCAATTTAAATTATTAAGACGTTAGATCTGTTCGGTTTGTGTTCGGTACGACAGTGATGGAGTTTTAGAATTATTTAAATTTAAATATCTCCTGTACTACTAACATTTCGACGCACATAGGTCAGTACTTTGTCATAACGGATATCCAACTGCATCGACGATGTATGTTTTTTCGTGAATGGTCGCGTAAAGGTCAGCTTTGTTTTTTTAAATAGTATTTTTTAATGCATCAATCAAAGCATCTGGATATTCCTTTTAAAAAAGTACTGACCTATGTATGTCGAAAGGTTAATATTTCAGGAAATATTTCAATTGAAATTATTAAGGTATCATTATTGTCGCACTAAGACGTTAGATCTGTTCGGTTTGGTTTAGTACGACAGTAACGGCGTTTTAGAATTATTTAAATTTAAATATCTCCTGAACCACCAACATTTCAACGTACATAGGTCAGTACCTTATCATAACGAATGTCCAGCTGCATCGATTGATGTATTAAAAAAAAACAAAGCTGACCTTTATACGACCTTTCCGCATCCACTCACGAAAAAACTAATAACATCGGAATTATGCTCCACTCGATACCATTCAAGCCTCAGCTGAAACACTTTTTGCTACGAGTAACAATAGCGAGAAAATCAAGATATCGAAATCGAGTGGGACACCCCGTATAACGAAAACGCAAATTAACATGACCACTGACAATGCTCTAAAAATAACACAGGGCGCTAACAGTTTGCCAGATGGTCGTTTCCTGTCGGAAACTTCCTTTGAAAATATGAAACAGATCATTAACACATCCAAACACCTGATTAAACGTAGAAAATGAATCGTTAATTATTCGTGATATTGTTAGGATAGTAAGAGAAGGTTGCACGGGAAAATCAGGTTCGCCGTGACGACGGCCAGTTCTCTATTCCTTCAGAGCGGTGATAGTCGCACTGTAATTTTCGATCGATCGGTTATAAGTATACAATTATATTGCGCGCGCGATTTAATCCGCTCGTCAACGTTTAAACGTCAAACTGTTGAGTCCGAATCCCTCGATGTTATATTTCGAGTGTCGCGCGAGGGATGCTCGAGAGTGATAGACTCGGAGGAAGTAGAACGATAATAGGATGACAACGTGAACAGAGAGAGAGAGAGAGTGAGAAAGAGAGAAAAAAAAGAGGAGATACGAATATCACGGTATTGCGAGGGTGCACGTCCGTTGTTTAATCAGGGGAAAAAGGGGATACGAGCGACGCGTTACGAGACATCTCATTGATCCGGGGACGAAATTTTACGCATTGACGGTTTCGTGGCCGTGACTCGATGAATAAAAGCGCAACTCGGCGCAAATGGTGCCGGACCTGCGGCGGTCCCGGGTTTGCGTGGATGTGAAGGATAAAGGAGAAAGAGGAGACGGAAGGGTGCGGTAGACATGTTAGACCTGGAGTGACAAGTCTCACCTTGTCTGAGGGTATGTTGCGCGAACTCATCGTAGATGGTGACGAGAGGGTGTCGTGAGGAATCCTGAGGCCGTCTGTGATCTGACCCAAAGCCGTGTTTCCCGAATGGCACAGGTATTAACAAACGGCGACAGCAGCGAAAAAGCCAGTGCGACGCACTTACTCGATGAAAACACACTCACGCACAGCTCACTATTCCGGGACCATTTCGGCCCGAGCCCTCGCTGCCCGATCACTCACTCCGACACCTGTCGTTACTTGTACATGTCGGGCGCGAAGTATTTGGGTAACATCTTGCAGATAACGAACGGAATACGCTCTCTATGTTTGCACCGCACGCACCCACCGTCCCAGTCCCAGAGCCAAACACATAAAATGGCGAACCCGAGACGATGCAGCCTTCTGGCCAAAGCTTCGGTCACAGAGTACGCGGTGGACTAGTCGATCCCGTTCGATGTTCTCGACAGGTGGCAGTGGGAGAACTGTTCGCAGCGTCGCTCTCGGTGAATTCCCGAAACACAACGTACACCCTCGCGCCCATTGTTCGATCACGGACTGCACGCTTGCCACAGATGCGAAACTACCGCGCTCCAACAGAACCTATTCAAAATCAATTTAAATTTTCTGCTTGCCCATGTAATTAATTTCAAGAGACAGATAGTGATGGGCACCATCGACTAATTTAAAATAGTAATTTAGTTGCTACATACTATCGAATATTCAGTCGATAAATATTCAGTGGCCACGTCTAGATTGCGGGCTATAGTCTATGCTTACATATATGTCTCATTTCTCACTCTAGCGAAAAAATTGTACTTTCAAATTTCTTATTGACATTAATTTATAATAATTGTGACCTATAAGTCACTGTAAACTGGAATTTAAAAACGTATACATTATTATTTACCCTTTAGTAATAATGCAATACAAAGGAAAAGTTAATGGAATTTAATGAATCAGTTACTAAATTTAGTTGATAATTTAAAAAATACCTCGATTGAAAATAGTAGTTGATTACTATCGACATTAATTTATAATAATTGTGACCTATAAGTCACTGTAAACCGGAATTTAAAAACGTATACATTGTTATTTACCCTTTAGTAATAATGCAATACAAAGGGAAAGTTAATGGAATTTAATGAACCAGTTACTAAATTTAGTTGATAATTTAAAAAATTACTCGACTGAAAATAGTAGTTGATTACTATCGATTTAGTCGATGGAGCCCATCACTAGGAACAGGACACTCACCAACTTCAAAGGTACCACCTGGTCCAGGTGACCTGGAGTGTCGCCTCTTCCGATACTTACTCTTTATTATATGTAGTTGGATCACCGTATGCACGCTTGGACGAATGTGAAACTCCCGCGCTTTTGAGAACCTATTCAAAATGAAATGTTTGATTATTGGACAGTTGATTTAAATTTCCCGCTCGTATATTTAAAGGGACAGATCAACTTCAAACTTACCGCCTGGAATGTCGCCGCCTGCGACACCCACTCTTTGGTTGGATCACAGAATGCACGCTTGGGTAGATGTGAAACTCCCGCGCTTTTCGAGAACCTAAAATAGAGTTTCATGAACACAACTTTAGAACTACAATTTATAATTTGTACATGCGAATAAAGCTTATCGAAAACGTATATAAACATAGTGAACAGATATTGATAGGAATTGGAAATATATTCTAAATCTACCATTTCCGACGTCTATTATTAGGAAAATGTTATATTCTATATTTATTCTTTTATTAGACTAATTAAACAAGTTTCGCATTATTTTTTTATATTCACTCTTGCATAGTTTGTATACGAATTTCTGAAGCATTCTTAATTAATTTTTATATTTTACGATACTCTGAACAAGTAAATAAATGTTGATTCCAATTAATGTATTGTAAACAGAACCTTATGTTAGCGTTGCATTAATCTAACGCATAACCTTATCGGTCATTTTGGAGTTTTGACAGTTCGCGAATGACAGATTACGTTGATTTGTTTTAACATTGGCTCATATGTAATCAAAGAATTATGTGTAACGTTGTATACATCTTGTATATTTGACGTACAATGCGATATCTATGTTAAAGCATTCAATAAAAGTATACAGAGAAATGTCCGCAATCATAGATGACAAAGTGGTCGCAGGGGCACAATCCGCAAATGTTGTCAAAGAAGATCCTATTGTTGCTCTCACGGTATATTTACGAATTTATTTCAAGATTTATCCAAAAACAAGTTCATTGTTTCATCAAGACTCATTCATTTAATTTATCTTATGATGTCTGTTCAAATTGTTATAGGAGAAAGTGAATGCATTGTATTTCTTTCGAGACCATTATTTCGAAAATCGTCCCATTGAGGAAGCAATTAAAAAAAACGGTGATATAGAGAAAGAAATGAAAGACACATTAAATAAGTTCGATGAATGCAAAGGATACGAAATTGATGGATCACGAGCAAGATACTACTATCTGAAAGGAAAGGCCTTAAATGTTACGGAATGTTTTGTACCTCAAGCAGAAGAACTATTAACTAAAGCAGTAAAATTAGAACCTAATTTAATAGAAGCATGGAATGAATTGGGTGAATGTTATTGGAAGAACGATGACATTCAACAGGCAAAGAATTGTTTTGTTGGTGCTTTACGTCATGTAATACATTCATACATTCTCTATTTACCAATATCTTAGTCGAATGTGTTGTAATTATAATGCAATCATTTCTATTATAGGGTAAAAATAAAGTATCTTTAAGAAGCCTATCTATGGTCCTTAGACAGGAACCAGTTTGTACTAATGAGCAACAAATACAAAATATACAACAGGGAATAGAGTACGCGAAAGAAGCAGTTAGTCTAGACACAACGGATGGTACTTCCTGGGCAATTCTAGGGAATGCCTATTTGTCTTCCTTTTTTACAGTAATGCAAAATCCTGCGACACTACGTTGCTGCATTTCAGCTTACCGTCAAGCAGTAAGTTATATGCAGTGACTCCCACTAATATTTGGACACTCTTGAAAAGACTATAACTTTTTTGATATTGGGGGATATGATTTGACATTTTTGGAGAAGTTAAAACAATTGGTTTGCTACACAATGTGACAAAAATATTTGAATGTATTTTGTATCTTTTTTATGTGGGCTTATATGGAAAATTTAGGAAACACGTTCCATAGATCTGTATCAATTAAGTATTCTGAAAATTTTGTAAAATGAGGCTTTTAGTATTTTCTCTACAATTCCGACCAACTGTAATTTTGTAAAAAATTTCTTTTCGCATCATACAGTAAACTAATTGCTCTAATTTCTAAAAAATGTACATACTAATACGTCTTTAGTCCACCAATTCTATAATTTAACTCTGTTACAAATTCACTTTCAGGAAAAAGACATTGTAGCTGGAAGTAATTCACAGTTATTTCATAATAAAGCAGTGGTGGGTATTTTATAGTCTCCAAATGCAACACTTGGATTCAGATTTTTATTTATACAAGCAAATAATTGTATTAGGCTTTAAAATATCAAGAAGAGTACTATGCAGCATTGAAGTCATTCGAAAGGTCAATGTTACTAGATCCAATATGGGACACACCACGTACTAAAAGAGATGAATTGTTACAATACCTAAAAGATGTGCAAAATTTAGTAAACAATAATGGAAAAGTAAAACCAAAGAGATTGTACCAAATGATACGGGTATTTAAAATTCTTTTCTCATATAAAAATTACATTTTTCATTCATATATATCATATATGCCCATCGTTTAAATTGTAGAAAATTTAGTACATTTAATGTATGACTGTGGTACATATACATATTTATAGGTTTCTGATTAACTGTAGGCATTGGATGTTAAACATTTGGGACCATACAAGGGTGGCTCATTTACATCTCGTCAGAAAACTGTGAAACTAGAATTGACAATGCTAAAGGATTTGGCCGTTGGGGTCAATCCGGAAAAAGTAGTATTCGGAAAAGTAGTATGTTGGATACAGGATACAGATTGCGTACCTTTGTAAGTGTATTCCACACTGTTTAAAGAAAAAATAACAAGTAAGAAACGGTATTTATTATCTTATTTAATAAATACATGATCTTTCAGCGCTTTTTGTCTCGTTGACGAGGAGAAAACGTGTATAGCCGTAACAGTATACAATCTGGCTAAGGGTCGTGGAGTTACTGTAGGAGATTCTGTGGCTATACCTGAACCTTTCGTTATCCACCAGAAGTTTTCTTACCTTAATAATGTAGGTGTAACGCGAACACATTGCTGTGATATTTATAGTACTTATTATGTGTCTTTTTCCAGGACTTCGATTTCAAGTCTATACGAGTTGAAACGCCAGTCATATTGGTCGTCAATGGTAGAAAACTAGGTAGAGAGCAACAAGCCTCTGCGAAATTTCATACTTTCAAAAAGACGGATTGAGCACAAACTTTCAGGAGGTGATACTGAGACACAGTTAACGCTCAGATTTTTCTATAACTCGAATGCGAATGAGTGATGACGGCTACTACGATATTTGAATTCTGAACTCTAGCATTATTGCATTCATAGAATTAGATCATTTTACCACAGTCAATATTGTCGAAGATTGGAGTATATTTAATTGTATTGTTGACCGTTTTCTTTGGGAGGATATCGTTCAAGTTGCAGACAATTAAATTTTTAAAGACGTTTTACATAGTTTGTTTTGTACATGATAGTTCGCGTCACGTAAGTATTGTTACGTTTTGTTTACGATATGTTAACTTACGAACAAATGATTGTTTGATTCACAATATGACGCCATTCTGTTTTTGGTAGCAAGTCACTTTGTGCATAAGAATTTATCAAAACCGCTAAAGTAAGATTCCTAGGTCTCACCTTGAAGTGTCGATTACATTATAATTTATACAAAGTACAGTTGGATTACATATAAAAATACTGATTTTTACATATACTTTAGTGTACTTTTCAATTTTTAGATAACATCCATTTCAATGCTATTAGTATAAAACTTCTTATGAAAATTGTTTTGTGCTCTCACTACTTTTATCAAAGTAAATTTGTTGTACGAGGGGAAACGAGAAAAAACATTAAGCTTAGGCTAACACATGACATTTCATTTTCGAACAAGCTAACATTATCATAAAATTCCATTCATCAGTCATCTCATCGTGCCTATCAAACCAATTTCGACTATGTACGGAAAATACACACTAACATTCTCTTTACTCGTACTCAGTATTTTTATTAATTTATTTTAATTCTACTAGAAATGTTCATGACTTCGTAAGTCTCAAATCACGTTCCGTGTATGTTTACTTTCACATGAATTGGTTCGTCGACCAAACTTCACCCGACTCAAGAAGAATAGTCACAACTTAACACGAAAGAGAAAAAGATCGCGAGTCTTGTTTCTTCGTAAATCGAATTACCCTCCAGGATAACCGAATTAAAGCAATACGACTACTGTCTAGAACGTAACAATAACTAAAGAAACAAGACGTCGCTTATTTTTCAGTCAAGACACTTTTGCGAAAAATGCTTGTGATATATTTAAAACGTTTGTATAAAAATGTTTTCTATTATCGATTATAATAATAAATACTTATTTATAACAACACGACAGTTGACCGTTTCTCTCCTACATCCTAGTATCCGTTCGACGGAGAACGGTAGTGAACTTTTTCAGAGTGGATCTCGATTCACGACGACCCGGAGCTGAGATTCTCTTCGAGCTGCAGATGATTGGTCCTTGCTGGAAGTAATTTGAGCTTCCTTCTCCATTGTGCAAAGACATGGACCAGATCACGCGAGGGAAGCGAAGCCGACACCGACTGTTTGTGCGTTTCTTTCAACGTCGACGGGTGTCCTCACATGTTCACTTCCCACAACTTAAAGTAATTGTCGATCACTTCGAGGAACCATTCGCGCCGCTGTGTGTCGTTGAAGATCGGCGCCAGTGTTCGCAGTTGCAGCTGCAACAGTGCCTCGTTGCCCAGTAGCTCGTCGAGCTGCTTCAGCAGCATCGCGTCCCCGTGCAGTTTCAGTAAGCTGGCGTGCGAGAATATATAATATTGATTACGGAGCCTTTCCACCGCCCATGCTTCAACGGTGCGGTTTCCGCTCGCCGCTTGGATCGTGCCGATGTGCTCGGCGTACCACGGCGAGAAGTAATTGCTTAACTCGAGATTCGACAGGTTCGTTACACCACGAGCCTTCAAACGTTCCTTAATGCGCAGATACGCTTGAGGCGTGTAGACGAATACCTAAAACAATAATTATACTTGTTAGTTGGATGCAATCAGTACTGCGACTGCATAATTGATTATCGCTAAACCTACCGCCACCGATCAAATGACCGGTTCCAGATTTTTCATTTCACAATTATTGAAATTATAAAGATGATGCTTTCGTGTGGTAAACGATCGCAAACTTCGAATTTTAATCTTGTTATTTTTATAAAGCAAATTCAAATTGAGTGTTTACAACCGTCGGATACAAGTTTCAGATATCATTGCGAACACATTCTTGAAATGAGGATACGCTGAAGCAATAAATATCAAGTACCTATCAATCTCTACTCTTTCATAAGACGTTTAAGGATGTAAAGTCATTACGCGCAAGATTGGATACTTAGGCTTTGAGAGAAGATCCGTGTCGAATAGAAGAAAATTATCATAAAATACAACTTTTCCACAGTATCCGTACCCGGCTGACAAGGACGTATATAATTAACAAAATATCGGGCTCTCAAGTTACACCGTCGTGAATTTCAATTAGGCAACTTATGTAACCCTCATCGCCTCGAGTACGATGATGCAAAGTATTGCAGACGCTATAAACCGAACAGTACCCGAGCGCAACATCTATCAGAATCTTTTAACGATGGAAGATAAACATTTCGTATCACAATTCTCGTTCCATCTAAATCATGTTGAGCAACCTTGTGCAATTACGTTGACAGTCTTAAGGTGTTCACTTGTAGGAAAAACAGCTCGTGACTATTGTTCGCGTAACGTTTACAAAACAAAGGACAGTTTGTTTGCGAGATCGATTTCGGCTACATTTTTATAATAACAATTAATTTCCATTTCTTTAGTTTCTGCACAAGATGATTCAATTTTTGGAAAACTTCCAATTCGGTTACTTAACTATTAAGGAGAGGTCACAGCGACGGGGTCGTCGATTCTAATTAAACTTTCTCTGGCGAATCCAGAGCAAACAGAAGCGAGCGTTCAACATTCATGAAGTTAAGAAATTGTGTACATCAAGATATTTTCTTAAATGTTAATTATCTTTACAAATAATGAGTATCGTTAAAAACACTTGGACATAGGTCTGCTCATTTTTGCTGTAGCTACTGTGACCTCTTCTTGTTAGTTACAATATCAGTCGATGGACACTACGATTTTTACTGTGAGCGACTGTATTTTCTGTCTTCCACAGTTGGAAGTTCTTTTATCGACGATTTCAAGCTGACAAATGATCATTATTTAACAGTTCTCGCCTGGTACAAGGAATTCCCCGTGACATAGGAGGCGATATAGTGCGAGCCGAAGTTCTTTATGAATCGAACGACGCTCGCGGTGTCGCCGACCGTGACGTTCTTCGTTTCCCTGTAAACGGCCTCGTCGAGGATCATCGACTCTGCGGTGCCAGCCAGCTTCTGGTTCTCCCGGAACCTGGCGACGCGCACCAGCACGTAACAATATTCGCCGGAGATGAAGGAGGCGTTGATGCCTAGATGCCGGGCGATGGCCGCTTTCGACCAGCTACCGGTGAACGCCCGCCACGGTCTCTCCAGGTTTTCGAACGTGAAGTCCCGGAAGTAGGCTTGCAGAAGCTGCCGGATGTTGTCGCAGAACTCCATGTGGAAGTCTCCGTCAAAGAACGCCGTTTGTTGGCGTTGTCTGTTCGTCGGCGCCGGGACCGGGTTCGTGAAAACGTCCAGGGTCGGCTCCCGGAATATCCAAGTGTCGGTGTCATTTCTGGGCAACACTCTCATGCTGATGCTCAGGTAGCCGTATCGGCTGAAGATGTTTACGGCGCCGCCGAGACGCGGCCCCTGCGACCCGTCGGTGACCCGCGTTCCCACCAGCAACGCGAGCATCCACGCCAGGACCAGGAATCGCGCTCGTGACCACATCTCTCGCGGCTGCCTGTGGCGGTACCACCTGGAACGAGAAAAAGCTTGCTTTCAAACTGGTATAGGATGTCTTCGAGCAATCTCTTCACCGTGACCGCCTCCCAAACCCGTTGATCACCGACGGTCTCGCGAACCTCGACGGCAACGTACAGGGTGTAACAAAAGCGAACGATTCCACAGGGTCGTCGCGCGGTAAATCTGTTAGGTTGTTGCAAATGAAATGGAAATTGAATCTTTAATATTAAACGAATATAGGATATAATTTACTCAACAAAAACATCCTGTAAACAGGAGCCAAGTTCTCTATGGCCGTAAAAGTTTGTGAGATCAAACAAAATATGGCCAAGTTCGTTAGCTTAGAAATACCTGTTGCAATACTGAAAAAAGCGTCTGTAAAAATTAGTTTAAAAGAACGCTATTTAATTTTTAAGGAGTTACATGTGGAGGGTTAAATTATTCAAACTTGGCCGTTACCTAACACCTTTTATGGCCATTGGTTTAAAAAGTAACAGCCAAGTTGGATAATTTAGCTCTCTATGTAATTCTTTAAAAATTGAATAGCGTTCTTGAACGAAAATTGATTTTGAATCGTGTACACTGTACTTATCAATGATCTTATACTCGCAAATTCATGTACGAGGTATGTACTTTTCAAATTGTACAACTCCAACGCCATTTGTCGTGGCAAAACTACAACCACAAAGACGGCAAGTTTCACATGTGAAAAACTGTCGTTTCAATTGCAACAGCCTAAGAACATAATCATTGCCTAAAGAAAAACTTCTACTTTGAAATATTATCCCAGGATCTCCCTTGCAACTATTTCTGAAGGACGCACGAAGAAATAATTGTGTACTTCAAACTGGACACCCTGTGTATGATGCATAACGCTAATTAATATTGTAACGAACCAGTACCGAAGATAAAATGCACAACACTCTTCTCGGGAACCTGATCATCCATTACGAACGATCACCATTCCGATAACGACACTCGCGTTCTGCTGATCAGATATAAAACGATTACTGAACTACCGCGCAACTATCCTGATGAGATATCTTCCGCGATACCAGACGAACGAAGATACGCAGTTCTTTCAGACTGCAGCGAGAGATGCGTTCTCAGCTCCCGGTTCACGGTGTCTGTCGGCGTATGGGCGAGTGCACGCGTGCATACGCGATGCAACGGACTGCATGCCGGTAGATAGCCCCGAGTAATCTCGTTTTGTAGGTCTAGGTGTACGTTCTCGAGGCATTTGCACGAGGCAGCGTGCGACCTTCATCCCCACCTGATCTCCGGACGAACACCTTGGTCTATCAGCGTTTCTCGTGATAAAGAGAAATGGACGAAGTTTCTTCAGAGAAAGGATTAATGCAGAACAAAATGGAGTCTCGGCCGATCCAGGATCTCGGCAGATTTCCAGAACCCGAAATTCTGATAAGCGGAAGCCGCGGTTGATGGGCGACGGATTTTGAAGTGAAACTTCTTTGCTGAGGGTAACAATTTTCTGATGTAGCGGAAGTCGATGTGACGGAAGTCGAATGTCGAGTGGCGCGAAAATTTAAATAGAGAATGAACGGAGAAAAATAATTTCTTACCCCGACGGGATTCGAACCCCGGTCTACCGATTGGTAGTCCAACTCTTTAACCGCTTGGACAACCAATGATCAATGACAGCGAAGATGTTGGCAGTAGTATCAAACGAAATGGTTAGAAATACATGGTTATGTTACGCCTATAGACTCGTAGAGATAGACTGCACCGTCTTACGGAAAGAAAGTATTAGCCGGGATTTATAGCGCTCTCTCTCACTCTTTGTAACCCGCGCCGCCATTGAGGGCTTCTAATGCCACGACAGCACGTGCAGTCACGTTTTTATTTTATTGAAGTGATTATTTTATTATTATACTAATGTGTGTTTTTATTATATATATTAGATATATATTTAAAAAAACAAAAGCTATGTATGTAAATTACAAAATTACATGTAAAATGAAAAAATCATGTGCGTGGAAACCACGCGCGGCGGAAGTGAAACTTATTGCTTATTAAGTATATGTAGATACAGATAAATTTTATTATTATATATAAAATTTATTATATATATAATTTATATTATATATAAAATTTATTATATATAAAATTTATTATATATATAATTTATATTATATATTATATAATTATATTTTATATAATTATATTTATATTATATAATTATATTAATATAATATAATTATTATATATATAATTTTATTTTATTATATTTAGATTAAGACTTATGTTTAAGATTATTTTCTGTTATTCTACATTATCTGCAAACATTTGTATTGAAGGACTTCGGTCCGTATAAAATAAATAATAATACTAATAATAATATAAATTATTATACCTAATAAGCAATAATGATTTTTTTCTGAAATTTGCAGTATTTGAACATGTCTTCTCAAAATTTCCGGTATGAGGGAAACCTCGAGGTGCGGAGAGCTTCCTTCGGGGAGCGGGCAACGCTAGATGTCTTCTCGAAATGTAATTTGGCAAAGCAGTAGCGCGCGCTTCTCAATATTTTCCGAAAAGATTACGTTTCGAGAAGACATCTTCAAATACTGCAAGTTTCGGAAAAATCCGTCAGCCATCCACCGTGGCTTCCTCTTGTCAGCGATCGGCAAAAGCTACGAGAGCCGGTCGACCCTCCTTCAAGGTAGTTGTCCGGCACGTTCGATCGCGTGCAAGCAACTCTGTACATCTTGATAAACGTCCGGGTGACGCGATTGATTGCTATGCACGCCGACTGGGATTTATGTGCCAGCCAGTGTTAACGGTATTGCTCCAAGTGGACTGTGTCCATCCGGTCGCGGTGTTCATTGAGACGCGTGTCCAAAAGCGTAAACGACTTCGCCTATTTCCGTGCCGCCTTCCGCGCAAGTCATGCGATGCAAATCGAAACCTTTTTTCTCCCTGAATCCATTAATATCCCAGTAGAATAGCCGAAGGTGAGCTATTTAAATCCTCCGCGATCTCTTTTCCTCCGCGATCTACTGTTTCCAAGATCAAGGTCCCGGAGCGGATTCCGCGTCGAACGACGCCATTCATGCGTGTGCCGCAGAAACGTACGAAGGTTGCCCCAGGGCCCTTGGACTTCTTTCAACCTGGCAATCGTCCTGGCAGAGCAATTGTTTTGCCTCGTTGCGTCGCGCGCTCGAGGCGCGCCGCTCATTACTCGTTGAACATGGCTGTACTGTCTTGGGGACCGCTGACAATTACGCGGTTGCCTCGGTCCGCGGTTTCGTTGGCTGTTGGTAATCGTTGGTGGAGTTCCTCTCGTGCTAGAGTCCGTGATCCGAATATCGGCAGGTTACTTTTTGTCCCTATCTCGGGCCTCGCGAGACTCTTACCGATTTAAGGGGGCAGGGTACAGTAATTTCTCAATCGTAGTCCCAACACCCGTGTTATGAACGGACTACGATCAAGTAGGTGGCTATTTTTTGATTTATGACTGCGTCTACCCTACCGCGCTGAGACTTCAAACGACAAGCCGAACGTAGAGAAGGACAGAATGAAATAGGATCGCGTGGCCGAAGCGTGTCCCCGTCGCCGGCACAGTTTAAAGGCCCGAGCGTCATCACAATAAAACACCAAGACCTTAGCTTCTTTATTTTCGATGATATCATTATAGAACTTTCACCAACATATTTGTGGCATTTCTCTGATTAAAATCATACCAAACACGATATAATTTGGCCAATATTTAGTGGTTTAATCGACGATGAAAGTTTCGAACGCAACGAAGAAGAGCGTATTGGAAAGAAAGAGACGCGAAGAGTCGCCGTCGCCGGCATAGATCAAACACGCTGTCTTTCCTTGTAAGTGAAACTTTCATCGTCGATTAAACCACTAAATATTGGCCAAATTATATCGTGTTTGGTATGATTTTAATAAGAAAAATGCCAGGAATAAGCCAGTAAAATCTCATTAAAAAATAATGAAAATTAAGTAGTTTGAAAATTCGATTCACTCGAGTCAATGTAGTGGTGTTCACACCGATATACCCGAGCCGACATCAAACATCGCCGTCCTGCTGCCCGGCGCAGCGTTGACAGGCGGTGGAATGGGTAGGCACTGGACTACGATTGCAGAGGCGACCGAGGACTACGATTGAGAAATTACTGTACCCACGTGACATTACTAGAATCCAACTAGAATATTGCTAGATTTTGGGCCAAAACAGGAGTTTACGGGAACACACCTCACGTTCTCATACGATTATATTTTGAGCTGAATGATGGCTCGTTCTAAAGGGGAAGGTTAAATTAAGCGCGCGTGGGTCGAATTTTAATTACATTATGTTTATATCCAGTAATATGACTATCCAAAGTAGGGAAAGCAAATGAAAAAAGACACAATTTGGAAAAAATTCCACTTTTTCTACCTCTGTTTTCCGAGATATCTCAAAAAGTATGGTTTTCATCCCTAACTTTGAGGGCTGTTTTCACCCCTTCAAAATGGATTGTTTGCCGATAAAAGAAGAACGTGTCAAATTTTTTTTCTAAGAACTATATCTTGCATAAGTTTCATCAAATTCGGCTTGTATCAACTGAATATGTTGCCTTCTAAGCCAAACGCAGCCTCGCACATTATGTGATCCGTTCAACGAATGTACCAATGTCGCCAGATGAACATACGGTAAACGAATTCGTTGCACCTACACCTCTAGAACCGTCACGGCAACGAACGTCGTGGAATGTCACCTAGAAAATTAGACCTTTCACCGCGACACATCTACCAATTTGTAAGACACTCTACTCCTGCGAAGCGAAGCTTCCTCGAACGTTAATTTTCTCTGGATATTGCATACACGGTTCGATTGACGGATTCATCTACGAACTCCGGTATTTCCTTGGATGAAACTGTTAGCTGAGAATATCTTCGATACGCAACTTATAGCCAAGTGCAAAGTTTACTCTGTGGCCTTTAGTTTTGTTTATGCGATGGCGGTTTACTGGAAATTCAGGTCAGATGATTCAAAGCTTGCTTAACCAGACTTGAGCATTATTCGCATAAAATAATTAGAAAAATAATAGTTACGATAATACGTTATCTTATTCGGCTAGATGTTGTATGAAATAATCACGTGTTATTTTATTTCAACACGGAAATCATTTGTCTTTGGATTACTTCGTTACTTAGAATTCGTATAAAATCTCATTTTACTTTTTAGTTGATTACTTCTTTAAGGAAATTCTTTAACGAATAATTCTTTTTTAACGAATAATTCTTTTTTAACGAATAATTCTTTTTTAACGAATAATTCTTTTTTAACGAATAATTTTTTTTTAACGAATACTTCTTTAAGGAAAATCAAAAATACTCTTTAATTCTGTCTCGTCAGCGTCGCGAACTGTGAACTCTGAAATAGAATAGTGCCTGACGCATATAACTCCTTGTCAATTGAAGTTACTGTAATACAACTCGGTGAATCTTATGAGAAATCTGACTCTAATGTGAGATTATTTAAAGTAAAAAATTATTTATTTGAATCGAACACAGAATAAATCACTTTTCTTATGTTGTTTGAAGTAATTCATAGTCACATTGCAATATGTTACAGCATCGTATAATTCCATGTGTAGCTTTGTTCGAGTATGTAGATCATACCTATCAATACCATAATCAGTATAAATGAACAGAGCGTAACTCAGTTAAATAAATAATTATTTATCTATACATCATTCTCCATTAAAAGAAAAACACAATTTTTATTAAAATCAATTTTTTCGATCTCTCGTTTCCAAGATATCTCAAAAAATATGGATCTGACAGCGAAGGGCTGTTTTCACCCCTTCAAAGTGGATGGTTGCCAATAAAAGAAAACACGTGTCAAATATTTTTCGAAGAACTACATCTCGCATAAGTTTCGTAAACGCAGCGCCTTCCAATACTGAAGGAACTAGGTATAATCGGAGTGAAAGTGAAATTGAAGTCCTCCGTCGTGCACCACTTTGGTCCCCGGTTGTCCACAAGCTTTTGATCCAAATAATTTCGATGGGTTCGATCAATCCGGCCAACGTTCGCGTGATCGAATGACTTGGTAGTCGTAACCGGCGTCGCATGATTACGACATACACCGTCAAAAATTTTAATTGACTGTATCAACGAGGAATCGTTCATCGGAACGCATAAATATGTGACATCACATCGTCCTTGACCCAAATTCTCGCATCTGCTTTCGCTGCTTTCGGACCTGGCGCTTTAACCCTTTGCACTCAGTTGTCCGCTCTGAGGCACCACTAAAAATTGCTGTACCATTATTCAAAATATTGTTTACATTATTAAATGTATCGGTATCTAATCAATTACTGAACATTTAGGCATTGTCTGAGGTACTATATCAATTTCATATGCATAAAATTTCAAAAATCATAGGGAATGGAAATATTCTAGATCGGAAGAAATGTTTAATTTTGCAGTTAAAATAGCTCCGAGTGCAAAGGGTTAAGGGTGTGGATCCGCTCTCTAGTGCACGTGACGCACACAGCGCTAGATACACAAACGTACACGGGGGTTGTAAGAGTTCCGTAGTTTTCGATTCCTGACTCCATAATGCACATTTCCGTGTTCTAGGTAGTCACAATCTCTAGATAAAAGATTAATCTATGGGGTACGTATCCTAAGAATGTAGTAAGTTTATGAAAATGTCTCTCGGCAGCCACGATAGGCAGCAGCACTGTCGCTTGTCCCGTTGCTTCTCACGGCTCAGCTACTTGTTGTCGAATAATGTAAATTGCGCCTCGAATACGTAAAATTAAGCCATTCTTAGGATACGTCCCTCGTAGATTAATCTTTTATCTAGTGATTGTGACTACCTAGAACACTGAAATGTACATTACAGAGTCAAGAGTCGAAAAATACGGAACCCTTGCAATCCTCGTGTACGTAGAAGTGTCTAGCGCTGTGTCTACAGCCTTAATTACTATCTAAGCTAATCTATCCGTGAGATATTACATCTGCCATTATACCCTCCCCTTTTGCAACACTATTCCCCCACTCTTCCGCCAGGTCACGTGACGCGTTTAGTCTCTATCGTGCATGCATCACAATGTAACGTGATTAATTCGGTAATTGCAGAGAAAGGGAAACTGTACTCCCCTCAATTCTAAAACGTTAGGCTGAAGTGAACAATATTAGGGACATTCCTAGTGATTTTTGTGCCGCAGTATTGAGCTCCTCGTTTACGCTAATGCACGTAAGGCTGAGGGCATAATTTTTCTATTAAAAAATCAGAAGTTTCTCTTTATATTTTTATTGTATCGAAGTATGGAACTATATATTAATAAAACTTCGCTATGGTGGTCCTATGGTGATTTTAATATTTTATAATATTCTAAAACTTTAGGCTGAAGTGAAGCTCGTTTCTCATCGTAGTTGTAACTCACACCACAGTATTAGGGACATTCCTAGTGATTTTTGTGCCGCAGTATTGAGCTCCTCGTGTACTCTAATACACGTAAGGCTGAGGGCATAATTTTTCTATTAAAAAATCAGAAGTTTCTCTTTATATTTTTATTGTATCAAAGTATGGAACTATATATTCATAAAACTTTGCTATGGTGGTCCTACGGTGATTTTAATATTTTATAATACTGGGAAAAATACCGCAGTAATGTTACAGTTTCAACAATCGTAAATCGATTAGTAGGTAGTCACAATCACTAGATAAAAGATTAATCTACGAGGGACGTATCCTAAGAATGGCTTAATTTTACGTATTCGAGGTGCAATTTACATTATTCCACAACAAGTAGCTGAGCCGTGAGAAGCAACGGGACAAGCGACGGTGCTGCCGCCTATCGTGGCTGTCTAGAGACATTTTCATAAATCTACGACCGCCGAATAATGTAAATTGCGCCTCGAATACGTAAAATTAAGCCATTCTTGAGATACGTCCCTCGTAGATTAATGTTTTATCTAGCGATTGTGACTACCTAGAACACTGAAATGTGCATTGTAGAGTCAGGAATCGAAAAATACGGAACCCTTGCAATCCTCGTGTACGTATACGGGTCTAGCACTGTGCGTCTCTCACACTCGAGAGTTTCTAGTCAAGGTCAAATTCGTATCTAAACTCTTGAAGGTCAAAAATCGCATGCAGTTGGTGCATCGGTCAGTACCCGAAGTTACGGAAACTTTCACTTTCTACGAAGCGAATGTTTTCTTCGCTCAATGAGTAACTCTAATTTCGGCTAATCGATAACGCAATACAACGCGCACATTGTGTACACAAATATATGAGAAAAAATTATTTCTTATTGTTTATCGAACAGATAAGACTTTTGTAGCTTGTGTACGCTCAATTTAGTGAGTAACTGTATATATTTCAGTTTTGTGCAATGGATCTCGGAATTGTTTCAGAAAAAATGTGCAAATCACGTCGTCTGCAGTCCGTTTTAATGTTTCGACGATGATAACGTGCAATGCGGTTGGCTCCGGTACGAAATGATCACGCTTCACGCGTCGTCTGTTGATAAAACAACTCATGTCAGCGAACTTACGTAACGGGAAGCTTTTTATCGATTTATCTCGAGAGGAAGATCGTTCCACATACACAGATTCTCGGCCGCTGTGGTGCAACCGAAAGTAGCCATACATATTCATAAGATTGCGGCAAAGGTTTAGGATTGTCGCGTAGAACCTCGGAGCATTCATGACGATTTTATTCGTGACCGTTCTAATGCGTAACACTAGTAGCAGCGATAAGAAACCCGATGTCGCGGCTAATAGTTAACGCCAGCAACTGTCGTGTCAAGATAAACCCGGAATTACCAGAGTAATTAACGAGCGCCACCATAAAATATTACGGTCCTGTTGTTACCCGATCTATTATGGCAACAGTTCGGAGAAGGATAATGTTATCTATTCAAGATTTCAACCCCACTTCGATAGAGTCGAACGAGACAAAGTTTCTCTTTAATTCTATTGCCACGGCACGTTTCAGAGTAAAAGCGCTCACTGTGTGAGAAACGGAACAGGTAACGTTCCCAACAATTTATCACGTTGTTTCACAAGGAACGCTGAGTTTAGAATAAATATTGTAACGGTATAGATAATTTTATATATCCACAAATTCATCTATTCTTTCTGTCTTTGAGAAAGATCTCTTTCAGTCGCCTCTCAGACTCGTTTGTCTAGGATTGGGACGAAGATGTGGTTTACAGCAGTCAAAAGCGCTGGATAAAAGATCAATTTGCATTATTCGATTTTATTGCTTTCGAATAATGCAAATTACGCCTCGTAAATATAGAAATAGAAAATTTGAAGGCGACTGCGGCCTAGATTGATCTTTTGTCTACAGGGCTAAAAGGGCTAATAATAAATACCGGGGCACAAACATTTTGGGGCGGCAATTTTGATTGGTTTTGTATTTTTTTGTTATTATTAGTTATTTTTATTCAAACCTTTTCACGACAATAGCCAAATTTATTATATGTATGCATATCTTTGTTTTGGAACGAATACGCAAAAGAAAAAAATAGTACGGCGAAAATACGTCGGAAGAAGTTAAATTTGATGCCAATAACGAATACCGCATAAATACATACTATGCTATTATCGATAAACTTCTAACAGAAGTATAAAAGAAAAAGTAAGCCTGTGATCACATTTACTCAAATTTTGGGTTTTTGGTCAATTTAAAATATTCAAATGAAGACACAATTAGAAAGAATGCTGCAAAGTTCTGCAAAACGTAATGAACGATATAGAAAATAATATTATCGAAGAATGCCTTAATTTTAAACGCGTATATTTATTGGATCTTTATGCAAAATAAAAATTTCTTACCTAAATTGCAACAAACTGGAGTGAAATAGAAATTTATTTCTTTCCCTATTATGTTTAGTACGTTGAGAATGATATAATAGTATGTTTAAATGTTTCCAATATTTTTGTTATTTTAAATTACACCTGCTCATTTGTGTCATAAACGCATAAAATCCGCAGTCTACTCAATGAGATATATTATTCTTGAAGATGGTCTAAACTATACACCGAAACGTTGGATTAAATTTCATTCTATTTTGCAAACTTGCTTATTGTTCCAATTGATCGAATCAGGGCGTCGATAACATTAATATATTGTTATCTAGGGTAATTGCACCAGTGAATGAACGGGCACCAGTAAATGAACGCTTTTGTATATTTCAACAAATTTTAACCCGGACGGCATACTAGCGATAAAATTGTGATTAAAGAGTTAAATAAATAGGAGAATATTGTTTAGTAATTTTGTTCATTGATTGGACTAGCATTATTCAATTACTAGAATGTAGTGTTCATTGACTGGTATTTTTCATATTTTTGATTTAACGTTTAATAAAGAAGAATAATAATAATTTCATTGTATTTGTGTTCATTTATTTTTGACAAATGAAGTATAGGAAGCTATTTGGCATATATGAGATTCCTTTAATTCACATAGTTTTTTTTTAAATAAAATATTTTCCTGAACAATTTCTTAAATGTTCATTCACTGGTGCAGTTACCCTACTCATAACGGTTCAGAACGCAACCGAACGAATTCGCAAGCGAAGGCCACTAACAATTTCAAACGCGTTCCATCGGCTGATGAAATGCTCGTCAAACGTCCGCCTGTCCGAAGCTTCCGATTTGGTAAAGCGGAAGTGGAACGGGTTGGACTTTCGCCATTCTTCGTTAAGTGCAGGAAAGTAGCATGTCGCCTTGATTAGAAGTTCAGGGGCGCACTAACAAGTGGTGATCGTAGAACGTACGCATTGTTGTTGCTCCCTCCTACCCTCCCCCCAAATGTATAGACATTCCCCTCAAGGTTACAAGTCCGTCGAAAGTGAAATTTTGTAATAGAGCCTAATTGGTCTTAATTGCGGAAAGATTATTGCCTCCGGAGCTGGGGTTAGGTTTTCCTTGGAATTCACCGCGCGGCTGACGCTTTCGTTTGACGGGAAATTAGAAAGTCCCGTAAAATTTAATGTTATAATGATTACAAACGGACGCGTTGTTGCTCTACACTTTGCTGATGGTGCGGCACACGATACGCGAACTGTTATGCAACACGTGTTATGCATGAAACGCGTGGCCCAATAAGGCGACCCTGCTGCAAGATAAACAGGTACGCTCCGCGTCAAGGAGAAAATGAGGACTCCTTGCTTCAGTCGTACGTAGTCGTCGAACGAAAGAAAAGATTCCCATTGCTTTACTTTAAATTGTAACAGTCAGTCGTTCGCGCCCGGACGATTTTTAACAGTGAACACTTTATTTTGAATAAAATAATTAGTAAGTTAATTATTCATCGTTTCATTTCATGCTTCGCCATTTTGTCTGTTTGACACGCGAGGGACACATCGCGAAAACGAGGAACGGATGATTAATTGCTTTTTAACACTTCGTTCATTCGTAAGAAAAGTAACACAACTCAAAATATGTTTCTGAAAAAAGGTATAGTAATAAATATATATAAATTGTGTGGTGTGCTTTATAAAATTTCTACATATAAATTGTTTTTTAACACTTCGTTCATTCATAATAAAAGTAACACAACAACTCAAAATTTATTTCTGATAAGGATATAATAATGAATATATAAATTGTGTGGTGTGCTTTATAAATTTTCTACATTTCTAAGTTGGTGATATACAATTTTAAAAATTGACAATTTTAGGTAATTTTCAAACGACTCCTGGAAAGTTTCATTTTTCTGACTTGTGTCACTTTTCTGATGAACGAAGGACGTCATCTACCGGAAGCCTATTAAGAGGCTTTTCAATAATTGTTCTATACGAGAAGGAAATTAAAAAGTCTTCTTTTACATAAAAATCGTACGCGTCGAAAACACGGTCCAACAGCCAAAAATAGTTTCGATTCTCACTATACAATTCTTATAGAGTTTTCAGCGCTAATTCCGAATGTGGTCTTAATTTTTATTATAATTATATTTTTATATATTATATTTTCTATTTTAATTATACATAAAATATGCCTCTTATTGTTTCTTTCAAATTTATGTAGTGTAAAAGAATGAAAAATTCTAAAATAGTGTTCCAAATGCTCAATTAGTGCATTTAAAACAATTCCAAACAAAAGATTTTAATATAAATTATAATTATACAACAAATGTGCAAGTTAAATATTTAAATACTCAACTCGATCCCAATGCGGTTCATTATCAAGAGACCAAAATTTTTGCGTTTGCTGTGAAGAAGGGACAAAAACTTTTCAGAACACATAATTGTGAGTTACACTATTTCCACTATACCCCATGCTGGCGATAATGTAACTTTTCTAAAAAGGATCGAACCTGGCGCCGATATCATAATTATAATTTATATTTCAATATTGCGATCGATAACAATTTTTCATAAAAGATTTTAATTATTGCTACGCCATTTTTCGATTTTTGTCCCAAATTCCTATCTTGTGTCACGAATTTTATCCCACCCGGTACACAAACACAGTAGAACCGTCTTGAACGTCTCCCGAAAGAAATGTACGTATGTAGTATGCGTCTCGAGTCGTATAGAGTGCCTAACCACAACATGTGCCGAAGAAAATGGTTCTACGTCGTGATACGGTAACGGTACCTTGAAGTAACGATGCGTCGGGGTTGAAGGATGTTCGAAGAGATCCGCAAGAGATATCCTCGGCAATGAAAGACCGCGCGCACGATAGGTTTCCGTGCGCGACCGATAATAACGCGACGGACAGCCGCGTCATGAAAAATCTCCATTGAGAGAACAAACGAGTACGCGGCGGACAGTGCGATTCAGTTGTCGCTGGTATACAAGGAGCGAGGTCTACGTGACGCAGAAGTCAATGGAGAAGAATGATTTAAGTAGCGACGTGTGGTTGGGTGGACTCGGAAAGGGGTCTTGCGCGTCAGATTAGGCACAGGAAGCGGTTGCCACGATGGAATACGATGCCTGGGGAAATCATTCCTATCATTCGATTAATTCGAATCGTTCTCGGCCGTCTCGTCATGCCCTTTGTCTTAATCATTCTGTTTTTCTATTCGATCCGTTCGTCTCCCTCGAAACGCTTCCAATGACTCGCGAAACTACCTGAAAACCATTGTTTACTGGCTGACCTGACAGACGTTGTCCTGTCCAAATTTCAATAAAGGGTCTAGCAGACTAAGAATAGTGAATCGGCCCCTCCCTGGATTTTTATTGAAATTGTGTGGAAAACATTGGTTTAGGTTGGAAGATAACCCCCCAAAATTTCAAGTCGCTAACCCTTCATATAAGGATTATATGAGGGTAAATACCCTTAACTATATCATTTTTTTTCTCGGTTGTTAATTAAGATATTCAGATAAAAAAATACGGAAATTCTCGTACTTACGTCCTTCATATCATATATTTTTTCCACATTTGCATGTAACCTAATAAAGTAACAGGTTTACATTGCCGCGGAGCATGCAGAAATACGAAAAATTCAATACTGTATTAGCGATAGTCTTTTGCAAATATCTCGAAAACTAAAAGCGACCCCCTATATTGGAAAAGGAAAAAGTTGTTCAAAATATCAAAATCTATAAGATATTAAAATTTCATCAAAATCGGAGTACGCAGACCTTTTCTATATAATTACCAATCATTTTTTGGAAAATCTTTTTTGCATATCATTCCATGAACCAATGCTTCTAATTAATTACAAAAAATCAGATCGTTTGGTACAATTATTGTACACCCACTGTAGGTTTAGCGTTAAAGAGTTATTTCCAATGCGGTTTCAATCCTCGGCTGACTCTGTTTTAAGTGGAGTTCGTCGTGGTACCAGTGAATTATCGACGCTGAGCCAGCTCCGGTGAGCGGAATTGCGAAAGAAATGTTAAAGCAAGGGGTTAACGTCTTTCACTTAGGACGACGACGACGGTCGTCGGCGACATCAGTTTCATTGTTCCGCGGGTGCAGATTAAAATGACGTGTTCGCACAATTCCACGCATTGCAAGCGGATGACGGGTTTAGAAAGGGAGACACGCAATTCGCGAATACGGTTCGCAGTTCAACCGTGATTCTTTGCTTGGAAACTCCCCGGCGAATGTTATCGCTGTGTAATTGGGGCTGCTAAGTGCCTGAAATTTATAAGCGCTCACGTGCAGCGGACAGAGAGTGTCGCTATTATTCATCGGTGCGTTGACTCTCTGCACGTGCACTTCGGCCTTTCGAACGAAACGAGCCTATTCGGCGAAGGAGATCCCTGATTATTATCAGCCACGTTTGTCGCTCAATGGCCGCTAAACGGTCTCGTTTACATGGGCAACGTGACGGACGTACAAAACGCTCGCGATGTCGTTTATACGCGCCTCGTACGTCCACAAATTTTTGCGGCGCGCATCGATGCACGATCCATTAGAATTTCGTTTGTCCTTCCTACCCGATCAAGATTTCTTGCTGCGTTCTTAGTGTATCCGCACGTTCCAACGCGTGGAACTTTTCGTGGATGTCAAAGTACACTCGCTGCAGAAAGAATGGAAAAATTACACTGTTTAAGACTTTTCTAGTGCTGTTCTTTTACGCGCTCAATTAAAACACTTTTAATGAGTGCCATTTTGACTTCTTCGTGTAATCCTTACCAATGCAAGAATCTTATTATGAGCAGTGATAAGAAACGGGTCCCATGGAAATCACCGACATTTCATCGACTCCAGATTTGGCCGACAACAATTTTGACCGGCAACGAATTTGACCGGCAACGAATTTGACCGGCAACGAATTTGATCGATAACGAATTTGATCGATAACGAATTTGATCGATAACGAATTTGATCGACAACGAATTTGATCGACAACGAATTTGATCGACAACGAATTTGATTGACAACGAATTTGACCGACAACGAATCTAAAATCGTTGTCGATCAAATTCATTGCCGGTCAAAATCGTTGTCGGTCAAATTCATTGCCGGTCAAAATCGTTGTCGGTCAAATTCATTGTCGGTCAAGATTGTTGTCGGTCAAGATTGTTGTCGGTCAAATTCGTTGTCGGTCAAGATCGTTGTCGGTCAAGATCGTTGTCGGTCAAGATCGTTGTCGGTCAAGATCGTTGTCGGTCAAGATCGTTGTCGGTCAAGATCGTTGTCGGTCAAGATCGTTGTCGGTCAAGATCGTTGTCGGTCAAGATCGTTGTCGGTCAAGATCGTTGCCGATCAAGTTCGTTGCCGATCAAAATCGTTATCGGTTAAATTCGTTGTCGGTCAAATTCGTTGTCGGTCAAATCCAGAGTCGGGGAAATTCGTGTCGGTGATTTCCATGGTACCCTAAGAAACAGAGTCTCCAAAATGTGAGAAAAGACGGATTGCTACTTCTTCCCTTGAAGAAAGACCTTCCTACATGAACAAATGAGCTTGCAAGACCGTGAGAAACAGAGTTACTATCCGTAACTGATTAAAACAATTAGGCAAGATGAACAAATTTTTTTAACAAAACATTCGCAGAACAATCTAAACGACTTTATACAAGGATGGCAGCTCCTGTTCGACCTTCAAGCTGGATGAAATTGTTTTGCATGTTCTATCGTTGGCAGTACCTGCGCGCAAAATCTACACAGATCCGTTTATCTTGGACTGTGGAAACTGCTTATAGGAGTTACGTAGAGAGATTACCTTTTATTTGTCCTTCGGAGACGATAATGAGTTTTATTATATAACGAATATTTCGCAGGATTTTCTATTAGCCTTTGTTTATCCTTGAGATGTACTGAAGACTTCTTTCGCTCCGTCAAAGTCGTAGATTATAAATCTATGACAGTAATTAATCCTATCTTGAAATACTCTTAGATCCACGTGTCTTTAGAAAATTCTTTCAGCTTCAGTTACCTAGAATCTGCACGAAGAAGATCCGTAGCCAAAACATGGCAGAAAAAGCAAAAAGCAAACAACAAATATATAAACTCACTTGCTTAGAAAAAATATATTAATTTAAAGTCTTGAGGGTTAAGGAAGAACATGAGGATTTGAAACGACAACGAACACTTTCTTTGTTTGTTTTTTGCTTTTTCTGCAAAGTTTTGGTTATTTGCCAACCGTATATTAATTAATTGGTAAATTCTCTCAGACGCAATGACAGAGAAATTTTATTCTTGAAAATAGTCTAGATCGAAACGTCGAAGAAAAATTGAATGTAATAATTAGCAAAATTGCTTAGTAATCACAAATGATTGTACCAGTGCGCCAATAACATTTATAGTAGTTATCAACAATTGTCAATCGAAATAAGGAGAACTGTTAAAATTCTTCATCTTAGGCAATATTTGAAAAATCGTATTTCGGCCAACTTTTCGAGGCGAATACTCCACTGTGCGGCTAACCGTTAAGAATACTGAAACGATCGTGAAAAGGAACATATACCGTGCAATATCTCAGCACCAGACTGCTCCACTTGCTCAAGCGGAGCGAGAGTTCTTTTATTCAAACTGAAGCTATAAAATCAGACACAGCCGCTGCAACCTGTCCTTGGCTTTTTACGGCTCCTCTGCTTAAACCATTTTAGGAATATACACAGAGAACTGTGTCGTAGCCGACATGCCGGCGAATAGCAGCGACGTCGTTAAAGTGCACGTGCACCGTGAATCACGAGCGTAATAATTGTGACAATCATTTATTATACCGTTCTATCTGCCACTCTTCTGACCCCTCCTCAATATACATATACATGTAATGGTATCGATACGAGATTCATCCAGGATTTAGAAACTGTTATACCGTATCCTCTCCGTAACTGTTCGAAAGATCTCTACCGTAACTGTCCAAATCTTATCCCCACCACCGAAGGGAACCCCTTCTGGAACCAGTCAAGCAATAAACACGATCGATGACCAACGAGGGATCGAGTATTGGTGAGATTCACACCAATGCGAGCGAAGCAAAAGCGAACTTTCATGATTGTTTATTTATTTAATAAAACCTTTACCATCGTATTCGTCGTGATCTTCTAAATCAAACAACAGTAAACACGACACAATTACGATCATAATTACTTGTGCGATAAACGAACTTCAGAATTCGTGTATCTCTACTGTAAATGGTAAAGCCCAAAGCTTTAATGCTTGTTATACATGTAATTACGATCGTAATTATAACGTGTTTGGTATCATTTACTTTACAATTACTCTGGTTTTTTCAGGAAAGTATTAATTCTACCCATATATATAGATAGGATATATTAATGGAGCGTAATATATTCATTTTTCATTATCAGCGGGCGAAACTTCGCGAACGTAAGAATTCGTGAATGTCTACCGTAACTGTGAACCCGAAACTTGAATTGCTTGTTAAACAAGGAATTAAGATCGTAATTATATCGTGTTTGGTATCATTTATTTTACAATTACTCTGGTTTTTTCAGGAAAGTATCAATTCTACCCAGTGACCCTTAACATTTGTGATCATATATCATTTATCATGTCTGTTGGTGTGGAAGAGCTTCTCCTATTTCCATTCGCTTCTCGCGTGTGTGGTGTAATAAGTCTACGATTAAAATGACTGTTCTCGTCGCCGGATAGAATATTAATGGGGCGTAATGTGTTCATTTTTCATCGTCATTATCAGCGGGCGAAGCTTCGCACCGGCCGTCCGTACACGAATTACGTCCGATAAGCTCCGAGGGTCAAGAAATCGGGATGGCACTTACCCTACCGGATCACACAAGTTTATTTCACTTCCGTTAATCAACATTCCCCTCCGTATCCTAAAAGCTTCGTCCCCCTCGCGACTCTAACTGTTATGGGTCACTGACTGAATGCTTGTTGCAAGACACCAGAAGATAACACGAGCTCCCAGTGTTGCCATCACCAATCACGGCCGCACTTGTTGCGACTGCACACTTGTTGCACCAACTCGTGCCCGTCTAAACAACGCTGATGACATCGTTAACAACGGACTAGCATGTGCCGCTTCATTTCTTTTTTAATCTCTTTGTCCATGACGTGCGAACTAGTTCGCGTAGAAACGACCAACTACGAAAGGAAAATTTCACTTGAAATGATCTCAGGAACAGCCCCTTTCAAAGAAACTAGAACATTTCTGGAACACCTTGCAGAACAGGATGATTTCGCGAATCATCGAATTATTGCAAATTTAATTAATAAATTGCAGAGCGTCGTTAATATCTTGAAAATTGGTGTTGAAGATTATAACTAAGCAGTGGATCTTTATGCAAAATCAAAATGTTTAGGAGTTGTCTTAAAATTCTTCTCATCTTTTTGCTGTTTTAAATTACACCTACTCACCTTTGTCATAAATGCATAAAATCCGTTGGCTAATTAGAACAATGAAGAATAATGACAAAAATTGCAGACAATGAAAAGAAAAGAAATTTCTAAGTGACCCCTATGTCTTGCAATGGAGGTAGACAATTTTTATTCGGTATAAAGGATCCGCAGTTTATTGATTGAAACATATATGAAGTTTATTTTTAGACACTTCGTACGCGAAACCGCCAGACGTTATTCACGTATTAAGATCAGTCAGCAACGTGATCGGCATTATCATAGTGGCGGTAATATCTCTGGCAAACGAATGCGTGGCATGTCGTTGACAGAGGACTCCGATAAATATTCGCAGACCGTGCAAGATCGCTTCTCTGCGTTACGAAACTTTTGTGCTAGTCAATTTATCCGCGTACAACAACGATCTCATCCTTGTTTTCTGGTGTATTAACATTGCCACAAGGCCGATTCCCGAATAAATATCGGCTGGCTGTTTCAGGAATTTCGTGAGTGTTTTTGAAAATTGCAAGTGAAATAATTATTCAATGGGCATTCTACAAGTCGCTCGGATATGTTACCGAAAACTGTTTGAAAACTCAGTGCCAACCAAATGATTCAGCGAAAAATGCTACAGCAAATTTATACTTAATTAAGATTTAAATATTATAATATACTAATTAGACAGCAGATTTTATGCATTTATAAGAAAAATGAATAGGTGTCATTTAAAAAGTGAAAAAATACTCTTACATTATTTTGAATCTATTAAACATATTAAGAAAGAAAATAAACTTCCACTTCACTGCAGTTTGTTGTAATTTATGTACAAAATTTTCATTTTGCATAAAGATCTGCCGAGATCAGACACGATTAAATAAATCAGCATAGCAGTTCACAGTCATTGAATGAAGGAAAACCGAACTAAAGATTCAATTTAGCAATGTTCAAATTAATTTTTGTAGCTAATTTTTATAGTTTCTTATTATTTGAATTAAAATTCTTTAAATTTCAAAATTCTTTACTTCGAACAATTGTACTTTGACCAGTTTTTGGGCATTTTACACACTGGTTAGAGTGGAGGTACTAAAATGCTTGGAGGTGCAAAAATTGGCTAAGTTGATAAAGGGAAATTGAATATGATTAAAAGTTAAAAGAATAGTCAACAGCAGCTCAAAAGTGGTCAAAGAAAACGAAGTATTATCAGATGCAGTTACAGTTACATATTAACAAATGCAATAATTAGTTGTAAATGATCAGGATAAGGGCAACGGGCATCGTGTTTTCTTTTTCTCTCATCAAGGAATTCACTGACGCGAACTTTCCACACACACAGTCTGTTGCAACTTGTATTTCTATAAATAGATGAAATCTGTTCACCTTGTAAGATCACGCACATTTTCCTGTTTATACTACCGACATTTTTCTCCGTTCATTCCTCGGACGATATCTGGAAGATTTCTCTTTTCCGCTGACATCGCGACATTAATTGCGCTTTTTCTCTTTTCCACTGTATCTGTATCGGTACGCTATGAATAGATCCGATCCAGAAGCGAACGAACAGTCATACTGATTTTGTGTTGAACCTTTTCGTTTCATATGAATTTTGTGTCTGAAACGGTCGAAGTGAATCACCGATAGTCGCCCATAAGCATTAATCAGCACAGCATTGAAAAACAAAAGTCTTCGTTTCAATAATTAATGCTCAGCGATATAAATAGGTCAGTGAGTGCGAAACTGTACTTTCATTGGGTTAGAACGGAAGTTCGTAGTATTTTTAAATTAAATTTATTCATAGATTTATTCAATAACATATTTCCCATGCTGTTTTAGTACCTTTTGCCATTTTCGAGGTAACTGTTATTGAATAAACGTATGAATAAATACCTTAATTTTATCTTCGATTTTTAATTTGAAAACGCTACGAACTTTCTTTCCAACTCAATAAATTATGATACAATTTTTAATGAATTATTCAAAATAGCTGTTCACTGTTTGCCGAGGAAGAACAAAGTATACGAATATGGAACAATGCCCACAAGTTTCAGTGTAGTGGTGCAAAATATTTAGTCAGTGAACCGATACGAACTTTCTTTCCAAACCAATAAATTATGATACAATTTTTTGAATTATCCAAAACTATTTGCCGAGGAAGAACAAAGTATACGAATATGGAACAATGACCACAAGTTTCAGTGTAGTGGTGCAAAATATTTAGTTAGTGAACCGATACGAACTTTCTTTCCAAACCAATAAATTATGATACAATTTTTTGAATTATCCAAAACTATTTGCCGAGGAAGAACAAAGTATACGAATATGGAACAATGACCACAAGTTTCAGTGTAGTGGTGCAAAATATTCAGTTAGTGAATCGATACGAATAAGAAAAACTCAAATAGTCTGACATAAACGCATCCTCAACAAATTAACGTAAAGTGCATAGCTAGATTAATATTCATATTTTATGTCGACGCTAGTTAAAATATATGTTTGAATGATCTAAAAAGTCCGTTTGCATCTCGCTGCAGCGTTGCAGTAATCAACAGCAGAGAATTCGGTGTTATCCACAGCCAACGAACCATGATCCCGTAACATCCGAACAATTTGTATTTACGACACGCCACACTCACACGAGTTGCACATATGTCAATATTGAACGCGGTTCCGTCTATACAACTGATTGATAACGAGCTTCTACCGTTCGACTTTGCGCGATGCGTTTTGTTCCATCACGCATCGCACACTGCACATCGTCGCTTTCCGTAAAACCTGAACTGCAGACGTACTTGTATTAATAGTACACTTACACTTCGAGGTATTAACAAATGTGTATGTCAAAATGTTATTACTAGACAGCGGATTTTATGCATTTATGATAAACATGAATAGATGTAATTTAAAACAGTGGAAACATTTAACAAATTGTAAATTATTGTTATCAATTTCAATTATTCAATGCATTAAGGAAGAAAATAAATTTCTGTTTCACTCCAGTTTGTTGTAAACCAAGTATAACATTATTATTTTGCATGAAAATCCACTGTCTAATTGTTACACGTACTATTAACTTCGTTAATTAATCTTGAAATAATATTATCGGCGCAACGATTTTGATCTATTTTTTAAAAAATAGATCGAAATCGTTGCGTCGATAACATTATTTCAAGATTAATTAATATTTACGATCGAGATAACTTCGTTAATGTTTGATAATTGTTATTCAGTAGCTCGTGTACTAACATTTTGTTGAAATTAAAATTGTAGACAATATTATGTGTACAGGCATGCCAAGAACTAGCAACGACATGGAGAAAATATGTTTTTACCAAGTTTTATTATAAAACTTTTATCTGTCTTGTTTTCATATCAGTTCAATTGAAATACTTTCCACTTGGTTCCGATTGACGTAAATTATTCCGCAAAAGTCTGTCTTTACGTAAATTATTCTGCAAAAGTCTGTCTTCACGTAAACATCCGCAGTTTAATGATGATAAAGTTATGCGCGATGGGTCTTTAATTGAAACCAGGTGGTCGTAACTTATACGTTCGTAAATTCTGGTTTACAGTTGCTTATTACTTGTAATCGTCACTTATAGATCATAATTATTATAAATTAATGTCAATAAGAAATCTGAAAGTACAATTTTTACGTTCACGATAGTATGTAGCAACTAAATAGTAATTAGAATGCACGAATTAGAAAGAAATTATTACTTGGTCTTTGTTGCAGTTGATGCAAACAATTTTGATTTTGCACAAAATTCCGCAGTCTAATTATAATCTCTATCATTTATGTAGAAAGATTAGCACAAGATTACATATTGATAAACAATTATATTATATGTATAAAATTGTATAAGAGTGAAAAGGAGAGTCCTCATCAAATGCAAGGTAATAAATAATAAAAAATGAATCCTGTGTACAAATAACATTTGTGAACAAATCGTAACTTTAACATTCCAATTTGCAATTTGCAAAATACTGCAAAATTGAATATAATGAATTTATGAATATATTGAATTTATACAACAATGTTTTTATAACGAAACAGTTAATTACAGTAACGACAGCTTCCGATGCAATACGTCCGGAGGCTAATTCTTTAATTGCTCGAGTCGCGGTTATCGCAAAACGAGCAACAATCAGCGTGCCCTCAATTTCGCGAAGCAGTTTCGCCGCTTTTGTCTCGAAACGAGCGAAACCAGATTTTTACAATCACGCGGGTCCGCCGCTTATTATTTCCATGGCGGTATCGTTATTTTTGTCGAGCGAAAGAGGATTCCTCGCACTCCTTTTACATCCTCGGCAATCATCCTGGCATTTACCGAGGCATTTTAAATATATCTTCAGAATCCTCGTGGCATAAGATCAGCCAGTTCCCGCGATCGCTTGCATACATTCGAAATCTAACGCGTTACCACTATTATTGAAGGAACAAAAAATGTCCTTTCCCAAGGATACTTTCTTGTCTCCGGCGTATTAGCATACTTGCACCGGCACGCATAGGACTTGGACCGGCCATCGATGTTTTCATGCCACGATACGCACAAGGAACAAAATTCATAAATATTCACAGGAAGACGTCATTGTCTGTACACTATCGTCCCAATGATAGTCAACTTTTGCTCGTCAAACAAAAACACGCCAGACATTTTTGTCTCCAAGGAGGCATTCTGGTTTTGAAGGTCAGTTTAACGATTTTTTGCAATTTTCTTCAATGGAACTATTTCACTTTTTGCATTACGATTTCGTAAATATATCTGGGCGTGTTTGAAGTGCATACATTATTCTTTCAAGTAAAAACAATCACGCGTGTTATAAACATACTGCAGATCTTCATGCGAAACAACAGTTTTCTATCTGAATTGCAACAAACTGCAGTGAAATAGAAAGTTATTTTCTGGTTAAAATTCTTCTAATGTTTTTACAGTTGTAAACCTTCATGAATCTGTGAAACCCACACTCTAGTTATACAATCTTTGTATAGAGAAGGTCTGCGTACTTCGATTTTGATGAAATTTTAATATGTTATAGATTTCGACATTTCGAACAACTTTTTCCTTTTCCAATATAGGGGGGTTGCTTTTAGTTTTCGAGATATTTGCAAAAGACTATCGCTGATACTGTATTGAATTTTTGCAAAATAAAAATGGTATTTTTTAAAACTATTTTATTTGGGCCCGTAATGAAAATTAAAAATTTATGTTTTGTGCTAGTTATACGCATCCTGAAATTTTCATCGAAATCTTTTGACGCAGGAACCTAACCCTATCCAATATAGGTCGCTTTTAATTTTCGAGATATTAGCAAGAAACTATTGCTAATACTGAATTGAATTTTCGGAATTTAGGTGGCTTTCCAAATTGAAAGCTGTATATGTGTCACCCTATATAGAGTGAGACCCTGTTTTCTCACTCATTCCCACAACGTGTTTAAAAAACAAAAGTAAACAGACGATGCGCCATGCAAGAGTTCGAAAAGTTCAATACAGTATTAGCAATAGTTTTTTGCGAATATCTCGAAACCTAAAATCAACCCCCCTATATAGGAAAAGGAAAAAGTTGTTCAGAGTGTATTTCTGCAGAACATATTAAAATTTCATCAAAATCGGAGTAGGCAGACCTTTTCTATACAATTACCCATTCTTTTATGCTCTTAATCGATATGAATATCATTCAAGCACACGTCGTTATAAAAATATCGAAAAATCGAAATCGATTCGTTATTGTAATTTTTATAATACAACGTGCACCAGTCATATTTTGTGCTCGGTACGGTTAGTATTAATGGGCGGCTTAAAATTGCAGCATTAGGTGTCGAATGGTGTTCAACACTTGTGAATGGCAGTGTATGCACGGTCGCGTAATCGCCTGCTCAAAACACGAAAGAGAAGATTGCCGGACCTTGAATGAAACTGTAGACCATTATCCTTGATGCAGGTATCTTTTATAACACTGTGGTTAGAAGTGCTCGTGTAATCCCGAGCGTTTTATCATTTTGCAATGTCACCGTCCACTGTTCGTCGGCGATTATTGCAGCGAGCGAGAAAGAGAAAGAGAGAAGGAGAAGGAAAAGGGAGAAAGGTCCTGGACAAGGCTGAATAAATAATTGCCCGTGCACGCTTTATAAAAGTCTTCTAGTGACATTTTCACAGACGAGGCACCGCCGCCGCTGTTTGTTTGCAGGCTCGATGAGCCGCGGGAATGCGTTGTTCCTCGCAAATCGAGGACCATCTTGCGCCACAGATTGCGGGGGAAGAGCGTCTAAAGAAGATCTCGTGCCGCATGAGAAGCCAATCGCGAAGATCTCGACGGGAGTCACGTTTTCATCGGCAACGGGTACGGTTTGCCGGTTTTGCAACACTCCGCATACTCTTCCAGAGTTCATCCTTTCAGAACAAATCACGCCGCTCGCTCTTTCGCCAGACTGTTTACACTTTTTCATCAGAGCGTTCTATCATTTTCCTTGGCACGCATACAGTCGGTCGAAAAAGTCTCCGCTAATCCTTTAAGGGGCACCCATGGATATTACTAGAATATTACTAGAAAAACAAGTAAAAACAGTGTTTGCGAGAAACGACTTTTTGTCCCTATACAAGCATGTTGCGAGCTGTGTGAGGGCTCATTCTGAAGAGGAAGGTTCATCGCAACCAGCTCTGGTCATTATGTAGTTAGATTATGTTTGTATTTAATAATATGAGCGTCCGAAGTAGGGGAAACGAATCGAGACATCCACCTTCAGGTTCCCATGTATTTTTGTAATATAAAACGGTTTTTTTATATGAATCATGACTTAAATCGAGGTATGATGAACCTTCCTCTGTCAAAAGAACCTTTGTGCAGCTCAAAATGTGCTCGTATGTGGACGAAAAGTCGTTTCCCGCAAACACTGTTTTGTTGATGAAATCAGTGTACCCCCTTAAAGGGGTACGATACCCATGGATATTACTAGAATATTACTAGAAAAACAAATCAGAACAGTGTTTGCGGCAAACAATTTTTTGTCTCTATACAACCATGTTACGAGTCGTGTGAAGGCTCATTCTGAAGAGGAAGGTTCATCACAACCAGCTCTGGTCATTATGTAGTTAGATTATGTTTACATTTAATTATATGAGCGTCCAAAGTAGGGGAAACGAATCGAGACATCCACCTTCAGGTTTCCATGTATTTTGGTAATATAAAACGGTTTTTTTACATGAATCATAACTTAAATCGAGGTATGATGAACCTTCCTCTGCGAAAAGAACCTTTGTGCAAAATATGCTCGTATGACCTGTGTGCGGGCTCATTCTGAAGAGGAAGGTTCATCGCAACCAGCTCTGGTCATGATTTAATTAATGTTTATATCTAATAATGTGAGTGTCCAAAGTAGGGGAAACATATCGAGACATCCACCTTCAGGTTCCCATGTATTTTTGTAATATAAAACGGTTTTTTTCCATGAATCATAACTTAAATCAGGGTATGATGAACCTTCCTCTGCGAAAAGAACCTTTGTGCAAAATATCCTCGTATGACCTGTGTGAGGGCTCATTCTAAAGAGGAAGGTTCATCGCAACCAGCTCTGGCCGTCATTATGTAGTTAGATTATGTTTACATTTAATTATATGAGCGTCCAAAGTAGGGGAAACGAATCGAGACAACCACCTTCGGGTTCCCATGTATTTTTGTAATCTAAAACGCTTTTTTTACATGAATTATGACTTAAATCGGGGTATGATGAACCTTCCTCTGCGAAAAGAACCTTCGTGCAAAATATGCTCGTATGACCTGTGTGAGGGCTCATTCTAAAGAGGAAAGTTCATCGCAACCAGCTCTGGTCATTATGCAGTTAGATTATGCTTATATTTAATAATATGAGCATCCAAAGTAGGGGAAACGAATCGAGACATCCACCTTCAGGTTCCCATGTATTTTTGTAATATAAAATGGTTTTTTTACATGAATCATGACTTAAATCGAGGTATGATGAACCTTCCTCTGCGAAAAGAACCTTCGTGCAAAATATGCTTGTATGACCTGTGTGAGGGCTCATTCTAAAGAGGAAGGTTCATCACAGCCCGCTCTGGTCATGATTTAGTTAATGTTTATATCTAATAATATGAGTGTCCAAAGTAGGGGAAAAATCGACAAAAATCCCACCGATTGTAATGTATTTTTCTTTCACAAAAAGATTTTTTTTACTAATATAATAACCAGAGCGGACTGTGATGAATCTTCCTCTATGAAATGAACCTTTGTGCAGCTCAAAATATGCTCGTACGAGGACAAAAAGTGTTCCCGCGTGATTGCATTCAATTTCCCCCAAATTCCGTTCATGAAGGCAGAGTCTAGAGCAAGTCTAGAGCCAATTTTAGTTCAGCTAGTTAGACGAGATGAAGCCTAGTCAGGAGGACTGTCAACGTGGAGTCGTAACAACAAGAATATAGAGAGCTTGAATTCACTCGGATCCATCGATAGCGATAAATATTTTTTCGATCTCTGGTTACCAAGATGTCTAAAAAAATATGGATTTGACAGCGAACTTGGAGGGCTGTTTTCACCCCTTCAAAGTGGATGGTTGCCAATAAAAGAAAACACGTGTCAAATATTTTTCGAACAACTACGTCTCGCATAAGTTTCATCAAGATCGGTTTGTTTCACCTGAATACGTTCCCGTGTTAGTTCCGAGTTGGAATGATCCGTGGCAAGAAAGGCTAGGGACAGCAACGCGGGAAGTAAATCATACGTTCACGATGCAAATTGCGATCAACGATCAGAGTGTCAGCAACACGGATCTCACGAGTCGTCTGCGGCGTTGAACAGATCCGTGCAACCCGGCGTATGAATCCCGTTGAATCATAAGCCGCGTTCCAATCGCTGCGTCGCCGACGACGGGACAAATGAGCACGTCGACACGGAACAAGTCCGTGTTTCCATCATCGTTTTACGATCCAGCCGCGATATACTCGTACGGGGGGGCAATAACAATGTTTCAGCGAGGCAACGTACAACAGCCCGTAATCAATCGGTGCCGATCGCGGCCAATGACGTGTAAGGTCGCGGCGCTCGCCAAGCGATTCGCTCCGATAATCGGTTGAAAGTACGAGTTCCTGGTACAATTTCTTGCAAAACTCGTGCGTCGCTGCACTATTCCGAGGCTTGTTCCTGCATGAAAATCAGGGTAACCGGCATAAGGACGGTCGCCGGTCGCCCGCGATCTCGCACGTGTCCGCTGTCTCTCTTTGTTCGACGCAGAGATCGCGGAATCGAACTCTGGGGCCAACGTGAAAGTGCGACACACGATGCCAATGATAAATGTGCCAAGAAACACGCGGACAACCGAGCGCGGTCTACCTCTCCCTCTCTTTCACGAGACACACCGAGGTGGCCATTGCACCTGCAACCGTTCGTTTAGAACCACGAAACTCCGCAAGATTGATCGGGAGTAATAAGCCGATTCTAATGAACTCTGCTCGAACGGTACGTTCGGCTGACTCATTGCGAGTTATCGGTTGACTCAACCGCTAGACGAGATTCTACAATCAATTTCTACTGGACAGCCTCGGCAGTTGTACCTCCGGAGACAGCGAACGCGTTTGTTATGCGGAGGGCTATTCCAAAGGTGTGTTCACACTGAAGCAACTTCGAGGAAAGGGGGCAACAGGAGACGACAGTTGCTCGGTATTGCTTCAATGTGGACGTGGTTTAATCTCTCGAGCGGACAGTCACATAACCGTCTGTTAAATTGTTAAATTATTATCGTGTTTCATTGATACATCTTCAAAATTTGAAATTATTAACTTCCCGATTCATAGGGAAGTTACTGTAATTACCCCGAAAATCGAAAATCGATTTTTTAGCAGATCTTCACGTTTCATGGTTATTGAAGTCATTTTAGACTATTTTTATCAAATTGTGTGTGTGTGTGTGTGTGTGTGCGTATGGCCGTTTTTATGTTATCAAATTTTTCGTTAACACGTTTTCTGAAAAAGTAACAATGCGATCTGAATGATGAATGATGCAATCGATGTGCCCCGTCGTAACTTAGAGCTGATTAGATTTTGGTCCATATTGGTCAAGTAGTTTTTTAGATTTTTTAGTTTTTTTCGAAAGAAGTTCATTCAAGAATGCAATTTATACGAGAGGGTAGAAATTTTCCACCGAATAAACAAACGTAATTATATATATTTCATTTTTATTTTAATTATGCAATTAATGCTAATGTTACCGCTTACAACTAACCAATCGGGAAGTTCTTTGTGTGGCTCGTGGAGAGTCACACACAAAATAAAAAAAAACCATTAATAGCTGTATGCCTCACTAGCAATGCGTACCACTAACCCTCTCGCAAGAGCAGTCCTACCCGCGAGCTCGCGAAGCGAGCGAGCAACAATAACCAGCTAGTTTTTATTTATTTTAATTATGCAATTAATGCTAATGTTACCGCTTACAACTAACGAATCGGGAAGTTCTTTGTGTGGCTCGTGGAGAGTCACACACAAAATAAAGAAAAAAACCATTAAGAGCTGTATGCCCCACTAGTTTTTTTCTTAATTTAATTAATTAGATAATTTAAAAATTCTAAATTAGATAATGTAGAATTTAATTAATTAAAAAACTTTTCTTTTTATGTAGTTTTAAACAATCTCAACAAAAATACCAAATTCCCCCAAATTAAGGATGTCGATCCGGTCTCTGCCTTATCTAGTGTGAGAGAGAGATAGCGCCAGACACTTCTACGTACACGAGGATTGCAAGGATTTCGTATTTTTCGATTCCTGGCTCTACAATGCACATTTCAGTGTTCTAGGTAGTCACAATCGCTAGATAAAAGATTAATCTATGGGGTACGCATCCTAAGAATAGCTTAATTTTACGTATTCGAGGCGCAATTTACATTATTCGGCGGTCGTAGATTTATGAACATGTCTCTCTACAGCCACGATAGGCAGCAGCACCGTCGCTTATCCCGTTGCTTCTCACGGCTCAGCTACTTGTTGTGGAATAATGTAAATTGCGCCTCGAATACGTAAAATTAAGCCATTCTTAGGATACGTCCCTCGTAGATTAATCTTTTATCTAGCGATTGTGACTACCTAGAACACTGAAATGTGCATTGTAGAGCCAGGAATCGAAAAATATGGAACCCTTGCAATCCTCGTATACGTAGACGTGTCTAGCGCTGTGTCTACAGCCTTAATTACTATCTAAGCTAATCTATCCGTGGGATATTACATCTGCCATTATACCCTCCCCTTTTACAACGCTATTCCCCCACTCTTCCGCCAGGTCACGTGACGCGTTTAGTCTCTATCGTGCATGCATCACAATGTAACGTGATTAATTCGGTAATTGCAGAGAGAGGGTAACTGTACTCCCCTCAATTCTAAAACGTTAGGCTGAAGTGAACAGTATTAGGGACATTCCTAGTGATTTTTGTGCCGCAGTATTGAGCTCCTCGTTTACGCTAATGCACGTAAGGCTGAGGGCATAATTTTTCTATTAAAAAATCAGAAGTTTCTCTTTATATTTTTATTGTATCGAAGTATGGAACTATATATTCATAAAACTTCACTATGGTAATATTTTATAATACTCTAAAACGTTAGGTTGAAGTGAAGCTCGTTTCTCATCGTAGTTGTAACTCACACCACAGTATTAGGGACATTCCTAGTGATTTTTGTGCCGCAGTATTGAGCTCCTCGTTTACGCTAATGCACGTAAGGCTGAGGGCATAACTTTTCTATTAAAAAATCAGAAGTTTCTCTTTATATTTTTATTGTATCGAAGTATGGAACTATATATTAATAAAACTTCGCTATGGTGGTCCTATGGTGATTTTAATATTTTACAATACCGGGAAAAATACCGCAGTAATGTTACAGTTTCAACAATAGTAAATTGAAAAATTTCGAACCCGTTGTAGCACCAGGCGAGTCGAAAGGACTTTTCGATTCACTGATTTCCTATGATTAAGTCACGTTGACGCAGCATCGCGCAATACCTACTCATTGTTCCAGTCACTTTTTCTTTTCCCACAACCGTGTTACACTTATTGCGGGTAATAAACACGCGTACCAATAACCGCACTGTTTTATACGTGAATGAGCACCGTCGATGAAATCGTTCGTTGGTTCGCTGAAATCTATCCCGCCATTGGGCAACGTTCGGGGTGTAATTTCTAGTGTGACGCGTGCGCGCCAATATCGCGGCAAACTGCACCGGAGAAAGTGTAATAAAGCTAACGAGAGTTCATCGTGATAATTGATTATGAAACGGACCACTTTTGGTCGCATTCGCAGTGTAATTATGATTTTAGGCTGGCCTTCGGCTGCGAACGCTGACTAAGGATTTCTGTGTTTCGCAAGCTTATTGTCCAATTAGGCCTGGCTCTCGATGTTATAAAACTCTCTTGCTGTAGCTGATAATTTAATATAATCAAGATACTAATCTATGTTGAATTTTGGAGGAAGTATATGTTACTTTTTAAATGTGCTCTATATTTTTTAACTTTCACAGTGTTTTACTGTTTGCAATTATACAACTCGCAATAAATTTTCGACGAAACACAGTAAGAGAAACTTGAAAGAGAGATAACTTTCTTTTGCATAATACGATTTCATGCAAAAATCTCAAAAGTAGATACACAAAGCATAATTAATTTCTTTAGTATTAATTAGGTCCTGGTTAAATGCATGCTGGCGTTAATACAATCAAATTTTAGATATTGCAATAAATTTTCGACCAAACACACTAGTAGAAACTTGAAGAGAGATAACTTTCTTTTGCATAATACGATTTGATGCAAAAATCTCATGGTAACGTTAAATTGGTTTAATATAAAGTAGATACACAAAGCATAATTAATTCCTTTAGTATTAATTAGATACTGATATTAAATGCATGCTGGTATTAATACAAAAAAAGTTTAGATATTTCAATTAATCCGTAATTCGATTACACTGTACCTCTTAGAAGTTAGAGATGAAACTTCTATCAGTGTTCTTTTACAATTATCATTAATTTCCTAGTGTTTACGAATGTTTTGTAAGTACTCAAGATCACGCGGTAGGTCACTGTATTCTAGATGGTTGGATACATCTTGACCTCTGTTATCGTTTCGCGATATTGAAATATTCCATTTAAAAAAACCCCATTGACCTGGAAGTCTCGAAGAATATAACGCATAGAAAAATGTTATCCCATCACAAATAATGTTTTCCTCTGTCAGTTTTCTCTATCATAGAAAAATTTGCATTCTGAAGTCGGTCATTTGACGTGCATTGAAATTGAATATAATCAAATTACAGCTCTGAGCTCTGAAGAAGAGAATTTGTGTTTGATCGAAAACTTATTGCCAGGGGTAGCGTAATGTAATCGTGCAACGAATCGAGAGATTAGGCTAGAAAATATCCAACAATAATTGTTAGGCTGAAGACGCTAGAGCCTACTGAAAGTGGAATTGCGGCAACGCAGCCTTGGACTCGTTGTATTATACTTAGGGGACCAGTAAGCTTATTCTACATAGTTACCCGTGAATCTCTATGCAATTGTTCAGTAATGTCGCTACGACCATAGACGCCACAAAATTGTTCGTTATTTGCGCCGGCCCCGTAATCATTTACGCAGCCTATAATAATGAAATACGATTGACTCCGTTAATGGTTACTCGCGAAACGCATGGAACCCTAAAAATAAGCGATTAATAAATTTGGGGTGACACCAGGGGGGATGTTTTGAACCCCGCTTCAGACACACGTGGCGAACACGTGCGAAAACAGGGCTCATGATTTGTGTATGAGCTTATGAAAGCTGAAGCTAGATTTTAAATGGCTTGGCAAAGTTCTCTTCGCTGCTTTGAAATTTAATTTCGGTATGTTAAAATTATTGTAGGTGTCTAGGGGCTACCTCTACACCCTCTCCTACCCTTAAAACTTTAACACTGAATCTACCGGGTCCCATGGTAATCACCGACACGAATTTCCCCGACACGGGTTTCACCAACTCCGGATTTGGCAGACAACGATTTTTGACCGACAGCGACTTTGATCGACAAGGATTTTAGATTCGTAAAAGAAATTATTTCTTAGTGAATTTTTTTAGTGCGTTTCGAAGTTGGTTTTATTGTTTACGTATTGTGTACGCTTATTTGGTTTAAAGAAATGAATAAACAGAATAAAAAGTACACTATTAGAAATTGAATATTTTGTGTCTGTGAAAAATGGAAATATAATATATATTTTAGATTCTTTGTCGGTCAAAATCATTGTCGATCAAATTCGTTGCCGGTCAGAGTTGTTGTCGGTCAAATGAGCGGTTCCAGATATTTTATTTCACAATTATTGAAATTATAAAGATGCTCTCGTGGTGAATGATTAGTAGACTGCGGATTTTATGCATTTATGGCAAAAATGAGTGGGTACAATTTTACAAAATAAGAACATCACAATGATTTAAGAGTGCAAATCTATTTTTCTCAACTTGTCAAAATGATTAAAGTAAGAATAAACTGTTCAGGTGACTCCAGACACTTGCAGTAGGTGCAAGCAATTTTTATTTTGCTTAAAGATCCGCAGACTAATGATTAAATAGACAAAATTTAATAGCGTAGATATTACAGTATTGAACCGCACGAGTCCAAATAAATTTACTCTTGTTATTTTTACAAGCCAATATGTATCGGGAACTTTTAAAGCTCGGTAGGTTGTAATTTGATATTTTCCAAAATTTTGCCGCCCTATGGCCTCTAAAGTCCCCCTACATCCGCCACTCTATCGTACACATTGCTATGTACACTTTCTTTTATCCGCCCCTGTATGCGAATTTAAAGTACATGTAATCGAAGTTCGGATAAATTATTTTTTAGCGTTAAGCTGTGTCCACATTGAAGTAAACTCCTTGCCTTCTTCTTTTACTAAATAAATCAAGACAGGAAGTGGCTCGATGTTGCTACAGTGTGGACATGGCTTTACGTCCCTGCAGAACCGATCGGGCGTTACACAATGCGTAAACGAATTTCGGAATTGCCACTGAAATGTGGTTTACGCTGGTTGACATTTTTCGAAATCGTACGAGGTCATCTCGTGCTCGCCTGCCAAAAACGAAGTGGGCATATGGGTCAAGGCAGACGTTGAAATTACTCTTATTAATGACTTCTGACTTCGGAGATTGATGACTCCATTCAAGTATGACACTGTGGCACCGTAACCGAATACAAATGATTCGAAACGAAACCACCATAGAACAATTCACGATCTGTATTACACGAGTGCAAATTTAATTTCGCTGAAATTGAGCTACGCATTAAACTGGACTGCATCAGCATATTAATGTATTTTATTGTTTACGCATTGTGTATGCTTATTTGGAAAAAGAAATTAATAAACAGAATAAACAGTACACTAGAAATTGAATATTTTGTGTCTGTGAAAAATGCAAGTACATATGTCTACCTTAGACCTCAATTTATATAAATTTGAATTGAATTCTATTATTATTAGTAGACTGCGGATCTTGTGAAAAATAAAAATTTTCTATCTGAATTAAAACAAGCCAGAGTGAAATAGAAAGCTATTGTTTTTTTAAATATGTTTAATAGGCTGAAAATAATACAACAGAACTTATAAATTTTTCGAATCGTTTTGCTGTTTTAGATTACACCTACTCGTGTTCGTTATAAATGCGCAAAATACGCAGTCTAATTATGAATTTGTAAGAAATACACTAAGACAATATTAAAGTCAATATTTTCATTGTACGATGCACACTTCTATGAAGTTTAAACGCATATAGATCGCTGATGATTAGAAAGCATGTTTTCATATATCTAATATAGGCTACGTTCTCGCTGCTTTATATCTTCTCGATGTTGTAATCCTCGCGCGTGACCGTAATGTATTCTGTGTTAGATTTAGAAAAAAGTTGTAGAGATCTGCATCAACCGTGAATTGAAAAATTGCATCGGTTTACTTTGGTGCAAAGAAGTAACGTTGCATGAAATTTCTGAATGTTTTACCACTGCGACAACGCACATTTCTAGGACATTTTTTAAGGAGAAAAACTTTGTATGTAGTTAATAAGACTTGCTCAATACTGGGAGGCCGTATAATGTCGTATAGTGTTGTAGCAGACTGGAGGACGTGATTATGGTCGCAAGCCTCGTCAAATTCGGGCATTGAATAGAAACTTGGGCTCGGTCGACCTCGAAATATCGATGCTTATTGTGGAGCAACACGCTGCAAGCTGCAACCCTAACGATTGTGATATCGCGAGTGAACAATGGCCGACGCGGAATACTGAAGTTTGTTTCAACATGGCGAGGCGAGAGAAGCGGCCAACGGGAAAGACCTGCTAATTGTAAGAATTTAAGGACACATTATGTAACGGGAACTGTTTCTCGTACAATGCACAATTCGTTTGCTGTAACCGACCTGACAAACGATTGAGATAAAATTTATTGTTCGTCTGTTTTAATAGCGTCGTGTTTACGATGTTAATTGTCGAGCGAACATAATGTGTCAATCTTTCGTTGAAGTTTCGCCGTCCTGTGCTTCCGGGAACCAACTTTGTTCCCCTAACTTCAACCTACAACAATTAACGATGAACTTGCACTCAGGGGACCAACAATTTTCAACTTTTCTGAATGCAATATTATGCAACTCGACGGAAAAATGATAAATCTTTCAATTCTAGTGCTAGGAATACAAGTCTCATTGTACGGAGTTTACTTGTTTAAAAGTTATACACGAATAAAGTTGCTCGATTTCAAGTGCGTTTGACAAGTTAGAGCGTTGCCATATTGGGTTGATGTATTTAATAAGCGGATTTGCTAGGTCTGGGTCAGGGCTTGGATTCCTAGCACTAGAATTTAAAGTTTGGCTGTTCTTCCGTTTATGGCAAAAATCAGAATTCGATGAAATTTTGAAAATAGGTTCTTTTTTTACTAAAATGACGACTGCCAGAAGGATTTTTGGCGCGTCGAAAAAAAAATGTTTATCATTTCAATGTTGCGCTCTACCTTAGCGACTACTGACTTATCGACTTTGTACTTTATGTTCGTGCTGTGCGAATGCGTCATATATACAGTGACTCCCACTAATATTCGGACACTCTTACAAAGACGATAACTTTTTTAATATTGTACTATACGATTTGAATTTTTTGGCAAGCTAGTGCAATTAGTTTGCCACAGGATGCGAAACAAATTTTTGTGAAAAATCGCAATTCCTTTGAATTGTAAAAGAAATACTAAAAGTTGCATTTTACAACTTTTTTATGTGGACCTACATTGAAAATTTAAAAAATACGTTTTGTAGATCTATGTCAATCATATGCCCTGTGAAAGTTTCATCGCAATCGGCTGATGTGGAAAGCAACGACAACGATTGAAAGATGCAAGAATCGTTAGATTTACTGCAGTTGAAGGCCGAAAATCGTGAAAATCTGCAAATTTTAACATATTTAAACGTTTAATTGAAGAAAATGTTTAATTGACACAGGTCTATAAAACGTATTTTTTAAATTTTCAACGTAGGTCCACATAGAAAAGTTGTAAAATGCAACTTTCGGTATTTTTTTTATAATTCCGATCAATTGCAATTTCGACAAAATTCTTTTTTCGCATCCTGTAGTAAACTAATTGCTCCAGCTTCTAAAAAAATGTTCAAATCGTATAGTACAATATTAAAACAGTTATCGTCTTTTTAAGAGTGTCCGAATATTAGTGGGAGTCACTGTATATACATTTACTAAATATTACATTCAGAAAAGTTAAAAATGTGTGGTCCCCCGAGTGAAAGTTTAACCATCTTGAATCCTGCGAACCTAATTTCCAGAGGCGTTAAAGATCGAGATGTTAACAATGGGTCTGAATTCACATTTCTACTAGTACGAAATCAGTTATCCGAGGATCTGGCTGCTGAGCTACTGTGCTGCAGGCAATAGCTAAACAAAGCGGAAGAATTTAATTAAAAATCTTCCTTTATCTCTTTGGCGAAGTGTGCGGTCGTTGGGGCAACCATTTCGCAAAGTATCCTTAAGATGATAATTACACCTGATCCAATATCCACGATGCAATTAAGCAGATAACTTTAGTGATATCAGCTGCCATTGATCAGCTAGTGGCTCAACTGAGACGGACTCACGTGTCTGCCACTAAAATGCTAACGTCACCTGTCTAAATTTTATGCTGAATGATTCAGACCCTTCCCTCGAGTGGCATCGTGGATTCACGCGTTTAACATGACAACGTTCAAGTTCTATTTGCATTTCTTCATGGGATTACAAAGGTGGCCCGCGGTTTGCGACAAGCCTCCACTAATCTTACTACCATTATTATTGCTATCATTAATACAGTTTCGTCGCGCGTCAATGAATTGGAAAACCAACGAAGAAGTAACACGTACGTTATAGTTCTTAATAACACAGTTTCTCCCATTACCAGATGTATACTCAACATTTTCTAAAGTAATTTCCAATCCAATCAAACAAGATTCTTGTCGTTTTCATTCACGTTTCTCTTTGATACTAACCGTACCACGAACGGTTAAATTGACGTTTTCACATCATTTATAACTATCGGAACTGCGAAGATTAGAAACTATTCGATAAATCTCTGGAGTCATGTACTAACAAAAAATTGTGAGAAATCTAAATAAATTGGAATTGTTATAAATACCAGTCACATTTTGTGCTATAATACTAAAAGTTGCATTTTACAACTGTTTTAGGTGGGCCAATATTGAAAAATTTTAAAAATGCGTTTTGTAGATCTGCGTCAGTTACAGGCACTGATAAAGTTTCATCGAAATCGGTTGATGCGAAAAAAACGACAGGCATTGAAAGATGTAAGAATCTGCAGTTATAGGTCGGAAATCGTGAAAATTTGGAATTTTTGACATATTTAAACGTTTATAGCTCATTGCAACGTCGACCGATTTCGACGAAATTTTCAGAATATGTTTAATCGACACAGGTCTACAAAACGCATTTTAAAAATTTTCAATATTGGCCCACATAAAAAAGTTGTAAAATGCAACTTTTAGTATTTTTGCTACAATTCCGATCAATTGCAATTTTTGACCAAATTTTTTTTCGCATCCTGTGGCAAACTAGGGTAACTGCACCAGTGAATGAACATTTAAGAAATTGTTCAGGAAAATATTTTATTTTTAAAAAAACTATGTGAATTAAAGGAATCTCATATATGCCAAATAGCTCCCTATACTTCATTTGTCAAAAATAAATGAACACAAATACAATGAAATTATTATTATTCTTCTTTATTAAACGTTAAATCAAAAATATGAAAAATACCAGTCAATGAACACTACATTCTAGTAATTGAATAATGCTAGTCCAATCAATGAACAAAATTACTAAACAATATTCTCCTATTTATTTAACTCTTTAATCACAATTTTATCGCTAGTATGCCGTCCGGGTTAAAATTTGTTGAAATATACAAAAGCGTTCATTTACTGGTGCCCGTTCATTCACTGGTGCAGTTACCCTAATTGCTCTAGCTTCCCAAAAAAATTAACTCGTATAATACGATATTTAAAAAGTTATCGCCTTTCTAAGAGTGTGCCAATACTTTTTTTACCCACTGTACATTTTATCTCCGGATTTGTTTCTAGCAAGCAATTATAAACGACAACTATTTATACGAAGAAGAAATGAAATGAAACTATTGTATAAGAATTTAAATGGATGTAACGATAGCTGGTACGAAATCGTCAAAGGCGTTCGTCTCGCAAGAGCCAAATCATTCTGAATATTAAAACGAATAGCTCGGAAAGGGTACGTGAAAATATACATTTCAACTCGGGTAGTTACATCATCACAATGATCGAACCGGAGAACCAAAAAAATTCACATGTACCGACGTAATATTCCTCGTGAAAGCGACTGGAACGTCACGCTAACAGTATAGCAGGTATACAGTATCGGAGATTGCAAGCGTTTACAGACTCACCTGATCGTCTCAAGGATTCTCCATCGCCTCTGGTGCCTCGTAGATCTTTCAATGTCGCAGGTGCGCGGATCTATCGGCGGAGCATCGGATCATCGCCCTCGGTGTCTTCATGAAACCACACGGATCTCGTTCAACACACTCTTCTCTGGTCCTAGATCGAGCGCCAAACATCGATCGAACAAACCACTATTCTTGAAACAAACTAATCTTGCAGTGTCCTTGTCGAAATCCTTTTTAAATCGGCGAAATCGGTGGCGGAGGTTCGACTCGGCGGATCACTGGTCTCCATAGATCCCAGCGATCGTCAATGAAACTGTCAGCCGTCGATCAGCGAGCTGGATCGTACCGATCGATCGATCGACGAAGATCGTTACGCGGGGGCCTCAGGCTTCCGATCGATTCATTGCAGAGTTAGAACAGCGTTTCTTCTTGTTGTTCCCTAAACGGGGATTCGTGCACGTCCTCCGCCGCGGGGACCGATCGATCGATCACGATCGATGCCGTTCTCCGCTCACGATCGCGACGGGCCACGATCTCTCCGTGAGCAGCGGATCTCCGCGACTGCGGCTACTTCGTATCTACTCGCGGCGAACGATCGCCAGTGAATGCGTGCGCGCGCGTGTTACTCTCTGTTTCATAGTGTGCACGACCGTGTCGCGACGCATGGGACGCTCATGTTAATAAATGCGAGCGCCCGCGCGCGCTCGCGCATTCATGATCGGCCGGTCAGGGGAGGAAGGTTCTACCTTCTGCCTTCACAATGGGTGGTACAGTTGGGATCAAGAGGATCCTTCTCTTCGAGAAGATCATCCATCCGATCCCTAAGCACAGTGGGCCGAGCGGCCGATTTCGCAATTCATTTGATAATAATTGATAACTTGCCTCATATCGGTATTTAATAGATGTGCGAGAACCAGCCAATTCCCGAATCTCCATGCTTGGGACGGGATGAGAAGAGTCGCATCAGATCGGGACGGCACTCGGAAAATGCCCGGGTTTCCCGAGAACATTCGGGATTTCTGGATTCCCTATAAATTCAATAATTTTTTATTAAAATCTACTTTAATCTCTCAATTAAATTAAATTTTGTACATAAAATTACAATAAAATTCTTTACTACTCTAAATTAAATTAAATTTTGTACATGAAATTACAATAAAATTCTTTACTGCTCTAAATTAAATTAAATTTTGTACATGAAATCAATAAAATTCTTTACTACTCTAAATTAAATTAAATTTTGTACACGAAATTACAATCAAATTCTTTATACTACTCTAAATTAAATTAAATTTTATATATGAAATCAATAAAATTTTTTATACTACTCTAAATTAAATTAAATTTTGTACATGAAATCAATAAAATTCTTTACTACTCTAAATTAAATTAAATTTTGTACATGAAATTACAATAAAATTCTTTACTGCTCTAAATTAAATTAAATTTTGTACATGAAATCAATAAAATTCTTTACTACTCTAAATTAAATTAAATTTTGTACACGAAATTACAATCAAATTCTTTATACTACTCTAAATTAAATTAAATTTTATATATGAAATCAATAAAATTTTTTATACTACTCTAAATTAAATTAAATTTTGTACATGAAATCAATAATATCTTTACTACTCTAAATTAAATTAAATTTTGTACACGAAATTACAATAAAATTCTTTATACTACTCTAAATTAAATTAAATTTTATATATGAAATCAATAAAATTCTTCTCGAGAACCCGGGAAGTCTCGAATCTCGATGCTTGGGACAGGATGGGAAGAGTCGCATCAAATCGGAACGGGATCCGGAAAATGTCCGGGTTTCCCGAGAATATTCGGGATTCCTGGGGGTGTTCGGGTCTCCTGTGAATTTTCACGGTATTCCCCGAGGTTTCCGGGATGATAAAGTTATACCCTTAAATTTCCAAATAGCGTTAACATCTTAATGAACTACCAGATCGGCCGCACGGACCGTTATGCTTAGAGGGGATAACATTATTCTTATTTTATACTATTCCGAGTACATCCATAAAACGATAATTGCAATAATTTCTTGACTAATATATGTACGTTTTCTTTTCATTTTCTATAATAATAAAACATTAACGAACAAATGGAAGGAAACTTTTGGAGCAACTAATACCGTCCAATGTTTTAGGTCTACTATCGGGGTCCTATTCCGGGGTTCACATACGTCACACCACGGGAAGATCGAGGATCTAAGTTCTCAGAAAATGGTTGATGTCTATCGGAGTCTCCCGTCGCTCGAGGTGAGAAATCAATGCATTATTTATGATTTTTCACTTATCAACGGAACTATCACGGGGACGTTAGAGTATACAAATCCATAACGAAAAGTATAAATATTAATAGCAACATAAATATTGAAGCAGCTAACGTGTCCGTTGTCTTGTGCGTTTCAATGGAGCTACATGTACTTGAAAATATTCCCAACAAGAAAAGATAATTAATACAAATATTAATAAGAACATAAATATTGAAGCAGCTAACGTATCCGTTGTCTTGTGCGTTTCGATGGAGCTACATGTACTTGAACATATTCCCAACAAGAAAAGATAATTAATACAAATATTAATAGAAATATAAATATTGAAGCATCTAACGTATCCGTTGTCTTGTGCGTTTCAATGCAGCTACATGTACTTGAAAATATTCCCAACAAGAAAAGATATTTACAAAGGAGTTTGAGTTATCAATGAAATTTGATGCTGCATTAGGCAACCTTGATTATTCAGGATATCATCACGCGCAGTTTTTTTAGAACGAGGACATTTTGTTACTTGGAAGCCTCCACGTATCTTTATTCATTGTGCTATGTAGTGACTAAGGAAATGGATCATAAAAAATGGGAGTTTCAAAGATCAAAAATACAAAGTGATACTGGAGCGTCATTCAGTGTCAACGTGTGGAGATTGTTATCGCGGGAAGCAGCGTGACACAAAAACGGTGGTAAATATGCACGCGGCGGAACAAGGAATACAAAAGTGTGGCAATCGTTTCACTTTTGAAACTTCATCGAGTGTTGCAAGAAACGGTAAACGATCTCGTATTTCGTAACCGTTGATCCGATTCGGCTCATTACGCGCGAGCTTCCTTCTTACGGCAGCTCTTCTTCCTGTCGTTTCCTAGATAACAATGAAGCATAATTCGCGATCCATTGGAGCTCAGCTTCTCCTCTTACGATCGGCGATAATAAAAACGGCATTGTTTTCACCTTGTCATGTTCAATTCGCTCTTTCTTTGTTCACTAATTACGTAAGGTACGATAACAATCACTTTCCACAACGTCGTTTGCAACGACACGAAAAATAATGCCATATGGTCCAATAACTTTGACCACCTTCAATATTTCCGTTATTTGAAACATTATGAGAAAATGGTACACACAAAACTTGCATATTGAAGGGGGAGAATTTTGTAGCTACATGAAAATTATACAGTGTGGTTTAATAAATTTTACCACCTTGAATATTTTTGTTATTTGTAATAATATGGAAGAATGATACAAACAAAACTTAGATATTTAAGGGGGTGAATTTTGTAGTGACATGAAAAATTATAAAAATACACCTTGAATATTTTTGTTATTTGTAGTAATATGAAAAATGGTACACAAAACTTGGATATTTAAGGGGGAGAATTTTGTAGCGACATGAAAAATTATAAAAATACACCTTGAATATTTTTGTTATTTGTAGTAATATGAAAAATGGTACACAAAACTTGGATATTTAAGGGGGAGAATTTTGTAGCGACATGAAAAATTATAAAAATACACCTTGAATATTTTTGTTATTTGTAGTAATATGAAAAATGGTACACAAAACTTGATATTAAAGGGTACGAATTTTGTACAGACATGAAAAATTATAAAAATACACCTTGAATATTTTTGTTATTTGTAATAATATGGAAAAATGGTACACACAAAACTTGGATATTAAAGGGGGTGAAATTTGTGGCAACATGAAAATTATACAGCGTGATTCAATAACTGTCACCACCTTGAATATTCTCGTTATTTGTAATAACATGAAAGAATGTTATACACAAAATTTGTGTAGCGTAGAGGGGGAAATGTGATGCAAACATCTTTTTATGTGGGTGAAATCGCTCAGAGATTCGAAGGTCACCATGAATTGAAATGCGTGAAGAACTGATGCCCCCCTACTTGAATATGTTGACTACATAGTGGATGAATACTAATAAAAATAATCGAACAATTGTTGTACGACCTTCAATGTGGAACCAACGTTAGAACTAAACTACGTTCATTGCTCTTTCTCGAATCTGCAGTGGCTCGCGAAAAAGCTGACGACCTGTAAATTCTATATTCTTGCGCAAACACGTATACGAAACAACACGCACATACACAATGTCCACGAGGCATGTTTTATCAAAATTATAAAAAAATGTGAACGGTGGCTTATTTTAAAACGAATTCATAACAGCGTATGAAACGCATGAATTCGATTCATTGAATTGCAATATGAATAAATGATGAAATGATACAATTCTCGTTTCTCGTTCGACATCATCTGGTCTTTATTCTTACGTAATTATTTGAGCGGATTGTTGTACCTCTGTGTTCTTCATTTTTACTAAACTGTATGGATGAGAATTAAAAATCACTTTTCTAATATTAACACTTTATCTACCGGAAGCCTATGAACAGGCTTTTCAGTGAGTGAACTGTATGGGAAAAAGCTGAATAATTTTTTTTAAACAATAATTTCGGAAGTAGATGTTACACCATCTTGATTCTAAAAATTTGTTAAACTAATGAAATAATTACTGTAATTGCTTACGCTTGAAACACCAAATTTAAAGTTAATAAAAGGTTCAATGCGTGTACTATTATTCGTGCAGAGAATTTTTTGTGACTGGTCAACTATTGGTACTTGCACTTGTGAAACTTTTCTGGAACCCTTTACGTAAATGCAATTCTAGATACGCGTAGCCAATTAAGATGCAGAGAAGTAGCGAAATACGCCCGCGCACGAGGTCTATCTCCTCTCAGCAACTGCTGTGTATTCCGAGCGAGTAATGATCGCGACCTTGAAGAATACCAATCATCCGTCTAACAACGTCGTTGGCCAACCGCTCTTCCGGTAGTCCCGTATCAATCGAATTGTAGCCGCGGCTCGTCTAATTAGTGTATCGAAACGTAGTGGCACGAAAACCCGAGGCCGCTACAGTTGTGCAAATATCATCGGATTTCGCAATGGCTACCAACACTTGGAACCGTGAAAGTTTCTGATACCGCGACTGGAAGCGAAAGAAATGGCTGTCGGTATCGGGCGACTCCGCGACCGCCGAAGAAAATACTTAATCGATCGTTAAGTAACGTTACAACGGGTTACGTGATTCGAGAATTTTTTGACAACATTTTGCGCCTCCAATGGAAAGGCTTCCGGGATCGTAGTTCGATCTTGTTGCGCTTTGTTTACAATGCGCTCGGATCTTGCTCTTTTAAGACGTTGTAATATCGGCGGATTTTTAACTTGCTACCTGCTATTAGGGTTAGAACGAAAGTAGCGTTTATAAATTTTAATTAAAACCTGAAATTCAGATGATTATTTATAGATTTATTCAATAACATATTTTCCATTCTATTGTTTTATTTTTTGCCATATTGAAGGTAAGTTCTCGTGTTGTTGAATAAACATATAAATAAATCCTTAATTTTATTATCAGATTTTTTTTTAGCAAGCAGTTTAAAGGATCAACTATTTATATGAAGAAGAAATTAAATTAAATTATTCTATAAGAATTTGAATGGATGTAACTATGGCTGGTATAAAATCGTCGAAGGCGTTCGTCTCGCAAGATTCAAATCATTCTGAACATTAAGACGCAATTTCTCGTGTTATTGAATAAACATATAAATAAATCCTTAATTTTATTTTCAGATTTGTTTTTAGCAAGCAGTTTACATGATCAACTATTTATATGTAGAAGAAATTAAATTAAAATTATTGTATAAGAATTTGAATGGATGTAACTATGGCTGGTATAAAATCGTCGAAGGCGTTCGTCTCGCAAGATTCAAATCATTCTGAACATTAAGACGCAATTTCTCGTGTTGTTGAATAAACATATAAATAAATCCTTAATTTTATTATCAGATTTTTTTTTAGCAAGCAGTTTAAAGGATCAACTATTTATATGAAGAAGAAATTAAATTAAATTATTCTATAAGAATTTGAATGGATGTAACTATGGCTGGTATAAAATCGTCGAAGGCGTTCGTCTCGCAAGATTCAAATCATTCTGAACATTAAGACGCAATTTCTCGTGTTATTGAATAAACATATAAATAAATCCTTAATTTTATTTTCAGATTTGTTTTTAGCAAGCAGTTTACATGATCAACTATTTATATGTAGAAGAAATTAAATTAAAATTATTGTATAAGAATTTGAATCGATGTAACTATGGCTGGTATGAAATCGTCGAAGGCGTTCGTCTCGCAAGATTCAAATCATTCTGAACATTAAGACGCAATTTCTCGTGTTATTGAATAAACATATAAATAAATCCTTAATTTTATTTTCAGATTTGTTTTCAGCAAGCAGTTTAAAGGATCAACTATTTGTATGTAGAAGAAATTAAATTAAATTATTGCATAAGAATTTGAATGGATGTAACTATGGCTGGTATGAAATCGTCGAAGGCGTTCGTCTCGCAAGATTCAAATCATTCTGAACATTGAGCCGCAATTTCTCGTGTTATTGAATAAACATATAAATAAATACCTTGATTTTATCTACGATTCTTAATTTGAAAACGCTGCGAACTTTCTTTCCAACCCAATAGTAACAGTTGCCACAATAAGCTCTTGATCTAAGTCAGATCCTCGGGTCCGTGCTCCGACAAAGATCGTGTAGGGCTGTCTATATCGTGTTTAGTGTCATTTTAATCTGTAAAACGACTGCATCACACGTCTGAAGTGTTGCAGGAAAATGATAATTTCGCGAAAGACATCATAGACATGCAAAGAACAAAGAAGTCATAGACATGCAATGTGGCAATTAAAATAGAAATCAGCGGAGAGTAGAAACACTGTTTACAGAACATTTTAATCTCCTTTTTTGCCGAAGTAGAAAAAGGAACGGATGACAAGGTTGGCTGGTTTTGTGCCGTGCAAAATCATTAAATTAGTCAGTGTAGGAGAAGAGAGAATACAATAAGGAGACGAAGATTTGGTCAAATATTTTACATCGTACTGGAGTGCACCGTTCCAGCCTAGAACTTTCATGCCCCTATCACCTAGACACTGGTAACCGAACCGGTTGCTTTTACAGATCAACTGATCGCCGCGGCTAGACCAAATTAGCCACTCACTAGCAGGAAAGGATCAGTGAAAAAAGAGTATTCGAACTGTTGCGAGTTAAATAGGGAAAAATGAGGTACAAACTGGTTTATCGATTTTCTTCTGTAGCTACCCTTACAGATGAGGTATCGGGCCACAACTTGGCAGAAATGATTTTTCTTGATTGACTTTTACTACATTTAGACTATAAGTCTTTATAAACAGGGGCTAAATAATAATTTCTGATTCTTTTTACGAAATGTAGTAAGTGGAAGATAATATACAGTGAAACATAGTAATATTCGGAACGTTTCTAAAGAACGATTACTTTTTTAATATCAGATTAGAACAATATCAATTGAGAAGTTGAAACAATTAATGGACTATATGAAGTGAAAAAGAAATTAGTAGAAAATTGTAATTGGTAATTACAAAGAAAATAATACAAGTTGTTTGCAAATTTTTGATGTAGGCCAATATTAAAAATTTAGAAGATACGTTTTGAAAATCTGTGTCAGTTAGTATTCTGAAAATACAGGCATTGAAAGATTTCAATCTTTCCACTGTTTTATCTCGCCTACTCGGTTTTGTTATAAACACGTAAAGTCCAGTCTGGCTATCACGTTCTTCCGCAGTACTAACACCTGGACTCTGTCAACCAGACCAGCTTCACTGCCAAGTTAGTAGCATACGAGAGAAATGACCAGTTGGTGAAACGAGGCAAGGGTGAAGGTCGGATTAGTCACGAGCGCTGTGTCCCGCAACTTACTCCTTTACAGGTACATGCATCGACCGATCTGCATTTTAAGGACGCAGACAAGAGCGTGTGTAACGAATGAAACATTTCCAGGCGTTCGATCACTATTTCATACACGTGCCCGCCGCATTATGTTCCCGTGGAGGATGTAAAAATCACTTTGAAAAAGTCTCGCGGTATCTGTTCTTATACGACCGTTCGTGTAATCGATTTTGACCTTTCCGCGGGTGGTCGTTGAGAAATACCCTGATCTACCGAGTGTCAAAGTGTCACGAGATAGTAACAATCGGGTAAAGAGAATTCTCGTTTAAACATTAAACTGCTGCGAGAAGGAGAGGCAATAGTTGATTTAAGGTGTTAGGATAGATTAGTGCTAGTATGGATATTGAGGGAGCAGACTCGTTTCCAGGATTGCAAAGGGTAGGATGCACCTTCTCACTTCTGGATAATGCAAAGATGAGGTTTTTCAATAGTGAAAAGCGCTAGCTGAAAGATCAATCTAGGCATCATTCGCCCACAAATTTCCTATTTTTCGTTTACGAGGCATAATTTGCATTATTCTATACTATTTTCGCCTCGTAAAATCACTTTTTTAATATTTTGGGGTGATGCTGTGTGATCTCAGGCAGAGAGTTTAGTTAATTCTACTCGCTGTGTTTCTGATTAAACGTTAAATTATTTCGTGTTTACGACCTTATTATTGTGACCCAACAATATTAATACTGTACCTACAGAAACCCTATTAACAGGCTGAACCCTAACCGTATTAACAGGTTGTGCCCCAACCCTATTCAATGACTGAACTGTATGTAACAAAAAGCTGAATAATTTACTTTCAATCAATAATTTCAGAAGTAGGTGTTGAACTATATTGATTCTAAAAATTTGTTAAACTATCAACGACATTGCTGTCGCTTTTAAACAATTTATTTAGAAAATCTCAACTATTGCTCTTATATTTTTAAATTCTATTAAAAAATTGCCGGTAAGCATAGTTTTAAAATAACAATTTAGATTTTTACTTTTCTTACCCTCTACCGATTGCATTATTACTATTTTGAAAAAGTTACATCTTGTCACGTTTTCTTTATGATGGTTCTTGAAGTTGAACCCCTATCTGAATTTGTCTGATATATCCTCATTGCCTCACGTATTAATTAATCTTTTATAACGAAGAGTTAATATTACCCTAACCTCGATAACTATTAAGCAATCAAACCCAAACGATCAGTTTGATTTCAATAGCCTACGCACACAATCTTGAATTATTCATGCATACGACATACACAATACCGTTCCAATAGCTTATCGAGTAAACAGTCTTTACGAGACGTAATTTGCATTATTCGAAAGCATAAAGCTGCGCATATAGCTATTTTCGCCTCGTAAACGTAAAAATAAGACTCTAGGGCGACTTCGGTCCAGATTGATCTTTTATCTAACGCTTTTAACTAATGAAAACCCCCATGCAATTTTGGAAACGAGACTAACCCGTTCACACTGTAAACCAAGTCGGACTTCCTGACCGCGAGGTCGAAATTAACCTCTCGCCGTATCATATTTTTCACAGTTACAGTGATTAAACTGTCTTTATCCCCAAAAAGTAGAAGAGAAAAAAAATTTATATTTTCGTATAGCTGCATTTATGTTAATGCTTAAATATTAATTACAAACGAATCAAATTTTATTTCATTTAAAAAGAAAAGCGTAACATTCATATTTGTTAGACTTCGTTTAAAATCTTCATCACGAGCGTGACTCGTTAAAAAATGCGGCAAGGGGTTAAATAAATACTGTCTGTATATATATGCTACAAAATAGTGGCAGGATTCTTTCGCTTTGTGTTCCACAAAGAATTTTTCTGATTCGCAAACTGCTATATGAATAATTTATCAGATGCCTCCAAATAGTGCAAAATTATGAATAAATGAAGAGTTGAATAACAAGTATTTTATGTATAGTTTGCTGTTTTCCCCTATCATTCTACTAGCTAAAAACATCGCGACTGTTGAACCGGTTATACGGCCATCGGTAAAAATGTCTTCACGGCCTTGATGTCAAACGTTATCACAAGCCAGACCTACTCAGGGCGCTATCAAAATACTTGGACGATCTTCCATGACTTCTGAACCTGTGAACTGCCAATACGAGCACTCGAGAGACTTTCGCAATAAATTGGAAGTCGAAGATCGCGCAGACACTTGTTGCATGAGGAAAATGTTACTTCTTCATCGGTTTCAACTTGTTACTTCTTAATCGGTTTCAACTTGTTTCTTCTCAATCGGTTTCAACTTGTTTCTTCTCAATCGGTTTCAACTTGTTACTTCTTAATCGGTTTCAACTTGTTACTCCTCAATCGGTATCAACTTGTTACTCCTTAATCGGTTTCAAGTTGTTACTTCTTAATCGGTTTCAACTTGTTACTTCATAATCGGTATCAACTTGTTCTTTCTTAATCGGTATCAACTTGTTCCTTCTTAATCGGTTTCAACTTGTTACTTCTTAATCGGTTTCAACTTGTTCCTTCTTAATCGGTATCAACTTGTTACTTCTTAATCGATTTCAACTTGTTACTTCATAATCGGTATCAACTTGTTCTTTCTTAATCGGTATCAACTTGTTCCTTCTTAATCGGTTTCAACTTGTTACTATTTAATCGGTTTCAACTTGTTCCCTCTTAATCGGTTTCAACTTGTTACTCCTCAATCGGTATCAACTTGTTCCTTCTTAATTGGTTTCAACTTGTTACTCCTTAATCGGTTTCAACTTGTTACTTCTTAATCGGTTTCAACTTGTTACTTCTTAATCGGTTTCAACTTGTTTCTTCTTAATCGGTTTCAACTTGTTACTTCTTAATCGGTTTCAACTTGTTACTTCTTAATCGGTTTCAACTTGTTACTTCTTAATCGGTTTCAACTTGTTACTTCTTAATCGGTATCAACTTGTTACTCCTTAATCGGTTTCAACTTGTTACTTCTTAATCGGTTTCAACTTGTTACTCCTTAATCGGTTTCAACTTGTTCCTTCTTAATCGGTTTCAACTTGTTACTTCATAATCGGTTTCAACTTGTTCTTTCTTAATCGGTATCAACTTGTTACTTCTTAATCGGTTTCAACTTGTTACTTCTTAATCGGTTTCAACTTGTATTACCTCATAGTTGGGGGACAAGCGCGTCGGGCAGGTCAATGTTCATATCTTAGTGCTTCCACTGTGCAACATCCGAGTAGGTCGAGATATAAATTTCTAGGCAAAATACTTGTGCAATTCCATATGCGAATAATGTAGATCGAATACTACACTTTTTGCCGAGTTTTTTTCCACTGTAAACATTCTTGGACTAGCAACTGACTCCCTACAATTAATAGAAACAGGAATTTATAACGACATGAAAATATTTATAACAAATACGGAGTCATTAGATTTTGTGCAGATCAACGTATCAAAAATATTGTATAAAAAGTAATTATTTTTCAAGTAATTACAGAATGGATAATGTCAGTATTCTACATTTATTTATTACCTACGCCACGGTCGCAGTCTTACGTAGTTCTCCAGCAAATCTTCTATTTAGGTAGAGGCAGCACTTTCAGCTATGTTGGTATTTCAGTCCACGATATTGAATAAACTTTCGAAAATTTGTTAAATCGGATTGAGATAAAACTTTGCACATAGGTTCATTTCGTATTAAATACATCTTCCTCAAAGCGAATTTTGACGACTCGAAAAAAATTTCTTATCGTTTTAGTGTCATTTTCTACCTTACCGGGACTACGATTAATAATAGTAATAAATCGGCTCGTTAATAAATTAATAATGACATGCTAAAAAAGAAAATACAGAAAAATTCCATTAAATTAGAATCTTTTCCCGTAGGGAAGAGAAACACTGATTTTAAAAAATCGAAGATCGGCGACGGTTGCCGATGATTGGCAGTTACACACGAATTTGAATCGCCACGGCCGAAAACACGCTAAAGTATATACTGAGTATATTATACTCATATATACCGTCAATAAACTATAACTATCAAATACCTACATGCTATTCAGTTTTATGAGAGGTACAGTAAAATCACAATACAGTAAAAAAACACGGTATAATTTCAACTGTATTTAGTGATTTGATTGACGGTACGCAGCAAGTTTTCGGCCGCGCGTCCATGTTATATGCGCTATCCTTTTCTAAATACCAGTGTTTCGATGAAATCGGGTAGCTCGAGCACCACACAGACTTTTAAAAATTTACTAGTGTACACATATGAAATATTGAAATGATAAATCGAACAAAACATTGTTCTAAAATCATGAGAACAATAATACCGGTACACTCCCGCCAATATAACTGCCACAGGCCGAGAATCGAAACACTGTTTCCAGTGATGCGATATGGGGCGCTTTTCACGCGCATACGCGAATATTCTGACGTCAGACAGCCTCAGTCAAGTACAAAAACCGGGTACCTTGGTCGTCCCGCTAATTTCGCAAAATTTATTATTTGATTAAATATTAACAATAACTTATCTGAAATTCTCGCAACCCGCTGTTCTTTTGCACCTCGCGTTGTAACGGACTCCGCTAGACGTTCCCGCTAATAATAGTCTCCCACTACTTTCACTCCAATAGTTCTACACGAACTTCAGACGTAGATACGACACTGTCACAAAAAACTGTTCCCTCAATATTGGGAAATGTTTCAGCTGCAAACCAAGGAAAAAATAAAGTCGATGCTTCATTAGATTCTTAAAAACAGCTTGAAGCACTTTATTTGGTACACCCTTTTATAAATTGCTTCATAAAAAGGATTCATTAAAATATTTTTTAAAAAGGTTAGGATTTGTGTTCACGATAAACAACGCTACCGTCGCGATTCAAAAATGCAAGAACCGTACAGCTCTCAGAATCGTTTTTATTATGTCATAATAAATTTCATTTGTAAAATACTCGAAAGGAGAGAGAGGGAGAGAGATTTCTGTTTCCACAAATCGATTTTTGACACTTTTATGTTTAAAAAAAGTGTAAGGTTATAACGCTCGTTTGTAAAATATTTTTGATGCATCTCTCATATAAAATTTCAAATAGTTCTTCATTTTTCGAAAATTATACTGTAATATTTTCTTACGTAGAATATTCCTAGCCATTTTCTGTCCTTGATATTTGTTTTGCTTTGAATATTTTAACTATATTTGATCATTTATTCGGGTACTTTCAAACACTTTCAGTTTCTACAGAGTCGGTAATCGAGAACTAAAGACAGAAAAATGCATTGGGTGATTGGTCTATTAACATACCTTGTCTGTGGCGAAACTACTATGTCGGTAAGATTATAAATTTCATTAAAATGGTAAAATTTTTTTCCGAATTGCCAAAAATCCTTCGAAAAGGAAGCTATTTGCAAAATTTCAACTCAATCAAGCTTTCGAAAATACATATGTATAGCCATGATCCTCATCTTCTGATTCGCAAAATGGATGCCATTTTATCTTCGTTCTTATTGGTTGACAACTTGTTGCTGTGTTATGATTGATTGCATTACTAGATGGTAGGAATAGAAATATGATTCTTTAGAGACAAATATTATAGAATGATTATTGCACATAAGCGCAATATATACTATAGAAGAAATTACCTACATTACTACATAGAAAATTGTGGTAGTGGATTATCTAAGGTCGACACGGATATGACCTTGATACACCTTGATATGATACATTGAGAAGAGTACTCGAAGCAGTGTGAAGTTTGGCAATTAATTTGAGTAGCGAATTTTTGGTTTAAAATATTGGCAGTATGAACAGCAATTCGCATAACTTTTAGTCATTACTAATATCCGTATAAAAACGAATGAATCTATTTGCAATGTGAATTTAAAGAATACAAATTTTTTCAGAATTGTAAACTATCAATAAAGGTCGCTACATAAACGAATCTTTCTTATTGTCATGTAATTATGACTCGTTGTAATTTGAAACGATGTCAACGATTTCGTCACTTCGTCGTAAATGTGCAACAGTGAATTACATGTTACTTCAGGTATAAATTAATGTTTTTTTTTTAGTTTCGGTAGCATACTTGTATTGTCATTATCTTGTAATATTCTTAATATTGTTTTCGAGTCGAGATCAACATAATACATGTTCGATCGAAGAACTTTTCTATCGTTGAGGAAACATTTCGGCTCTTTTATAATGACATACGTTAGTCAGTCGGTAAGCAACTTTTTAACCACGTTTCGCTGGTTAAAAAAATGGTTTTGTATTTGTTATTTCAGTGTGATGGCTTGAGGTGACAGGATCAATTGTTTCACCTGACAGAAATTTCGTTTCAACATACGGTTTCGATCTATCTTTAAGATTTATTTTCGCTTGTTTGCAATAAAGACATAACGAAGTATTTAGTCTTGAATAAAATGATGTGGAAAGGTAAATAACCTTTAAATTAAAAAGATTCTGACGTGCAACAAAACCATATATATATATATATAGTGTATGTGCATAAGATCAAGAAATGTTCTTGAATTTTAATACAAGTGTCTGATACGACTACTGGTAGTCGTGTTGACACATACACGTATTCTTAGTAATTTATTACTTCCTCTTTCTTTTTCAATGTGTCATCGAGCAAAATGTCAATTCGCAATGTTTTGTAAAGGTGCACAACGGCACTGTGACATATGTTTCATAATATCTATTTTTACAGGTGTAAAATGATAACAGAGTATTGATAAACTCATAAATACAATGTCATTCAACGACTCGATTCAAATTTATGGGATCGCACGTCCTGGAGGACTAATTATAGGATCTTCTTTAAGAAGGCATCTTTCTAATATAAGACGAATAGGACGATCGAATAATGGTAAAAATTCTCATTGTTTACATTCTTATTAACCCTTCGAGTACTTAACTCTGTCAATCTAGGTAAAAATATAATGCTACAGTAATAAAAATATTCTAATATTATTTGAACAAAACCACTATTAACTTGTTAATAGAAATACCCAGTGCTCAAGTTGAAGAGGTTTCAGCCAACGGAGAATCATTGCCAGAACCTGTGGAAACTACACATTCAGCAAGCGATGTAACCGATGGAGCGTCTTCTCCTAATCAACCGAATGTCAGTGCATCGGCGGTAAACTCAGAAGACGAGTACGTATAGTATCCTATACCAATGTTCGATATGACATGAAAAACTGTATTTAATTGCATGTACATTGCATAAATAATTTTTATTCAATATAGCAGGAGATACTGTTGGGTGTGTTTTGCGACAGATGAAGACGATGCGACTGCATCATGGGTAAAACCATGTCATTGTCGTGGTACAACTAAATGGGTTCATCAGGGTTGCATTCAGAGATGGGTTGACGAAAAACAGAAAGGACGTGCTGGCGCTAATGTAGCATGTCCGCAGTGTAACACAGAATACATCATTGTATATCCGAATATGGGTTTGTTTATTTTGTTTATTGGGCACTCTGTAACAAATGCTATTTATAATAAATGTATGGATAATATTTTAGGACCGTTGGTAGTAGTATTGGACAACATTGACGGAATCATTTTCCGAATTTGTCCATACATAGCAGCCAGTATAGTTGTCGCGTCTATGTATTGGACGGCTGTGACATATGGAGCGGTAACTGTAATGCAAGTAGTTGGATATAAAGATGGTTTAGCCATGATGGAGCAAGCTGACCCTTTAGTGTTATTAGTTGGTTTGCCAACGATCCCAATATTGTTGGTATTGGGAAAAATGCTAAGATGGGAAGATCAGGCACTGAGCCTATTCAGACGACATGCATGCAAGGTTCCTATTCTGAGGTATTTTTTGCCAAATAGGTATGTGATCATAAACGTAAATTACTTCGATCTGTAATACGTACATGGAGTTAATAATGCATATATTTAATATTTCAGTTATTCTAGTGACGATAGAGCCCAATTTGAAGAGATGCCACCAATGAATGATCCAGTATCAGCAACACGCATTCTTTGTGGAGCACTTCTACTACCCAGTATTGCCAGTATATGTGGCAAAATATTTTTCGAAAGCATACACTCCAATTTTCAAAGGACGTTACTCGTACGTGTTAAATATATATATATATATCAAATTTTGAATAACTCTTAAAAACGTCCTACGGAATTTTACAGGGTGGTATAGCATTCATAACAATAAAGGGCGCATTCAAAATATATCATAAACAACAACAGTACGTGAGACAATGCCAACGGCGTATAATGGACTATACAGATGACAATATCGCACTATACAGAAGACAACAAAATTCTGACACGAATCAAACAAGTTAAATATAAAAGTCCGTGTGCTATTCTTAAAACACTGTACTTCCTCAGATTTAGAGGAATTCAACTTCTTAGTGTACTTTTATTATACAGACAAATGTCCAATGCTTAACTTTTATGTAACAATGTAAGTTTATGGGTACTATGATCAGATTTAACAAATACGTAAGATATACATAGTATATGTATATATATGTGTGTGTGTATATATACATACATATATAGATTATGTATACATATATAAGGATGGGAAATTGTCATTATATACATAATTCTGATTAGTAAATTATTATAATATATGTCTGGCATAAAACAATTAACTGTAAGAAATGTTATATCTCTTAAACGTGTTAGTAGAACAACAATGATGTCTGTTCATCCTTCCTTGAATAGTAAATAAGTCGTATAAATTAATCTATGCGGACGATGGTTTTTTAGTGCAATTTCTTTAGTACTTCAAATTAACTTTTTCGCTGCGACGTTTTTTGTAATTAAGGGCGTTTATGGTTAACAGCGAAACGATTAATAGCTAAGAAAATGACGAAATATTGTTTACTATATTAAAACTTTAATTTATTAGTAACGAAACTGTATATTTTTCTGAAATCTGGAATTTGCATGTATCCTTTGTACCGCAAAAATAGCTGAACCTAAATGTAGAGATTGTCTGTAATTTGCCAGACGTGAGAAAGAGAGCATATTCTTTGTAGAAGTTCATTTTTGTTATGGATAAGTTTTGGAATAGATAACAAATTATATAATATATCCAATAAAAAATTTTATAAACGCAGCATTATCTTATGTAGATGCTTTATTTTCTGTAGATAATAAGAAATTAGTAAAGATCAATTCGAATCAATAAACTGTGTTACTTTTGCAAACATAAACAAATACGACACTGCTATTAATATCGATCAGTTTACTTAAGTTTGTGGTATTCACAGTCACTATTCCCAAAAATGTTCCTCAACAACAAAAAATCACGGTACAATAGAAAAACGCAGGTACTAAAGGAATTTCTCAAAAAGGAATTCTATAGTATACAAATATATTTATTATTAATATATTATTTTCTCGGTGATGTAAGTTTTGAATAAATTAAGTACAATCTTCGTTTGAAAAATACTTTGCCTCGTTATTTTTAAACATTGTAAGTGTTTTTTTTCACATGTATACCACATAGATAATTAAATTTAAAAAAAGTTATAATTTTTACATTGTACAAACACATACGTATCTTGCTATACTTAAAATAACTACCTTTATACAAACAGAATTGTTATTTCTTTTCTATAACTAGCAGATACTCATTTATCACGCTTTACACATCAATTGTACGTACTATAATACATTCTTTGTTTACATCCTACTCTCGTACGCGCCAAGGAAATAGTAAATTTAAAATAATGATTTATATGTAACATTTTTAATAACTGTTAAACCAATAAAAATACAAAACAAAATGCATGTGTTTCATAAAAAGAGAAAACAATTTTTGGAACGTTACAAAGTATCAGTGATAATAAATAAAACTGAATACAATATTATAAAATGTAAAACAATTTCTATCGTATGAAACTTATGTTGTACTTTCCATTTATAACAAGCTCCTTATTAAAAATAAACAGTAAGAATATATATAATTCAATTAGAAATTAAATAATCATAAAAGCTCCTGGTACAATTAAAATTGCTCTTCAATTGTAAATGAATGCTGGAAAATGTACATATTTTTAACAAATTGAACAAAGGACGTGTTTTGATGTTTCACGTCACATTAAAGGCGGCCCTGTGTACATAATACTTTCGGAGTCAAAATTTGGTGGTCCTTCAAATGCAAGTAATTTAACTTCTTCAATTACATCTGGCAAGTCCATGCAAGATGTAGAACTAACAGTTTTGAAGAATGTGCATGGTCTTGGACCATTTCCAGAATCGTCTTCATCGTAAGGTGGACTAAGTATATCTAAAAATGCAGCAGGACCTTCGACGCATGAAATTTCGTGCAAATTCTTATCCCTGGGTGTAAGAACACAAGCAGGTGAATTACTGTGCAAAGATATTGGTCGGTGTCTAAATGCATCTTTCTCTTTATTTAATTTGATTATGTGATCGTCGTTTTTCAAAGTATAACTGTTCACTTGAACTGCACCGCTAATTACCTGCATATACATTATAATTAAAGGATACATTAGTCAAGTCAGCACATATTTATATACAGGGTATATACAAGGTAACTAAGGACTAGGTAGGACAATTTGGAGAGAGAGGACTACAATAATAACATAACTATTGAAAAGAGAATACTAGCACTTTTGGCAACTAGAAAACTCCATCTTTGTGGGTGTCGCAAAAGCAGCTAGAGAGAAAGTGGAGTTAGGGCAGTCTTCACCTTTGACAACAATGTTACAAAATAATGAACAGGAAAAGAAGAAACAAAGTAAAAGAGTGGCCAGTCCACAGGAGACATCAGGATTTTTACAAGTTAGCTGGGTCACCCTGTATATTTATATCCGAAGAAAGATAACATTTCATGTACATACCTTTAAAAAGCCATGCATTCCAGGGTGATCGTGCATGGGCATTGTAACTCCATGTTTCAATATAAAAATTGAAATGGTCAAATCTTTGTTTTCAAATATATCAATAACACACATTGGTGCGGATTGTATTTGTATAAAATCAAGAACTTGTTTGTTTAAATTAACATCCTCAGCTGTGATTTTGTTCATTAAATTCCATAATTTATCAAAATTCTTTTGGCAAAGTTTGAATCCGACGTTTCTCCGTCCATCGAATGTTTTCAATGCTTGTTTCCATAAAATTTCGATCGCCGATGCCATGTTTCGAGTTCGTATCACTATACTTCTAAAAAACACCTTGTAAAAACCACATTGTTATTTCAATAATTTGCTGGTCAAATATATTCAAATAACTGGTAACGAATAAAACGTAATTTACGAACTACCGCTACGTAACCTTGATTATTATAATACGGAATTCTTAATTATCGTATTAAAGGAAAATCGAAATGATTTTTATAATTACAATTGTATTAAAAGTTTTAATAAGTACCGTTCAATTATTCTGGACAAATACGATTCGCATTCAATGTTCTCCACCAAAATTTCATTGAACTAGTGTTCTAAGTAGAAACGAACAAAATTGTCACGTTTAGAGGTTAAACAAGACGTAAACTTCATTGTTGTTACGCACAACAATTCCAGGAGTGATATTATTTTTAAATAACAATAAACGTTATTGATATATATATATTTCCAGTCTTTTATGTACTTAATGTTTGGTCCTTGCTAATATCTCACTTAATATCTGCTTGACTACTCCATGCTAAACATGGCTGTGTGATTAGATATCAACACAAGTCATGATATGTAAACATAAACAAAAATTTGAATGTTTAAAGTCAATGCTACGTAAGTAAACATTACGGATTTGATGATAATACTTTTCTGTATATTCAAAAGCATTTAAACAGAAAAGAAAACAATCGTTTCCATATAATTCCAATACATTATTATAAATATTGAAAATGCGTATATCTACGTTGTACATATATGTATGTATATATATGTCTGCATTATTCAATTGGATAAATGCTGTCCAATATTATACATTTATGTATATATACATATACATGTGCATATATGAATACGCTGAATATTTACAGAAAAATGTATTCCGACCAATACTGCCATGTTTTGCAGTGTATTTAATTTTCTAAACAATTTTTAATTTTTTAAATACGCAATACTAAAAATCGCATGATAATACGTAAAAAAAATGTTTATAAATAGTGGATTATTCGTTATGTACTTGAATATTATCCTTAGCGACGTGAATGTATTTGGTTCTGTGAATTTAGATTAATGTTTCAAGAAATAGAGTGCCCTCTGCCGTAAATGTCGGTAATTTAGTACTGAGATGAGCTTTATATTTATTTACTATCCGAAGCAAACTTTCCTGGAATATAATTCATTAGTGGAAAGTGTATCAGTTTTTTCGTACTATAATAATTGATTATTCAGCTGAGGTAAGAAAATTGAAACATCGTAATACCGTTCTCTTGAATGTCACCGAACATTCGTAAAAGGTGTCATGTTAAACAATATTTAGAAGTTTGCAAACAGTTTCCCTAATGCTTAACGAATACACGAAGAAATAATTTCGATCTGGCTTCGATTTCTCTTCTAATTTCTCTTTAATTATTTCTCACATTGGGACCTCATTTGCTTTTGTTTATAAATAGACTTCTCAAAGTAGACGCAATTATAGTTCAGCAACTTATTCTGATGTTATTATGAAAGTATTTTCAGTATATTTTACTAGCGGTTTCGATAAAATCTTCAAGATTATGAAAATTCAGACGATTTTAATAGAAAAATAGTGGTGTACAATGTCAGATATAAATTTCTTAGCTATTGATTAATTTATATCACTTTGAATATTAATCGACCGATATCTAATTTTGAACAGCTATGTCCAATGAAGAGCGTTTAAAGAAGCTTTTATCAGATTTAGGCAAAGCTACATTACGCGGAGTTCGCAAATGTCCAAAATGTGGTACCTACAATGGATCTCGTGGTTTGTGCTGCAAAAATAAATACTGCGATGCGGTATTTAAAGAACCTGGCGAGAAAAGAAAATTATCTACCGAAGCATGTAAGCTTATTACAGGCACAACTGCGCAAGTCTTCTCGGTTCGAGTGCGTGATAAAGGTCCTGATTACCGTGGATTTGTTCAACTTCCATTGATAAATGCAACCATTTCTAATGAAATGACAACGCTTATCTCACAGTCTACAGCATTATGTTTTGTAGATAGTTGTGAACGAAGTTTTGATACTAGTGTCCTTAAATGTCATGTAAGTACAATAAAATATGCTTCTGATTGCTTCCACATTAAAATAATGAAATGCATTTTATTACAGGAAAAGAATTCGTCTGATATGCCTGTTTCTACGTGTCAACATATACAAGCAGCTTTAAGATGTTATGCAGAAGCACAACCGTTAACGTTAAGAAATTCTATTTTGTCAACATTGAATGTGAACAACGAGATGAAACAAGAAATATGGTTACTGGCTACAGAAACATCGGGGCCCCTAGTGCAACGTGTTTCTAAAAATATTATGGCTGTGAAATGTAAAGCCTCACCGAAACATCCATTGGGTTACCTTCATTTTTCTCTGTTTGTTACAAAGTTGAAAGATAGAATCGAACATCGTTACTTCTGTTCTTGCTCTGCTTTTAAGGTAAGTAGGAGGATCGAGCAGAGTTGCACTATAGTTTAAAGCACAAGTACATATGTATATTACTATTTATGTTAAAATTTATAGGGTGTAGCGAAAACTGCTGGAGAGAAAGTAGAGTTAGGACAGTCTTCGCAGAATAAACGTTGTGTACATTTTTATGCATGCATTTGTGCATTTGCTAGCGACGAGAAGTTATCAGAAGAGTTTAGTTATTATATCAATTTAGACCAGACTGACTTAAGTATACCAAAACCTTTGACAACAATGTTGCAGAATAATGAACAGGAGAAGATAGTTGGCATTGGTAAGAAGATTGGATTTCATTAATTTGTGAATGTAATAGAAAACGTTTATCCAATGTTTAAAACTACAGATCTTGATGGATTAACTACTGACGACACAGACACGCATCTTCTAATATTTCGAGATGATACTTTAACAGTGCAGAGTTTAGATGGAAATAGATTGGACTTGGATTCAATGAACTTGGACTCCACAATATTACCGCATAGTATTGTTGAAAATATTGAAGTAGAATGTGATCGTACCTTATTGGAAGATAGTAATATGATATCACAGGTAAAAATTTTATACGTGAATAAACGAGAGTGATGTCGTTTAAATAGTGAAATTGTAAAATTACTTTTGGTATAACGCAGGTACACAATTTAGAAGTGATTAATCAAAACAACATGCAACTCGGAGGAAGCACGGTAAAAATATTAGAGAATCAAACAGCTATTGACTCGAAATATAATGTACTTAATAACAGTCAGTATATCTTAAACGATAATAACATTAAAATACTAAATACTGGAACTTTAAAGGTTCTTGACACAAATACAATTTTGGATGTGAATAATATGAAATTAATCGATACTAATACTGTTCCTAACACGACTGGTATGAAAGTATTAAACAAGAATGTATTAATACAGTATGACACTGGAAGTATATCGAATACAGAGAGCAGTAACATACAGCAACCTATTTCAACGAAGCGCAAGAGAGATGACAAACCTACGAGCACAAATACCACCAGCTTAAATAACCTGAACTCTATAGAACCTCGAAAAGCAAAGACAAAATTACAAATTGTTAAAAAATATCAGAATCCCTGCGAGGATTTAGACGAAGCTAACATAAACTTGCCTTTCATGAAATGGCTGGCATCTATAACCGAAAGAATAAATCAAACAATGCACTTTCAGTTCGATGGGAAACCTGATCCTTTAGTATTTCATGTACCACAAATATTTTTCGATTGTTTACGCGAAAGGATATCTTGCGGCGGTAAGAAGAAACGTTTACCAAATTCAACGACTGCGTTTGTTAGAAAAGATGGGGTACCGTTGGGTACATTTACGAAGTATACTTGGCATATAACTAACATTCTACATGTCAAAAGTATTTTCGAAACGCCACTCATACCTTTAGAAATAACAAGAAGTTTTGTACAAAACGCAGATGGTACATATGAGTTATATAAACGAGAGGAAACGGAAATAGATCGGTACAAAAAAACCAATAATAATGCACTGATTAAGCCATTAGAATTAAAAACGTATTTGAAAGTTGGTAAGAATTGCTTATCTTCAACGGAATTTAATCCTTTGCACTCGGAGCTATTTTAACTTGAAAATTGAACATTTTTGAAAATTAAACATTATCAAAATCGATATATCTTACATAATACTTAAATGTTTAATAATTGATTATAGTTTGAATAATGACACGGTAATTTTTAGTGGCGACTCTGAGTCACCACTCGAGTGCTAAGGGTTAATAAATGAGTAAATTTGAATATCTACATATTAATAAAAATAACAAATTTGTTATTCGATTTTCAGGAAATACTTCTCCTAATCAAGTTGAACCAACGCCATTTTTGATAGAGTGGATACCAGATATCTTACCAATATCAAAAATTGGTGAGCTCAGAATTAGATTTGAATTTGGTCATGTAAAAAATGAAACAAATCACAGATGGAGGAAAATAGCCTTATTGTAAAAATATGAATTGAATAAGTTTATAATTAATTGTCTTTGTATTATCAAATTATTAATTTCCTATTATTAACAATTGTATAGATTGTTTTGAGAACATTTAATCTTTTTAAATGACAAAAAGTAACAGTGAGTATGAAATACATTCTCATATGTTGCGTCTCATACTGAAGAATTCAGTACATATGTGTCCGTTGTAAAGACAACAGAAGAGATACCTTAAATTTTAAAAAAAGTATATGTCTGAAAAGTACACATATTGCTTTTATTTGAAAACAATTATTAAATTGTTTTCGAAGAATTAAAGACTGACCTAATTTTATGGTATATTCTTGTTTTCGTAAAAAAAAGAAGATAAAAAAGAAAATGATTTCTCTTTAGTATAAATATTATCTCGTTACAATATACATGTCCATATTCATTAATAACGATCGAACCTTTTTTAAAATTAATTTATTGAATATGTATGTATTGAGGATTATGTTAATATTGTACTAAATTAAATTATTATTGTATAAGTATGTAATATATTGTAAATATGCATATTTTAAATTGGATGTGATAATGTAGAATTCAAAGCAAATTTACATTATGCAATGAAAATTTATTTGTTTGAAAAATCTTACAATAAATTATATATCTAAACAAATTATCCTAATTCTTTTATGAACACATTGAAACGTTTCAAGCTTTTGAAAAATTGTTATCATTATCCGACTCCTCATTCGCGCCCTAATTTTAAATAAGTCGATCAATTATTGTAATATCTTGTACGATTTGTTATTTGTCGATTTATTCAATTTCTTATATAGACATAATTATTACGATTTTTGCATGTTTCGTAAGAAGAAAACGTTCTATTGTATTACGGGAGTATTTATGAAGTTTTTTGTCTGAAATCGTATATATCGTAACATCGATGGTGTTCATAACCTCCATGTTCAGACATGCTATTATATAAAATGAGTATGTATCAAGAAATAAGTTATCTGAACGAAGTACAACTTTTTCCGAGAAATTCTGATTTATCGAGTGGGTTGTGACTAACTTTGAGTCCTAATAGTATTATTAATAATTGCTCGATGCAGTGTTTTGAGTTAAGTTTCGAACGGAAGCGGTGCCCTTCCGGAAGCCGTCTCTGACGTAAAGAGCTAGAGAAGCGTACACTTCCATTTTCTCGACCCTCTCGGTGAACAGAGAGCACGTGTTTGCTCGCCGGTCGTGTTCAATTCATTTGATCGTATAAAACTTTCCGTCATATTTGTAATCCGCTCGAGCGAGGTGACCAGCTTGTTGAAGTTTCTGATCCTCGCAGAGACAGGTTAACATGAATCCCGAAAAGCTGAAGAAGCTTCAAGCCCAAGTACGAATCGGCGGTAAGGGAACACCCCGACGCAAGAAGAAGGTACGTAGATATATTTCGAACGAACAACTAACACGAATATACCGAATTCACATTAATTTCGTTGGCCCGTCAGTTTTCGAGTCCACAGAAGCGGAAGTTTCGAATGTCATTCGAATGACCCGTGATTTTCTTTATTTCCGACGACGGATCCTTGATTCTCGATCGCCAATTACCGTTCTTCTGTGACATCAAAATTTTGTTGTACTTTACGAGACATTATTGTTTGTAAATTATTCGAAAAACGTTCTACGTTCGTGACAATCACGTTACTGCTTTTCTGACCACCGTCTTTCATTTTTTATATGTCATTTACATTTACTACGTAGTTAGCTATATTGTCTCCTCGTGTATGAAATTTGGAATTTTTTAATTTTTTGAAACGATTGTTGGGATGTTTATGATCGTTACAAAGATCGATTTTTCATATATTTTGAGGAAGTCGTCGGTCAAAGAATGTTCGTTTGCGGGGAAAATTCTTCTTATTTTTTTAATTTTATTATTCAATTTGATTTTAGGTCGTTCATGCTACTACAGCTACAGATGACAAGAAATTACAAAGTTGCTTGAAGAAACTGTCTGTAAACACAGTGCCCGGTATCGAGGAGGTTAACATGATCAAGGATGATGGTACTGTCATCCATTTTAATAATCCAAAAGCACAGGCTAGTCTGTCCGCCAACACATTCGCCATTACTGGTCATGGCGATATCAAACAGATTACCGACATGCTGCCAGGAATTATAAGCCAGTTGGGACCTGAAGGAGTTACACAATTGAAACGATTAGCAAGTACAGTGTCCGGTAGTACGGTTGGTAAAGCCACATTGGAAGAAGATGACGAGGTGCCAGACTTGGTAGAGAATTTTGACGAAGCAAGTAAAGAAGAGGTAATAATCAAGTTTAGCCAGCCATCATTTTATGTGTTTCATATTTGAAGTCACATATATAGTGGGTGTACAAAGTGTTTGTACACCTTTGTATAAATTGAATAACTTTTTTATAATTAATTATACAAAATCAGGTTGTTTGATACAATTATAAAAATGTTATTCCATTTTAAAAAGTGTACGAACACTTTGTACAGCCACTGTATATAGTGACTTTCACTAATATTTGTACACTATTAAAAAGATGATAACTTTTTAAATATTGGACCATACGATTTGAATTTTCTAGAGACATTGAAAGAAGTTGGTTTGCTACGTAATGTGACAAAATTTTTTGAAAAAAATTGCAAGTTGGAATTGCAGAGATAATACTAAAATTTGTATTTCGCAACATTTTTATGTGGGCTTCTATGGAAAAGTTAGAAAACATGTTTCATAGATCTGTATTAAGGCGATAGACTCGTTTCCAGGATTGCAAGGATGCGGGATTCGTGTTCTCATTTCTCAATAATGCAAAAACGGGGTTTCAGTAGTAAAAAACATTAGACAAAAGATGTATCTAGGGCGATAGCGCCCTGACAAGTCCCATTGTTTCGTTTACGAGACGTAATTTATATTATTTAGCAGCATGTAGCTATGAAAATAAGTTAATGTTCTAATGAGATGCAAACGTTTAAAGATGACAAAAATTGCAGTTTTTCACGATTTTCGGCCTCTAACTGCAATAAATCTAAGGATTCTTAGATCTTTCAATGTCTATTGCCGAAACTTTCAGAATACATATAATTGACACAGATCTACAAAACGTATTATTTAAATTTTCAATATACGCCCACAAAAAAAGTTGTAAAAGGCTACTTTTACTATTTTCTCTACAATTCCGACCAATTGCAATTTTTGAAAAAATTTATTTTCACATCATCTAGTAAACTAATTACTTTAGCTTCTCAAAGAACTTCAAATCGTGCAGTCCAAAATTAAAAAAGTTATCGTCATTCTGAGAGCGTCCGAATATTAATTGGAGTCACTGTATATATTACATACGAGATCAAGGGTTATAATGTTGAGGACATAGCTTTGACTTTATTTTAGTATTACCGATTGTATGCTCATTGTTTTGAAAAGATTTTTCTATTAATGGTTAACACAAATGGTTGTGTCTATCTAAAATTCTGTAAATTTATTAAGGTTGCTACAAAAAAGGAAGTGGATGAAAGCGACAAAGCGACTGGTGATAAAAAGGAGGCTGTTACGAATGAAGAAAAAAAAGAAACCCCGGTAGCTACTCCTGAAGCTTAAAGCATTCAGTACCCAAGGTAACATTTATAATACGAACCCAGTTAAATTACATTACATCATGAATAAAAAAAGAGAAATAAATTGTCTGACTTCTTCTTTCACAGCTATTTCATACAACTAACTGTTGTAATTGACAAGTTGAGATATACAAATTGCTAAAGCAATGCGTAAACAAAGTATCACACCACTATACATACGTTATAAATATTTGTCATACCCTATGATAATGCTATATGAGTAACAGGTATCGAGAAAATAAAAACAGCTGTTACAGAAATCAAAAGTTTCTATGAACAATGCTCTTTTCTTTGTTGCATTTGCGAACAATAGACTTTGCTCCGAATCGGTTGAAAAAATGATTTTACGTTTCCTGAAAATTGAAAGTGTGCGACCGTTGAACCGACCACATACAAGGTCTGGTGTTTAAATTTTAGTTATTTAAGTCGATCGTTTGTTTCGCGTGAAACGCGATATGAAGCTACAATTTTTATCCTGAACTTAATCACAGTTATATACACATCTTACTGTCACGTCGAGTTCGCATGACGTGTTCTCATTTTAAAGGTAACAAACTTAAATAAATTTATAGGAGTGTTGATTAACAAATAAAATCAATTTCCCGGCAAACGATAACAGTAATCTTCCACCTATTCGCAGCGATGTTACGTACGCGGAGAAAAATTTATATAGCATATAGAAAGAGTAAAAAGAAAAATGTGCAAAATATTGAGGCACCTCTATTTTAATTGATGGAATTCATAGTGACTACGAAGTAAGAGTAGGTTTTCGCTGCAGCTTTCCAGTACGGAAAATGAGGTGTAATATTTTGTAATGTAATCTATGGAATAAATTCATTTGCTGGAAATGCGGTTTTCTACTTAAAATCTCATGGTTTTTTCTGATACACAATTTAGTCGTAATTTGTCGATATTTATATTTTCATCTATAGAATAGATCTGTAATAACAGTGTAATTATGGAAATATACTAATAAGAGCTATCCTGTATAATAGTATCAGTGTCTCTCAGCATTTTCCATTCATATTTTCTTTTTATGTACGCATGGTTACACTAGTTTCTCCTTTGTCTGTCCGTTGTTTCATTTTTTCTTCAATTAGTAATATCTTTTCCCATAAGAGAAACGAACCGCACAGTCAAGCGGAATTAATCGATAAGATGATTGTTACAAACTTTGTGTACGTGCAATCGGAATACTGCAATCGTGAGACAAATTTAATTCTATATTTCACACAAATTCTTTTTTATATCTATCAAAGAGTGGTGGAACTAATACTACAAACTTATCCTAAGTTATAATTTCTCTGATTAAACGTTTAACTACTACTTAACGTTGTGTAAAATTATGTTATACTATGATATCAAAATATACGAAAACAATTGCAAGACAACTGTGCCGTAATTGGTCAGACGTAGCGAGGCCTTTATCCACTTGAACCCATTTAAGCGTTAGGTGGACTAAGACCTCATCAACTTTAGACCCACGAGTAGAGCTGGTGTTCTCGAGTTCTCTGTTTCCCAAGAGCAAGGTAAACATTCGAATTTAGTCAATAGGTGTTTCAAATATTTCCTGATATTTACCCGCCGTTCATCACTGTTAATTATGTCATTCAGTAATACATATATATTATAAATTGATCGTACATATATTATACCAATCGGAACTCTGCAAACAATGGCGAGTAGATAACAGGAAAGATTAGGTTTGACCTCCTATGAACTATTAATACTTAAGCTTTTAGTTCTGTTTTCAAGGATGTATGCAATTGTTTATTACACAACGATATAATATTGTTTAACAATATAACTCGTCCAAATAAGTATTATATATACTTAGGTGCAATTAATCTGAGACTCTAATGAAGTGAGAGAGAACGTATGGTATATGTGTGTGTGTCTATATAAAAATTGCAATAAAGACGGGAATAAAAATTGCCACTGATATTTTCTTATTATTCAGTGGGATAGAAATAAATTTACTTAAAAGATATGATATAAGTTACATCGTATAAACCTTATCCTGGAAAATAGATATGCAAATAACAGATATGTGAAAGCGATATAAGATTTTAATAGATTTTAATCAAAAAGGGAGGCAAATCAATTTTACTTTCTTAGTAACTAGAAAGACAGTAAAGCTTAAGAATATCGTAATGATGTTTTTAATGTAACAAGGTCAGTAAGGAATGAAATCAATGTTTCTTTTATTCCTGCTTCCCACAGTCAATGCAGAACATTTTTAGTTCGTATAAAAACTGTAACATACTGTAATAATCCGTCACTGAGTCGACAACGTCACGGATGATTTTGTACATTTGAACATTTTGTGACACTCGCGTTAAGCATGCGGTGTTGTTAAAAGTTCGATAACGTCGTTACGGCACGCGGCCTCGTTAGCGAACATTTTTCTTTCTAAAGCTTCGTAAACTTTACATCTCGTCGCTGAAAAACTTGGATCGTTTTTTCCCCGGATTACCGCGCGTTTTCGCCGCGAACTTTTTTCGTTTTACTTATTCCGCGCGCTCTGTTTGCCAATGAAACGAACTGCAGTTAGATAAGGATAAGGAGAAGGCGACGGTGACGGGTGCTTCGTCTTCCTTGATTATTCGTTTAGTTTACTTTATCCCGGCAGCGTTTCACGCGTTTCTTTTTCCCTGGATAATATGACGTTGTTTCAGAAACTTGCTCTTCACTCAGCTCATTGTTCTCCATGTATTCGGGTCCTCTCTTCATTACTCGGGACCACTCGACAGATAAAAACACTCGTCTCAGATTTTTCATTTTACCGAGTCTCTTGCATTACTGTTCTCCCGGGAAATTATTAAATTCGTTTAACTGCGTGCACTAAATAACATTTTGGCTTCTTGCTGTTTCTAATGTGCAACCAGACTGCGGATCTTGTTGCAATTTTTAATTTTCAAGAAAGTGGGAACAAATGAAATCTTATTTTCAGTGGCAGTAGCCTTTATATTCTATTATTAAATTATGTGGAATTTTATATTGTATAAATGCGTATAGATCCGCAGTCTGATGCCAACCGGTTCTGATAACGTGCTGATAAGGTCTTGTGATCACCGAATAGCTGCCATAAGGTTTAAGGATTTAGTGTTCCAAGGCCAAATATAATTCGGTACAATCTATTATCATTATTGGGTTGGCAAGAAAGTAATTTCGATATTTTAAAGTGAACTTTAATGAATAAAACATTTTCTTATTTATTCTTTTTGGCAAAACATTGTCGAACTAAAAGGAAAATATTTTATTCGTCAAAGTTCGTTGCTTGAATAGAAAAATTACTTTCTTGCCAACCTAAATTATCATGCATTATGTAGATCTGCATGCATTTATGGTAAATTTACGAAATATAAGGCAATGCTTGTACGAATAAAGGGCAAGAGTATGTTGTATGAAGAGTATGCTGTTGAAATAAGAATTTACGTAAAATTCTCGGTAGAAAATTGAATCTTTTTTTCCAGTGATAGGCATGATTTATAAATACAATTTTAAAGAAGTCGCATGTATGATTAAAATGTTTGTCGGCGTATGAAGTGATACGGAGACCGTGCATAGAAAGAGAAAAATGACTATACACTATGTACTATGGACACTACGTAGAGGAGACAGTGTGAGTGGATGTCAGTGGAAAGCAATATTGTAAAAGCCGACAGAGACATTGCATTTTCTCTTTTGTTTCGCACGTACACGGCTCTCCCAACTGGCTCGAGTAGATAGTTGGGGTACGTGCAGCCTCAACGCGCATAAATTTTCAAAAAGTTTGTTGCACAAAAGTCTCGTGGCACGTAGACACGGGACACAACTCTGCTACTTGATGTTTAGTCGCGCCGGGAAATGAAACGTGAGCGCATACCACTTTTATTAAGCGTTAGAAATTTACAATTAGCTCCGCGGGATTTCTAAAAGATTCAAAGAAATTGCAACACAATTTTCTCATGCAATGTCTAGAATTTCTAGAAGGATATATAATAAATCAATATTTACCTGCATCCGAGAGCAAATTATCGACTACAATGTTGGCTTCCCTAAAAAATTTTGCATTTAATAAATTTAGCTAAATTCGCGATTTTTTGTTTCGTAATTATTTTATTGTATCATTATATAATCTCATTCAGTCACCAATTCCTTTTGAGGTGTATGTCATTAGAAAGCTCTGAATTTTGCGATTAATATGATATAAAATATTTGTTCTTAAAAAATATTTATAAATGACTTTGAGAAAATGTGGTGGTCGCAAACTTAGTTGCCAACTTAACATCTAGTGTAGAATTTTTAGAAACAAATCTAAAAATTAAATGTAAATCAACGACGTATTAGAGAATTGAGTAACAGAAGTATAAAGTAAGAACGGTGGGAATATTAATTAAAACAACAAACGCACATGATATTGTTATTCTCAATACATCGAAATTATCAAGAAGTATTACATTTTTATCAATCCCTCGTTTTTAGTTACTTTATATAAAAATTTCGAAAAATCGCTGGTGGTGGCGATTAATATGATATAAAATATTTGTTCTCAAAAAATATTTATAAATGACTTTGAGAAAATGTGGTGGTCGAAAACTTAGTTGCCAACCTAACATCTAGTAAATAATTTTTAGAAACAAATCAAAAAATTAAATGTAAATCAACGACGTATCAGAGAATTGAGTAACAGAAGTATAAAGGAAGAACGGTGAGAATATTAATTAAAACAACAAACGCACATGATATTGTTATTGTCAATACATCGAAATGATTAAAAGAAGTATTACACTTTTATCTATCCCTCGTTATTTTATATAAAAATTTCGAAAAATCACTGCTGATAAATCTTCACGTTTCATATTTTATTTCATTGAACAAACAGCTCCGATTTTCGGTTAGTTAACGTGCTAGAGAAAACGTATGGAAATTGATCGAAATTATTATTATATCGCAAACACGACAATCGAGCGCGGAACAATGTTTACAACATGCATTTCACTAACCAGACCTCAACAGTCAATCAAAATGTTTGAATCATAGCCGCAATTTGTCGCATGCAGTTACCCACAACATTGCGTTTGCTCTCGGAATACCTCGTGTGCACTCTTTTGATGTATTATGGCTCCACGTGTATAGTACCGTTCAACCATTTTACTTTCTTCGTTGCAATGCCATGAGGGTAGTAAAAATTCAGCTTTCAGCTTCGGACGGAATAAAATCCTATGTAATTCGCGTAACATTTCTTCTCAACGTGTATACACGTTTCGAGATGGGTTTTTTACACTGTAGTGCACGGATTGGAGCTATGGCATCCATGAAAAAATTTTTCTTTCATTACCTTAGTCCAATTCTTGATTGTGCTTCTCTTATTCGAAAAGAATTGTATTCACAGTGAGCAATCAAATTGTTAGAGCCACGTATATGGTTCTTCCTTTGTTTATTCAATTGTCTTATTTCTTAGTTAAAAACAAATCTAAGTTCACGAATATGAATTACAACAAAGTTTGAGACCTATGTTTAATGTAATCAGAATTGTTTAAAATAAGTAATAGTCTGGAACTGTCTATTGAAGTAAATTTTCAATAAAACATTTGAAATAGTAGGGAATTGTGGGCAACAAAATTGAAAAATAATTCGGAGTGTAAATTATTTGGCTCGGGGATTAAATATATGGTACTACGATTTTAATAATTTGGTTACGATTTTAACAGTGGAGGGTTAATAATAAATGGTTAACATCTTCGTAGCTTTATCTGTTTCTGTATTTATACTTTCGATTCATTGAAAATACTGCGACGAAGAAGTTCCTTGAGAATTCGATTCTCATTTGAAAATCGTCGTGTACTGCAAACACCCAAAGGTCCGTGGTCTAATAATATGTAATCAGCGTCAGATATTACTGAAGAGACTGACAAGGAAATATTACGTGGACGAGTAATGAGAGGGGAGCAAGTAAAGTGTCGGTCAAGAACAGGGATTAGTGTTCCGTCGACAGTGAACGAGAACAAATCGGTCTGAGAGAGTCAGAATACACAGGGTGGATCTTATTTTTCGACCATCGAATTTTTTCGGGACACCCCCTAGGATTGTGCCACTGGACGAAAAAATGAGTGCAAAATTCGAAATTTTGCAACTAAAATTAATATAATTATATAATTTTGTAACTTGCTTTTCTCCACTGCAGTATATTACTAGTATATTTTTGTTATATATCGTTGAATTTCTCTGTTTACGCATTATAACAGTACAGAAAGAAAACGTAACATTAATTTAAAAAAAAATTCGTGATCTTGAAATCTCAAAAATTGAAAAAAATTTTTTTGCATTATATTCAATTTAATAAGCAGTACAATTTTTGTCTAAAAAATGTTTTTATATTTTTATAAGCAGCAAAGATATATAACGTATATGCACATGCTTATGCATATTACATTATTAATACGTATACAATATACATTATACATTATAAGTATAATATAGTACATAAAAATCATTACGAGTCAAATAACTTATTTCAACGAAATTTTCTAAAATAATTTTAGTTTTTTGTATAAGGTATAATATAGTAAATTATACAAAAAACTAAAATTATTTTAGAAAATTTCGTTGAAATAATTTATTTGTCTCGTAATTTTTTTTTCGATACATCTGGAAATTGTTTCCTATTTCGGAAATAATTTGTAAAATATATTGTTTCTCTTCATTTTTTGATAATAACTGATTACAGTCCTGAATAAGCTAAATACCACGCTCAGCAGTGTCGTTAGCAACTTTCAGTCTCCGTCGTGTTTATCATGAAATTGGTCTACTTAATTAAAAAAATGTTCATTGATTGTTTCATTTTGAATTTGTTCTCCAGTTCTGCAGGTTTAAACATCGAGGTCCCAAGAGACTCCATACACCCAGTAACATAAGTTCATAGTGCGCCCAGTTAAGGGTAAAGGAAAAGATGTTTTCGGAGGTACATGAACAACAGGTAAATTTTTCGAAGCGAATTTCATACCGAGTGTCCGACAACTGTTGGCAGCTTTCTCCACGGGGGTGAAGCTTTTCTCAACCCCATCGAGCGGCCTGTGGACCAGCTGCCGGGGGTAAGTCCACGCGGTACGAGCGTCGAGAAACATTTACGAACCGTTCGCAGCAGGGAAAAAGAAAGTCGCAGGCTGTTCAGTCGTTACGATATTTATTTTAGAATATTCGTAGACCCTCGCATCGACCGGTTCTACACGGGCTGGTACAACGTGAGCACGAGGTCATACATAAAAAGTTTCTGCTTGTTTGTATGTACAGAGAATAATCACGATTGCGCTTCGAGAGTTACATTCACGTAAGAACGCTTGGCCGTCGCCGCTACCCGGCCGAAATAATCGGTTTAATGTTTGTTGAATTTGTTTGTTTTTCATCACGCGAGGTAGGTGTACCATTTCGATGCCCCTGCGTGTGTCCTCTGGTCACCCACCCACACATACACACGCATACACGCGCACACACACATGCACAATCCTTGTTGGCGAACACTGGAAAAACTGAAACCGCGTCTCGACATGTGCTTCCCTTTCGCGACACTCCGACGCGAACGTAACGAAGTTATCGGTATAGTATCAAAAATACACATTGACAAAATTATACCTTTGTGCCTCTTCTATTGTGTGTCGTCTGCATAGAGAACCTCGTTCGAACCTCGGGCAGAACTTCCGGATTCGCTGTCTTACCGCCGATTGGAATTGCATATCAGGAAGCGCGCTTTATTGTTTTTAAAACGAGTCTGTCGTATTGTTCGACGCTGCGATTGTCTTCCATGTTCAACACGTAGTCAAAGTTTAAACCAATCCATCGCTAATTGCTAGGAAAGTAATGTCGGCTTTTGCAGCATTTCATCAACGCGTTCGTTTTAATATTGGAATTATATTTTTTAATATTTAACCTTTCAGCTGGGGACGACGAGTTCACTCTTCATTTATGCGGATCTTGATGCGTTTATGGTTTCTGGAAATCTTTACAAAATCCTGGAGTATCAAGTTTTACAGAATTTGGCGAAACTTCCGTTTATGGTACACTTCAGAATTCCATGAAATTTTGGAAATAGGTTCTTTTTTTTATTAAAATGACGACTGCCAGAAGGATTTTTGGCGCATCGAAACAAATTTTTTTTATCATTTCAATGTCACGCTCTACCTTACCGACTTACCGATTTTCTATTTTATATTGAATATCTTCAATTAGTTGTAAAAAGGGATCATCACCAGCCTAGTTCACCTCACATCTATAAACGAATCTTCTTTAGTTTAAAGTAATACATATATAAGGTAAACTTGAAATTTTCAAAGACTACCCCTGGATTGTCGTGTGAAACTTTTCGGGTTAACCTAATCCAAATTAATTCTCATCTCATAATCTTCCCATTGTAGATATTGGTTCACTTGGTTTAACAATTGAAATTTTCTATACATTTTACATTAATTTCCAGAATATATATATGACGCATGCGCATAGCACGTACATAAAGTACAAAGTCGGTAAGTCAGTAGTCGCTAAGGTAGAGCGCAACATTGAAATGATAAAAAATTTTTTTCGACGCGCCAAATATCCTTCTGGCAATCGTTATTTTAGTAAAAAAAGAACCTATTTTCAAAATTTCATCGAATTCTGAGTTGTACCATAAACGGAAGAACAGCCCAGAATTGAATACGATTTTTATTTATTCGAGACCTGCGGAAGCTACTACCACTGAAAATAAAATTTCATTTGATTCCACTTTGTTAAAATTAGTCCGCAAAAATGGAAAATTGCATAAACATCCGCAGTCTAGTTATCAGACTTCGAAAATTTATCATCTTCATCTTAATTCAACAAATGATTTAATTTTTTAAACCATGATGTATTTACATTGATCGTGGCAATGTTATTCGAGGAAGTCTCTCAGTTGAAAGGTTCATGCAACTGATTACATTTGCGATAAAACAAGAACGAGCATTAGTAGACTGTGGATCTTTATGCAAAGTAAAAATGTTTTGCATTGACTGTGGGCAAGAGGAATGAGAAAACAATGGATTTCATCCCTTAACGACTTTGTTACATTAAAAACGTCGACGTATTTTACAATTTTGAAAATCTTTTTACTGTTTTATATTACACCGAACTAATTTCTTCATAAATGCAAAGAGATCCGCAGTCTAGAGATTAGTATTGTTTTGCTGACATTACTTAACCACACCGAATGTACAGATTGATGGTATCATAGGGAAACTTAGTGTTACAGATCGTGATCAATTCTCGCAACTGTTGGCTCATAAAAGAATGAAAATATTGTTTCCTTAAAAATAGAAAAGTTAATATTATAAACGATTTCATTCTCGAAAAATATTATCCGAAGGTGTCTCGATCAAAAATATGGCTTCTAATTTATTGGAAAAGTAACGTAGAACGACTGTGACCATGCGATCCATACTTTTAAGTTAAGAACTATTCTTAGACGCCTATTATTATTTGATATACTAAAACGTATCTTACGAGTTCCTAAGTGATGACTCAAGTTCTAAAACTGATTTTCGACTTTGGATTGCGTATCACCGATCGAATTCGAAGTTAAATCTTCTTCTAAATTACAAAAATTTGGTACGTTCGCGCACTGTCGTAGGCTACAGCTTTCTTTCTTTCCTTTACTCACGTTGAATCATCCGTAAATTTTGCCCGATTTTGCGAACGATGCAATAATGTAAAAAAATAGAATGCGAATGTCCGTGAAATGATTAGACACTGGTAACGTTGATTTTATTATTCGGCAGATCTTCACGCTTACGTACGAAAGCAGAGATTTATGTCCGATTACCTACATAGACATGTCCTAAATTAAACGCGTTATCTTCTAATTTTATTTCCTAGAACGTCATTAGCTGTGACGACATCGATGACGCACGTGTCTTTTCATGAAAGCACGAATTCTTGATTGTGACTGTTAATTAGTCATTTTCAATCACTTGTTCGACGAATTCGCCAAACTGACTTTATCAGTATAGAATTCTGATAAATTAGAAATGTGAGAATTTAAAACTCACTCGTTTTGCATAGTAAAATACGTCACGATTTCGCGAATAAATTAGACTGCGGATTTTATGCACTTATGACAAAAATGGGACGGTGTAATTTAAAACAAAACTGATTACAAGAATGTTAGGTATCGATTTATTACTTACAACTTCATAAAGCCACTAACGAGAGAAATGAATTACTTGGCTCTTATGTCCTGCAATTAATGTGTAAAAATTCGATTTTGCATAAAGATCCGCAGTCTATAATGCATTTCGAAGTGGTCGTTTGAAAATAATCGAACACCGTCGATTCCTTTGTTTTGTATTTCCATTCCTGTTATTCCGTCTTCCGGTATTTTTCGGAGCTCGAATTTCAGTTTCTTTCGTTGGTTCGTGCTTCGAACGAATTCTTAATTAGGTGTGCGGCGGAGCCATTTTCTTTCTATTTCTCGTCGGATATCGTCAGCGCTATTGACGTCGAATACATTATCTATCTTTCTAGATACACCTATTGTTCGTACTTTAAAAATTACATCGAATTCTTCGAGATTTCAAGGAACAAATGTACACACGCAACCGTTCAGGACTTCGACGAGCATGCTCTGTGGATGTTCGCGCGAGACAAAGCGTCCGTTCACGTACTTCTTTAAATATATATGTAATTATATATTCGAGTATACATTTAACACAGCGATCTCCAATCGTACATGCTTGGTTTAGCGTTTAACTTGCTTAATACTCTAGATTCTTTTTCTTTCCTCTTTTCTTTTTTTATTCTTTGAGCCTGTTCCGAAATCTCGACGCATCTCGGCGAGATCCTCTCCGTTCCTTCCTGTTGTCGGAAGATCACGAGGATTGTTCTCGCCACGCTGCGGTGGCCGATTTCGCAAACACTTTAACGTATTTTTGATTTGTGTCACATACAAACAGCTCGCGTTAGAAACATCTAGGATTGTCTAGCTAGTGATACGTCTTCCTTTCCTGGTTCGAAACAGTACGACTTCGCTATGGGATTGTACGGTCGGGCGCCATTATTGCGGTCTGAGAGAGACGCAACCCTAAATCAGAGCGGAGACTGACATGACTAGTTTATCTGTCTCTTAAATGTTAAGAAACGTTCTTCCAAATAATAACTTACGCCTTCTGACACCGCGTGCAGTTTGAAAACAAAAGATTCAACAAATCCTCAATTAATTAACCCCTTGCCTTGTAATACCGTGTCTGACTCGTGACGAAGATTCCGAACAGATTCTGATAAAAAGATACAGGGTGTAAAGAAATGTTTGGTCCTGGCTGCCATAGTTTCCGCAAAATTGTCCTTGACCTTGAATCTCAAGGGCAAATTTTTGTGTTATTGCATTGTATTCTACGCATCGTGGAGACAAACAGTGTCAAGGGAACCATGAGTCAAAACTCAACTCATCCATGGTTCCCTTAACACTTTTTGTTCCCATGATGCGTAGAATACAATGCAATAACACAAAAATTTGCCCTTGAGATTCGAGCTCAAGGACAAGTTTGCGGCAACTTTTTTTCACAGATCTTCACCGATTCGAAGATGTAGAATACGCTTATATTATTATTCCAATAATTCCCTTTCAACCGAAATCAAATTATATATTGATTTTGTTAATATCAAATGACTGCATAAGTTCGTGTCTGATTAGAAAATAAATTCAAAGGTAAAATTTCAAAGATTGGTTAAAAATTTGGTTAAATTAATATTAAAAAATGGTTAAATTTTCTACAATTAGAAAAGAATGGAGATTCCATGTATAATTGATTAATAAAGTTGTATTAAAACTTAACCATTAAATTTTGTTTTCAAATCATCGGGCTTTCAAACACTTAAAGCGAAGTCTAATCATGGACTGATTAATCCAATAAATCGCATTATTGCAAAATCTTGCACTATCTACAATCGTGTTGATTTTTTAATCTTTAATGATTAAAAATTTGGTTAAATTGATATTAAAAAATGGTTAAATTTTCTACAATTAGAAAAGAATGGTGACTACATGTATAATTGATTAATAAAGTTGTATTAAAATTTAACCATTAAATTTTGTTTTCAAATCATCGGGCTTTCAAACACTTAAAGCGAAGTCTAATTATGGACTAATTAATCCAATAAATCGCATTATTGCAAAATCTTGCACTATCTACAATCGTGTTGATTTTTTAATCTTTAATGATTAAAAATTTGGTTAAATTGATATTAAAAAATGGTTAAATTTTCTACAATTAGAAAAGAATGGAGATTCCATGTATAATTGATTAATAAAGTTGTATTAAAATTTAACCATTAAATTTTGTTTTCAAATCATCGGGCTTTCAAACACTTAAAGCGAAGTCTAATTATGGACTAATTAATCCAATAAATCGCATTATTGCAAAATCGTGTTGATTTTTTCATCAACTCTTTATTAAAGTTTCAAATACAACCACGCAGGATTGCATGATGGTACCAGGTCGATTGTGCATGTCCCTTCTTTGTTGTTAAACGAGTAATCTCATATATCTCATATTTCTTTTGTTTTTTTCTCATTCTCCTTTGTTATTGTAAACAGTTTTGTAAAAGGACGTTCGTTTATAATAAATAAATAATAATAAAAATCAGACAGGAACTTGTGCAATCATCACAGCCTTTGGAGAACACATAGGTATGCAATTTACATAAATTTTCTCCTGTTTCAGGAAATTGCGATCTACAAAAAATTTCTAATCATTGAAATCGTAAAATAAATCGTAGGGCAAGGGGTTAATACTAATCCGGAAACAAATGTGAATTCTTCAAGTATGAATTCTTCCTCTAATTTCGTCGTGTTGAATTCATCCCTGAGGATACTCCCAAATGTTTTGAAACAGCCCGTATATTTAAAGGTATTCGACTGTACGAACACGCGGGTGTAAATTAAAGAAATTTCGAGTGAAACCGGGCTAATTTGGCGCGAACGAAGACGGCCAGGGGGTGGGATCGGTCTGAATGAAAGAATACAGAAAACCCCGCTAGTCCCGAATAATCAGGGGACAGGACAAAAGGCGTCCGAGCGAAGAAATCTCCGAAGCGGAACGAAATCTTTGCTAATTCGAAAGCGAGCGATTGTTCGAACGCGGTAACCTGCCTTGAGAAATGCAATATTCCGCCCAAGTAATTAAGTATAGAGCTGAATGCAAAGGACTTAATTACGTGAATAGGAAAGTGTGCCAGGGTCTCGTTACTATGCGTTATTAAACAGCGTGGTAAGAGAAAACACAACAATTATGAAATCTGATTAACCCGGATGAAATTAAACGTTACGGAAATAACGCTTTAGAAACTTTCAAACACGTTTGCACACTTGTACGACCACGTTCGTTACTTTTCCCTGATGAAACAGGAACGGAGGGTTAAATGATAAATGGATCAACACGCTAATCATCAGGGCAAATTGCGAATGGGTTGTTTTTTTGGTTGGTGATCGAAACTTATCGGTTTTCCTTGTTGAGACCTGTTTGGAACCGTCGAATCTTTGAGCAAGTAGCGTTTAATTTGACTATTCATTAGTTTTGTTGTTTACATCGAGCGTGTCAATGAGTAATTTATTGTATCGTGCTAAGTTTGGCTTTTGCTTTCCGAGTCGAATCGCTCCGCGCTGTTTCGCGAAGAAATGTACAGGAGATGGCAGCGAGAAACTCTTGTAGTGACCACGTGATATCCCCACTCCGCGCTACACGTCTTCCGCAATTGGTCGAATCGCTTGACGAAGACAGCAAGTCGGCCTAGTATGAAAAATACCTGAGTCCATTCTTTTTATGAACATTGGGTTTTCAGCTTCGCCTTTCTACGATTTTGAGAGTACAGTAAAGATCCAATTCTTCTTCGGGATCGAGACTCTAATGGTTGTCTCGGCCCACCCACTCCACTGCGATCCGTGTTTCATTCTGTCCTTCTCTATGTTCGACTCGTCTATTGAAGTCTCGGCGAGGTAGGCATACATCAGAAACGCAAGTCTAGATCCCGATGGTTGTCTAGCCAGAAAACGCCTTTTTGAGAAGCATCGAGACTTTACTGTAATAGTTCAGCGATAAGTTATTAGTAGACTGCGGATCTTTATGCAAAATAAAAATTGCTTACCTAAATCGCAACAAACTGGAGTGAAATAGAAATTTATTATTTCCCTGTTATGTTTAGTAGGTTCATAATAATATAATAGTATGTTTAAGTGTTTCCAATATTTTTGTTATTTTAAATTACACCTTCTCATTTTTGTCATAAATACATAAAAAATTTTTAAATAAAAAAATAAATAGAAATTTATTTATTTCCCTGTTATGTTTAGTAGGTTGAGAATAATATAATAGTATGTTTAAGTGTTTCCAATATTTTTGTTATTTTAAATTACACCTGCTCATTTTTGTCAGAAATGCATAAAATCCGCAGTCTAGTTATTAGGTAACGCCACAATATCATATTGTTATTTTTTCGCTTTAAGAATGTTCTGGAGGTACAATGGCAGATTAATTTAGAAAGCTTTTGTTTAATCAGTGAATTTCGTGTTATATTTATTTTTTTAAATTGTCTTCATATTATAAAAAATTGTAAGTGACTTTCCCAATACTTGTACCCTCTGACTTGAACCTCAAGAAAATAAATTTGCGATATTCAACATATTCAATTACGCAATAAAAAGTTAAAAATAAATATTTAAATACATTAAAAATACTTCAGAAAGCAATGTTCATGGTTATTATTGAAAATAAACATGTGAAATTTGCGTAAAATTATGTTCTGATTATAACAAAAAAGGTGACAACACAATTTGACGTTTTGTAACGATTTATAATTTTTTGCTCCGGAACTGTTTAGTGAATCCTAATAAATTTTGAACATAATTAATTACATAATTTTTACTGTATATAAAAAAACTAGATTTTCTAGTTATGAAATATACGTATTAAAATGTGCAAACTTTAAGTTGCTCTAATTCTTAAACGGTGCAGTGAATCGAACCCAAACTTTGGTAATTGCATTAATTTAGAAAGAATTATATCTCGTCAAGTTTTCAAAAATTGTCTTCCGTGTTTATATACCTCCAAAACATCCTTAAATCGTTATTTCGCCTCCTGTAAAATTTACTCTTTTGGACTTTCATGCGAAGCCGATGAAACGCAGGTACAAGTGTGACCGTGAAATTGAAATAAAACCATGGAGGAAGTTTGAGGGGCCCCTACCGTGTCCATCACTCACCTAAACGTAAGAGTGGGGGGTTCGCCCAACAACCTGCGCCCCACTGTCGAAATCGCTGCCATCTCCCGATGGACGATCAGTATATTTTCACAGTGCCAGCCTTATCAAACACAAGGAGTACATTCCTCATTGATACACATAATATGTCAGGTTCAATTTTCTAAAATATACGAAGACCATAGTATCAGAAAAATATTCGTTTCTATTCTCCGAGAGTTTCTTTAGGATTTATTTCACGTGATAATTCGGAGGATCGTAATTCTATTGTGCACTTTTTGTATAGTGTACGCCTTTACTAGATAATACGCCGAAAATCCTGCGTGATGCGCCTGACTATTACCGTGTTAATTGATATCGATTCGATTTCACATCGGGCCGTCACTTTAGAGAGATGTTGCCTCTCGCCATTCCCACGTTATTTCATTTACCAGCGCGTAACGTGTACGACAGATCTCAAAGTATCAAAGTGAAAATTACTTTTAACGTTCCACCTCGCGGAAACGATATACATTTCAATGTTCCGAATATTCGGAATAAATGATCCGATAGTGATATTTCGCTTCACTCAACACAGTCTTAAACGTACACATCTTTCGATCTATTTATCACTAGACCGTGGATTTTATGCATTTCAAAATACAAGTGAAAACATTTGAACCACAATATTTTTTAATACCATTGCATTATTTTCTTTCTGTTAAAACGATTAAACATAGGAATCATTGTCTGCGTAGCTCCTGTACAATTTTTATTTCGCATAATAATCCACGGTCTACTTATCACTCTTAGGAAAAATAGAATTCTGTTCAAACAATACCACTTTTCAAAATCCTTCACGCGAAACGTGCTCGCCGTCGCACAGCGCGCCAAAATCGCAGAAAACTGGACGAAAATCGTTACCACTTCCTTCAAACTCTGTGAAATTTTGCTTGAATGTTTCCCAAAGTCCAGATTATTGTACGCATAAATCTCGCTGCAGTTAGTTTTGCGATGCCGAACGATCATCCGCTTACGTCGGATTAATTTCAATAAATTCACTCAACATCCAATACCACTTTCTTATCTCGTTTATCCGATTTCTTTACAAGCTAAATTTCGCCATTCTCACCTTTTCACGAACGCTTGCTAACAACATTACTCTCGCAGATAACTTAATAATCTAGGGTTAACAGAGATACGAATTTCGTCCAGCATTCCGGCACACTGCACACGCGCGATAAACATATAATAAAATATCCAATCCCAATGTAACAGGGTATGTACAAATATCCGTGGCTGTTAGGCAAAACGACGTAACGTCTTTGATCAATTCGAGTCGTTAATAAATCGCAGAATTAATTGATTAATTACTGGACAGTAGATTTTATGCATTCATGACAACAATAAGTAGGTGTAATTTATAACAGCGAAATCATTAGAGGAATTAAAAATACGGTTAAATTAGTCTCATTGGAAAGAAAATATTGCCATGAATCAATCAATACGTTCATTTGTTCACCTCTAAATACGAAGCGTTGCTATCACGTACCGCCGAAATATTTCAAATATTCTGGCAATTGATTCATGGCGATATTTTCTTTCAAGGTCATCTGAAAGTCATCGTGTAGTAGGTCGTTGAATTCGTTTTGACGTCGCCTACAATAACATGAAGTTAAAAATACCCAGTTCCATTAAAAGATATGACAGCGACCTTGATTTTTTTGTTGAGAAAAAATATTTTTTTAATTTAAAAAATTGCAATTCCTTATCGGTTAAATACTGATTAACTTTGGTAAGAAACATTTTTCTGTCCGACCATCCGAAGGGGCTGAAAAATCGTGGGGACTAATTTGCGCCCCACCCTGTATATAAAAAAAACTGGAATTTCTAGTGTTAAAATGTGCAAACTTTAAGTTGCTATAAATATTAAACGGTGTAGTGTAGTAATTGCATTAATTAAGAGTTATATCTTGTCAAATTTTCAAAAATTTTGTCGCGTTTTTATATAGCTCCAGAACATCCTTATCAATCATTATCGAGATTGCTCATTCTGCCCCGCACCCAAGGATATTTGCATCGATTAACATTCGTAAAGTTCTGACCCGATCGCACACATACGATCGCGCGATCGTCACCCTCTCGAAATGGCGGCCTCCAATTGGAATTATATTCTTTCTCTCGTTAGCACCATATACAATCGTATCTACATGTTAATATAATATTTATATGCTTGTTAACACGTGTCTACCAGCGACGCTGCGTTCCTAGCAGTCGTTCAGTGTGTTCATTGTATAGCGTGCGCGCGGCAGCCTCCCCGTGCGAAGATACGTACCTCGAGAAATGGGTATTTCAAGCATTCGCGGCAGTAAACGAGTTAACTTTCAACCGTACAAAGAAACTGCTCTCGACACTCACTGCATTTTCTATCGTATCGAGTCAGATCGAAATCGTTCCGTGCAATGTCTATTTTCAATATAACACCTTACGAATTTTAGCGAAGAATGCGCGCCACGTTCGACACAGAACACGAAGCTCCTCAAAAGCCTCGGACGTACGCTTTTATAATACAGGGTGTCCCAAAATAAGTGTAACTCCCTGAAATGGGAGGTTCCTTGGATCATTTGAAGCGACATTTTCCTTTACAAAAATGGCGTCCGCGGCTTTGTTTAGAAGTTATTAACGAAAAACACGGACCAATCAGTGCCCGGCTATAGCGAGCAGAGTCCGACTCGGCGACAGATCCCGCTCAACGACGTGTCGCTATTGGCCGAACCAGACACACTCCGCTGTAGCCGCGCTCTGATTGGTCCGTGTTTTTCGTTAATAACTCCTAAACAAAGCCGCGGAAGCCATTTTTGTAAAGGAAAATGTTGTTTCAAATGATCCAAGGAACCTCCCATTTCCGGGAGTTACACTTATTTTGGGACACCCTGTAGAACTAGCAGCCCCCGACACGGCTTCGCCCGTAATAAAAATGTAAGAAGAATTTAGATTTTTGATCTTAAATATATTAATATATATACAGTGACTCCCATTAATATTCGGACGCTTTTAAAAAGGCGATAACTTTTTAAATATCGTATTATACGATTTGAATTTTTTTTTTGGAAGCTAGAACAATTAGTTTGCCACAGGATGCGAAAAAAAATTTTGTCAAAAATTGCAATTCATCGGAATTGTAGCAGAACTACTAAAAGTTGCATTTTAAAACCTTTTTATGTGAGCCTATATTGAAAATTTAAAAAATACGTTTTGTAGATCTGTGTCAATTATATGCACTGCAAAAGTTTCATCGAAATCGGTTGATGCGGGAAAAAATGACAGGCATTGAAAGATGTGAGAATCTATAGATGCACTGCAGTTATAGCTCGAAAATCGTGAAAATCTGAAATTTTTACCATCGTTAAACGTTTGTAGCTCATTGCAACGTCGAACAATATTGACTAAATTTTCAGAATATGTTTAATTGACACAGATCTACAAAACGTATTTTTTAAATTTTCAAATAGGCCCACACAAAAAAGTTGTAAAATGCAACCTTTAGTATTTTTGCTGCAATTCCGATCAATTGCAATTTTTGAAAAAATGTTTTTCCACATTCTGTAGCAAACTATTTGCTCTAGCTTCCTAACAAAAATTCAAGTCGTATAGTTCAATGTTAAACCAGTTATCGTTCTTTTAGAGTGTCCGAATATTAATGGGAGTCACTGTATATGATAATCCTGGGGAACATTATTAATTCATTAATAACAATTTATTGTTCAAATAATAGTTCAAATAATGAATATGGACTAACGTGTCCGAACGTGTTCGAACGTGTCCGAACGTGTTTCGCGGTATAAAATATGATAACCCTGGGGAACATTATTAATTCATTAATAACAATTTATTGTTGAAATAATAGTTAACATAATGAATATAGACTTGAAAGATACAAAGCCCGTTCGTAGGCGTGGGGGAGGGGGATTTTCGGGGTATGTAATATGACACGTGTATGCTTTTCCCAGGAAGACTTGACCTTGAACGTGTCCGAACGTGTTTCGCAGTATGAATACCTCGTGTTCAAATACCTATATATACCAATTTTCATAGCGATAGGTTCAACGATATAGAAGTTGATGTCATTTGTTCGTATACTGTTTCGAATTTCTTCAAAAAAATTAACTAGGCTTTCCTAACACTTGCCGAATTTTAACGAGTCGCGTTCGTTACGGAAACAAAGCCTAATAAATATAAATGTTGCGCCTTTCTTTTTACACGAAATGAAATTTGATTCGTTTGTAATCAATATATTGAAGCATTGCAATAAACGTAGCCATACGAAAGATATAAATTCTGTTTTCTCTTCTACGACAGTTTCGGGGATGAAGACGTAAAATGATGCGGCCAGAGGTTAAGAATTAAGTGCTAATTGTGTTCCACGTTCACGCAGCCGATTCTTTTGTAAACGAAAGTTGAATCGTTGGAGAATCGCGTGAATAATTATCGAATGTGCATTACTGTGCAGAAGTGCCGTTTTATGCTTCGTTTGATAGATCGAGCACGGTTGTTTTGTTTCGCATGCGATTAAAGTATATTGCCCCGCTTTTGGCAGCAGCTACACGTTTATGGCTCTTCACCAGCACGGCTTTATTACCCACCTACCCGCAAACCTTCCCTTCTTTCGAAGCTGCCTTAAAAAGATTCAGGTCAGGATACTATGCGTTTCGCGGAACTCGCGTTTCACCATTTTCCTCTGTTCGTCGTTTGCTTTTTCGTGCTCAGACAGCTCTGTACAATTGGTCAGACGTATATCGTATCGATACGCGGCGACCGTTTCCCCCTGACCATTTTCTGCCGATCTTTTTTTATCGACAGTTCATCTCGACAAGTTCTTCTCAGTCGAGTTTTTGTCCTATTTTCCGGAATGTTCTTAACAATAAACGAATTTCGACGTTTCTTCGCGAACCATTCCGGTAAATTGAAAAGTAAATCGATCGTGTATCACATTAGATTAAGATGCATCATTTCTGAAAAATTTCTGCAGCGCTGCAGTGTGCATCAAATTGTTAAAATCACTGCACGAAAGATTAATCTGTCAGTTCTTGTGTCTCGATCGTCAATTGTTCGTAACTAAATTTAATGTTATCGGCGCACTGGTTCGATCAATTAGACAATAAGCAAGTTTGCAAAATTTTTACATGAAATTTAATTCAACGTTTCGGTCTCGGTTTAGACCATCTTCAAGAATAATTAATTTAAGAATAAATTTCATGTAAAAATTTTGCAAACTTGCTTACTGTCTAATTGATCAAACCAGTGCGTCGATAACATTAAATTCAGTTATTAATCTGTCAACCGTGTAACCAACAACCTTGTCCACAGCGTTACCGAATGTGCGTTTGTAATTATGCAAAAGCGATAAGAATTCGATATAACCAGACTTTCGTTTAAAGATTGATTGTTTCCATGCACGTCTTTTTAATTAGCATTTCTTTTGAGAAATACTACCTTTGGCAAAAAGGATTCGATCGAACGCACCAAGCCTTTGTATAATTATTCATATATTGGACACGGAAAATATTTTCGTTAATGGTGAAAGGAAATTTAACAAACGAGAATCATATACTCACAGAATAAAATTCTAGTTTTAAAATGCACGCGCTTATTCCTTTACAGAAATAATATTTATTCTTGCAATTGATCGGGGTTGTAGAAAAAATATTAAAAGTTGCATTCTACAACTTTTTTATGTGGGCCTATATTGAAAATTTTAAAAATACGTTTTGTAGATCCGTGTCAATTCAACATGTTCTGAAAATTTTTACAAAATCGGTGGACGTTGCAATGACAAACGTTTCAAACTGGTAACAATTGCAGATTTTCACGATTTTTAATTATAACTGCAGCAAATCTAAGGATTCTTGCATCTTTCAATGGTTGTCATTTTTTCAGCATCAACCGATTTCGATGAAACTTTTGCAGTGCATATAAGTTATAATTAAAAATCGTGAAAATCTGAAATTGTTACCAGTTTGAAACGTTTGTCATTGCAACGTCCACCGATTTTGTAAAAATTTTCAGAACATGTTGAATTGACACGGATCTACAAAACGTATTTTTTAAATTTTCAATATAGGCCCACATGAAAAAGTTGTAAAATGCAACTTTTAGTATTTTTTCTACAACTCCGATCAATTGCAATGTTTGAAAAAATGTTTTTCCACATTCTGTAGCAAACTATTTTCTCTAGCTTCTCAACAAAAATTCAAGTCGTATAGTTCAATGTTTAACCAGTTACCGTTTTCTTTAGAGCGTCCGAATATTAATGGGAGTCACTGTACATTGGATTTCTGAAACTTCATTTGAGATCACGGGGAGGATCTCAACAAACAATAAAAATCCGAAATGAAATGGTTCAACTGAAATTGCTCATCGCGGAAACGACCTGAACACGCAATAAAGTCGAAAATGGAGTGTCTACATTGAAACAACATATTTTCTCAGAGTGATTTTCCAAATTACACAATTCTTGATAATCAGAGTCCGATAGAAAATTGTTTTCGCTAGTTGGATGGCGAGGGCGGGCCACTACTATCATTATCAGGTTAATTGATTTCCCTCATCCTCGAGCCGGTTATTTTACTTCTTTAATAGAAGGTTCGCAAGAGGGGGAGTCATTTCCTTTCACGGAAGAATTTCAATTGAAAGACAATATCGCAAGATTGCGTGTCGGAGAAATGATATTGAACATGCGATCGCGAACCAGAAAAAAAGGCACTATGTTCGCGCAGTAAAGAGTCCAGTATCAATAATAGGTTGAACGTTAAAAAAAAAAAAATCACACACACAGCGTTTTTATATCCGTGCTTTTATCTTTCGGCTGGACGCCCGACGAATTTCAACGGCGCAATCCCGATCGTAAAGCGAAATTCCAACTGATCGCTGTTATCGATAATGGTTTCGTACCAGATGCTAGATTCGACTGCGTTCGAATGCATTTTTATTTTCGGGAAACTTCTGCTTCGCCTTATCAATGCGCAACGATCATTATTACTTTTAAAGTGGACTTTAACTCGATGCTATAAGATGACGTGCTTGGAAAAACTTTCGCGCAAGGTCATCGTGATTGTTGTCGGAATGTAAACCGTGCGGCATTTTTATTACGACAATGACACAGTTTAACGTGTTTCGCGATGCAAGTCTACCTTACAAGACTTTCAACAATATTTTGTAATCTTTTAATACATTTTTATTATCACATGTTGCCGCTCTGAATCGTAATTTTCGTCAGATCTGACATGTTTTCTCTGTACGCTCGGTTGTTTTTCTCGGAAGATGGCTCCCCGGGACACGTACGGTGCGATATACATTTTTCACTCGAGTCGAGTACATTATCGATCATTATAAACACATATTTGTACGTCCTTTAAAAATTACATCGCATTCTTTAACACTTCAAAGAATAAATTGTCATTAGGACAATGACACATGTTCGACGTGTTTCGCGATGCAAGTCAACCTTACAAGACTTTCAACAATATTTTGTAATCTTCTGATATATTTTTATTATCACATGTTGCCGCTCTGAATCGTAATTTTCGTTAGGTCTGACATGTTTTCTCTGTACGCTCGGTTGTTTTTCTCGAAAGATGGCTCCCCTGGACACGTATGGTGCGACATAAATTTTTCATTTCGACGCCACGAAAAATTCGAACTTTGCCCATACATCCCCGTCGTCTCGCTGGCAATGCCGAGAATTCAATTCCTTGAGGTTCCGATCGATTGTGTTCTCCGGTTTGAAGACACATTTCCTGAAATTCTTTGACGTCTTGTTACCCTCTATCCTAAATATCTTTCGCAATTTTCTAATCTGTTTCGCTTCTTTCTTTTCGGATTACTACCCCCTGCACTTCCCAGGTACCAAGAATAACAACTATCCAGAACATTTGTATCAGCGCTTGCTTATTATTTCTGTTAGGGAATCTTTTGTTAAAAGAAATCACACTGGTACCAAATCTCTTTGCAAATTTCTTTCTAATTTCTTACAAACTTTTATGCAAAAAAATGTAATTGTTTCTTCACTAATTGTAATAAATCGGGTATCCATAGTCGTGTTTAAGAAAACACCGTTAAATTTATTACTGTCTCTCATTTTCCAATTTTTGCACTAAATATTAAAAAATTTAAGTGAATTTACACAAGTAACAGATTTCAATTTTTAAATAAATTTAATTGTGGATAACTGGATCGTGGGTGTTTATGTGAAATAAAAATATAATTCTTTCTGAAATCGATACTCGAGTTCAAAAGAAAACACCGTTAACTTTATTACTGTCTCTCATTTTCCAATTTTTGCAATAAATATTAAAAAATTTAAGCGAATTTATACAAGTAACAGATTTCAATTTTTAAATAAATTTAATTGTGGATAACTGGATCGTGGGTGTTTATGCGAAATAAAAATATAATTCTTTCTGAAATCGATACTCGAGTTCAAAAGAAAACACCGTTAACTTTATTACTGACTCTCATTTTCCAATTTTTGCAATAAATATTAAAAAATTTAAGTGAATTTACACAAGTAACAGATTTCAATTTTTAAATAAATTTAATTGTGAATAATTAGATCGTGGGTATTTATGCGAAATAAAAATATAATTCTTTCTGAAATCGATACTCGAGTTCAAAAGAAAACACCGTTAAATTTATTACTGTCTCTCATTTTCCAATTTTTGCAATAAATATTAAAAAATTTAAGCGAATTTACACAAGTAACAGATTTCAACTTTTAAATAAATTTAATTGTGGATAACTGGATCGTGGGTGTTTATGCGAAATAAAAATATAATTCTTTCTGAAATCGATACTCGAGGTCAAAAGAAAACACCGTTAACTTTATTACTGACTCTCATTTTCCAATTTTTGCAATAAATATTAAAAAATTTAAGTGAATTTACACAAGTAACAGATTTCAATTTTTAAATAAATTTAATTGTGAATAATTAGATCGTGGGTATTTATGCGAAATAAAAATATAATTCTTTCTGAAATCGATACTCGAGTTCAAAAGAAAACACCGTTAAATTTATTACTGTCTCTCATTTTCCAATTTTTGCAATAAATATTAAAAAATTTAAGCGAATTTATACAAGTAACAGATTTCAATTTTTAAATAAATTTAATTGTGGATAACTGGATCGTGGGTGTTTATGCGAAATAAAAATATAATTCTTTCTGAAATCGATACTCGAGTTCAAAAGAAAACACCGTTAAATTTATTACTGTCTCTCATCTTCCAATTTTTGCAATAAATATTTAAAAATTTAAGTGAATTTACACAAGTAACAGATTTCAATTTTTAAATGATTAAGTTGTGAATAATTAGATCGTGGGTTTTATGCGAAATAAAAATATAATTCTTTCTGAAATGGATACTCGAGTTCAAGAAAACGCCGTTAAATTTATTACTGTCTCTCATCTTCCAATTTTTGCAATAAATATTAAAAAATTTAAGTGAATTTACACAAGTAACAGATTTCAACTTTTAAATAAATTTAATTGTGGATAACTGGATCGTGGGTGTTTATGCAAAATAAAAATATAATTCTTTCTGAAATCGATACTCGAGTTCAAAAGAAAACACCGTTAACTTTATTACTGACTCTCATTTTCCAATTTTTGCAATAAATATTAAAAAATTTAAGCGAATTTACACAGGTAACAGATTTCAATTTTTAAACGATTAAGTTGTAAATAATTAGGTCGTGAATGTTTATGCGAAATAAAAATATAATTCTTTCTGAAATGGATACTCGAGTTCAAGAAAACGCCGTTAAATTTATTACTGTCTCTTATTTTCCAATTTTTGCAATAAATATTAACCCTTTGCACTCGGAGTTATTTTAACTAGAAAATTAAACATTTCTTCTAATCTAGAATACTTCCATTCTCTATGATTTTTGAAATTTTATCGATACGAAATTGGTATAATACCTAAATGTTTAGTAACAGAGTATATATCGATATATTGAATAATGCAAACAATACATATATTTTGAATAACGTTACAACAATTTTTAGTGGTGCCTCAGAGGGGACAACCGAGTGCAAAGTTAAGTGAATTTGCACAAGTAACAGATTTCAATTTTTAAACGATTAAGTTGTGAATAATTAGATCGTGGATGTTTATGTAAAATAAAAAAATAATTCTTTCTGAAATCTTTACTCGTGTTTAAGAAAACACTGTTAAATGTCTTACTGTCTGTCTTCGATAAACATTTGAAGAACTAAGTAAATTCACACGATCACTCGAACAAAATATTAATTCAATAATGGAAGCTGATCTTCTAGTGGCATTTAATAGTTTCAATGTTCCATAACACAAATTTTCATCGCCTTTTACTTGCATAGATCTGTGGGTACAGTTCTACACAGTAATGTTCTGGGGAGTGCTCGGTTCTCGTACTCGCTTTTCTACGGTACTAATTGTGAAGACAGTTAACGATTCAAATGGGAAGTACATTTTCCGTAATCGCACTCCAGAGGTGCAAGAAACCATCTCGACGGTTTTAGTATCCTCGCGCGTCACGAGTAATTTTCCAACCGACTACTCGATCTTCAATCGACGTTTCCCAATGGTATTTGTTATTTGCCCGACATCCTCTCTCAGGGTCTAGATTTTCTTCTATCGGATGCCGTTCTCGGATTGGAATTGCGTGACAGAATTCAGTATTTGTTTCGTAGAAAATCAAACGTACTAAAAATCCAGTCAATCACGTGCAAACCATTTTGTTACTTTAACAAAATACACGGGAGAATTGATCTGTTTTATTCGAACGGTGTCGTGACTGATAGACTGAATAATTAAACGAACATTTAGTATCGAGTCGTTAATTTGTTTAACATATTCGTGCACACTTCTTCGAAGTTCGAACGTACTCTTTTTTCAAATGTTTCTTCGCTGCCACGTGAAATTGGATGGAGTGACAATGCTTATTAGGATTAATCAATAGTATTTCTATTAGTTTTTCAACAACAATTTAGGACGGTTACAGTCAATATTTGTTTACCAGAACAGGAAGCAGTTGGTTGTCATTTACCAACACGTCACCGGAAATTTCATGCCACAAATCAACTGTAATTATAATATTGTTGTCAATTCTCCAAATAAATACGCACACAATTAATGTTGCCAGAGGATACGTTGTTTAATATCGGCACAACAAATTTTTAAATTGTCAATTGATAAATGTGACAAATTAAAAAATCCAGTATCTAATGCGTTATATCGTTATTTCATAATCTTGAAAATTTATCTTTGGGATTTTGCATTGTTAATTTAATTGTTTTCAACTGAATAAACTGCCTTTTTCGATTGGTCTGATTCTTGTTTTTGTTTGGTTATTCCCAATTGCGATTTCGAATAGTTACATCGATTTGTTTGTTTTATTCCGGAGCAATCGCACGAGACGCACGCACGTTCCGTATGTTTGCTTCTTGAAATTCGTGTACGCTGGTAGACACGCTTCGTACATACATTTAGATCAATAAGTTTCTAGATTCGAGAAATCTCCTGCTTACTAATTACGTACCGTTCGAAGTTATCGACGCAACACTACACACATTACTTCTGTAACTTTTGTACAATATATATAGTGTTGGCCAAACTGAAGCTCGAAATAGATGCGCTCGTGTGCACACATTAATATTACGTATAAACAACAAATATATTGAATGAAACAATTTACATCGTGCAACGTTACTCTTAATGATTATGTTATCGAGTTTTATCCATATGTTTTTCTTTGAATTTTGCCGCTCGCTGCACTCTCGTTTCAGTTTCTTTATATTGCATAAGAATAGCACAAGTAATTTTAGAACGCTTTAGTTAAATATTGCAAATTAAAAATACTGTGCCCATAAGAGTGACCTGAATATCGTTTCACCTCGGAACGTGACGGATCAGACACGTTCACAGTCCAGCAATTACGTTCGCGGTGCGCCTAAAGCAGTTTTCACTTCGGAAACATTATTCGAATAGTCATTTAATTGTAACGATTATCGAATATTGTTACAGACGACTGATTTCATCCGCTTGTAACGAAGATCAGTAGATCGACAACATTTCTTTAAATATTCTGATCGGAACTTACAACGAGAGAACGATTTTGAAAAATGTTGTACGGTCCCCACTTTAAATATAGAGTCTATTAAAAAGTTCCATAAGTTCTTCGATCCCTGGCAGTAACAATTTTCCAAATTCATTACTCAAACAGAAACTAAGCTCCCTTTTAAGCTAGCGCAGTTACGGGGAAGCTTATTACCAAGTTTCCGCTAGGCAAAGTGTCTCCAGCAGCTGAAAACGAAATTCATCGAAACCGGCGATCAACGCGAGTGCTTCGAATGTTCAACGGCTTGCGTCCTCTCAACAAACGAATTACCCCCAACTTATATATACCTCCTTCTAAAATCATAATCACGTTACCGTGCTCTTTCGAGCTTCCTTTCGGCCATCACTGTAACGCGTAATGCAGGTATTCACGGGCGCGGGACTCGGTCGTTTCTAGGGCTGGATACATTAAGCGAAAGACGTACTTAGTTATCAAGCATCAAAGGTTTCCTATGTGTGATCTCGCTGCCCCTAACCGGGGAATCACCGAGCCACGTCAAAGACCCGAGGGGATCTCTTTGGTAGTCTAGCATCTTGTCCCACGCTTTTACACACTGGCGGGTTATACGAAGTGGTCCAGCTCGTCGGGGACTCGAAATCTTCCCGCCTTTATCTGGCTGCACTGAGATAGTACCAGGCTCTGTCCTTGCCACAGAGCAGGGAAGACCTCTCGATGTCCTGAGCCAGCTTATCGCTGTCGGGGTTCGCGTGGCAACCTCGTACAAAGGTGGGAACGTTCATGAATCCTCTGACCCAGACCTCGACAAGAAACTGGTCACCGAACACAGAAAAAGAGAAAGAGGACACCGTCGGGACGCAGCAACAGATCGAAGACAGTTAGGTGCTGTTGATCTTCGATCGGGGCGATTGATCCCGTGGCTCTTGAATGATTAATTGACCGACGAGGGGCGACAGGTGTGTCCGGATGATCAGCAAGTGTCGCGGCGGTCGGAACTTTCGCGTCCTTTAATGTTGGCTGGGTTCCTGACGATCGAAACGGACGTCCTCCATCCCGGATCACAGGAAGCTCTCGTTGGGTACGTTCGCGGCGACGTCGATCGCCTCGACGCCGTGGTGGTCGAGACATTCAGCGACGTCCATCTCGCCGGCCTTGATCTCGTAGTTGTTGACGGGGTCGCCGTATTGGCTCTGGTAGAACTCCTCGCGCATCATGTGGTTCAGGTTGCTGCAACGGAAGTAGAGGATCTCGCGGAACGGCTTCCGGAAGTCTCTGTTCAGCGTCGCGTAGATGATGGGGTTCAACAAGCTGTTGCAGTAGCCGAGCCAGAGGAACAGGCTCGACAGAAACGCCGGAATCGCGTCCGGGTCGCTTAGGAACGGTCTGACCAGGGCTAGGACGAAAAACGGCAGCCAACAGACGATGAACGCGCTCATTATGATGCCCAACGTGGTGCTCGCTTTACGTTCCTTCGCCAGGTGGAACCTCAGCTTCTTATGGTGAGGCGAGTGCGTCGCGCTACAGGCGCTGTTCAAGTGGTTCCTCACGATCGTCGACTTGGTCAGAGGTGGCGCGATGGTCGTCGTCGACGACAGGATCGGCTTCTCCAGCTTCTGCAGCATCGGGCACTGCGACTCGTTGCTCTTGCGAGTCCTGCCTGCGAAACAGCGCACCGCGTGGCTGCTGCACTGTAACAGAAAGACCAAAGGTGGAATGGTTGTCGGTCAGGTCGCGGTAATGCGGTTTTTATGATCGTACTTATAACTTCTTTGTCTTTGGAAAAAGTGCAGGCAGGTTTAGCTTTTAATTATTGGTTTGGTAATTATTGTGATCCGAAGCCGCCTAGATCTATGGCAGGCCTGGCCAACTGATTGTTCACGTGCTACCGACGCACGAGCACACAGCAGCGCCACTACGGGAAGGTTAATGAACGTTTTATACTAAATTAGTAACTATATTGCTTTCTTGTGTGGGTTCAGAGGAACTGTTGGAAGATGGAACCGTAAGAGCTACTCGAGTGCTTGGAATGTTGATTTATTGATTCGGTTGTGGTGGCTGATGTTGCCCAGCTTATGCTAAATGGAAAATATTCGTCTTCTGTGGTCTTTGAGCAGTGCTCTCGTGTCGTGCCAATCATTTTGATTTTCTTATCAAACTTTGAGTTCTTTGAAAAATCTAAGTCTGTCTTCACTTTGTGATCCCCGAATATTAAAATAACTTTTTTGATTGTAAAAAGGCAAAGAACATTTTCGAAACGGATTCACGGAGGAGATTTGTATTTCCAACGGGATTTATGAACGCAAGAAACATTCTAATTCCTGTAGCCGTAAGATTACAGACCACAAGGTAAGTAACGATTGCGCTTCGTAATCTGTGGTTGCGATACAATTCTAGTAGAGTTCCTGAATCCTTCCGGAGAAACAACTCTCTGGTGGTTACCGGTGCGGCTAGCTACTGATAAACAGTTATCGGAGTAAACACGAAACTACACGCGTTGATAGCACCACGGTAATGTCTCGATGCGTGTAACGGAGCGCAGCGTATTTGCATAATGATAACTGCAATGACGCGCATAAACAAAGCTCGCGCATTCCCCGCTCGAGTAACAACTGCAAAGTTTATTTTTTGCTACACATGCATTCATTTACCGAGTTGTTAAATACATAATGAAATGTGCATGATATTGTCTGAAAATTTATAGCACCCTTAGAAGATCGTCGTTACAACTAAAAAAATTATGCTCCCAACCAATCCTTTATGACTTAAATGACGAGTGTTAATACAGTTATTGAATGTCTGTTTGAGGAACATTGCAAACTTCAATATATTCAAATATCCTGATTTTATGCACCCAATTTTATGCACCCAATTTGATGTACCCCTATAAGAATATCGTTACAACTAAAAGTAGTATGCATTTAGGTCCTGCATGACTTAAATGATGATTGTTAACACAGTTATTGAATGTCTGTTTGAGGAACATTACAAACTTCAATATATCCAAATATCCTGATTTTATGCACCCAATTTTATGCATCCAATTTGATGTACCCCTATATGAACATCGTTACAACTAAAAGTATTATGCATTTAGGTCCTGCATGACTTAAATGATGATTGTTAACACAGTTACAGAATATCTGTTTGAGGAACATAACAAACTTCAATAATCCAAATATCCTGATTTTATGCACCCAATTTTATGCACCCCTATAAGAACATCGTTACAACTAAAAGTATTATGCATTTAAGTCCTGCATGACTTAAATGATGATTATTAACACAGTTACAGAATATCTGTTTGAGGAACATAACAAACTTCAATATATCCAAATATCCTGATTTTATGCACCCAATTTTATGCACCCCTATAAGAACATCGTTACAACTAAAAGTATTATGCATTTAAGTCCTGCATGACTTAAATGATGATTATTAACACAGTTACAGAATATCTGTTTGAGGAACATAACAAACTTCAATATATCCAAATATCCTGATTTTATGCACCCAATTTTATGCACCCCTATAAGAACATCGTTACAACTAAAAGTATTATGCATTTAAGTCCTGCATGACTTAAATGATGATTATTAACACAGTTACAGAATATCTGTTTGAGGAACATAACAAACTTCAATATATCCAAATATCCTGATTTTATGCACCCAATTTTATGCACCCCTATAAGAACATCGTTACAACTAAAAGTATTATGCATTTAAGTCCTGCATGACTTAAATGATGATTATTAACACAGTTACTGAATATCTGTTTGAGGAACATTATAAACTTCAGCATATCCAAATATCCTGATTTTATGCACCCAATTTGAAGTACCCCTATATGAACATCGTTACAACTAAAAGTATTATGCATTTAGGTCCTGCATGACTTAAATGATGATTGTTAACACAGTTACAGAATATCTGTTTGAGGAACATAACAAACTTCAATAATCCAAATATCCTGATTTTATGCACCCAATTTTATGCACCCCTATAAGAACATCGTTACAACTAAAAGTATTATGCATTTAAGTCCTGCATGACTTAAATGATGATTATTAACACAGTTACAGAATATCTGTTTGAGGAACATAACAAACTTCAATATATCCAAATATCCTGATTTTATGCACCCAATTTTATGCACCCCTATAAGAACATCGTTACAACTAAAAGTATTATGCATTTAAGTCCTGCATGACTTAAATGATGATTATTAACACAGTTACAGAATATCTGTTTGAGGAACATAACAAACTTCAATATATCCAAATATCCTGATTTTATGCACCCAATTTTATGCACCCCTATAAGAACATCGTTACAACTAAAAGTATTATGCATTTAAGTCCTGCATGACTTAAATGATGATTATTAACACAGTTACAGAATATCTGTTTGAGGAACATAACAAACTTCAATATATCCAAATATCCTGATTTTATGCACCCAATTTTATGCACCCCTATAAGAACATCGTTACAACTAAAAGTATTATGCATTTAAGTCCTGCATGACTTAAATGATGATTATTAACACAGTTACTGAATATCTGTTTGAGGAACATTATAAACTTCAGCATATCCAAATATCCTGATTTTATGCACCCAATTTGAAGTACCCCTATATGAACATCGTTACAACTAAAAGTATTATGCATTTAGGTCCTGCATGACTTAAATGATGATTGTTAACACAGTTACAGAATATCTGTTTGAGGAACATAACAAACTTCAATAATCCAAATATCCTGATTTTATGCACCCAATTTTATGCACCCCTATAAGAACATCGTTACAACTAAAAGTATTATGCATTTAAGTCCTGCATGACTTAAATGATGATTATTAACACAGTTACAGAATATCTGTTTGAGGAACATAACAAACTTCAATATATCCAAATATCCTGATTTTATGCACCCAATTTTATGCACCCCTATAAGAACATCGTTACAACTAAAAGTATTATGCATTTAAGTCCTGCATGACTTAAATGATGATTATTAACACAGTTACAGAATATCTGTTTGAGGAACATAACAAACTTCAATATATCCAAATATCCTGATTTTATGCACCCAATTTTATGCACCCCTATAAGAACATCGTTACAACTAAAAGTATTATGCATTTAAGTCCTGCATGACTTAAATGATGATTATTAACACAGTTACAGAATATCTGTTTGAGGAACATAACAAACTTCAATATATCCAAATATCCTGATTTTATGCACCCAATTTTATGCACCCCTATAAGAACATCGTTACAACTAAAAGTATTATGCATTTAAGTCCTGCATGACTTAAATGATGATTATTAACACAGTTACTGAATATCTGTTTGAGGAACATTATAAACTTCAGCATATCCAAATATCCTGATTTTATGCACCCAATTTGAAGTACCCCTATAAGAACATCGTTACAACTAAAAGTATTATGCATTTAAGTCCTGCATGACTTAAATGATAAGTGATAACACAGTTACTGAATATCTGTTTGAGGAACATTACAAACTTCAACATATCCAAATATCCTGATTTTATGCACTCAATTTTATGCACCCAATTTTATGCACTCAATTTTATGCACCCAATTTTATGCACCCAATTTGATGTACCCCTATAAGAATATCGTTACAACTAAAAGTAGTATGCATTTAGGTCCTGCATGACTTAAATGATGAGTGCTAACACAGTTACTGAATATCTGTTTAAGAAACATTAATTGCAATAAGTACTTCTCAATTCAACGAAATTTAATTAGAATCTTGTTGTTTCTGCCTTCAATATTCTAGTAGGGGTTCTGATATGTAGAATGACAATAGTGATGCTTTAAATAAACAAATTCTCAAATATTAGCGTACGCGAATATTACAATGAAGAATAACGAAATACACGAGCCATTAGAGTGGATTATTTCGAGCAGAAGTATTTAAAATGAGCGGTGAAAATATGCGAGGAATATTTCCTAATAGGTGTACCGGTCGATAAACAATTCGATCTAATCGATACGCGACACGTGCGCCATTCGCAAACCCAGCATTCAGGGGGTGCGAACGTTGAATATTCAAACGAATTCCTTGCACTTGAATCAGAACTTGCCGGTGGGTTCGTGTGTTTCAAAGGAGAACGATTCGACCGGGTCGACTTTTCGGCTAGTTTGAGGTCGGTTCGTTGCCCTGAAAACCTAATTGGCCGAATCGCGATCTGCACGAACAGGCAGGCGCAGGCTCTATGGCGCTTTCGCGAGGATAAACAGATTAGCTCATTGAAACTCTGACGAGCTTGATTGCAAGGTCACTTTCCTGACTGGTTGTCAATTAGCGAGAGGGAATCCCTGGATAATTGACGAATTTGTCCCTTTACGTATTGTGTTATTCCTGTAACGGTTTCTATTGTGCAACCCCGGTCCCACGAGCTGGCCATGGGCCGTTTTACACACGTGAACTCCTCGGATCACGCTATCACCTTATCATTTCCGACGGTCGTGCATTTCTCTGGAAGATACGCTTAACTTGTTGCTCGGAGAACCATCGTAAAACACAAGATTTGTTCAGTTTTATTGTTTATTTCCAGCGAACGCAGGCCGTCGTAAACGTATAGTTTAACTCGTCGTGATACCACCGAAAATGACAAAATCACGTTCGCGTGACTCCGCTCGATAAACACTGACTCGAGGAAGTCACGCATAAGTGACACTGCTCGACAAAGCGTCAATGCCAGGTTGGAATAGATAAGGGGATACAGATTAAACAAAAACGGCGAACGTGGTTTCCAAGGTGTTTTAAATAGAAGTATGTTTTCGTAATTTTCTTTTGAAAATAGCTATCAGCTTCCTGCAGTGTTCTATTTTTCAAAGGGCCTCGGGAAAATGGTTATACACAATTCTCCACTCACCAAAGCAATCTTCTTTCTCTCGTTCCAATTACTTTTTACTTGAAAAACGTACTTCTCTTCGCTTCGGATTTCTTGGAAAAATTACAACGATGTGTTCTTGACGTTTTATCCGACCTTAATTGCTCCGCGGAAACCAAATAATTTATTGAATAAATGATAAATCGCTACTTCAGTTACATATCTACCATCATGGGCTAAATTACCGTTCAAACGTAACTCACTAATTTTCGTTTCAAAATGTTTATGTCCATTTTTCACACAAGTACGTATATGAAATTTAATTTTTGGTCTTTTCTATGTGAACAAATTTTTCTTTTTGTTTTCTTTTCTAATCATATTTTTCAGACGCAAAAGTGTCTAAGCAAAATTAAAACGTTTTCGGCGCATTGGTTCGATCAAAAGTTACTAATTACACAATTTGCAGAATAGGCACAATAATTTGTCTCGACGTTTCGATCTCAATTCAGATCATTATCAAGAGAATACCAACAAAATTGATAATGATCTGAATTGAGATCGAAACGTCGAGACAAATTATTGTGCCTATTTTGCAAATTGTGTAATTAGTAACTTTTGATCGAACCAATGCGCCGAAAACGTTTTAATTTTGCTTAAAGCTTCATACGATCGCTATACTTTAACGGCAAAAGTGTCTCTTTGGAAAAAATCCACATCGGGATCGAAACGTTAGAAACATGCTTAAATAATTGCACAGTTGTTGTTTTTCTAAAAATGATCGAACCTAGCGCTGATATCATTCAATTTCTTATATTACTAATTTTCGATCGAGAAGAATTTAACCTTTACAAATCACTACTGTTCAAGACGAGCTGGTGTAATAAATATTTTCTATTTTCGTTTTTGCGTTTCTCCACGTTTTCCGGTGGACCTGCGAAGCATTCCAGCGAAATTTGCGAAAATTTCGTTTACGTGGAGCGAAGGTTTAAAAGTTTGTGTCGCCGGTGTCGCTTGATGGCCTGAAAAACTTTTACCGTGTTTTTTCAAGGCGACATTTCTTCAGGCGAGCACTGCGATTTCGCGGAAACTACTGAGCGAATTCTGCAATTTGACGTACGTGTTTCGCATACGACTGACTATGGTTCGACCCTTCGACTTTACTTACGTCGCAGAAATACATTTTATTCAGGACGCAGCAGACAAAGTTTGTCTGTGAAAATGGATCGTTCTCGTTCAAAGTGACACAATTTTGTTAACGCATGTAATTTTTGGGGGACGAGTCTGATATGGATCGTAACCATACTCATAAGGCGAACATAACTTTTGAGTTAGCAACTTTGCATGAAGGAAACAGCCGCTGCAAGAGCTTCAGACAAAACCAATTTCGTTCGCGGTGGCTCACGACAGCTATAACTACAAGTTTTCAATAAAAACGCTTATCAAAATTCTTGGTGTTACGCGAAGCATATCGGAACACGTATATGCCAAGCACTAAGTATAAAAAACCTATAATTTTTGTAAAATAAAGTCGCAAACATCGCACTTGGCAAAAGCATACATAAATACAGCGGGTAAAAAAAGTATTGGCACACTCTTGAAAAGGCGATAACTTTTTAAATATCGTATTATACGATTTGAATTTTTTTGGGAAGCTAGAGCAATTAGTTTGCCACAGGATGCGAAAAAAAATTTTGTCAAAAATTGCAATTGATCGGAATTGTAGCGAAAATACTAAAAGTTGCATTTTACAACTTTTTTATGTGGGCCAATATTGAAAATTTTAAAAATGCGTTTTGTAGATATATGCACTGTCATTTATATATAATTGTCTGTGCATATAATTTATATATATATATATATTTATATTATATATATTTTATATATATATATTTATATTATATATATTTTATATATATATGTTTTATATATATATATATATATATATATATATATAAAAATAATTGTGCATATAATTGTCAGTTATATGCACTAGTAAAGTTTCATCGAAATCGGTTGATGCGAAAAAAAATGTTGTCAAAAATTGCAATTCTGCAATTTCAAACACAGATCTACAAAACGAATTTTTAAAATTTTCAATATTGGCCCACATAAAAAAGTTGTAAAATGCAACCTTTAGTATTTTTGCTGCAATTCCGATCAATTGCAATTTTTGACAAAATTTTTTTCGCATTATGTGGCAAATTAATTGCTCTTTTATTTAATTGATTAAAAAAGTTATCGCCTTTTTAAGAGTGTGCCAAAACTTTTTTTACCCACTGTAGACAAATTTTTAAGCATTTACTGTAGATGTGAAGCTGAGTAGCTTTTTGTAATTTTTCATTAAGTTCCCCTGCAGTTTCTCGAATCGATTATTCGCTGTTTTTACAACCCGCTTAACGGTGACCCACGCGGTATTGCATTTATAATGCAGAAGGATGTTATGTAAATATTGAGGAGATTATTCCTCGATGTTGTTGCAGTAATAACTTCATATCTGAATGTGACAAAGGCATACAACTGCTTCAAAAGAAATGAGAATAATAACTGCGATCGCGAATATTCCCAGCTGCGTCTCAGCTCTGTGTTACGACCACTCTACCGCCATCTTGTACGAAGTAATGAAAACTAAAAAAAGTTCTTTCTTCCTTTAATAATTTAAAAGCGATCAGAACATTTGTCAATATTTTTAACGACGTCATTATCGTCCTACCTTTATATTTGCAGCACCGACGGATGACCGAGATTCTTTCGATTAAAATGAGTTCAAACACGACGTAAATCGGACCACTTCGAGCCCATCCGATTTCCGGCCCGGCCCGAGTAGTCGAGCACCGGACAATAATCGATAAAAGTAATCCGATTTACATCGTGTTTGGGCTTGTTTTAATCGGAAAAATCTCGGCTGTTCATTGGTGCTACAATTATAAAGGTAATACCGTTAATACCCGATTTTCTCATTTTGTCGAGCCGTGCTCGAGTCAGCTTTCGGAAAAGTACAGTGGGTGTACAAAATGTTCGTACACTCTCTAAAATCGAATAACTTTTTTACAATTTAAATTTTCAATATGTGTATAAAAACATATAAATTTTCATTAAGGGTCCTAATAAAATAATTAAAATAAATGCTTTTTTTATTTTGCATGTAACCGTCTTGCAAATAATAATTTTTTGCAAAACCTTACCTGCAGATCAATTAGTAAACCAATGCTTCTTATCGATGATAAAAAAATCAGATCGTTTGGTATAATTACAGTAGAGTTATTCTATTTGAAAAGGTGTGCGAACACTTTGTACACCCACTGTGTGTTCTGGCTCCCGATGTAAATTCAACCTTAGCAGTGGTGCGCCACTTTTTAGACACACCTCGTAAGAACGTGCGAGCAGAGGTGTAAACAGACACTGGTGAAAATGAGCGTCGCGACGCCTCGCGACGAAGCAAGCCGGTCCAGAACGAGAAGAAGGCGGCCGAGAAAATTGTCGGCAAGCAAACGAACCGAAATGCAGATTAGTTTTCCGGGCCGCCCGCGTCCTTGGGGATGCAGATGACATTCGGGATAATTGAGAGGAGTGAAAATGCCCGCGGTGGTTTAAGACACGGACTCCCTTCCCAGGGACCTGGCAAGACAGAGAAAACCCACTGGCTTTACGATCTAGGCGACTCCATCCAGGCCTGCACCTCTTGGATCATCTTCTCTCTCTCTCTCTCTCTCTCTCTCTCTCTCTCTCTCTCTTTCTCTCTCGTTGGGAATTAGCGTCTGTTCCCCTGATTATTTTTATCGCCGTTCCGAGCCTTTTCTACGCCCTAATTTTATGGGAGATTGTAATCTGGCGGGTGTTTAAATCCGAGCCATCCAGCTCCTCGGAGACCGCAGTCCTTTTATGCGAACGAGATTTATCACCGCCGCGAAAATTGTGGTTCTCCACCGCAGGATTTTTTCCCGTTTCTTTTCGGTGAATTTATTTCGAGGGGAAAGCTTTCCCGCGGAGGCTATTCAAATTGATAATATCGCTCGGATGCAACTGAAACGTTCGTGTGATTTGTGCGACAACGAGGATCGTTGGAGTGAACGTCGTTAGGCAGACCTTGAACTGGATCTTACCACGTTCGCCGGTGGCAGCGCCACGTGAATCTGACACTCCGATTGCACGGAGAGATTGGCGACACGTGTGCCCGATTGTAATTTTGCAATTTATTGTGGCGGAGATGAAAGAACCTCGGACACTGGTTGAGAACTGGGTAAACGTAAGACAGTGATTTTTGTACTATTTATTAGTCTTAGCCGAAGCAGGCCGCATAAACATCTTCTTTATTTTTAATTACACGAGAAATATTTATGGCATAGTTTAAATGGTATCGAAAGAGGAATATCATAGAACAATTTTTTTGTCCGGTTATTTTTCATAGTTTCTTCAAGGTCATCGTTACTTTTTTCAATCAGGAAACTTGTTTGTTTTTATTTTATCTTGTAGCGGCTAAAAAAATACATCTAAATATGCTTAAGTCATTACCTAAAGAGGAATATCATAGAACAATTTTTTTGTCCGGTTATTTTTCATAGTTTTTTCAAGGTCATCGTTACTTTTTTCAATCAGGAAACTCGTTTGTTTTTATTCTATCTTGTAGCGGATAAAAAAATACATCTAAATATGCTTAAGTCATTACCTAAAGAGGAATATCATAGAACAATTTTTTTGTCCGGTTATTTTTCATAGTTTTTTGAAGGTCATCGTTACTTTTTTCAATCAGGAAACTTGTTTGTTTTTATCCTATCTTGTAGCGACTAAAAAAATACATCTGAATATGCTTAAGTCATTACCTTCAGGTGACCTTCAGTCCAAAAAATGTGATAAAATTGCAGGTATAACCGAGAACTATGCAACGAAAGCAACAGTGCATTGGTCGATAGTGAAATGCGTTTTGTTTAAAAATTGAAACTTTGTTTTCACCCCAACGGCCAGCGTTTTTCCAATTTTTCATGATACATAAAAAGCAGAGTATGACGTACTTCGAAATCGATAGAAATCATAGATCAAAATCCAGAGGGCACCTCTGCATCGTCGGGCCAGCCATATCAAGAAAAACTACGCGATCTAAGTAATGCTCGACTAGCAAGACAACGTAGATTGATATTAAGGGGTACCTTACCGCTCTGATATTTGCCTGCGTATCGCCATGACGATTCGATCGTATCTACAACAAACGTTTTATGAAACACTTTCAGACTCAGTCATCATGTTAAACGTTGCACTACAAGATATGCGATTTCATAGCGTAATGATGTTAAATGTCTTTGCCAAACTCGTGACAATCCTTGAAACCTCTGGAAAGAAACAAACGAACGGAAAAGGAATACAATATTCTCGATGCCCGTGACGCTTGTAACTAACGACGTGCTTGTAGACAGTTACAAGCGAGGTTTAATGAGTCTAGATTATTACTTACGAACAGATTTCTTTGTACAATCATGAGAAAGGAAACGCGATTGTAAAGACACGGATAAAACACTGCATTCGTGCCAAAAAACGGGTAGGTAAAATTTCACAACAAGAGACAAGAATTCGAGAACATGTTTTTGCAATTTATTAGGACTAATGTTAATCAATGTTAGGACTAATATTTTTAATTTGCGATTAGTAAGATTGTGAAGATGCTTCTCCGAGGAATTATTTACCAAATTTATTTCTTTTGTTACACGGAGCTCTAGAAATAACTATTTCACATTATTTTGTAACATAACGAGAATGTGTCTATTCAAATTTTTGGCCATTTTTCCAATAGTATACATATTATTGGATTTCCAATATCATACATATTTCCAACAATATACATATTATTGGATTTCCAATATCATACATATTTCCAATAATATACATATTATTGGAAAAATGGCCAAAAATTTGGATGAAATAACTATTTCACATTATTTTGTAACATAACAAGAATGTGTCTATTCAAATTTTTGGCCATTTTTTCAATAGTATACATATTATTGGATTTCCAATATCATACATATTTCCAATAATATACATATTATTGGAAAAATGGCCAAAAATTTGGATGAAATAACTATTTCACATTATGTTGTAACATAACAAGAATGTGTCTATTCAAATTTTTGGCCATTTTTCCAATAATATACATATTATTGGATTTCCCATATCATACATATTTCCAACAATATACATATTATTGGATTTCCAATATCATACATATTTCCAATAATATACATATTATTGGAAAAATGGCCAAAAATTTGGATACACAACATTCTCGTAATATTTACAAAATAAGTGAAATAGTTATTCCTAGAGCTCCGTAAACCTAGTGTTAACTCGAAACTTTAACATTTTCTCCTAAAATGTTATTGATATTTCATGGATAAATCTTTAGCACTTGATTAGGCACCGAAATATTTAATAACGTGAACAATATTTCGAATAAAGTTTTAGCAATTTTCAGTGCTGGGGGTTAAACTACCTCTAAAAAAACAGTTAATAACAATAAAGCTTTTTTCCGAAAATCTAGTCGGGCCCCTGAGGGAGTACAAATCTCTTCCCATATATCAAGACATTACTGCACCATCTTTTTAGCGAATAAAGGGACGCGTTTAATTACGTCGGGTTAAATTCCAGGCGTAGTATTTTTCTGGGTAAGAGGAGACAAAAGGTGTCACGAATTTGGATGAACAGGCGCCGCGGCTCGTTTACTTTCGTCTGGCGGCAGGCATGCACCGGCTAGGCTCGGATGATCGATGCGTAAGCCACTAATCTTGCAGCGTGTAATCCCGGAAGCTTGGGCAAATTAAATTGGGAACGCAGCAACGGAATCGGGAGGAGCCCGTTGCGTAGGGCGCAGGATAGTCACGGGATAGCACACACGGTGATCTAGCCTCCGAAAAGGCCAGATTAGATACGCAGCGATCGATCGATCACGGTTGACGTATCTCGTTTTATCTCCAGGCTGGAGGAGGAAGACTAAAAGTACCGCAGGATTCTTTATACGCTTCATTCGACCCATACGCTCCATTAACACTAAACCTACTGCCACTGGTTAAATCACAAATCACAATTTACTGTTCGTGTCACAAGAAGTCTCACAATCGACGTCAGACGCGAGGCGGACCCCTTCCACTCCAACCAATCAACTCCGTATTCTTTTCGAGAAACTTCTTGCGAGGCAAGCACAGTATTACATAACTTTATTAATATTGTACTATACGATTTGAACTTTTTTGGAAAGATTTTTTCAAAAATTGCAATTCATTGGAATTATAGAAAAAATACTAAACGTTGCATTTTACACATTTTTTATGTTGGCCTATATTGAAAATTTAAAAAAAAAACACGTTTTGTAGATCTGTGTCAATTCAACATGTTCTGAAAATTTTTATAAAATCGGTGGACGTTGCAATGAGCTACAAACGTTTAAAAATGGTAACAATTGCAGATTTTCACGATTTTTGATTGTAACTGCAGTAAATCTAAGCATTCTGGTAAGTGAAGTATTAAGAATGTCACGTTGAAATGTGTGTTGAAAAAAATTATGTAAACTCTTCGAAATGTCGAATTTGTACAATTTCAATAATTGGCATACTTTTCATTGGATGTGCCATAACGTTGCCAACATAAATGGCAGATTAACTTTCAAGACGTAATTGTCAAAGTGAGATTTCACTTAAGAAGGTCACGTTAAAATGATTTTACAAACTCTTTGTAAAATGTAGAATTTGTACAATTTTAATAATTTTTCTGCTTTCTAACAAAAGAGGGTTTCGAAAAACAGAAAACCGAGATAAAAAAAGTGAAAGTAGAGAATTCACCACTTCAAATGACTAGGAAAGACGAGTAGCATATTTTTGTGTGATAAAATGAGTTTTTTTACATAAAATCACATTCTCAATTATAATTCATTTATAACTCAATCTTGTGGGATAGTTTACTTCACAATATTTGAAGTTGTGCGACACTTTCCATGGGAAATGATTAAATGAACTTCGTTATTGAAGTACGTACAATAATACAAATCGTGCAGAATCGGAATAAATTGAATCTCGTTATTCTTATAAGGCAGCACACGAGAGTCGCTGTTAGTATTCGGTTGGTTTAACATTAAATGAATGCAGTCCGCGTTTTCGGTACCGAGTCTCTGCGGAATCGAGTTGCGGGACTGTAACGGTGTAAAGTGAAGGTAACCTTGCTGCCTCGGAGTTCGTTTCGTAACAAACACACTGATTTTCGGTTCGAAGGGAATTCGAAAATAGGATAACTTGTCTGGACCTTATTTGACACGTTCCTGCCACTATTTTTGGTTCACAATGAAGCTCGTTTTTGGGTCAAGTGATATTTTTGATCTTTCACATCAACACATTACCATTACATACAGGGTGTCCAAAGAAGTCTTTCCTTTGAATAGCCTCTTTCCAGGAAGTACAGGGTGTAAAGAATTGTTTGCAAAGTTGTCCTTAACCTTGAATTTCAAGGGCAAATTTTTGTGTTATTGCATTGTATTCTACGCATCACGGGAACAAACAGTGTCAAGGGAACCATGAGTCAAAATTCAACTCACCCATGGTTCCCTCAACACTTTTTGTCCCCATGATGCGTAGAATACAATGCAATAACACAAAAATTTGCCCTTGAAATTCAAGCTCAAGGACAATTTTGCGGCAACTTTTTTTCACAGATCTTCACCGATCCGAAGATGTAGAATATGCTTATATTATTATTCCAATAATTCCCTTTCAACCGAAATCAAATTCTATATTGATTTTGTTAATGTCAAATGACTGCATAAGTTCGTGTCTGATTAGAATATAAATTCAAAGGTAAAATTTCAAAGATTGGTTAAAAATTAGGTTAAATTAAAACTTTTTTTCACTGATCTTCACCGATCCGAAGATGTAGAATACGCCTATGGCAGCCAGGACCAAACATTTCTTTACACCCTGTACAACACGTATGAGACAGCCTGTATTAAAACGTTATTTTATCTATTGCATAAACAGTATCCGCATCCATAAGATTCGTTAATTATTCAAGCACACGGAAGGATCACGTCTCGTGCATCAGTTCGATATCTTACACTGTTAGACTTTGCGTAAGAAGTGCTTAAGTGACGCAATCTTTATGCGCAGCGCGGTAACGTCGCTTGAAATTTCCTCATATAAAGATCCTAACAGAGTATAGTGGAGGATACGTATGAAATATGCCGTAAAGAGACTACCGTCGTGCATACATTGTTGATTTACATTGTTTAAAAACTGTGTAGCAGGAAAGCGTGATACTAGATGATGATCCAGGATGTTATTCTTGTGATCGTGGACAGATCAGATCTTGCGGGGATACTTTTGGGATCACGTGCATCCTTATGTGGTCCATTGTTTATGAACCATAAGTTCCTTCATGTACTAACAGTACCTACTCGAAAGTAACGGCCCACAAAAACTTTATACGACGAAGGTAAAACTTTACGGCTACTGTATCAGATAACTAATTTATTGTGTTCCTTGTTAGCCGTATACTTGGTATTAGATAAGCTATAAATATTTATTTAAATCCACTGTATAATTAACCCTTACTCGTGCTAGTATTATTATATATTATTATATATATTATATACAGGGTGTTCAGGCTATTACTAGCCAGCATTTTTTGTGTAAATAGTAAATATTAGAAAAAAATGATGGAGGAAAAAGTATTACTGTTTTTTATGTGCAACACAATGACATATGCATTTTTGTTTTATTTACATTATTGTAATACCATTACTGTCGTACTACACTAGTAAGTAAACGCTAACGTCTTAGTACGGCAGTAATGATATTTTTATATTTTTTACATTGAAATATCTACTGAACGACTAACTTTTCGACATACATAGGTTAGTACTTTTTTATTACGAATGTGTCCAGCTGCATCGATTGACGTATTAAAAAATACCTCATTCCATTTAAAATATTGAAGGTCACCTTCAGTTCTATCAAAATAATGTAAATAAAACAAAAATGCATATGTCATTGTGTTGCACATAAAAAACAGTAATACTTTTTCCTCCATCATTTTTTTCTAATATTTACTATTTACACAAAAAATGCTGGCTAGTAATAGCCTGAACACCCTGTATATTATTTATATATACAGGGTGTCCCACATAAATGATAACACCTAAATATCTTTCGTATTTACAGTCCTATCAGAAACCTCGGAGGACAAAGTGACGCTATTGCAGGGGGGCAATATAATAATTAAGAAAAACATTTTTTGTATCGTGTTTTTAAATGAAATTGCAATGTCACCGATGTTTTTTTAAAATGGAATAGTATATTTTTTTGCGATAGCATGATAGGCAATAAAAAACTGAATTTAGTGGATACCACCTTTTTGACCTTGAAATGACCTTGAGCAAGAATAATCATGTTGAAGCGGATGAAATGTGGAAGTTTAAAACTTACGTGTTGCAGCAAAGATTGCGCGTTGTTTACGTCGGGTTGACCTTTGCATATCATATCAAGGTCGTTTCAAGGTCAAAAGCTGGTATACACTAAATTCAGTTTTTTATTGTCTATCATGCTATCGCAAAAAAACTATTCCATTTAAAAAAACATCGGTGACATTGCAATTTCATTTAAAAATACGACATAAAAAATTTTTTTCACCTTAAAATACCGGAATTACTTTCTTGCCAACCGAATAGTTTTCTCGCTCGGACACAAGTAAAAGAAGATGTTCATCTGTTGAAGATTTATAAGATAATTTCTGTTTGTTCGTAAAAAATTCCGAATTTTGTGAATTGAGGAATCGATCCTGGCAGAAAATATTCTCGGTTCATGAAAAGCACCCGATAACCGGAGGCTACTGACGGATCAGAGACAAGGGAAGATATCGGTTAGCGATTCCAGCCGGACGCCTCCAGCATTGTTCTCGGAATCGTTGCGGCGAATTGAATCGCGGACGCAATATGCCCGTGTGTGTCGCGTGTAGTACAAGAACGGCCGAGGTTTCCCCGGAAGATTTCAGCCGGAAATCCCCGTGAGACAACGCGTTGTCGGCGTCCTGAATCGTGATGGATGGCGCGTGTGGGGGCAGGCCTGAATCCCGATGAAAATTCATTGTTCTCGGCCATCCAAACGCGCACAGTCTGTCTTCGATCGTGCCGACCGTAAAATTTCTGGTCAAACTACGTTACCGCTGCATAAAGGGTTCATCCCGGAAGTAAGAACGTATGGGCGTCAAATTGTTTTTGTTCGCGCCGCTTTTGTACGATGGCCGACCGTGCACGCTGCTCGCGATTCACGCTTTTGCGGAGGAATTCAAAGCCACTGAACTTCAATGAATATTCCTTTTCATTGTTAATCAATCCGAAACGGTAAATAATGTTCCCTCGGCGAGACGTAGACTAATTTTACCTTTGCTTTGTAGAATCAGTGGAAACCGGAAAGAAAATTTTTAATTCTACATTGAATCTCTCGGTTAAAAGAAGTATTAAATCAGCGATGAACTCTGATTTTATATATGAAACTACTTGGTTTCGACTGGTACAAATGTAATTGTTGAACAGAATTTTTTAAATATGCTCTACGATGAATCCTCCGCGTCTCAAAACCAGTTCAAGTGGAAAGGACCATTTGTAATTCGATGTTAAATCTCTTGATTAAAACAACTAATAAAATAATCGGTGAACTCTGATTTTATACATGAAACTACTTGGTTTCGACTGGTTTAAAAGTAATTGTTCAACAGAATTTTTTAAACATGCTCTACGATGAATCCTCCGCGTCTCAAAAGCAGTTCAAGTGAAAAGGACCATTTGTAATTCGATGTTAAATCTTTTGATTAAAACAACTAATAAAATAATCGGAGAACTCTGATTTTATATATGAAACTACTTGGTTTCGACTGGTACGAACGTAATTGTTGAACAGAATTTTTAAACATGCTCTATGATGAATCCTCCGCGTTTCAAAAGCAGTTCAAGTGGAGAGGACCATTTTTAATTCGATGTTAAATCTCTTGATTAAAACAACTAATAAAATAATCGGAGGACTCTGATTTTATACATGAAACTAGTTGGTTTCGACTGGTACAAACGTAATTGTTCAACAGAATTTTTAAATATGCTCTACGATGAATCCTCCGCGTCTCAAAAGCAGTTCAAGTGGAAAGGACCATTTGTAATTCGATGTTAAATCTCTTGATTAAAATAACAAATAAAATAATCGGAGAACTCTGATTTTATATATGAAACTACTTGGTTTCGACTGGTACAAACGTAATTGTTCAACAGAATTTTTAAACATGCTCTACGATGATTCCTCCGCGTCTCAAAAGTAGTTCAAGTGGAGAGGACCATTTTTAATTCGATGTTGAATATCTCGTGCCATGTTGAACCGAACTGAACGCATATTTTTAAATGTTTGATTGCGCAATCTTTCGAAAATGTTCTATAAACATTGTCTTCAATAAAATTAATTTCGTTTTCGATGGAGATTGCAAATAGATAATATGTACAAGTGACTAGGTAGTCGAGGAACTTTGAAGAATGACTTTCTTTTCTGCGAATTCTCTCGGTGACTATGAACTTGATAAAGCTCGGGCGGAGCGAAGAACCCGAGTGAAGCAGATGCAGAGGTGAAACTTCTGCAATTTCCTGAAAAGTAGGATTCGCCATCGCGGGATGAATTAACTAGGCGCAGATTCGAGATTAAGTAGATTTAAATGTAGAGATAATTTCTTGCTGTTGCGATTTATGTCTGAAGTGTTAACTCGTAATAATATCTCCTTTAACATTATGTCTAGCATTATTTACAATAGATTATAAATGAAGTAACTATTTTCATCAATTGCTTATAATTACACACGATTTTGTGCATTTACAACAAAAACGAGTAGATGTGATTTACAACAGTAAAAACATTGGAAGGATTTAAAAATACTGTTACATTAATATCAACCAATTTAACATGTGAGATTTTAAGATTGTAAGAATTTAACATGTTATAGAAAATAAGTATCTGGCTACCACTTTCCATGAATCTGAACCATTTAGGTACACACATATATCGAATTATGCACTGTTGTATTTATAAACAATCACGAGTAACGTAATCTTTCATGCAGAATCCTGTAGCGTAGAATCTCGATGTTTGCAAGGGTTTATCACAAAAGCAGTTATCGAGTTATGTCACTGAAGTCGGTTTACTCATTAAGCAAGTCTCGAACGTTTAATTAATACCTACTAACGACTCGCAGGTATGTCGATAGCTGTGTGACGCTACAAAGTGTACTTACGAATATCAGAAAAATCGTTAGAGCTAAATACCCGGTTTTTCCACTTCTATGGATTTCCCAAGGCTCAGGGACATAGGTCAATAATATGCTCGAGATGGATCAAACTATGTATCAAGACGAACATACATCCAAACGTGATCGAAGACAAAATATGAACGGTTCAAGACAAATATATTGTATGATTCAAGATAAATATATTACATGATCCACAATAAAATATGTATGGTTGAAGATAAATAAATGATATGATTCAAGATTAAATATTTGTGGTTCAAGACAAAATAGGTATGGTTCAAGACAAATATATTATGATTCAAGAGGAAATATGCATGGTTCAAGACAAATATATTATATGATTCAAGATGAAATATTTATGGTTCAAGACAGAATGTGCATGGTTCAAGGCAAAATATCTATGGTTCAAGACAAATATATATTACATGATTCAAAATGGAATTTGTATGGTTCAAGACAAATATATTATATGATTCAAGATAAATATATTCTGTGATTCAAGATAAAACATATGTGGTTCAAAACAAAATATGTATGGTTCAAGACAAATATATTACATGATTCAAAATGGAATATGTATGGTTCAAGACAAATATATTACATGATTCAAAATGGAATATGTATGGTTCAAGACAAATATATTACATGATTCAAAATGGAATATGTATGGTTCAAGACAAATATATTATATGGTTCAAGATAAATATATTATGTGATTCAAGATAAAACATATATGGTTCAAAACAAAATATGTATAGATGAAGACAAAATATGTATGATTCAAGATAAATATATTATATAATTGAAGATGAAAGATGTATTATTAAAGACAAGATACGTATGGTTGGAAACAAAATATATTTAACCTGTTCATCTTAGAAAACTGTCCGAAGTAGGACACGATGAAGAATAAAATATATCTGTAGGGCCCACCACAAGTGCCACATAATGCAGAAAGAGCGACATAATTAAAACGTCCGAAGATGAACCAGATTTTTGTTCTTGTTCAAGGAGTGCCTGTGCAGTCTTTCATACTAACTCTGAGATTGGTTTTTTTCGAGAGTTTCGTTATTTCGGCAACAAGGGTGCGATGTGACGGAAGTCACTCAGAAAACAAGCTTAGTCATGGATTTGGAAGTCAATCAACTAGAGGGTCACATTAGGCTCCTGGCCTAATCGAAAGGTGACGGTGCAATCTACCCTCTGCCATTTCTGGCAGTGGCCCTTCCTAGTTCCAAACGGAGATAGACGAGAAATCCCCAGGAGGTGTACCAGGTGCGGCTCTCCCGGTCAAATCAGACTAAATGTCATAATGTTTACACGAGCTTGTCTACGGTGAAGGTCAGAATCATGAGCTTATTCGAGAACGTCGTACATATCAGTTTGCTCGACACTGTACTTCGACGCGAGAACGTAAACTATAATTTTTCAACCTTTCTTTGCTCGTCGCTCCCATATCGTATTTTTATTTAGGAACGAAAGGCACAACCGACTTTCAACCCCTTGCCATTTTTTAACGAGTCAGACTCGTCAAGATTTTAACAAACTCCAAGAAATATGAATGTTACGTGTTTCCGTTTAGATAAAATAATATTTGATTCGTTTGTAATCGCTATTTAAGCATTCAAATAAATGCAGCCATACAAAAAATATAAATTTTCTTTCCCTTCTACGACATTTTACGGGGTAAAGATATTTTATTCACTGTAACTGTAAAAAAATGGTACGGCAAGGGGTTAATTATATAAACGCATATAAATTGAAGAAAAAGGTATACATTTTCTTGTATTAGAATTTCATAATAAATTTTAGACTGGATAAATACAAAACCAAAATGAATTGAATAATTTGGATAGCACACAATATCTAATAATGCGATCGAGAAAAATTGAAAACAATCATGAATTGAAGAAGTTCAGAGTATTTGTTCGCATTCTAAAATTTGAAATAGACAATCCACCGTCGACCTCGAGGATAAGTAAGTTTCAGATCTTGAAAGGTTAGATTGAAGTTTGGTAATTAGAATACAATAGAATGGCTCGAAATTGGAATTCTTGCGCCCCCGGATGTCCATCTGTGGGTGGTAGCGCCCACGTTATGAAACTATGCAAATGCCACGTGCCAGAGGATACTGCAAGACCTTCAACGAACGCTTTTCAAACATTCGAATCTTCCAGCGAATTCGTCGGAATTTGATGGAACGTCATTAACCATCGGTGCGGAAGCGACGAGACTCGTCCGCATCAGGTTTCTGGGCCAAACCTTAGATCAACGGGCTGGGCTAGACACAACACTCGACTTATACTACTTGCAGTTGTTATATCAAGAAAATATTTGTTTTCAATTTTCATAACAACTAGACGCACAGTTTATAATTCTATAAAACAAATAGTTGAATTTCTCTTATTTTTAGAGCTGTTTAAAGTCGAAGTGTCCAACCCTTTAACGAATTCTTTTTATCTTAACAACAAAAATATTCTACCTTACAAAAAAACTGGATAAAGTAAAAAGTATGTTTTAAATTTCCTTCATGTGTATCCAATAATCCAATAAACGGATTCTTCCAACCCCATAACTAATTCTCTTTATCTACCAACAAAAATATTTTACTTATCAAGAAGCTAAAGGTAATTAAAAAGCAGAAGTTATTTTTCAATTTTGAAAAACTTATCTTGTAGTATTTTCTTTAATTCTATAAAACAAATAGTTGAATTTCTTACATTGCTTAAACTGTTTAAAGGCGAAATGTCCAACCCCATTGACCAATTCTCTTTATCAATTTTTAAAAAGTTATCTTATACAGTCTATAATTCTATAAAACAAATAGTTGAATTTCTCTTATTGTTTAAACTGTTTAAAGTCGAAATATCCAACCCCTTAACCAATTCTCTTTATCTACCAACAGCAATATTTTATTTATCAAGAGACAGATAAATAAATAGCAAAAGTATTTCTCAATTTTGAAAAAGTTATCTTATTATACAGTCTATAATTCTATAAAACAAATAGTTGAATTTCTCTTATTGTTTAAACTGTTTAAAGTCGAAATGTGCAACTACCAACAGAAATATTTTATTTATCAAGAGACAGATAAATAAAAAGCAAAAGTTATTTCTCAATTTTGAAAAAGTTATCTTATTATACAGTCTATAATTCTATAAAACAAATAGTTGAATTTCTCTTATTGTTTAAACTGTTTAAAGTCGAAATGTGCAACTACCAACAGAAATATTTTATTTATCAAGAGACAGATAAATAAAAAGCAAAAGTTATTTCTCAATTTTGAAAAAGTTATCTTATTATACAGTCTATAATTCTATAAAACAAATAGTTGAATTTCTCTTATTGTTTAAACTGTTTAAAGTCGAAATGTCCAACTACCAACAGAAATATTTTACTTATCAAGAAACAGATAAATAAAAAGCAAAAGTTATTTCTCCATTTTGAAAAAGTTATCTTATACAGTCTATAATTCTATAAAACAAATAGTTGAATTTCTTTTATTTTTTAAATTGTTTAAAATGGAAGTGTGTAACCCTTCAACGAGTTAAAGGAAGATTATTCAGCGAGAAAGTATCGTCGACACAGACAGTGGTTTCCCCGTAGGTTCTTCGAAATTAGACAGGTGGCTAACGTGGTTGTTGCTCGTCGAGGAAATTGATTTGAATCGATGGGTTCGCGAGGTCTCGATACACATCGAATCGAGCTTACAGAGATTCTCTCTTCCGTCTTCATTTGCAAGCCGCAGAAGGACTTTTCACTTGGCCGCGTTTCTATACGGCCCGCAAATAAATCTGCGCCATTTTTACCGCGCCTTGCCAGCCCCGTGTTCCCGATGGAAAATGGAAAATATCACCGAACGCGGATAGTAAATTGGAATAATGCGTCACCGGAGGTTACCGGGCTGCGGTAACTATACCACCGAACGGATTTAATCTCTTAAAGCATTAGTCGTCGGGTGAATTCTTTCGCTCGTATTTCCAGTGTTTCCAGATTTATCAACTGTTTCCTAGCCATTTCTTTTCGAAGCTGGAACGCAGCTGGAACTGTTGAAAAAATAGTATCTACCCAATGCAAATAGTATGTAGCTGGCTGTTAAGCTCGAATATTTGCGAACAAATGATCGAACCAGTTATCGTATTTTTGTGCAGGAAACGTTTGTAGTTATTTAATAATCTTTACGTCTATTTAGTTTTATATCGTGCCACGAAAAGCCAACAAAGCAAACTCTATATGAAACGAGTAATTAAAAGAAAACTGAAATCCATACATTTATGCAGTTTACATATCGAGTTAAGTTTGTCTATATATTTATGATTCGATGGTTAATAATTGAACAAGAAAAGTACAATATTTGATAGATTTAATTGGTGCAAGACTTGCTGTAGTTCATTAAAATTTGATGGAAATTAAGATTGCATTGAAGCAGATAATCGAAACGTTTATTGTCATTTCCAAGTTGTTGCTATTTGTAATAAAGTTCTATTCCAATTTCTTGCAGTATTGTTGAAATGAACGTACATATGTAACAATTCTGAATCGATGTAAATTGAGGTAGATAATTGTTTCTGAATCGATGTAAATCGAGGTAGTTAATTGTTTCCGATTAATCAAATTTGAAACGAATGGTCAACCTGAACGTCTTTTGCTAGTAGCTTTATCGCAAATATTGGAAGAATCATTGAAAAAGTGAAATTGGAAGCGGCACAGGCAAATTACCTAGACGCGGGACACATGCCGTTTAATCCTGATTCGGAATCATTAGGTGTGTAATTAACAGTAGCTCGTTGATAAGCGTGATAGCCCTCTGGCAAATAAACGTAATTTGCACGGGGAAACGTTAGCTACGAGAAACACGGAAGGCGTCGTCCCATGAAATGCGGGTCGAAACTTTGTCATTGGTTCGTTTGCTCATTGTTCAACGGGCGACATTGTTTAAAGCTGGCGGACATCGAGGACTGGAAAATACAGTTTCGACTTTGGAACCTCCGGAAAGGTCGTCTAAACATTCCATATAAAAATATTAATTATTGTTGTCGTAGTAGCAACTACCACGAGAAGCCTCTAAAGATATTCAAACTCGTTTTTCTCCGCTTTGACCTAATTCCATATTCGCCACTTGTATAGGATGAGTTACCTAAGACATTTCAACGGTATAGTCATTCAAGGTTATTCAAATACGTTTAAGATACTAACTAAAAAATGAAACATTTCTTCCAACCAAAATTAGTTCCATTTTTTATGATTGTTCTCATTTCGTGGATATGAAACTGATATAATATTTCATACAAGACAAACTTTAGTGAAATTGATTAGATACCGACATATTTAATAACGTAAATAATATTTTGAATAATTGAACAGATTCTGATAAAAACGTATGTTAATAATTTCCTTTAAACCGAAATAAAATTCAATTTTGGTTCTGTTAATATACATCTATTGGGGAATATACAGGCATACAATTGATATCAATATTCTCCTTTTTTAGAAAATTACGATCTACAAGAAAAGTTCTAGTTACCAAAATAAATCGTAAAGCAAGGAGTTAATTATTAAAGTTAGAAAAAAATTTATTTTTTAATAAAGTTGAGAATATCCCAGTACGTAAGCATTCACAGTGCATTTGTATGTTTCATCCTCTTTTACCTTTTTGACATTGAATGATCTTGAATGACCTTGACTGATTATATACAGGTGGTCCATTTATCTTGAGACAGTCAGTTATTACGGAAACCAGCAGGTAAAATGAAAAATGTTTTATATAAAATCTTCTTCATATGAAAGGGCACATTTAACGGCGCTATGCACATTTTTCCATAATGGCCCTTTAAGGATCAGATGAAGGACTTCGTTTTTTCAAATGGAAGCCCATATTTTTATTTTAAATTCCTATTCTGCATCGAAAAATAATAATATTTCGTATAAAACATTTTTTCCTAGCGTGCACGGTTTTGTTAAACAAATTGTGGTGAATATCCCAATATTTGCAATGTCAAAAACACCGAGTTTGATCTGAAGTCATAAAAATCGAGGAACCGGTGACAGGAATATCCCTATATAACAATTTATAGACATTGCATTGCTATTATTATGAAAATAAAAGGACGAACATCCTGAAATATCAAGGAAAATATATTCCGCAATATAAAGTGGCGAAACTGACAATAAGGTGCCGCGACCATCGATGAGTTTACAATTGAAACTTTCTACTATGTGTACGCGCAGTCTTTTATCGTTTCATAAACCGAATTCCAAGGTTCTTCAGCGTATATCTCGACATTTCATAAGGTAAAGCTGGGAGCTTTCGTTGTGGAAGCTGAATGTAAACTTCAGTGTAGGACCGCGATCTACAAGGACCTTTGATGAAATCTGAAGTCTTCTCATGAACGAAACATGAAAGTCGGACACTGATATAAACGTAGATTAATGTACGAGCGCTTGAGGTTACACCGTTAGTTATACGCACCTTAATTTTTATGCGAACGATGTAAAGATGAAGACGCGTAGACGCTATGCAAACTAAGGAGTCATGATAGTGACGGGTAAAATACCTCTTTATATCTTGAACGGTGAAAGAGCGGAATAAAAAGTTGAGTGTGCAAGTTACGTTTACACTTTGCGATAAAGTGATACCTGATTTATAGATATGCTCGTGTTAAAGCTGATAATAACTAGGGGCCGAAAATTTCGGGTTCAGATCGGGTCGAGACTCGAAAATTCGTGATACTCGAGTACAAAATTTATAATGTTCGGTTATCCGAAATTTCTGGGTATTTGGGTATTGTTAAATTGTATTTGTGAGTGCCGCCCGGTTCTAGAAATCGAAGCAAGCCAAATGTTTGTTATATGGTATAGCAGATTCGAGGAATCGATAGCGGGCTTTTGTTTATGTTTTGGGTTCGAGGCGTTCGAGACAAGTTCAGTTAGCGGTTAGCCCACGAGGCGAACAGTACAAATAATAAAGCGTGAATATCCTCTTTCCTCAAGTGATTCAAAATTCGTATTTCCCTCGCAATCTCGTTATTAGTGGTTCTATTTGAACAGGTATCACAAATTTTCGAGTCTCGACCAGACTGAATCCCGGTGAAATAGTTCCATATTTTGAAGTGAAACTTCTTTGCTGAGGGTAACAATTTTCTGATGTAACGGATGCCGATGTTACGGAAGTCGAAAGTCGAGTGGCGCGAAAATTTAAACTGAGAATGAACGTAGAAAAATAATTTCTTAATAATTTCGTAGTCCAACTTCTTAACCACTTGAAAACCAACGATCTCAGAGAATGATAGCGAATGGTTAGAAGTGCAACCACGTTTTTTATTTTTACTTACATGAATTAAAGTAATATAATTAAATATATTATAGACATATTAGAGATAGTTTTTTTAAACTACCGTGTGTGGAACAGAAAAAAAAATCTTGTGCGTGGAAACCACGATAGAAGTGAAACTCATTGCTTATTAGGTATAATAATTTATCTGTATCTATACCTAATAAGCAATAAGTTTCACTTCTATCGCGCGTGGTTTCCACGCACACGATTTTTCTATTTATCAATTATTGAGATCACAAAGATCTCTTTCCATTAGAAATGATCGCATAAATTTATTTATCCAAGCCCATGTTCTCATCAAAATTGTGACAAATCTAATTCAGTGTAGTCTTGTAATTTTTACAAAACAATGTAGTCACCTTTTGTACTCGGTAAGGTTGGTATCAAAAACCGAGGCTGAACGACTCCCTGATAAAACCATGAGAAATGTATTTTCGCCAGTGTTTGCTACAAATCCTTAAACAAATGCAAGACGTGCACTTTGTCACACGATGCAGTTCGGTTCGCCAGAACGGTCGGGAGCACAACGGGCAGCCATAAACGCTCTTTCGATGGAAAGATCAGTCGGATCAATGAAAAATACGTTGTGTGCGCGTAGGTAACACACGGCTGACCTCCTAATGGATATCCTGCGCTCCATGAATGCAAGGATCGATCAATAAAGAGCGATGGCCCCGAATGAGTAACCTTCCTCGGCTCCCGTTCACCGTTTCTCTCTACGGCGGAGTGTCGTTTGATTGACGGTTCACCTCGATACGGGAATTCCCTTAGAAAATACCGTAATTTGCTCGGGTCTCGCGCAGACCCGTTTCCCGCGGAGACTATCCCGGTCCGATTTAGTTTTCATCATTCTGTAATTAACACTAATGTCCGGCCGTTGATCGTATTAAGTCATGAATAATCAATCGGAATCGGGCCCCCGGCATTCCCGTCGCGTTAATTATTATGCGATCGGCTAACTGAGCAGACTTATAGCCGGCCTTGCGCGAGAATGCATAATGGCCAGCTGATTCACTGCTGTCCCAGTGGGATGTTCGTTAACTCTGATGAAATAGATCGGACGGGGTTTCCAGCGAGTGTAACAACAGGATAATGCACGGAATATAATAGTTATTCGTTCTGGGTCTTCTCAGAATCAAACTCGATGTCAATCTGTAAAGAATAGCCCTTATTTCTATGCCCACGCCTTATTCAATATACGGGGTGTCCCAAACACGTTCCAGTTCCTCGAAAGGGGCGGTTCCCGAGGTCATATGAAGCGACACTTTCAAGAATGTTCGCCTCAGCTTTGTTAAGCAGTTAAAATTAACATGTATCGGATATACAGGGTGTCCTGAATTTAAGGTAAAGGTACCAGTAGTTGACCATGAACGAGTAGTTGGCCATTTTATATAAAAACATAAAAAATAAGATTTTGATAAGCTGTACACTTTTGATGAAAGTGAACTCGGATGCCATTAAATTTTTCTAATACTATTCTGTATTAACTTGCAACGTCTACTCTGTTGCTCGATTAAACTTTTTATGGAATTGATTTGTTTCATTTCTTATTTCATTCTTTAATTGTAACTTGTGCTGGAAATTGTTGAAACTAAATTATAATAACATGATTCCCAACAGTATTGCTTTAATAATAGATAGATGGTTTCGGCGCACAGGTTCGATCAATTATATTATATTTATAATTGATCGAACCTGTGCGCCGAAACCATCTATCTATTATCAATTCTTTTCGATCGCAAAACTATTTCAATATATATTATTGCTTTAACCCTCTTTCTAGTATAAGTGGTCAACTACTAACGAATAGGAGGTCAATTACTAGATTTTTCATTTTCACGAGTGGTCAACTTCTGAAGCAATTACTGAATTTCTGAATATGTTTCTTAAATTTGTATAAGTGAACTTTTTTAAAAAAAGTGGCCTTGGTGCATAATTTAGAAGACTTAAAGAGTGTCTTTAGACATCGACTCTCACTACTTGATGGCAGAGTAAATGGTTACTATTGTTCGCGTGGAAAACTTCTCTTAACTGGTCAACTATTAGTACCTTTACCTTAAATGGGAAAGACTTTTTGTCTTAGTTTTAGCCTGAAGTTTTGCCATTTAAATTCGGGACATATTACAATATACCCTGTACATTATTTATAAAAATTACAAGACTGAATTTATTTAGGTCTTCCACAATTTTTATAATAATGCGCGCTCGAATAAAGAAAATTGAATAATTTCTAATGGGGAAGCACCTTTATCATTTCAATAATTAAAATTGCACTAAACTGCAGTGAAACAGAAACTTATTTTCTTCCTTAATATTTTTAATAGTTCGAAAATAATATAACACTATTTTGAAATTCTTATTATGTTTTTACTGTTTTGAATTACATTATTAGGCCCTCGCCGTTGAAAAACGCGAGATGACCTACCGAATCAGATCGATGGGATTACACGCACACGCGCGCACACAATACTTTTCTATTTTATATGTATGTATGTGAATGAAAAACACGAATCACTCACGCTATTCGAACTAACAATCGTAAGCTTGGAATTGACACGAAACATGGTCTCTATCGCGATTTTAAGCAAGGATTTTTTGAAAAGTGTAGGGAGGGCGTTGTGAATTTCGAACGACGCACACTGGTTCCAAATCTCCAAAAGTTTGCCAAAGCTCCTAAACGTACTTTAATTCCTTCAAAAATTGGTATCCCACGGTTTTCGGGTCCGGTGTTTACAAATTTGAACTCAAAATACGAAAAAACGAAATGGCGGATGCATACGTTAAAAAATTGGTAGTTTTGTTAAAAAATTAGTATACTGGTTTTTGGGTCCGCAGATTACAAATGTGAACTCAAAATTCGAAAAAACAAAATGGATCCAAATATGGCGGATGCATACGTTAAGAAATTGATATTTTTGTTAAAAAATTAGTATACTGGTTTTTGGGTCCGCTGATTGCAAATCTGAACTCGAACCATAAAGTTTTTCTTTGAAACAATTTTTAATATCATACATACTTTCCGATAAATTTTGGTGAAAGCTTATAAAATGTTTACTCTGAGCAATACAAAATGGCGGTATGTGAGAATTGGCAACTAATATTTTGCATATTGCAAGATAATAGTATAAACTAAGACCCTATGTAAATTTTTCGATGGAGGTGTGTGGAGGTTCTAACTTATCACTACATCTTTAAAATATATGCGTCAAATTTTACGTTTCCCTTCCGTACAACTTTTAACCGGTTAACATTAACAATTCAGCACTAAAAACGATTGAACTTACCTCGAGAAACTGTATCCATTATGTAGTATAAAAATCACTAGCTTTCAATATAGTTTATACACTTTACATTTACACTTCGTACGTACGTTCACGCGCGTGAAAAATGCCCGTCTAACCAAAGCAAAGTTTCGACTACGACTGTTGCTCAGGTACAAAAATTCAAGCATTTTCCTGTTGACCCCAGTACGGAGTCCCAATGGGTAAAACCATCATAGCTCATAATTCGTTTTTGGCTTTGGGACCATTGTGCGACGGGTAGTCGGACAAAAAATGGGATACGAGAGGGGCTGTAGGACTGGAATTTATTTCAATGTCAAGTTTCTGTGTACTTGCAGATAGATAGGTAACTGAACGAAAAAAGATTGTCCTTTTACTGTTTACTTTATTGTTTACGAGTCTCTATCGTCCTATGTACATACCTCCCTTAAGAAACTTTGAAAAAGAAGGACAGATGTTTCGCCATGTGAATGTCATAAACTCCAGTCTTACCGCGGTCTCTCTCGTGTCCTGTTTTTTGTCTGACCTTCCCGCCATTCTTAAACCGGTAAAATCAGTGTCGTTCGAACCGCGATAGAGGGAACATCTCTCAAAACGTGTCAATTCGTAGCTCACGGTTCTTAATATGTGTACGTGTGTTAAGTGTGTCTACTGCCGTATATGAAGTCAGCTGTGCAGAGTTCATCTCCGATCTGCCCAGTGACACACACTTCGAAGCAACAGCTGCATTTATGGCTAAATAAGTAAGTTCTAATTAAATCACAATTTCTGCTCTTGTTCGTTGCTTCACCGCGGCGCCGCTCCAACACTTCGCTCTGATCGGTCCGTGTTTTTCGTTAACATTAAACATACCACTGCCGGTCAAATAACTGGTTTTATATTTTTCATCTTACAACTATTGAAATTATGAAGTTGCTTATATAGAAATTGATACGATAAATTTTTTCATTCGAGCACATATTGTGTAATCAAAATTGCACAAAATTTAAATAAATTGATTCTTGTCATTTTTGTAAGCTATTCATTTGAATCGTTTCTAGTGCTCGGTAGGTTAGTGTTAGTAATAACTCCGACATTTTTTGGGACCAACCCTGGAACCAAATTAGTTGAAACTCGAATAATTTACAAGAATTAGACGCGTGAGCCGAATGTTGTGAAGTTTGCGGAAACGATTGGAAAATAAATAATTGGCTTTGGAATCGGTGAAGAAATTAGAAGCTGAAATAAAAGTGGCCTCCGTGAACGAAAGAATATTGGAGTAGACGTGATCAATGACGCGAATAATTACAAGTTCAAAGATGGTATTTGGAGGAAGTTCGTAAAACTTTGCTATTTTTCCAAGCGTAAATCCTTCAGTAAATTGGCCGATCCTTCACAAACGTTTTTCTCAGTTCCTGCTGCTGTTCACATTTCCTTTTCATTATCGTGTTTGAAAAATAAACCACGCCGCCAACGCAAACAAATGAAATATCTTTTTATAAATGCGCATCACCGAGGCTCGGGGAAAACGTGTAAAGTGGAAGAATTATCTGATAGGCAGAATTATTATTTTCGTTTACCGGTATACTATCCTGCGTTCAACCGCTCGACGAAATAATTTTGATATTTGTATTTGAAGTCTGAAATTTCGTAATTTATCAATATTAATATTCGGCTGTCATTGTACGTTCAAATCGAAACAATATCGGTTATACTGTGCTGGTAAATATTTCTGAAACCATCCTTCAATACGCGTAACTGTTTGTGCGTGTGGCGCGGTTGCGGCACATCCAATTTCGTACGTCAATCACGTTAACGAGTTGACGTCTGTCGAGAACCAAGACGGAGAGTGCTGCAACCATTGCGCGCAATTGTTATTAATAAATTTTCAATTCTGTCATTGATGACCCAGTAATGGGTAAAAATAAAAAACAATACTTCGACACAAGTGTAGTTAATTGAGTTCAGTGTAGCTAGACATTCAATTAAAAATTGATTGTTTTCATGCAAAGGTACGTAAGTGGTTCTAATATATTTTGATCAATCACATTAATAAAACAGATATTAAAATGTATAAATTAAATCACAAGAAAAACTAGTAGTGGATAAACTTCAATTCAGTGCAGTGAGACTTTCATTTAAAAGTTGGTTGCTTTCATGCAAAGTTACGTAAGTGGTTCTAACTTATCTTGATCAATATTTTGACCAATCAAATTAATTAAACAGATATTGAAACGTATAAATTAAATCACAAAAAAACTAGTAGTGGATATACTTTAATTCAGTGCAGCTAGACTTTCATTTAAAAGTTGATTGCTTTCATGCAAAGTTACGTAAGTAGTTCCAACTTATCTTGATCAATATTTTGACCAATCACATTAATAAAACAGATATTGAAACGTATAAATTAAATCACAAGAAACTAGTAGTGGATAAACTTTAATTCAGTGCAGCTAGACTTTCATTTAAAAGTTGATTGCTTTCATGCAAAGTCGCGTAACTGGTTCTAATTTACATTGATCAATATTTTGATCAATCATTTCAATAAAAGGGATATTGAAAAATAAATTAAATCGCTAGGAAAACTGGTAGTAGTTTAGTTGTTTCGGCAGTTAAAATCGGGAGGAAGAAGAAATCCTGTAAATTAAATGATAAATAAATATTGACGATAATCGTGAGTGGGCAATGTTGAACGTTTTGAAGAATCAATCGAAGCGTTCGCCTCTTCTGCACGCCGTGCAGAAGTGGATCGAAGATAGATCTTTACAGTGCGCAGATCAGTTTGCAAGGGTCTTATCTGCTCGTAACGATAAAACGAAAGGCAGCCGGCGTGGTAATCAGGATCGTCCGGGGCGACTTGACTTTCGCGAAAGATTTATGGCTGCCGGTGATTTAGCGTGCCCAAGGACCGGAAAATCTAGTTAAGGGGATCCTCTTATTTGCCGCACTTTTTGCGTCTTTGAAACAACCAAGTGTTACACGATGAATGATTACATCATATAATATTAGCTCGCTGTTTGTACTCGATAATGTTTACACAATGTACCAGGCGTTCGAACGGTCAGCTTCCCTGTTATGCTTCTCGTTCTAACGCAGTATCGAAAGCGTAAAGTACCATTTCCAAAGCACAGTACAGTTTGAGTACGTAAGTGTTAGGTAAGTACAAGTTTTAATTTAATTTAGCTCAGTGTCAATACAAGCATTTACAATATTAATATCGCAAACGGTGTTTTACAGAAATGGCACCGGGAAAATGGCCGCCATGTCCTTCTTGTTTAAAATATTTAGCTAATAAAATGAATCGCCGAATCGCTCTTATTTTTCAATCGTTCAAAGACGTGCAATCAATTAAATGTCTTATTAATGTTGTATTATAACGATTGAAACTTTATGCCGTTCAGTAGTTACCTTAAATACCCTACAATAAGACGTATGAGTTTTTGATATTGCTGAATCGCTCTTATTTTTCAATCGTTCGAAGACGTGCAATCAATTAAATGTCTTATTAATGTTGTATTACAACGATTGAAACTTTACGCCGTTCAGTAGTTACCTTAAATACCCTACAATAAGATGCGATGATTTGATATTACTGAATTTCTCGTATTTTTCAACGGTTCAACGATTTGCAACCATGTAACTTCCTTATTAATTTTTTATTACAATGACCCAAACTTTTTGCCGTTCAGTAGTTTCTCTGAATTGTCACTGAATTTCTCTTATTTTTCAACCGTTGAAATATGTACAACCGTTTAACTGCGTTATTAATTTTATATTACAATGATTGGAATCTTTCGCCGTTCAGTAATTTCTCAAAACACGTCGTAAAATAGAAATCAATTTATATGCCTTGTATGTTTTGATCTGCTTGAATGTTTAAATATTTCTCACGGAAAAATGCGACGAATTTAGATGCTGTATGAAGTGTTCATTACGACTCTCTTTGCAGTGCTCTGCTTACGTCTGCGGACCGAATTGAAGTCTTTGGATAAAATACGCAGCATCCTCAGCACCGGAAGCACGGAAAGCTTCGGCCGACGGGTTACCGCGAGAAAGGCACCGGAAGTTGGCATATCGTCCATCGATCAAAGATGCCGACGGACAAGGTAACATTGCAGAATTTATTGGAGTGTTTTATTCCGGTATGCGCAGACGGTGGTGGTTCTAAATCTTCGCAAACGAATTTGCTGCTTAGCGCCGGATTCCCGGAAATGGCCCGTAAAATATCCCTTTTCTGACTGCTGCCTCCCGGAGTAACTGGACAGCTTACCGAATCCTTCTGACATAGTTGGTCGCGCCACAAATCTTCCGTCGGGGACGAGCCAGACCGAAAACCGCGTCGTTGCTCGGGGTGATAGAAAATATCGTTCTGTCTTTCGCAAAAATCGGGAAATATCGTGGCCCTGGCAGTCGCTCGGGTCAGACCGATCGACCAAAAGCAGGGAGGGGTCGGTGGGCGGCGAGAAACGTGAAGTTGCAAAGGGAAAACCTCCGTTATTGGCGTCCTCCTCGAGATTGTGATAAATCGTTGGATCCCGAGGAATGTATACGCTGACGGTAGTCTCAACCTTCCCCCGGATGTCGATGGTTCTTTCTATATATATTATGTGGCTGGGTTAAGGTTGTCGTCCACCCACTTGCCGGCTGCGAGCATTGCTTTCGTGGCTTGCGGTTGGTACAACGTGATTCCGCCCCCGTGACTTCCACAGGGGAAACACATTGTGAGAAAGATACCGGGGCCGTTTCAAACCAAATCGCGCTCCATACTTCCGTGTATTTTGCCGCGAGAAGACCATTATCCGCCGCGGAGTTTTGTTTCGTTTCATTTCCTCCAACGGTCCACCACTTTTCAGTATCTTGCTAACTGTTATGCTAATAGACGATTTATTACTCCAAGTCTGCACCTTGCACAATCCTGCTCGAGGAACGCCACAGTGACGTTCGAGATATTGCCGTTTGAAGTTTTGATCAGTAAGGCTTTGATATAGGACATCGGTTAAATTGCATTAATTTTGAAGCGAAACTTATTTTGGCAGGATGTAAGCCTATTTCGCGGTACATTGCGTAACGAAAGTGGTGGGGATGGTTAGTTCATCTCCGATCTGGCCAGTAACACACATTTCGAAGCAACAACTGCATTTATGGCTAAATAAGTAAGTTCTAATTAAATCACAATGTCTGCTCCTTCTCTTGTTCGTTGCTTCACCGCGGTGCCACTCCAACACTTGCCGTGAAAAGACCATTATCCGCCGCGGAGTTTTGTTTCGTGGTATCATTTACTCCAACGGTCCACCACTTTTCGGAAAGCACATAGGGTATGTCCAGGCACATGACGTATGTAGTATTTTGAATAAAAAAAAAATTATACGCGTCGAAAACCACGCAGAAGTGAAACTTCTTGCAGTCTAGTAATGTTTAGAAGTAAATTAAGATTGGAAATGGTAAATAATCCTAATGAAGCGACAACCAGATCAGGGACAACCCTCGATTTGCAAGACATTTGCACAAAACTGAATCAAGAATATTTATATCATATTTTAGCTATCACAAGCCAATTGTTTCAATGATAGAATCATAGAAAATCGTAGAGAAAAATAATGAACGATCAACGTTCTCCTTCTTTGCGTCGCAAATTTTGATCCTTCATTATTTTTTTCGGACAAAAAATTGAGGGATAATTAGGGACACCGCATTATCTGAACCAGTGAACATCATCGCGAACTTATCGTTACAACCATTGTTTTGTAAAACACTGTTCCATGAAAATAGAACTGCATGTTCGTATTCCAATCGAAGAATTCGCCGCATCAAACACGATGCCGTTAGTATAAAACTTGAAAATATTTGGAGAGCCAATTTTTTTTGGAAAGTCTTTGTTCTACGTAACTTTTAAAAAAATTCAAATTCTTCATGGATTTAGAAATATTTTATTTTTCCTTTAATATCTTTGTACATAGGTGTCACAAGTAGTATAAGTCAACCATTTAAGTAGCTTCTTTCAAAAGTTTCCATAAATTGAAAATTGTCTTGTATCTTGTACTATAAATTCAATTAAAAAGTTAAGTAAAAACTCATATTTCTTCTCAATCACTTTAATAAGTTGCAATGTGTTAATGTCTTCAAGTTCAAGTAGTATAAGTCAACCATTTAAGTAGCTTCTTTCAAAAGTTTCCATAAATTGAAAATTGTCTTGTACCTTGTACTATAAATATATGTGTAACATTTGAAATCTAATTAATAATTAGTACACTGCGGATGTTTATGCAATTTTCAATTTTTGCAGGCTTTAAGAAAGTGGAATGAAATGAAATCCTATTTTCAGTGGTAGTAACCATTCCAGATATGGAAATTCTATCAAATTTTACGTTCCAGCATTTTTGTTAGTCTAGTAATTAGTAATTAGACTGTGAGTCTCGATCTAAAATACAAATTTTAATTAAACGAAATAGTTAAGTAAAAACATATTTTTTTCTTAATAACGTTAATAAATTGTAATTTCCAAGTGTCCTCAAATTCGTCATACTACTCTGTGTATTTTTATTCATTTTTGTCGTAGATGTGTAAAATCCATTGAAATCCACAGAGTCCATTAATCACAAACCTTGTAGAATTTACATGGAATGAAAGAAAACTAGCTAAAAATAAAAGTAGACAGTGATAGTATCCAGTAAAGGGCCAGATTGTTATAATTATTCGTCTCACCGGTCATAATCCGTCATCAGGTTTTTGTTCTACGATAAGGAATTCAATTTATCAACCGTAATTACGTTTCCTCGCGCTTCAAAGCAGAGATTTCATGTCCAGATGTTGCCAAGTATCTTAAAATGAGAAACAGCGGATATTCGTGACCGGTGATACAAAATAATGACGAAGCTCGCATAAAAGCTACACTTTCTGACATTTTTCTTTGAACATTTCGGAAGCAATTAACATTATTATAAGTGTAACATTAACAATTCGTTCAGCCGTGGAATATTTCAAAGACTCGCTAACTTAAAGTAGGCGATAAGAAAAACATTAAAAACTCGAACACGTGCTTTAATACATAAACGATGATTTTATGAAAAAATGATTTCATTGATTCAAACATGAACAGTATGTACGTATTTTTTTATTGTACACAGTATATTCGCAAGTTAAGGAATTAAATGTCTTTAATTGGTTAATAATATTGGATCGCACTACAAATACGTACGATGATTTTATGAAAAAATGATTTCATTGATTCAAACATGAACAATATGTACGTATTTTTTTATTGTACACAGTATATTCGCAAGTTAAGGAATTAAATGTCTTTAATTGGTTAATAATATTGGATCGTACTACAAATACGTACGGTACATCTTTCTATTTATCAATAAACTGCAGAATTATATTCAATCAATTATGCAATTCCTAATTGCAAGTGGTTCCTTTAAAATCAGAGTTACATAAATTTGCAATGAGTCGTACCAATATAATGATGTTTGCAACCGAACGAATTGATGCGGATGTCCAATAAAATAAATAATTTCGAGATCGATGATTTATCGTTGTCGTTGTGGCGGACATCAAACGCCATTTCACCTGTGAACAAAGTCCCGGCGTATTAAGATTGAACGATAAGCGGTTGTTTATTAACGATGACCGATTACGCTAATTGATACAGCGTACATACGCGTGGGAAGCAAATTTATTTCCGCGGGTGTTGATCAGATAGGGAAGTGGCGTGTTGGCTTTACAAAAGAGTACCGCATTAATGTGGTTTATCTGGTATAGGTGGTAGCGTCTAAATCAGATATTTTCCTATAGCCGCCCAGTTGAGATCAGTTTAGGTGAACAGATCACGCCAAGCCTCTGTGCTTTCGCTTTTGCGCTTCCAACCATTTCCAGAACCAGCTGTTATTTCCTAGGATATCTACTAATCGTTCTTCAGCCACGTCTCCCTTCTCGTCTTTCAAGGTTCCTCGTATTAAACCTTGCACTTAAAAGTACTTATTTTTAGTACATCTGTTAAATGCAACGTCGAAACATGTACTTCCTTTAAAAAACTTTTAGAAACACCATCGTCTCCCATGATACTTCAGTTTCAGAATTTTTAAGAAGAAACATTCGCCAAGCATAATCTCGCGAGGGATTTTTTTAGCGGAAGCATGGCCATGATGCATCTGCCAGAAAACCCGGTTGAACTGGTTGACGAGTTTTTTCCTAAAAAGAAGACAAAGATACTGGTAGTGTAGAATCAAAATTAGCAATCTTTTCTAATTATTATTAGTAGTAGTAGTAGTCATCATGATCAAACCGTCAAATCATGATCGAACCATGGCGAGGATAATATCAATTTCTATTTGTTTAAAAACAATGTGCGATCGCGAAAAATAATCTTTACAGTAGCAGTAGTAGTCCACCTAAAATCAAAACGTCGGTTATCGGCCAATATCGGATCCACTATGATTGTAGCCTAAGAGGACGCAAATGACGTACGATTACGTGATTCCGCCGTATTAAAGATGCGAGCGCAGCACTCGCGCAACTTCTAATTAGGGGATGCACGGAACCTACGCCGCGACCCGAAATTCGTTGCAGCTAATGAATTTGCGCGTTCGACTACGGGATGATATTTCACCCAGCCGTCGGAAGTTTCGTTCCATTCATTCTACAAGGGTTGTTCATATCAATATGGGTTCCACGACACAATGAAATTATTTGTTCAGTTCAGATGGAAAAAGGCTTTCTGTTCTAAACGCAGCTCGCATGAATCAAAATGTTTGCTGTAGCATTTCTCAAGTCTGCAGGTTGCTATTGTAAAGTATAATTGTTTTACCCATATGTTTGTCAGTGATCTGGTTAGGAATTAAATCAATCCTCAACCTCAACTGCTAAGTTGTAATTGGACTGCGGATGGTTATGCAGTTTTCAATTTTTGTAGACAAATTATTAAGAGAGTGAAATCAAATACAATCTTATTTGCAGTGTAGTAGTCTTTGCAGATCTCAAGAAAATAAAAATTGTACTAAATTCTTTTGCAGATCTGAAGAAAATAAAAATTGTACTAAATTCTTTTGCAGATCTCAAGAAAATAAAAATTGTACTAATTCTTTTGCAGATCTGAAGAAAATAAAAATTGTACTAAATTCTTTTGCAGATCTGAAGAAAATAAAAATTGTACTAAATTCTTTTGCAGATCTGAAGAAAATAAAAATTGTACTAATTCTTTTGCAGATCTGAAGAAAATAAAAATTGTACTAAATTCTTTTGCAGATCTGAAGAAAATAAAAATTGTACTAAATTCTTTTGCAGATCTGAAGAAAATAAAAATTGTAATAAATTCTGTGGAATTTTATATTCCAGACTTTATTAGAAATTTTCGGAAGCCATAATTTCATAAAGATTCGTAATCTAGTTATAATATTTTATTTGCGAAGAGCAGAGTAGAGAAATTGTAGGTCTTAGAAATCATTGCAATTGTTGATTGTAAAAAAAATCAGTGCTATTTAAAAGCAATTTAAAATAACGCTTCTCTTAATAGAAGTCTCTGTATTTTGTGAAAAAACAGCGGATCGAAGCGCAGCCAAATGCGGCGGCTAATCTATGCGCCTAATTACTTGAAAGCTCGCTAAGAAATTCATCGGTGCTTCCTAAAAATAATCGTTCGACGATCCAGTCCGTCTCTTGATCCCCCATCCCCGTGTCTAACCCTTGACCCGTCACGCGAGGATAAAGAAGCGCCATAACAATAACTTGACGGCCTTGAAGGTGGCAAATGCAACGCTAAAGTTCGCGATCTTTGGTGTACGGCGAGCGAAACGGCTGCGAGAGGTCTAACCGGAGTGCACGAAAGCCTACCCTGAATTATTAATAGAAAACGGAACACGGCTCGCATCGAGGGGATAATAATACGAAAAAAGAGAAAGCTCGGAACGCGTCGATGGTCAATTTCTCTCAAGGACCGGACCAATGTAGAGAAAAAATACGCTTTTCTGAATGAAACATTTCTGCAGTATTTCATTTAATGATTAGAACCACCTGGAAAAATTCGCGATTTTATATTAACACGTTGATTTTGATAAAATCAAAGCAATTTGGGGGACCATTTCTCTCAAGAATCTGAAAAATGTAGAGAAAAAATACGCTTTTCTGAATGGAACATTTCTGCAGAATTTGATTTAATGATTAGAACCATTGTGATTGGGCCCACCTGGACAAATTCGTGATTTTATATTAACACGTTGATTGCGATAAAATGAAAGCAATTTTGTGGTCAATTTCGCTCAAGAATCTGAAAAATGTAGAGGAAGAATACGCTTTTCTAAATTGAACATTTCTGCAAAATTTGATTTAATGATTAGAACCATTGTGATTGGGCCCACTTGGATAAATTCATAATTTTATATTAACAAGTTGATTTCGATAAAATCAAAGCAATTTGGGGAACCATTTCTCTCAAGAACCGGAAAAATGTAGAGGAATAATACGATTTTCTGAATGGTACATTTCTACAGAATTTGATTTAATGATTAGAAATATTGTGATTGGGCCCACCTGGACAAATTCGTGATTTTATATTAACACGTTGATTTCGATAAAATGAATGCAATTTGGGGGTTCATTTAAGTGCACAGATGATTAAAAAGGCTGTACCGAATATACGTAAATTTGAAAACGACTACTTTTTGACAAAATTGTTTATGGCTAAATTCCTCGATCTCGTGCACTAGTAGAAACTGAAATATTAAATTGACCGAGCTGCATCGAGTTCGACTTAGTTGCTCCACATTTTGTAGCCAACTTGATTTATTCCTGGACGCAACACGCGCAGTCAATTCGAGTGGGTGTTGTCCTAATTTTCATATTTTCATTTTAACGTTGGCATTAACGTGAAAATCTCGATAGTATAAATAACGAATAGTGTATTCATCAAGGAATAATGTGTGATAACTTAAAGTAAATAGGAAATAGCAAAAATTAATATTCGAGTGAAATATAATACAGTAGAAAGAGTGTTGATATATTCTTCAAAATTTGTTTATTAAAATTAACAATGGAAAAACAAATTTTCATTTGGTTTTAGCACATTTACGTGGAAAATCTTTATTTTCTGCTTACAATACACTAACAGTTAGAAATGGAAGCTTTGTAGCTGATTGAAGAGTGTGAGTCGTTATTAATTAACGGAATGCGATTAAACAATGTTGCGCAAGGGTAAAAGAAGCCTTAAAAAAGGAGGGGAGGATTATGAACGGCGACGGGGAAGAAATGAAAGCAGAAAGGGGAAGCTTTTTTTCGTTTAAGAGCAGTTACTCGTTGATTATTCCCGCGATACGTTCTTTCAAAGGGACCCGGGAAGCATGTGTGACAAAGAATGGGCCGCGCGAATGAAATTTTCATTCGTACGACTTGATGCAACTGGTACAATGAAATATAATAGCGTATATGGAATTACCCGTACGACAAAAAACAACCGAGGGCCACAGAAATTTTCACTTTATTTTAATTAAGAAAACCTTGAGCGCCATTTAACCAAGTATTATAACAGAGAATACGTTCAATTTACAGTCCAATTTAATCTCACATCTACAATGTGATTTTTAATTGCTGAACTTCAGATCTTGATGCGAAATTAGAATTTCTGCAAACTTCGAGAAACAGAGTCCAATAGAAATTTATTTTCTTTCTCAATCATTCGATAATTTTAATAAATCGAGAAAATTATATTATATTATATTCTTATATAATATATAATATATTATATTATATTCTTAACTTCTCCCGACTTTTCTGCCGTTTTATATTTCACGTGCTATTTGTTATTTATTAAACTAAATCAATAAAACTTTATTTTCTTCTTCAATTTTTTAACAATTTTAATAAATCGAGAATGATTTAATATTTTTAATTTCTAACTTCTTTGCTGTTTTATATTTCAGATTCAAACATCTGTTATTTGTCCACAAAATTATATTTAAAAAATTGCAATTAACTAAAGTAAACGTAGATCAAGCGTTGAGAATATTGTAAGAAGTATAAATTACATAAAAATCATATACTTTTATGCTGTTTTACAGTACGTAGACAGCTCTAAAAAGCAGCCGAACAAATAAATCAAAATCAGGATAAAGAACGGTGTCATTATTTTCTTGCAAAACATATTACGTTCGAGTGCACAATTTCTAAAATTATACAACATCATGCACTCTATACACACGTATACGTAACAGCACGTTCAACAGAGTTGTTTAGACCTCACTTCATTGATGCGTGACTATCAGCAATGACCATAAGGATCAAACTTACCATCGCGGAACACCGCGATAAGAATAATTCGAAATGAATTACTCGATTAAGAAGACTTTCCAGAGACGATCAAATCGTAGGAAATATTTCCGATTAAAACGCGACTTGTTCCATTTTGTTTCTCGCGCCGCGACCTTTCGTTCATTTTTCCGTTCTTGCGTGAAACTCTGTTTCACGATTTGCATCCGGTAAACCGATGTTTGATGGCGTACTTTCCAGGACAGTAACCGATGAATAGCGCCCGATGAGTCGAAAAATGATGCGAACGTGAGACGAAACTGCAATCGTTCTGCGTAAATTCATGTAGTCTGAAGGATGTGTTCCCGTCGAATCAACTTTCTCGGTTCACCGTGAATTTCGAATTTCCAGCCGGTCGAAAGATAAAATTGACGCAGTTTGACTCGCACGGACCTTTAAAAGTCTACGAAAGATGTTCACACGCTGCATCGACAAATTTATAAGATATTCTGTAAGTATCAAGATAAAGGTCTTATTATTCCCAATATTGTTTACACGATGGAATATTTTGGTATTTATTCAATCGAGATCTTTATGCGAAATAAAAATTGTCTGCATCCATTGCAAGAAATAGAAACTAAATTCAATGTTGTTTATTTCTGTAATAATTGTAATAGAGGGGAAATTATATACTGATATCTTCAATTTTTTTAATTTTTCAACAGTTTTGAATTTCATATATTCAATTTTGTTATAAATGCATGAAGATCCGCAGAATACTTATTAATTACTACACATTTAAGTGTTGTGTGAGGTTTGTATCAATTTCATGAGATTATTATAAATTGGAAGAAATGTTTCATTTTCGAATTAAAATAGCTCCGATTGCAAAGACTCAATAACTATACTACTCCAGACCTATAAATTTAAAGGTACCCCTTTTAATATTAAATTGAAGGGTACTCTTTTTATATTAAAATTTAAGGGTACACTATTGAATATTAAATTTAAGGGTACTCTATTTAATATTTAATTTAAAGGTACTCCATTTACTATTAGATTTAAAGGTACTCCTTTTTAATATTAAATTGAAAGATACTCTTTTTAATATTAACATTTAAGGGTACTCTATTTAATATTAAATTTAAAGGTACTCTTTTTAATATTAATTTTAATATTAAATTTGAAGGTACTCTATTTAATATTTAATTTAAAGGTACTCAATTTACTATTAAATTTAAAGGTACTCTTTTTAATATTAATTTTAATATTAAATTTGAAGGTACTCTATTTAATATTTAATTTAAAGTTACTCCATTTAATATTAAATTTAAAGGTACTCCTTTTTAATATTAAAATTTAAGGGTACTCTATTCAATATTTAATTTAAAGGTACTCTGAAATTTTGAGTAATTTAAATCATGAAAACGTCACGAATATAACGATAAAAGTTTGTTGAATAACATTGTTAAAGAAATGATCAGAAACCAGGAAAGTGTATCATCGCATAATGGTTACGAATAACTGGTTTCACACGCAATTCCGTTGAATATAAGCACAATCGGAAGCCCGTAATCCCTGTAATTTTTGGACGTGTCCTATGATTTTAGTCAGTTGCGTTTAATCACAGGTGACATAATCATTGTAAATGTGTAAAGCTATCGGGCCGTGCACGGGACACTGTACTTGTAATTGAAACTTGATCAGAACGGTGCATTAAATAATCTTCAAATGAAATTGCGATCTAAATGCTGCAACTGCGCGGTGCCCCGACAGCATCATTTTGAATGCATTGAATAAATTTGATGGAGATGAAGCTCTAGCTGTTATTATTAGATCACTATACGCAGATAGGTGCTGCCGAGCGTAAGCCACGAAGCTCAGATACCTTCCACCATCTATCGCGATTAAACGCTACATGTTGTATGCGCGCGTTATTCAAACATCATACGACGCATACATGATTCATTTGCATCGTAATAGCGTTAAATATACCCATAAGAGGAAATTAAACATTTCGCACTGTACACATCCGCCGATATTGCCCGCGTGTGTATCGTATTCTATTTTATTTTGTACTTATTCGAAAAATATGACGATTCCAAAAGCGCATTGAAATTAATTACCACGCAAAAAATTATTGTTAGAGCGGATACAGTCCACAGGTTTAGATGATTAGTTTGGAGCCTGAACTTGTCCATCAAATCACTGTTTGTGAAATTTGAATGTCAGAATCAAGGAAACGGAAGTGATCAAAGGATTCGGAATTAAATAAATTATATATGTTAAAAGTAATTTAAAAATGTAAATGGGATTATAGAACACACATGGTTCCATTTATGTTTTGAATGTTCGCGTACTTTACAATCCACAAAATGCACCAAGTTCCGCAGTCCAGTCGTAACAGTTTTATTTACGATTTGGAAGCAGCGATAAATAAGGTTTTATGAGCGTAGGGCACATATGTTGCGCTCTAGTGCATTCGCAGGAATGGAGTGCATATTATATTCAATTTGATTATGCATCGTACGATGTCCTTCGGAAGAACCGACTGGACGGTGGCCAGGATCCCTTTCGTAATAATGAATATTCTTATTTTCGACACCGATGTTACGCTTCTGGCGGACAACGCGATTTTTCTGCTCCCTTTTCGCATCTGAACAGAAATGCGGCGAATCTTCCGGGTCACGAGGCTGTTCTACCGTGTAAAAGATGTTTAAGTTTAAATATTTCTCGTTATTGTAAGGAGGCTCGACACGACGTGATACTTCTTCACTCCCTCGCTGGCTAGGAACTAGTTTTTATTTAACAAAAACTCATGGTAACATACATTTGTTAACAAAATGCTGACGCAACGCATGAATCAATATATAATGTCGTCCAACGATTTTTTAAACATTTTCAACTCGCTGGGCCCCAAATGAGAACCAAGGTATGCATGCGTTTGTCACTTGATACGAGAGTGTCGCGCGCCTGTGTGACGTACGAAACGTACACCTGTGTCGAAATGTTGCCGCTTTTTGGGCCAATTTTTAATTGCTAATACCTAATTAACGAAGTCGAATTCGCAATTTTTTTATTCTTTATTTTCGTCTTATATTATCGTCTAGAACCACCCCTTAAATTTTCTCCCACCTCACAGTGTGTCGTCCAATGGAAAAAAGTCCGGAAATCAAAGTGTAAGACCAAAAAATTTATGTATGCTAAAATGTTCGTAACAAAACGTAGTTTCTGAAACTGCATTAAATTTTAACTGAATAAATCAATTTGTTATTAAAATTGAGGCTGAAACTTTACTGTCAAATTCCGTGCATTATTTTAAACATGCGTCCCTCGCAAGCTATTTGGTTTTTTAATTTGATTTTTAGAGGATGTGTTTAGCATTATAAGACCTTCAATCTCCCACAAAATTTTTTTAAAATAATCGCAATTTGTCCTAATTTTTTATGTTTAACATTTATCAACTTTGATTAGAGTTTAAAAAAAAGTACAGCAAAGTACATCCGTAAATTTTTTTACAGTAATTGGTGGCATATTAAACTTTAATTTCGCGTTGGTTTAAATCTGCTCACATTTGCTCAAGGGGGGAAAATAATAAAAAACCATATAAAGACGTTCGCGCTCGGCGGCTTTCCGCGTAGTCTTTCGAAGAAATTTGTTGCAATTATTTTTAAACGCATGCCATTTGATAAGTAGTTACATATGTAGTCAATTTTATTCTTATAAATTATATATTTAGTTTTAAAATTGTTTAAATATTTACAATCTTCCAATTCAGTATTATAGAAAGTACCAAAAGGTTCTTTTGAGATTTTGTATTATATTAATTTTAAAGCACATTAGACTTCTTTCTAGGTAAACAAACGGAATTCTTAAGGACTCCTAAGTTTTAATTCCTCGTTGTGAAGATTTACAATTAGATAAACAATGTATATAGTATAGTACTTTTTTAAAAAATTTTCATTAAAATTGTAAACCACTTTTTATTCAATAAAAAGTCATAAAAAACAAGATCATCGCAACTAAAAAATAAAATTTTTGTTTAAATAATTTTAAAAAAAATTTTTTTTTACATCATTCGATTCGGTTTTGCATTTTATTTCAAAAAGTATTAAGGTACTTTACTCGAAAATTGCATAGTTTAAGAGTTACGACTTTTTTCCCGAATTCCCATATACTCGACACACTGTGCACCTGTAGGTAAACACCTTGTACATATAAGAAAATCCGAAAGGAAACATAATTTTTAATGTATTGTTTGATTGTTTTAATCGTTTTAATCGTTAATTGCGATTTTTATTCGTCAATCGTTGATTAAATTTTTGCCCCACTCTGAATTCCACCCACTTTCGCTGTGAATTAATCGAGCCCGCAGCCTAGTTATCGCAAACAATAAAACATGTTTAGATATCATTTGCGAGCGGGTCGTCAAAACAACCTGATGTTTCTAAAACCGACAGGATCCAAAGTTTAAACTTCGACCGACATTTCAGAGTGCACTTCATCTGCAACGTTCGAATGTGAACGGGAGAGAGGAATGGATAACGAATGCTCGAGTAATAGAGGCGTTTGCCAGTAAAGGTATTAAATCGGTCGATCGTATTAATCACGAATGTTTAATTTCGTTTTCACCGGGGTCGCGAAGCGAAAGGTCTGTAACCGGCGCTGAAGCATCGATTACACCCTGAACCGCGTAGCCATTGTCGATATGACTACAGCTATCCCATTGATTTATGGACACCCCATTGACAGCTAATGGAGGCTTTCACGCGTGCAAAAACGAGAGAAACGGTCAAGTGAAAAGGAAAATTGCTCGGTGCTGGGCGTACCGGAGCAAGAAGCGCCGAGAACCGGAAAACAAAATCGGCTTGCCCGTTCCCCGTTCGTTTCTGTGCAATCTTCCATCTTAACTCTAAGGATGGGATCAAGTACCTCGTAAACAGGTTCGAACTTTGATTGATTGAATTCGGACTGTCTATAAGTACTTCGAAAAAGGGAAATAGTACTCCCAAGTATAATCGAACCTATGCTAGACAGTTTCGAACCTTTTACAAGTGCTTCAGTAAACGGAAATCATACTTGCAAGTTTAAATACAGTGGGTGAAAAAAGTATTGGCACACTCTTGAAAAGGCGATAATTTTTTATATATCGTATTATACGATTTGAATTTTTTTGGGAAGCTAGAGCAATTAGTTTGCCACAGGATGGGAAAAAGATTTTGTCAAAAATTGCAATTCATCGGAATTGTAGCAAAAATAGTAAAATTTGTTTACTATTTTTTTTATTATTTTATTATTTATTACTTGTTTTTAATTATTTGTTTACACCGATTGTTAATAAGAAATTTTGCTGATTATCAAATAATCGACGTTTCGATCATTTTCAAGATTAATTTGAATCGCGTCTGTAAAAGTAAATGTGTTACACAATTTTCAAAAAATTATTAAGGATGTTCTGGAGCTATATAAAAACGCAACAAAATTTTGAAAATTTAAGAAGATATAATTCTTACTCAATTAATGTAATTACCAAAGTTTCAGTTAGATTCGCTACACCGTTTAATATTTATAGCAACTTACAGTTTGCACATTTTAACACATCTTCTTATGGAGAATTCATAAAATTCCACTTCAAACCCTATTTAAACCTTGGAAAAACGCAACTAGAAACTCCAGTTTTTTTGTTATATATAGTAAAAATTATGTATTTAATTATGTTCAAAATTTATTAGGATTCACTAAACCATTCTTTTCTATGATATAATTGATTAATAAAACTGAATACTTTAAGATTTAACCATTGAATTTTATCTTCAAATCGGGCACAAACTTATGCGATCTTCTGATACATGCATAATTGTATTTATATATCCAATAAATTTTCCTGAAAGAATCCAAGTTGAGAATTAGCACGGCAATTTTTTCGTGGACAGACATTTCACATCTGGAAGTCGGAACATCTGTAAAACATCATAACGGATAATAGCGACTCCATAAACTCGCAAAGGAAAGCTCACCACCAGGGATCTGTGAAAAGTACCATAACCCCAGAGAATTGACACCTAGCAGTGCAACGCGAAGCGTTCTCATACTAAAGTAGCTGGCCTTTTAGACCAATGCTGAAAATTTATGAAACGTTGGAGATGATCCTGGTATCCTTTTGATATCCTGGATCCCCGACGTTCACTGTAACATCGGCAAGAACGTTTGTAAATGTACGTACACACGTGCAAGGATAGGCTTCATTCGTCTGGAGAGAAAAAGTGTTTCAGAACTGTTGGACAGTATTGTAGTTAATCATAAATGTCACAAACACTACCTAGCTCCTGGACAGTGGAGGAGCAATATATCAAAGTATGTAGCAGAAAATATCATTCCAGCCCGCCATCGAGAATGAAAAATGAATTTTAATCAAACGTATTAGGTTCACTCATAAATAACCACCCTTTTTTTTAAATGTTCGTAATAGTCCGAATTAGGTTCTAGAATCGTTTTTTTTAATTTCAAGATTTTTTAGTCATATTTAAATACAACAAAGCAGCTTTGAGTCAGTATTTCAATAATTAATATTCAATAATATTCGATATTGAATATTGAAAATAAATTTAATAATAAATAATTTGCATTATCGACGTCTGTAAACTTTATTGAAATTTGAACAGGACAACTTCTGTCGAGTCAGCTAGTATTTAATATATTTCGCGGAATTTCGCGGAACACTCGCAAAAATCTTGCAGAACACCGGTTGAGAAGTGCTGCAAACAGTAGAATGCAATATGCGATCGATTGGTTGCGACCGAAGATTTGATGTTAGGACTTTTCTTTGACAGATGATGGACCTAAAATTCGAACTGTAGAATTTATAAAGTTGCCTGGAGCTGTGGAGCTCTCTACAATTTTATCGTTAGGCTCTCGGTTAATTTACATTGGAATAAAAATTTGTTTTTTTGGCAAACTTAAAGATAATAGCAAAGAAATTTTCGAAACGACTCGCTGAGGAAGATTTTATGTTAGGACTTTCAGTCGTAGCTCTACATATTCGAAAAGGCTTCTACTCAATTTCCTGTGCAATTGACTTGCGATCGGCCGGACTCATTTCGGATTCCTCGGTGATCAACATTTACTACCTCGTCCGGAGTTCATGCGATGGTGGATTCCTTTCGTACGTGATGCACTCTCGTGGGGGAAAAAAAACGAGAAAACCCCGATGGGGTTATCCGACGGAAGATAGCGTCCGTCGGTTGACTGCCGGAAGTTAATCGAGAACAGGCCGATGTAAGTGGCACGAAAGATCATTAAAGGGCTTTCCCCTTATTGCTTCCCATCCGGAAGATCATTCTCCGCGAGCAGTCGCCGTCTTAGCGACACCGTTCCACTGTGTTCTTAATGGAACCACTCTGCTTGTTTAAATACGTTTCGCAGTGGTTCGACGTCTGTCTTTCTGAGCCCTATCAGATCGTGCCTGCGCCACAGTGCGACATGCAATAGACAAAAATCAAAATAATCATGGTTCGATTCTGATCTAATTATCCAACAAAATCATCAGTCGGTAGGTAAGGAATGTGTATGTGAAAAGTAGTATCCAAGAAAATCAATAAGGGATCAGTAACAGCCAAGAGTTTATTGTAGTATAAATACTAAAAAGTTAGATTACTCGTACTCTAATTGCTCTTTTAAGTTCGTTTTTGTTTTAAACTGTTTGTTACAATTTAGGTATGAAGAATTTGAACAGGCTATACATACTTTTAACTGGCAATTTAGGAATTGCATTTTTTCCTTAAAATGCAATTTACAAAAAAACGGTTCAAAACATCCTATAATTTGGCGGTTCTGTATCAACAAGATGTTGTAATATATTGCTATATAATTTTTTTCTGCGATAAATTGCAAGACTCGATGTTATTTAATTTTTGTTAGAGAAATGCATTCGTAATCGCGGTTTGGTTGAAGCTTGAATGTCCGAACACACTTATTCCCAGAAATTATCAAAAGTTAGACAAAAACTGTAGCGAATAATTTAATTTTTGTATAGTTTTCATTTATGTACTTAAACTTTTTCTTTACATGTATATATTATGTACATTTATATTAAGAATAACAAATAATTTAATTTTTTAATTGTTTTTGTTTATGTAATTAAACTTTTTATTTACATGTATACAATTGACGGTATACAGTATACAGTTGAGCACAAATTGCAATAACAACTAATCGTAAAAAGCTCTTCATTAAAAAAAAAAATTAAAATTAACTTTTTTACTAACGGAACCTTATATTTTTGGTGCATTAATCGATGCATCTTTGTATTCCCTTTAAAAAATTATTAAGGTACTTAGGTAAAAAATTGATTAGTTTAGAAGTTTTGATTTTTGTCTCGAATGTCTATTTATATGCCGCACTGTGCTGCGCGATGATCATACTTCCACGAGGTAAAACTTCATCTATTTGCTAATTCTCGTGTGGCCCTAGGAAATAGTTGCATGAAAGATCCCGGGATAGGACTTCCATCATTCTTCGTGTACGCTAGACCAGAGTTCCGGAAACATTTTATTCGAATAAAAATTTTGAATAAAGTGGGTTGGAAAAAAACCACTTCATTCGATATTTTTACTTGCAAGGGAACATATTCGGGTGAAACAAATCAATCTTGATGAAACTTATGCGAGATGTAGTTCTTCGAAAAATATTCGACACGTATTTTCTTTTATTGGCAACCATCCACTTTGAAGGTAAAGGTAACCATCTTTTAAGGTAAAGGTACCAGTAGTTGACCATGAACGAGTAATTGACCATTTTATAGAAAAACATAAAAAATCAGATTTTTATAAGCTGTACACTTTTGATGAAAGTGAACCTCGAATGCCATACCAATGTGTTGGTTAAATTTCTCTAATACTATTCTCTATGAACTTGCAACGTCTACTATGTTCTTCGATTGAACTTTTTATGGAATTGATTTGTATTATTTCTTATTTCTTTCTTTAATTGTAATTTGTGCTGGAAATTGTTGAAACTAGTAGGAGGTCAATTACTAGATTTTTCATTTTCATGAGTGGTCAACTTCTGAAGCAATTACTGAGTTTCTAAATATGTTTCTTAAATTTGTATAAGTAAACTTTTTAAAGAGTGTCTTCAGACATCGACTCTCGCTGTTTGATGACAGAGTAAATGGTTACTGGAAAAATTCATATCGATCGGAATTTGAAATATAAATTATAATATTTTAAATATTTAAATATTTAAATTGCACATTTGTTGTTAGTTCAAAAGTTGATCGAACCTGGCGCCGATATCATATTATAATTTATAAATGGTTACTGTTGTTCGCGTGGAAAACTTCTCTTAACTGGCCAACTACTAGTTCCTTTACCTTAGATATTTTGGAAAACACAGATTGAAAAATTTGGTTTTTTTTTAAAAATTGTTTTTCTTTTAATGGAGAATACAGTAGTGCAAAAATTTTAGCAAAATATGTTTGTTTGTATCGTAATTAAAGTTCCGCAGTTGCGTAAATATTTTGCGCGGTTTTAACTCGAGTTAACAGCGGAAGATTAAGTATTGCAACGAGCGGGACGAAGCGAAAGAAAAATCATTTTAATAATTCATGAACTGAGAAAGAGAGGGAGAAAGAGATGGAGAGGGAGGAGGGCCGCGAGGAGACGAGAATGCCCATCAGAGAACAATTACGAATTGATTAATGCAACTCGCAGTCGCAGCTTCGGAGCGAATTCGCGACCAAGTGCTTCAAAACTTTCGCTTTCGAAATAACTCCGGCATTCCGTCTAATTGAATCAAAGGGGGCTGTAACAACATTCGTCCGTTTTCGCAACTCCGCCGGATCCGCGCGCGCGCCTCGAAACGGCGAAACGAAAGTTCTCAAAGTGAACTCCCCGCCGGATCTCTGGAACAGCTATGCGGTTCATTGATTACTGTTTCTCGAAAACTCGATCGAAGCTTTTTTTACTACACCTACAGAGAATGAAGTCCCGCGGGTTAGGGAATTGCCGGTCTACTCGAAACTTCTGCTCTATTGTCCAATACACTCGCGCGATATACGTTTTCATTAAAGAATTCTCAAACAGTACCTGTATTTCATCGAGTTTGCCTCGGGGTCGATAAGTTCTCGACAATTTCTTTTTTACATTTACCCAAACGGTCCAACCGCTGATGCCGACACAGGCAATCGTTCGCAGAAATTTTCATTACATTCTATTTCCTTCTAAATTAAAATAAATGGTGCTTTGTTATTCCTTGATATTATTATTATTATTATTATTTATTTATTTATACGGACCGAAATACTTTTATACAAATGTGAGTAGATACAAATGTATGACAGAAAACAAAAGAAAAAACACAGTAAAAAATCTTAATCCTAAGTCTTAATCTAAAATTACCCAAATCTGGACAAATTATTTTATTGCAATTTGAATTCTCTTCTTGAATTAAGATCTTCAACTCGGCAATGTTATTAATAGACTGCGTATCTTTATGCATACTAAAAACTGTATCGATTGCAAGGAATATAAACCAAACAGAATGTTATTTCTCCCCTCAATCATTTTAATAGATGAGAAATCATACATTGATATCTTCAATTCTGTACATTTTCTAACAATTTTGTATTTCACCTACTCAATTTTGCTATAAATGCTTAAAGATCCGCAGTCTAATTGTCAACCAGAAATTATAATCAGAGTAAGTTATAATATTTAAACCATTTTATAAAATCAGAATAGACATATAATTAATTAATACAAAGGATCTCTTACATTTTATTTAAAAAATGCCATTTCAAATCTGATATTCGTTCTCCTTATCCAAAATTTTTGTGTCATTTATGTTAAAGTGTTTACATGACAATGATCGATTTTATAATTATGTTAACGGTACTTCACTTCTTTATTCGTTCTCGTCTGGCTGCACCGTTTCAGTCGCATTAAACTTTTTGTTTAAGAAGCACGAAAATTCCAACGTTCTTCCTCTCAACGTTACAAGAGAGATAAACCGTGACATGTTTCTTTTATTAAATAGAATTCTAAATTTCTGTCTAGAAAACTGCACGGAGTATCTTAAAATTTTCTCAAGAAATTTCGAACCTAGTTTCCACCGGCGTATTTTCTCGCGTAATCTCGTGGAAACTATAGTCTTAACCAATCTTGAAGTTCTACGTTTTTATTACACTTTTATATTTCCTCTTCTTCAAGGCAACGACGATATTTTTCGCGTACGGGAAACCAAAGTCGAGCTGCTTATCACATCGTCAGGCAAATTGCATAACTATTTCGAATGGCACTCGAGCTGAATACAAACATATTTCCGTACTAATAATGCAATACTAAACTATGTAGTTTCATTCCAGAGAGTCTACAGAGTTCTGCAAGGCAAGTTAGAACTACATGATTATCACTGCTAAAGCACAAGACGTCTGCGAGTTTGATTTGCTCAACTATTACACAAAAATTGAAGACAACAGATTGGTATAACATAAATTTATTTAGAACGTTTACTCGAACGTAAGAATTCAAATACGTGTTAACAAATAATACATTTTACCCAATTTAGATCTTATCCTATTTATTTTTGTTATTCTTTTTAATTTTCGCGTACTTCGTATAAATTAGAACTGGATGTCTCTTGAAAATGACTTTGAACTATTTTACAATTTTATATAGAACAATTAACGTGGTTGAATATAATAATTTACTTCTTCCAATATAATAATTGACTTCGTCTGGTACAATAATTGAATTCATCCAATATACTTTATCCAATATAATAATGTACTTCAATCAATATAGTAATCTACTTCATCCAATATAAAAATTGACTTGGTTGAATATAATAATTAGACTGCGGATTTTTATGCATTTATGAAGAAATTGGTTGGGTGAAATATAATATTGTGGCTCTTAATATAACAAAGTCGATAAGGGATAGGGTTGACTTCGTGTAATATAATTAGTTACTTCGTCGAATATAATAATTGATTTTGTGCAATATAATAATTTCTTCATTCGATATAATGATTTCTTCATTCAATATAATGATTTCTTCATTCAATATAATGACTTCTTCATTCAATACTTTGACTTCTTCATTCAATACAATGACTTCTTCATTCAATATAATGACTTCTTCATTCAATATAATGATTTCTTCATTCAATATAATGACTTCTTCATTCAACATAATGACTTCTTCATTCAACATAATGACCTCTTCATTCAACATAATGACCTCTTCATTCAATATAATGACCTCTTCATTCAATATAATGACTTCTTCATTCAATACAATGACTTCTTCATTCAATACAATGACTTCTTCATTCAATACAATGACTTCTTCATTCAATACAATGACTTCTTCATTCAATACAATGACTTCTTCATTCAATATAATGACTTCTTCATTCGATAGAATGACTTCTTCATTCGATATAATAATTTCTTCAGTCAATATAATAATTTCTTCATTCAATATAATGATTTCTTCATTCAATATATGGTGTTTGATCTTCGATTTCACCGGCCACTGTAAATTAGAAAGAGTCTTGTCGGTAATTATGTGAAGCACTTTGGTCTTTGTTTGCGTTCGCGTTTCCGTCTTTCCCAGCGTCTTTGTTGGTCGACTTCGACCTATCGGTTTCCACCTTGAGCGTTCGAGTTCTTTGAAAGTGCACGCTTTGATCAAGCCGCGTAAAATTCGACGCGAACTTCGAAAGTTTTAACGACGCTCCATTAAGGAAATCTCCATGGTACGCGAAATATTCCAGTGTTTTATGCACTCGTAAACGCTCAGCCAACCGAACCGTTCCGAGAGGAATGCATAAGTCCGATAAACATTCAAACCCTACGACAGGAAGTTGTAAACGCCATATCGAACTCTTCGGTCCAAAATGTTCTCATAAATACCGTTCACTCCAAGGTTTTAGCGAGCAAATCGCTCGTGCTGTCCGAATCACCTCTAAAAATATTATGGATGTAACGTGTTCACTGATTCACGTGACAATAGGGAAATAACTCGTATATTATCTACTCGAGTATTCAAAGTGCACTGATACTCCAGATTTCTTATTTTACAATTATTGAAGAAATAAAAGTGATTTTATAAGAATTTATTGTGTAAATATCTGTAGTGGAACGCGTATTATAATAGGAGCAGCACAAAGTCTAAATAAAATCATCTTGTCATTTCCATAATGGTACATGTACCAGTTAATAATTTGTAGTTCAGTAATTTCATTGTGTGATCCATTAAATTGTACCAGAAACTTACTCACTCTAGTAACTATAACAACGACCAGTCTGTGTCAGTTGAAAGAAAAGTAAAAGTTCCTTCGATTCTTAGTTTGTCATTTTTAAACTACATTGAGAGAAACGAATACAGGAAATGTAAAACAGTGCGAAGACTGAAAGAAGATTTTTAGGAAGAATTACTTTCAGCATACTAAAATGATTAGTGGAAAAATTAAATTTTGATTGAGCTCCTTAGAATTGCTACACGAAATATCAACTTTGCATAAAGATGCGCTTTCCAGTCTTAAATGCATTCATTATTCGTTGACTCAATATTGACGATTTCAATTTAAGCCGAACGGGATAATTTCTTAAGCGATTGCTATGTTCGAGTTCAGTGGTTCTATTTTAAGTGATTCTGTTTTAAACGAAAAGCACCCTGTCGTATTTTTTATGTTGATTGAGCTTAGAGTGCCTAGTAAAAAGTATCTTAGCGTCAGTACGCGAGCGTTGAGCTTTGTAAGAGCATTTTCATACGTGTTAGGGTACGTCTGGATGGCACGGCACCTAATCCTCCGTTAACATGGCGATTCTATGTATCCGTAATGAGCTCGCATTAAGACGTTGCACACGTTTCACTGTAGGAACGCTCTTTGTCAGCCACAGGCATCCCACGATCATATCAGCGAAATGCAAGCAGCTGCGAATGCACACGGTGTCCTGGCACAACTAGGCTCCCTTACAGATATACACCGGTAAACGATATAACAGCGGAACGTGTGCTGTACACATCACCGTGGCATAATTACTTTCTTTCATTCATGTCTGACACTGTGATCTTTTAATATTCCAGTTGCTCGAATTAATTATTGCTGTAAATCTTAAACATTTGTCTACACAGATTGGTAGACACAATAATACTATGCAACTTTTGTTTCAACTTTTTTTAAAAATATTATTTGTTCTCGAGATATTTCACGAAAAAGAATATTTAAATTTTTTAAAATACTGATTTCACCCCTTTAAGAAATACCACAAGGAAAATAGGGTTGTATTAGATACACTAATACCATGGAATTTTTGTTGCAACTTTTAAAAAAAATATTATTTGTTCTTGAGATATCTCACGAAAAAGAATATTTCAATATTTTCAATTTCTGATTTCACCCTTTTAAGAAGTACCAAAAAGAAAATAGGTTGCATTAGGGTATTATTAGATACACTAATACCATAGAATTTTCGTTGCAACTTTTTAAAAAAATATTATTTGTTCTCGAGATATTTCACGAAAAAGAATATTTAAATTTTTTAAAATACTGATTTCACCCCTTTAAGAAATACCACTAGGAAAATAGGGTTGTATTAGATACACTAATACCATGGAATTTTTGTTGCAACTTTTTAAAAAAATATTATTTGTTCTTGAGATATCTCACGAAAAAGAATATTTCAATATTTTCAATTTCTGATTTCAACCTTTTAAGAAGTACCAAAAAGAAAATAGGTTGCATTAGGGTATTATTAGATACACTAATACCATGGAATTTTTGTTGCAACTTTTTAAAAAAATATTATTTGTTCTTGAGATATCTCACGGAAAAGAATATTTCAATTTTTTCAAGTGCTGATTTCACCCCTTTAATATGAGAAGTGCCGCAAAGAAAATAGGGTTGTATTAGACACAATAATACCATGGAATTTTCGTTTCAATATTTTTTTAATACTATTTATTATTCTCGAGATATTTCACGAAAAAGAATATATAAATTTTTTCAAGTGCTGGTTTCACCCCTTCAAGAAGTACCACAAAAATAGGGTTGCATTAGGGTTGTTTTAGACACAATAATGCCATGCAACTTTCGTTCCAATTTTTTTAAATACCACTTGTTCTTCGGATATTTCACATGGAAGAAAATATTAAAACTTTTTCAAGGGCTGATTTCACCCCTTTAATGCCGATAAGCAGGACGAAGAAAATAGCGCTTTATTAGACTTACTCTACTCGTGTGGAAAGTTCCGTAATTTGTTTAATTTACGGGTTCGATGACTTCCCTTGTGAGTAATATCTTCCAACTAATTTAATTCAGTAAAGCTCATATAAATAATTTCTTGAACAATGCACAAGGGATAATAATTTGTCGACTAGGATGCTATAAAATGTTAAAAATATTGTCTTCGACAAACTAGATCATGTATCAATGCTTCAATTATGATAGCAGAGAAAAGAAAAGTATATATAAAGGTATATTGTTATGTAAATAATTGTCTGTTTGCAGCTTTTGAAGTTGCTTAAGCGTATTGTCCATTCGATTCATCCTCAAATTGTTAGTGACGTCACGATTCGGAAGAATCTCGCCATCAATGAATTCCTATTTGATTCAGAATTTTACTAAAAACAATTAAATAAATTTCAATATTAAATATTGTCAGATAGGTTGGTCACTAATAGAAAATTTTCAATTTCCGTAACCTTTTACCAATTTGAAGAGTGGACTACGATAAAAATGATTTATATTTTCATTTGGGTCGCCACGGGAGACGTTTCATAGCAACCAAAAATTCGTTTAGAAGTTGATACGATATCGAGCACATTCAATTGCATCCACGGAGTACACGATTGAAACTTGTAAGGCCGTTGCATTCAAATTCTGCTTGGGCCGGTGCGTGCAATCGGAGATACCAAATTGAGCAATAAATTGCAGAAACTGCGGTTATTTCGTGTACACGAGCTGTACAGTAATGATGATAATAATAATAATAGTAATAATAGTCTTGTTATAATTACGGAAATACCTTCGTAAACTAACGAGCACAGCCAGTCTGTAATCGCGAACCGCAATTTATAAATGAATATTGCGTGAATTTTGCCAACTGTTCGCCACGCTTCCTAACAGACTATCACCGCATAAACTATGCATTACCGTTTCACAATCGATTTAACAACGGTCAAATTTTAGGTCCTTAATTTTGCACGTTGATTGCGATGCAGTTCGCTCGTTGGTTGTCACCGCGGTCACTGGTGGCCAACACTATTAATTCATTTTAAAGCTGCCCGTGGGTCCCATGCAATCACTCCAAAATCTTTTGTTGGTTGATGTCCATTACTGCGTTACAAATAATTGAAAAATTGGAATTTCCTTGAATCGACATTTTGATTGCGTAGCCTCATCTGCTATTCGAAATTTTTTTGTTAGCGTGGACAAAGCGCAATTTTAAATTAGTGAATACTTCGATACAAATTTAATTGCTTTTATTTTTCATAATTATTTTTAAATTAGACTCGAAAGCATATAATTTAATTGTATTTCGATAATCATCGCGTCAGCTTATCTTTTGAAACATTCATGTATTTGAACAGCCTGTGTATTCAAAATTGTTTCATTGTTTCAATGTGGGTAAACCTAACCATTGAACTAAAAAAAATGCATGTATTTGAACAGCCAAATGACATATTAAAAATTGTTTTATTATTTCAATTTGGGCGAATTTAATCATTGAACTAAAAAAGCGACTATATTTAAATTAATTAAGTTACTTTACAAATATCTTTGTCATGTGAAAAGTCAATTTGAAACATTCATGTATTTGAACAGCCAAATGATATATTAAAAAGTGTTTTATTATTTCAATTTGGGCAAAAATCATTCAATTAAAAGAAAGAAATCTCTTCTTCGTGTGAGATTACTTATTCATTTTAATAAATAAATTGGTGCGGAAAATGACTCGAAAATAAAGTATTATTTAACATAAACTTAAATGAAGTTTATAATAGTTTATTCAATGAAATAATAGTGTTTCAAATGTTTCGCTATTTCCAGAGAATTATTTAACAAAAATTGCTGTATTTGAAATATTGTTTACATTACTGAACATGTCGGTATCTAACCAATTACTAAACAACTAGGTATTGCATAAGATATGATGCGAATTTCATATTCATGAAGTTTTAAAAATCTTAAGGGATGGAAATATTCAAGATTGGAAGCAACGTTTGATTTTCGAATTAAAATAGCTCCGAGTGTAAAGGGTTAATAATTGAGTTGAAATAAATCGCGGGGAATGGTTGGAAGGGGATTTCCTTTACCAGGAAAAAGGGTTTCGCATTTTATGAAAATGCAAAACTGTTTCTTGCGGGTCGCAGGTGGTCTCTGTGGCAGTGAATTCGCTAATTGCAGTTTGATGGAACGACTATGTCGACTTTTGATGGACACAGCGAGTAATTACGGGCCGATCGATCCTTACATCAGGCTGTTCTCGATCGTTCAAAGCGAAAAACGTCGTTCGGCAGTCTGTTATCGACATTTCATGAGCAACAAGGCGACTGTTGACTGTCAATGATGGATCAGTGAGCTGGAAAAATAATATTCACTTTGACCCACGATTCCAGAGAAAAAATTTCGGTGATGGAGTGGCCGAATCGTTGTTGGATCAATTTTACCCATCGAGCCCTGCGTTCGCTCGGCTTTGTGTGAGCGATCTGCCCCCCGGGCTTAAATGTTAGTTCCATTGAGAGCGCGAGAACACGTCGCAAAATTGTTACGAGAACAATCACGGTCGTAGCTGAGCAACGCGTCTCTGGTTATCGTAATAATAATCTCTATTTCATATTTGCAGAAAAATAAAGGTAATATTAACCGCGCCGACGATATTTTTTGTGAAATTTATTTCGCACGTTCCTTTTGGATTATCAATTTATAAAATTTTTCATTTTTAGTATTTTTCAACGATTTTGAAGCTTCTTCTAACAAAACACAATACAGCATTGTTCATCACTTAATTTTACATTAACGATCAATGTTTGATCGATGGACTACGGATAAAGATACAAAACTAACATTTTTTGCATTAATTTAGGAGTTTAATTGATATTTTCTTTTTATTTTAATGACATTCTGAAGCTACTTGTTTGAGAGAGTTCGTCGTCGTTTTAAGAAACATGTTTCTGAATAAAACAAACTTAAGTTTCAGTAAATAAGTGCATCAATTTTTTAAAAAATACTAAAGCTACACTCGCGTGCAAAATTAAAGGAAATGTAAGTAGGCTTACATCGAAGCATCAAATTTTTACTTTCAGAACTCGGATTAATTAAATCACCAAAAATTTGAACATGAAAATTGAAATGAAACGTGATCCGGTTGACGAAATATCGGAAAATTTTTGGTGGAAATTAAGCGTTCATTTAATTTCACACGACAGCGTGAAAGTCATTTTCCAAAAATCGGGGTTGAAAAAGTGCTAGAAATTTTCGAACAGGATTTACTTCAAACATGAACTTTTCGAAATAATGTTCTTCCTACAAACATATATACATCGATTAAAATTGTATAACCAAGATTGATTAATGTGTAGGATTAAAAAAGGTAATAATTGAAAAATGGATGATTCAACCGATTGATGAAATTAATCGTGAATCGTTGATTAAAAAAAGAAATCATTGAAAAATCAGAGATAGCCTTAATTAATTGTTGAAGTTCATCGCCGCACTATTTGCGTATATCATTTCGAAATTTCAGCAGTTAACTATTAATCAATTATCCGATTGACGATTTTTATCGTTTTAATTTTGTATTTAATTAATCCTGTTAATTGCGATTTTTATTCGTCAATGGGGCGAATATTTCGAATTGAGAGATTTATTTTGCACGTTCCAACAATTCCGTTTCAAGGAAGGGGGAGGGGAGGGTCCAAGAACAGTTCCCGAATAAAATTTCTTGCGTTTCGAGTGGAAGTCGCGAAAGCTGCGAGACGATAACGAGAACTTACGATCGCGGAGAATCGCATGCGGCTAAAGAGGCTGACATGTTATAATTTCGACGTAGAACGGATCGATTCGAAGCTTTCGCCGTGCCAGTCGCAAATCGCGCGCTGATCCAATTTTCCAGCGATTTTAACGTTTTGTAAGCCTCCGGCGGCCAATTTTTTTTCCCTGCCGGCCACGACCCGCGCGAAATTACGCTCGCAGGGAAGAGACGCGATGAAAAATGTATCATTCGGTTATTGATATATTCCGGTCCCTTCCTCGTTTTTTCGAACGGGTTTTTTAACGCGCTTGATCATTTCGCCCGCCGCGTCCCGGAAATTGGAATAATTCTCCATTTGCCAGTTCCGCGGTGTAAGGAGATTACTCGCGGAAAAGGCTCGCTCGTGTAGAACGTAAATTATTCCGTTCGCACTTTCATTCTCGAGATCCAATTAAAACAGGGATTGGAATAGACAAGTGTTTCTCGGTTGTTCAAATTATTCTTTTGAATTTCTCTGGGAAGAAACGTTGTTCCTAGGAATTTGTTTAAGAAGCGTTCTTGTGGAACGGATATACTAAATCCTATATAATGAATATTAGGTTGTGAAGAATGTTCGCAGCGTCTTCAAATTAACCCTTTGCACTCTGAGCTACTTTAACTAAAAAATTAAACATGTTTTCCTACGTGGAATATTTCCATTACCTATAATTTTAAAAATTGTATGGATATAATATTGATATAATACCTCATGCTATACCTAACTGTTTAGTAATTGATTAGATACCCATGTATTTAATAATGTATACAATATTTTGAATAATGGTACAGCAATTTTTAATGGTGCCTCAAAGTCACCATTAGAGTGCTAAGGGTTAAGAATCGAAGATAAAATGAAGTTATTTATTCATATGTTCAGTCAATAACGCGAGAAGTTACCTCGAAAATTGCAAGAAGTAATAGAACAGAATGGAAAATATGTTACTGAATAAATCTATGAATGAATATCTGAATTTTAGCTTTCAATTTTAGTTTACAAACGCTACGAACTTTCCAACCCAATACATTGTTTCAATAAATCTCATAGGAGATTTCTTGATAAAACCGAAATGATCCATGGAGAGAGTATGACGAAAAGAAATTTGATTTGTCTTGTAATTTCGATAACGTAATTTCGTCTCGTATTTTGTATAAGACTGTTTACAATAGTAGTGATCCTTGAGAAATTATACAGGGTGTGTCAGAACTGTGACAGTTCCGTGAAAGGGGCGATTCCTGAGATCATTTGAAGTAACTTTTTCCTTTGCGAAAATGTTCTCCGAGGTTTCGTTGCCGAGTTATTAAAGAAAAACACGGACCAATCAGAGCGCGGCTGCAACAGGGCCCACTGAGTGAACGACTACGGTGCAGTGGGCGGACCCCGGGCCGGCCAATGCCAACGCAACGCTCAGCGGGGCCCGTCGTAGCCGCACTCTGATTGGTCAGTGTTTTTCGTTAATAACGTCGTAACGAAGCCTCTGAGAAAATTTTCGCAAAGGGAAAATTTACTCCAAATGACGTCAGGAATCACTGTCAAGGAAGTAGATCACTTTTTGGACACTTTGAGGAATTATAAAGTTATTCTTTGTGATGGTAAGCCATGAATAAACTACAAATCGTAACTTCATCGCATCAAGTTTTCCATTAAAATCAACCGACTACCCGTTTTCCAATTAAAGGGAATGAAAAATCTCTATTCAAGTCACCGACAGAGTTCTCTTCCGTTCAAATCGTTGGTATTTCTTCGTGAATCGCGACACAACGGGTGGAAAAGTTAACTCGCGCCTCGGTGGCTTTTACAATTTCCACGTCGCGAAAGGCGGAAACGCGTTCCTGGAGATGCTGTCACTTTGGGAACGATCGTTAAACGCGATTCGTAAAGGACGTGGCGAGATAATTAATCGAGGTCGGAGGCTATAATGAAGGTTACTTTGCCGTGTAAATGGCGTGCACGCGAGGGATGAGGGGTAAAGAAATTAATGACATCGCACTTTTCACGCGTTCGACAATAAATGCGTAGTACGTGGGTCGCACATTTCCCCCCTCTTTTCATCGGGAACGTTTCGCATTTTGTAGATATCGCCATCCATCGTTCCGAATCTGATAGCTGATTAATTATGTGACGCAGTGCGTTAATTAAAACGAGGATAAAATAAACGAGGATAAAATAATAGATGAAACTGATAGGGCTTAATGTTACCTCTCACGCTATGCTTTAGGCGCACGTAAAAATGTCAATGTTTTCACGGTTTCCGTGAATGAAATGTTTTCTTTGTCGCGCTATTAATTTATAGTAAATTCATACATAGAATAAAATGTATTTTTAGAAATTTGATAATTATAGTTTGATTTCAGTCGCGAATGTCTGTATTTTTGAAAAATATTGTTGATCTTTCTCAACGGTGATTTTCATTTTTGTTTATAAATATCTTTTTACAGATATGTTTTGTGTTCCATATTGAAAACGTTATAAGGGTTAGTTATAAAAGCTGTTGAAGTTATAAAAGTTATAAAAGGGTTAGTTATAAAAGTTAGCTTTAAAAGTCATAACATTTCATGGGTCGAATTAATTTGTGATTCAAAATGAAATGTGTATCGTTAGCAGTTCATGTGAATGGTACCTACTAGTATATTTAATGGAGTGTTTAATATTCAATGGATATTGCCAATTTAAACGGAAAATATGTGGTGAGATTGATTATTAAATATGTATATGTGTAGATATTCAACAATATTTCACCACTAGGTTATGGATTTTGTGCAATTGTATATTATTATATCACTTTCATTCAAACGCTTGTTGGTAGAAATTATTTGTCTGCAGCTACAACAACTAAAATCTGGTAAAAATATAAATTTACATGCACATGCGCTGTTTGTGTTGATCGCTTATAATATTCACAAATTACAAGAGATTAAAAAAAGATTCATGACAATAATAACATTGATTTTCTTTTATTGCGCAAGTATATCTTCTTATTGTTTGATAACTTTGTTGAAAAATTAATTTTCAAACCCATTTAAGCACAGATGATATAGTATGGAGATCATTTGCAATAACAAGAGAAAATAAAGCAACGTAAATAATAAAAAATAAATATTTTCTCATTTTAATAAACAGCTTAGTGAAACAATTAAAGAGTCACTGTAATGAGTCACAATCGTTAATAAAAATCAAAATTGACTTTTGACCCAGACTGTGCAATTGTAAAAATTAATTTTCACACCCATTTAAGTACAGATGATATAGTATAGAGATCATTTGCAATAACAAGAGAAAATAAAGCAACGTAAATAATAAAAAATAAATATTTTCTCATTTTAATAAACAGCTTAGTGAAACAATTAAAGAGTCACTGTAATGAGTCACAATCGTTAATAAAAATCAAAATTGACTTTTGACCCAGACTGTGCAATTGTAAAAATTAATTTCCACACCCATTTAAGTACAGATGATATAGTATGGAGATCATTTGCAATAACAAGAGAAAATAAAGCAACGTAAATAATACAAGCAGATATTTTCTCATTTTAATAAACAGATTAGTGAAACAATTAAAGAGTCACTGTAATGAGTCACAATCGTTAATAAAAATCAAAATTGACTTTTGACCCAGTCTGTGCAATTGTAAAAATTAATTTTCACACCCATTTAAGTACAAATAGTATGGAGATATAGTATGGAGATTATTTGCAACATGAAGAGTATACAAACCAACGTAAATATTAAAAGCAGATATTTTCTCATTTTAATAAACAGTGAAATAATTAAAGCGGCCCCTCAAAGAGTCCCGATCATTAATAGAAATCAAAATTGACTTTTGACCCAGTCTGTGCAATTGTAAAAATTAATTTTCACACCCATTTAAGTACAAATGATATAGTATGGAGATTATTTGCAACATGAATATTGCAACGTAAATATTAAAAGCAGATATTTTCTCATTTTAATAAACAGTGAAATAATTAAAGAGACCCCTCAAGAGTCACGATCATTAATAAAAATCAAAATTGACTTTTGACCCACCCTGTGCAATTGTAAAAATTAATTTTCAAACCCATCTACGTGTAGATGATGTATTTTCTCATTGCAATAAACAGCGAAATAATTAAAGAGACCCCTCAAGAGTCCCGATCATTAATAAAAACGAAAATTGACTTTTAACCCACCCTGTGCAAACGTAAAAATTCATTTTGAACCTCAGGCAAATGATTGCGCGGATCGAATAGGTGTTACACGGTATTGAGCGTATTAAGCAAGGATTTACGAGGTTTATGTAATGCCCGACCGAGATTTACGTTGGCAAGTAATTGGTTCGGTCAATGAAATAGTAATCGCATTTATAAGCACCGTCGGAGGTGTACCGATAAAATCGCGAGACCAATTGAATCTCCCGGCTTTCCCATTGTTCTTCGAATCCATTAAAATCGTTGTGTTAGGAGTCGAAGCCGAGGCCGATAATAGATTTCTCGTGGTCCGGGTCGACTCGCGACCGATGAGCATGACTATTCTACTTAAAATCGAAAACGTTTTATCGCGGCCGAGATACCGAGAGTTGCCGAACAGTTTCACCGATGAACCAATGGGAGAAGGAGAAAAAAGAACTGCCGGTAACCGATTCGATCCGCAGTTACATTTTACGCAATTTTTCCTCTCCGACTCCCGACGATTTTTGCGAAATCTGAAACATTCTCACGGGCCACGAAACGTTTCGCAGCTTTTGTTATCGTTTGCGCGGTCTGTCGTCCGTATTTCCGGCAATGGTCGTTAATCTTTGCGAAAATGATTGAAGATCGTATATTACGTGTACAGGGTGCGTAAAAAGTAATGGTCACTCGTTCTAGGGGTGAATCCAAATCTCTGAACATTTGTGAAAGAAACTTTCTGCAAAATCGTTGCTAAAATTTTGTTTCACATTACACTTACTCAGAAAAAATTTGAAAGGAGCTACAGTGACTCCCACTAATATTCGGACACTCTTACAAAGACGATAACTTTTTTAATATTGTACTATACGATTTGAATTTTTTTGATAAGCTAGTGCAATTAGTTTGCCACAGGATGTAAAAAAAATTTTTTTTGAAAAATCGCAATTCCTCTGAATTATAAAAGAAATACTAAAAGTTGCATTTTACAACTTTTTTATGTGGACCTATATTGAAAATTTAAAAAATACGTTTTGTAGATTTATGTCAATTATATGCCCTGTGAAAGTTTCATCGCAATCGGCTGATGTGGAAAGCAACGACAACGATTGAAAGATGCAAGGATCATTAGATTTAAAGCAGTTGAAGGCCGAAAATCGTGAAAATCTGCAATTTTTAACATATTTAAACGTTCGTAGCTCATTGCAACGTCTGCCGATTTTGACGAAATTTTCAGAATATGTTTAATTGACACAGGTCTATAAAACGTATTTTTTAAATTTTCAACGTAGGTCCACATAAAAAAGTTGTAAAATGCAACTTTCGGTATTTTTTTTATAATTCAGATCAATTGCAATTTTTGACAAAATTCTTTTTTCGCATCCTGTAGCAAACTAATTGCTCTAGCTTCTAAAAAAATGTTCAAATCGTATAGTACAATATTAAAACAGTTATCGTCTTTTTAAGAGTGTCCGAATATAAGTGGGAGTCACTGTATATAATATAAGCTGTTGAAGGTTTTGCAAAATTTTATTGTGTGGAGACACACGCATATACGAAAGTCTACTTTTTTTGATTAAGAGTGTGGCTAAAACCGGGCGAACCTATACATTACTTTTTTTTTACTCGAACTTGTTCTCGTCGGGGATGCACTTTCCGTATTGCGCCCAAGGAGACTATTTTCGAGTTCACACCACCCCTGTTCTTTTCTTGTAACTACTGCAATCGCAACTATTTTAATTCGAAAGTTAAAGATTTTCTTCCGACCTAGAATATTACCATTCTCTACGATTTTTAAAATATTATGAATATGAAACACGTACAGTATCTCGTACATTATCTAAATGTTTAGTACTTGATTAGATAACGATGAATAAACTGATACTTAGATACAGATGAAGATGAACTTTAAATTATTATTTTCATTTCGTTGAAGATTTATAAACTTGAACTTGTTTTACACAACGCACCTAATGAATAAATATTTTGTTTCATTGCAGCAACCGTGTTTTTTAAAATTTTATTTTACATATACACTTGTAATTTATTAATTTAGCTCTAATTTAAATATATTATAACTACATATATTTAGTGTTGGAGTTGTTGGTGTTCTGGAGTGGAAAGGGTTAATAATGTAAACAATATTTCGAATTTCGGATCATAAATTAAAAATTGCAAAACGTGAAAGAAAAAGTTTATGTCCATATTCATACATAAAAATAGTACATAATAAAATTCTGTTGTACCTCACCGTTTCTCCACCGGATTAGGCGATACAATTGAAACGGTCCTATCGAAGCAACGAGCGGACACACGCTTACAATTCATGACATTGACGATCGAAGACAATAACAAAAGGAATTTCCTTGACAATTTCCCACTCCTCGATCTAAAGTCCTTCCGACGTACCCGCGTCCAATTAACAAACGGTGAGTTTCCCCACCTAAATCTACCCTTAACCATTCACAAAAATACGAGGTGACAATCGCAGTACTATTTTGATCGTGGTCGGAATAACTTCTTCCCGTTCGTTGTCAGTCTTTCGGAAAATGTGTTGTACAGTGCTCAGTGATTGTTCCGAATAGACTGCGGATTTTGTGCATTTATGGCAGAAATGAGTGAGTGTAATTGAAAACAGTAGGAACATTACAATTCTCTTGAGAATAATCCAAATCCGGATTGAAACGTTGAGAGTTTAATTTTTGCAAATTTGCTTTGTTTGTACTATTGATCGAAACTGTGCGCTGTGAGCATATATTTTTATTAAATATTTACGATCGAGAAATAACGAAACAAGGAACATTACAATGATTGAAGAATGCAAATATATTTTTCTCAACTTGTTAAAATTATTAAAGTAAGAATAAACAGTTTGCTTGGCTCCAGTCACTTGCGATTGGTGCAAGCAATTTTTATTCTGCACAAAATTCCGCAGTTTAGTTACGAAGTTGTGAAGACGAAGAGGAACAGAAGATTCTTAAAAATTTGTAAGTACCTATAATTTACAGTAGTATTGTATAATGGAGGATTAATATTTCTATGTGTAACAATAGATAGAATTGTTCATATTTACTCTTTCATATTTTGTAATTTTTAATTTTTCATCAAAATGGGAGACGAATGTCCCTTTAAATTTCGTTTGCTCGAGGCACTCTCACGATTGTGTTCTGTCTCGTCGACACGGTCCGGTAGACTATAGTACTATGCAATTCTCTATACGTGTAACTCCACTCAATCAGATTGTGCGAAACCTTTAACAACGTGTATCTTAATAACTGGACTGCGGATCTTTATGCGTTAAGGATGTTCTGGAGGTACAATAGGAGACAAAAGTACAGTAAATTCAAAACCCATCAATATATTGTCAGTGAAAGCCATTCGCGAGTATATTTTGCATGAAGAAAATAGATTAATTTAAAAAGCTTTCGTTTAATTAGTGAATTTTATGTGATATTTATTTTTTAATTAAATTGTCTTTATATTATAAAAAATTGTAAAAGAATTTTGTGAATAATTGTACCCTCCGAATAGTAGCTATATTTAGTGGTCTACAGTATTGTCGCGATTTCGTGCTAGTGAGATGACAGCACGATAAATTTGAAGTTTTGTAACGGTTTATAATTTTTTGTTCCGTAACTGTTGAGTGAATCGTAATAAATTTTGAACATAATTAAATGCATAATTTTTACTATATATAAAAAAACTGTAGTTTTTATAAGAAGACGTGTTAAAATATGCAAAGTTTAAATTGTTATAAATATTAAACGGTGTAGTGAATCTAACTCAAACTTCGGTAATTGCATTAATTTAGTAAGAATTATATCTTGTCAAATTTTCAAAATTTTGTTGCGTTTTTATACAGCTCCAGAACACCCTGAATGGCCTACAGAAATTTTCAAAAAATGCTAGAATATAGAATTCCAGTAGAATTCAGTACTATTTTCATTTGTATTGAATCTACAAAGAGTGTTACTATTGAAAATAGGATATTATTTCATTGTACTCCCTTAAACTTTGTCTATAAAGATTAAAAAATTGCATAAACATCTGCAATCTATTAATAAAAAATTCTTCGCGACATACGTAACGTGTCTGTCAAACTTTTTTCTACCGTCGTTTTTTTTTTACAAATATTCAGCGATCCAGAGTAGTAGATTTATCCTCAGGAAGAATGACCATTAGTTTTTATACATCCTGTACGTAGATACCTTGTAAAAATTTTAATGAAAAAGCTCGAAAAGGCCGCGGAGAGACCGCGCGAAACGAAAAACTGACAGTTTGATAGCTCCGCGACGTTGAATTATTGATTGACGTAACAAGCTTGCGCTTATATCCGGCGAACCCAGCCATGCTAAAATGATTTTCCATTTATACGTGCGTGCGAATGCGTAAAAATGGCGGGCTTCAAAGTTATCAATCCCAGGAGGTTGGAATACTCTTATTATAACCGTGTAATCGATGATGCTTTATTAATTAATTAAATCATTTTTGAAGGCACCTCTAGTAATCAATGCAACAGCTACTCAATTAATTCGCCGGAAACTAATCGAATAACGATTTCGATATACTGGATCAAAATGGCCGTACACAATGATGGACGTTCATATAATTTTATTAGATATTTTATCAGTCGAATGACTAGTTTAATCATAAGAAACAAAGGTTAATTTGAACGGGATAATCATATTCTGTCAATGCTGGGTTGATTAGATGTGATTAAATTTCATGTTTTTAGTGTCAATGTTTGCTTCCACGAAAATGAAAAGCACATAGTGCCTTAATAACATTCTCCATTATCTTTCTATATTCTGCGCCATTTTATGAATCCTGGAAGCTGGAAAATATATTGAATACAAACTACCGTATTACCATCTTATTAAAAACGGATTGAATCACTCGTTGGTAAATCAACCGTAAAACCATATCCGCGTCTCTATGAACACGTCGTACGTTATTAATCTGCGAAAATGTGTGACAGCGAGGATATTTTTTAGAATTTATTACGGGAAAATATTGACACAATAGATAAACAATATTGTCCAAAATTAAGAAACACAAAAATTCTTAAACTACATGAGATTGTTGACATTAATTATTGAGATTATAACGATGCATCCATTCGAAATTATTCAATAGATTTCTTTATTCGAACACGTATTATTAAAACAATTGTGAAAAATCTAAATAAATTCAGTCTCGTAATTTTTATAAAACAATATTTTGTATTTGTTAATTTAAAATGATTTTAATAAAAATTTGTATACAATATTAAATTCATGCTTGAATACATTGCAGAAGACATACTTTCTTGTAAATAACTTTTTCGTTGTGCACATTAATAGGAGTTTCAAACCAACCATGAGCACAATTAAATTCAGTATTCGATAAAAATTTGTACATAATCTTAAATTCATGCTTGAATACATTGCAGAAGACATACTTTTATTGTAAATAATTTTTTGTTTGTGCAAACTCATAGAAGGTACTCGAGAAATAATTAAATTATACTGATTCAAACCAACCATGAGCTCAATTAAATTCAGTATTCGATAAAAATTTGTACACAATATTAAATTCACATGGCAGAGGGCATTCTTTCTTGTAAATAACTTTTTCTTTGTACGTTTTTACTTTGGACTTCCTCAACGAGAAAATTAAAGTTCCAATTCGACTCGAGTCTCGTTCTTTTTCATTCCTTTCGTCGAGCAGTGCATTTGCTTGAAATCGTCGATCGATTACACGGCGAAAATTGAGCTAATACTTGCGGGGCCAACATTGGGGCGTCCATAGATCGATCAAAGTTCCCTTTCGCCTGCTCGGCGATGGAAAAATTCTTTTCTGACGGGTTCATTGTCGAAAATGTTTACGCTCGCTTCGCCAAGATTAACTCAGCCGGTATGCACACGCATTTCCGTCGAATCGCGGGACGTTTATTCCGTTTCCGGTCAGGAATAGGATGTTGCGAATGAAATGGGTCGATCGATCGTTCGCAAAACTAGAATCGTTCACCAGGGATCAGTCTGTACCGTTTTGATTTCTAACGCGATGAATCGTCGCATTTCAGGCTGACTTTTTCCTCTTCACTCGTTTCGTCCACCATTTCAACAAACTCTGCAGTTCCTCTTTCACTCGCTTGAGAGAGAATGTTAAAGAATGTGTTAACGAATTGTTTTAAATCATTTGTATTTAACATATTTGCCCAAATTCTCATTCCCAGTCTATAAATATTAGCGAGCAAAGGAATGGACAAGAATTCAGAAACTTACTTTTCAGTTATTTAACGTTGCTTCAACATCTATGGTCATTAGCAACACGGTACATTTTCTTACAATATTTTATACATATTAGTATCTTTGATATCCTGGGCAAGATCGGTGACAGAATGGGTATGATCCAGTCAAAGCGCTTTTTCTTTCATTCTCATATTTTCTGCATTCTATTATTAGATGGTTCGTGTTAACTGGTACTTTACATACAGGGTGTCCCAAAACTAGTGTAGGAGCGGAAATGGGAAATTTCTTGGGTAATTTGAAGCGACATTTTCCTTTACAAAAATGGCGACCGCAGCTTTGTTTAGGAGTTATTAACGATAAACACGGACAAATCAGAGCGCGACCTAGACGCGAGTTAACACAGCCTGCCCGACGCGCCAACTGTCAATTGGCCGAACCAGAAACAATCCGCTGTATCCGCGCTCTGATTGGTCCGTGTTTTTCCCTAACAACTCCTAAACAAAGCCGCGGACGTGTTACGTCGTACCAACGTTTTGCTCCAGCATTTGCGCGAACAAGCAAATTCTCGGGATCTATAATTCGCGCGAACGAATCGTGGCCGTTACGCCGATTTTAATTCTATTTTCGCCCCGGGTCAATCAAAGTGTACATTTATGTATCAAAATGTATATATATATATATATATATATATATATATATATATATATATACATACATATTCATATCAAACCACAACCATGAGACGCCGGTGCGAGCGAACCCTGGCATAGCAACAGCTATTACAGGTGTTTACCGAACATTCGCGAATAATAGTGACACAAAGAACAATAGTATAAATCGTATGATCGAGAACAATTAATGTCACGCTCCACCGAATTCTTATGGTCCGCGCTCCCATTATAAATATGGCAAGATTCGCGCTCTGCGACAGTTCTTCGCAACAGTTTCTTGAAATCACTTCGCTCTTCTAATTCCTAGTCTTCTGACCTAATCGTACCGCATCTTGCCATATTCGTTTTGTTCATTTCAATTTCATCTATCTCATTTCTTTTGTATTATAATTCTAGTTCGTAATTTAGTTTAGTGCGCGTTGTTCTATCATAGTTAATTAATTTTAGTTTCGTTTATCGAATTTCGAATTGCGTTAATCCCTAAGTTTAGTTATAGTTATTCCCGTATATTTAGTTATTTCATTTATATCGTGTTCGCGTCGTTATCTCGCCATCGTGCAGTGCTCTAGTTTAATTTTCGTTTTCGTAGCTATCGCGTAATTTTGTATTCAGCCACTTCCTTTTAGTTATTACACGTTGATTTAATTTACTTATTTTCTTTTCTTTTATTTTTCTGTTCTCCTTTTGTGTTGTGCGATTACGTCAGTGTGGTTGTGTCCTTATAGTGTTTCGAATGCCGCGTCGCGCAGGTCGCAAGTACCAGCTCAAGAGATTGTTCGGAGGACTCTTCCGGGAGGGAAAAGGGACCACCTACGACCGGAATCTCGGGATCCGGAAACCCCCGCGCATCCTCCGCGAAATCGAGTTCACCGGAACAGTTCGAATCGTGAGTTCGAAGAGGATCGTCCGGGATAAACGACCTAAGGCCCGTCAACCCGCGAGTTCTCCACCGTGGAAACTTGTCCCGATCACGTTCACGCCGAGCTACCCTCCACCAGAAGGGATCGACACCAAAGATCCACGATACGAGCGGTACGCTCAAATCGCGGACAACGTAACGTCCGAGGTTCGTCCTGCCGCGAATCCCCCCCCCCCCCCCGTGGAAACTCGTGCCGTGCATCTACGTCCCGAACTTCCCTTCCCTGGAAGACATTAGTGTCGACGATCCGCGCTACGAACGCTACGCCCTCCGCCGATCCCTCATCTTGAGGTGGTACTACTAGAACCCCATTTTCTACCGCCTATCTGCTCCCTCCCCCTGTCGTCCGACGACAGGGCAGCGAGACCCAAGTAAACCATCGCGACACGGACGAGAGAAAACACAAGTGTAAGTGAGTGCGCGCGATACGACGTAGGTGCCGATCTAACTACTGACAATTGTGGTCAAGAAAAATCCGGTGTTCCGCCTCGTACGTCTGAGCCCACCAGGGCCCGGTACAATCGGAGGAACACGGATTATCGCGTCATAATCCGTCCTCCCAAGAATTCGATTCGCACGCCGTGCCACGATCACTGTGACGTCAGGGACCGCCCGGAACCTTCGCGATTGTATAAGAGTACCGTTACGCGTCGTAAATCGCGGTTCCCATTCTAGCAGCAACGCGACTTCGCTAATTCCCCGTTCCCGTTTGTTATCTCCCTCGGACAACCGAAAATTCGGGCCTGGTCAGACGTGGACGTACGCGCCACGTGGACCGAAGATCGTCAAAGTCCATAAACACGTTACGACCCCCATCCGGGACGTAACAGACGCCATTTTTGTAAAGGAAAATGTCGCTTCAAATCACCCCAGGAACCTCCCATTTTCCGATTCTACACTAGTTTTAGGACACTCTGTATATCGCAGATCGGGTTTTCTTTTTTGTTTAACAAAAATGCATGGGTTATTTCGGAGTGCCCAATTCTGATTCTACAAATTGAAGTTTGGATTTGGCGGTCAACTGGACTTGGAAATTTTTGCCACTGAAAGTCAATTCAGAAACATTTGTAATATTTTTAGAGGAATATTAACAAGTTATAGAAAAAAATGCAGTAAATGATTAATACGTACATATTTATTTATTTATTGCGTATGGACAAGTGAAAGTATAGAACAAATTAATTGATTCACTAATTTTTAGTTCTCCTGTACGCACAAACACTTCGTCGCAACAATGAAATACTTCCCGAGCACATGACATAAAAGAAAAGGCGAGTTCAAGTGGAAATGTATCTTCTGAATCGATTTAGTTTTGCGGTAGCCGGAATTATTCACTCTGGATATGAACATTTGGTTCGGTGAAGTGGGATTGCAAATTCGAACCAATCCGAATGGATTTATTTCCGGATCGCCGGTGGAAGCGTTTAATTACGTTAATGGATCGTTTGTTTTCCTTCTTTCGTGGGGCTTTTTTATGTTAGTTTATTTGCATCGCGAAAAACAAGCAATCGACTCTGCCAACCGAGATTTCGTTTACTCAATCTTTAATTGATTGAGTGACGCAAAATACGCTGTGCGCGGACGCGGTGTAGGTTCGAGGCGGTCTGGCAGAATCTATCTAACGCGTTCGATGCCTCTTTATTCGTTCATCGGTACTTGAACCTCGAACCATACGAATTTGTTATGTTAGCCAGATTTTTCATTTTTATTAGACGTTTTGCCTGAAAATTGTAAGGAGGCTCGACACGTCAAGATCCTTCACTCGCTCGTAGGAAATTGTTTATTTAACAAAAACTCGTGGTAACATACATTTGTTAACAAAACGCTGACGCTACGCATGAATAAATAAAATTATATGTAACAGCATGAATAGATAAAATTATATGTAACGGCATGAATAAATAAAATTATATATAACAGCATGAATAAATAAAATTATATGTAACAGCATGAATAAATAAAATTATATGTAACAGCATGAATAAATAAAGTTATATGTAACAGCATGAATAAATAAAATTATATGTAATAGCATGAATAAATAAAATTATATGTAACAGCATGAATAGATAAAATTATATATAACAGCATGAATAGATAAAATTATATGTAACAGCATGAATAAATAAAATTGTATGTAACAGCATGAATAGATAAAATTATACATATAACAGCATAAATCAATAACAGGTAAACATATGAGTAAAGCAATCGGTCATCCACACGGTGGGACAAACATTCTTACAAAATGAACATTGCTTCCTAAATGACCGTGAAAATGAAGACAATAAATATTATAGTTGTAAATTGAAATTTTGACATTTCAATAAGAGTATTTTTGATGACAAAAATTGCTTCTCTTTAATCCGATGTTCTTGACGACCTGGTTTTATTATTTCCTCTTGCTTTTTTTTAATTGAAGAGCAGACAGATGGACAATTTTAAATACTTTTGTAGACAACCGGGTACCAATTTACTGTATTTCTTTCAACAATTTGTTAATGTTCCTCTAAAAAATATTGTTATGACCATTCTTTACTCGCTGATATCCTAATTTATAATTTTATAGTCTTATAATGAGAATTTGTAGAAACATGTTAAATACAGAAAGGTTTTAATAATAATCTATACTTTTTGGTTGGCTGCATAAGGGTTACTTAATTAGTTAGAAAATTATTACAAAAATATATTTATTTACTACAGTAGATAGGAATAATTTTTAAACGAATTTTAGTGTAAATTTCCAGCAATTAACCCTTTGTATTCGGTTGTACCCTTTGATACACTAAAAATTGATATACCATTATTCAAAATATTGTTAACATTATTAAATATATCGTTATCTAATGAATTACTAAATATTCAGATATTACACGAGATATTATACTAATTTCATAAAATTTTAAAAATCATAGGTGATGGAAATATTCTAAACCGAAAGAAGTGTTTAATTTTCGAGTTTAAGTAGCTTCGAGTGTAAAGTGTCAAATGAAATGAATATCCGTTGTATTGGAAACAACAGAGTCTAATGCTTTCATGAAGATTAGTGTATTGATGATGAGTTCCGTTCGAGTTTTATAACTTTGACAATAATTGTTCAGCTCGAGTGATAAATTGTTCAGAATTGTACAGTATTTTCACGGAGACAAAGTTTCGAAGTGGCTCGAAATATTGACTAACGGAAGAGCTGCGCGGACTTTCCACGGTTTCCAACTTACATTCGCGTTTACGGTTCGCTTTTAAACTCGGAGCCCGGTCGATTCGCGACCTTTCTGTCCTAAAGGGTGGTCGCCATCTGGTCCCTGATGTACAATGTTACATTTCTAAAAAATATATGACATTTTTATCGCGTTAACTATACGTCGGATCGAACTCAACCAAGTTCACCTTCGGGAAAATTCAGATACCATCGGCTTGTGGAATCGAGGTTCCACTTAATCGTCAATTCGACTCATTTTAATCAGCACAATGTCACAAATATATTGATAACAGTTTCGTAATGGAATAGTCAGAAAGAAAAATGTTTTATCACTAGACTGCGGATCTTCATGAAAAATAAAAATTTTACACATTAGTTTTAAGAAGGGGCAAATTTTTAATACAAATTATTTATTTAATACATTTGATACAAAGGTTAAATTTTGTAACAAATTTTTTCCATGCTTTGCCGGTGTTGAATAATTCCATTATATATTAATTCTTTGTATGAATATAAAATTTATAAAATACCTCGTACATTACTTGAATGTTTAGTAATTAATTAGTATACTGCGGATCTTTATGTAAAATAACAACTTTCTACTTGAATGGCAACTGAGCTGAAGTAAAAATGTAATTTCTTTCTTAAAATATTGAATAGATTGAAAATAATACAACAATAGCATTAAATTCGTCTAATATATTTGCTGTTTTAGATTGCACCTATTCATTTGTGCCACAAATGCATAAATAAATAGATACCAACATATTCAATAATGCAACAGCACTCGTGTGTTAAGGGTTAATAATTTCTCTTAATCTTTATTTTATGAAATTGTGCCTACCTATTTTTGTCATAATTGCATAAAATCCGTAGTCTATCGCAATAATCAGATTCCACGAACTGGAAGCATCTTCTATTCCCAATCGCGTCCACGTTTTCGGGAAAATTGATCACCGTGCTTCTGAAATCGTGTTTGACCTGCCCACTGATAATTGCTGATAAATGTTTGACTTTAATGGCACGCGATGTCGATCAGATTCGAGGAGAACGATAACTGCCGGAAGAAATGGAACGCAAAGAGTTCGGCCCGGTGAAAAAGTTGCGTTCCAGGTAAATGATTTATAGCCTCTCGCTTCTTTAATGCAGCGACCGGGATTTTTGCAAACCCGATACGAATTATTTTCGGATTTGTCACGATGAATATTAATGGGTGAAACTTTAACTTGAATTAGCAATCAACGACGGCGACGCGACGTGCTTTCTTTCTGCTCCGAGGAATTAGCTTCGTGCAGTTTGGCCGTTCAGATTACGCTCCCTTATAGTCGGGAACACAGCTGAGCGGTTGGAAACATGGAAATACTGATCAATTAAAGAGAATCTTAGGCTGTTCTTCCGTTTATGGCAACAATCAGAATTCGATGAAATTTTGAAAATAGGTTCTTTTTTTACTAAAATGACGATTGCCAGAAGGATTTTTGGCGCGTCGAAAAAAAAATTTTTATCATTTCAATGTTGCGCTCTATCTTAGCGACTACTGACTTACCGACTTTGTACTTTATGTTCGTGCTGTGCGAATGTAAAATGTATAGAAAATTTCAATTGTTAAACCAAGTGAACCAATATCTACAATGGGAAGATTATGCGATGAGAATTAATTTGGATTAGGTTAACCCGAAAAGTTTATTTCGGTTGGGGCAGAGACCGACCACGCACACGACAATCCAGGAGTAGTTTTTAAAAATGTCAAGTTTACCTTATATATGCATTACTTTAAATTAAAGAGGATTCGTTTATAGATTGTATGTGTGAATTTTGATGGCGCTGTGAGGTTAACTAGGCTGGTGATGATTTTTACAACTAATTGAAGATATTCTATATAAAATAGGAAGTCGGTAAGTCGGTAAGGTAGAGCGTGACATTGTAATGATAAAAAACACTTTTTTCGATGCGCCAAAAATCCTTCTGGCAATCGTAATTTTAGTAAAAAGTGAACCTATTTTCAAAATTTCATCGAATTCTGATTTTTGCTATAATCGGAAGTTTCGCCGAATCTTATTTTCCGATGTACGCTCGATCACAAAACTGTTCGTTGATCGAAGGTATGTTCAACACTAAACTTACCGGCACCGGTCATACTGTCCGGTTCCAGATTTATTATATTACAATTATTGAAATAATAAAACTGATTTTATAAGAATTGATTGTATAAATATCTTTATTACAGCATGTATTATAATAGGAGCCGTACAAAGTCTAAATAAAATCGAACTCGGTAGGTTTAGTGTTAGAATCTTCGATTTTTGGAAAATTTACAAGTCGCGCTTTCCCGACTCGATTTCTCAAGTGCAATCCTTCAGCTTTAATTCAAAATTGGAAAATTCTTGGATTGAATTTGTGAGATAATCGATTTAAAAAATTTGCTGTATACACGCAAAAATGAAAACCGGTTGACAATAACGTTGAAACTCAATTATTTGGGAAAAATCTGTGGGACAAAAAATGTTGTTCTGCACTTTTTAGTTATTTTGTCATGTAAATTAACTCTCTGCGGGCTGTGCTACCTGCATTCACAGCGACATTAAAATGCATGTGCCGGCAATAAATTTCTGAACTTAATTTCCTCGAAAACGAGGTCTTAACTGGAAAGATTTTGCTCCACGGTTTTGATTTATTATTAACCATATTACTTTCGTAGAAGTTACCGAGAATTGTAAGATCCGACGAAAATAGACACGCTGAGAACTCGATGAATTAAACAATTCAGTTAAAAAAAATTGTTGCGGATGCATTTCAATGTTCATGCATCTTGCTAAGATTAAATATTAAAATATAAAATAACATAGTTTCTTTAGAAAAATCTTTCCAGAAGAAATATATAACTTCTTTAGAAAATGTTCGTTGAAACCAAAATTGCGTGAAATCGTTCTTTCAAATAATTATGAAATAAAATAATATTTCAAGTAATGTTATTTAAAAATATTTTAGATGTTTGCAAGGCGGTTCGTTCTCAATATTAAATAATCCCACGGTAGAAATAAATGTCTACTTAAGGCAGTGTTTAAATATACAGTTGACAATTGCGCCAGACTGTAATAATTCGATGTGCTGTTTCACGAAAGAGAGAGAAAACGTAATTCGTAATTTTCTTCGCGGAGACTGTTCACAATTTGCGCGTGCAGATGTCTTGTTCCTTGTCGACACAGCTCTCTTTTCGACTCTCTACCTTTCCCGACGATTATGCTCTTATTCGTTCGGTTTGAGCACAGTTGACGTGCGTCGGAATAGTTCCGACCGCGCGATGTCTCGCGAGAGATCCGCGTCGAGCATGCGACGCGAACGTAATCTGCTTAATGCAAATGATTTCGTGACGGTATTATGGAAATGATTGCTTGTTACATTCTTGCCCTTTCGCAGTATATTTGCCGGGTTATCGACGTCGCTTTCGCCTTCGTCGCCGCTCTCGACGAGCCCGGTAATTGCCGAACAATTTTCGACGCCGCCGAGGCGTCGCGACGCGTTGTTGAACCGGTAGCTAACCTCATTGGGAACCGAAATCCCGGTAATAGATCTACCCCGACACTGCTACACAATCATAGTGAGCTGTATATGTTGTGTATCAAACGTGTAAAGCATAGACCGTCTCAACGACAGGTAGCAGACATTTTAATTACATTTAATTAGCGTACAGTGAAAAATTAACTACTCGAATTATTTTTGATAGAAAATTTAAAAATGTGGTTCTAAATTATGTTTATATTCACATTTTTGTAACGTGGGTAACGAATATAGACTGTCTCAACGAGAGGTAGCAAACATTTTAATTACATTTAATTAGCGTACAGTGAAAAATTGACTACTAGAATTATTTTTGATAGAAAATTGAAAAATGATGTGGTTCTAAATTATTTTCATATTCAGATTTTTGTAGCGTGGGAAACGAATGTAGACTGTCTCAACGAAAGGTAGCAACAATTTTAATTACCTTTAATTAGAAATCAGTAAAAAATCAACTACTACTTATTTTTTAGAAAAAAGTAAAAAATTATGAATATAGACTATTTCAACGAAAGGTAGCAAACATTTTGATTACCTTTGATTAGTGATCAGTAAAAAATCAACTACTACTTATTTTTTAGAAAAAAGTAAAAATTATGAATATAGACTATTTCAACGAAAGGTAGCAAACATTTTGATTACCTTTGATTAGTGATCAGTAAAAAATCAACTACTACTTATTTTTTAGAAAAAAGTAAAAATTATGAATATAGACTATTTCAACGAAAGGTAGCAAACATTTTGATTACCTTTGATTAGTGATCAGTAAAAAATCAACTACTACTTATTTTTTAGAAAAAAGTAAAAAATTATGAATACAGACTATTTCAACGAAAGGTAGCAAAAATTTTGATTTCCTTTAATTAGTGATCAGTAAAAAATTAACTACTACTTATTTTTTAGAAAAAAAGTAAAAAATTATGAATATAGACTATTTCAACGAAAGGTAGCAAACATTTTGATTACCTTTAATTAGTGATCAGTAAAAAATCAACTACTACTTATTTTTGAGAAAAAAGTAAAAAATTATGAATACAGACTATTTCAACGAAAGGTAGCAAACATTTTGATTACCTTTAATTAGTAATCAGTACAAAATCAACTACTACTTATTTTTTAGAAGAAAGTAAAAAATTATGAATACAGACTATTTCAACGATAGGTAGCAAAAATTTTAATTACCTTTAATTAGTGATCAGTACAAAATCAACTACTAGAGTTATTTTTGATAGAAGATTTTTAAATAATGTGGGTCTAAATTATTTTTGTATTCGAACTTCTTAAATGTGGGAAACAAATTTTAATTGAATAATAAAACGTTTGCATGAAGAAGATAAACAGTGCAATTAGAAATTCTGAGTGCAAAACTACTAATGTACACTTATCGTGAAACTCACTGTTTCGAAGATTGTTTCACTCTATCCAATTCTATTACTTTCGTTACGGAGTGTATTCGATGTATCGACACCGCGATAGTAACAGGTTGAACGAGAGCAAATACCAAGGGGTGACTGGAGATTTTCGAAGACCCCGCAGAAATCTTGTGGATTCTCCAGAGATTCTTCTTATATCCCAGAGAGTCCGTCGTGCCCGGAAGTTCGAGAGGAACTGACAATTTTTGGCTGTGCACCTCTATTTATCTACTGGTGCTCATGATCGATGGTGCTCCGATCTTGATAGAGTGAACAGGTGTCTACAAAAATTGATCGTTCGCGGATTCCACTTCTTGATCGTGGGTCGTGGAACACACGTTTCGACGTGCTATATTTTAACCCGCGTTATCGCAGAAAGGTTTTCTTCATTTATTACATTTTTTCACGGTAACCAATTAGAATTATTGATTTCAAATTTTTTTATTTACGATTACTGAGATTGTAAAGATGCAGCCAACTAACTGTTTTTTTCAACATATATTACAACGAGGAACTTGAAACATATATTATAACGAAGATCTTTAAACATATATTATAATGATGATTTTTATAAATTTGTTAATAATCACTTTATTCGGGCACTACAAATTGACATTTTATAAAGTGTTATAATTAGACAGTGGATTTTTATGAGAAATAGAAATGTTGTTAAGTACTTTGAATGTTTTCACTGTTAATATAAATTACATCTGCAAATTTTTCTCATAAACGCATAAAATCCACTGCCCAGTTGTAACGTTACCCACCACGTGCAGGGTGTCCGTGGAAAATTGGAAAAGAATTAGCAGATTAAAATTAACCGAAGTACCGAATTCGCGTTTGTTTGTCATTCTCAAGTATTTTCGTCTCTTAACCAATTGCGCATTATTTGAAGAGCATTCCACGCGCATTTTACCTAAATTAACAAACAACTTTGTCACACTTTGTTGTGAAATCCTACAGAAAGAGATCCGAATGGAAGTGACCGAAATCTGAATAATCAACCTACAACTGTGGCTTGTTTATGCAATCTCCAGAGAAAGATGCAAATGCAGCTGGTGATTACGAGAGTAAAAGCCGAGGTAAATCTGTTTTACCGTTGTGTTTTGAGTGTACAGGATTAGCAGTACTGTTTGGGATATTAATCCGTGTCATTATTAATTGCCCAGCGAAATTCTGTTGATTGTACCAAAAAATATATCCGTTAATCTGGTCCAGTATATTCAACGTAAGCTATGCATTTACATAATTCTATGCATCGAAGATATATGTGTAAATTACAAGATTTGAAGTTTAGAATTTATTTATCGGAACCGTAAATCATTGGGACAAGTGATAAGCTTCAACACTAAACTTACCGAGCTTTAAAAGTAACTATAAAAATGGCAAGACAAATATCTCTATTTATTTACTGTATTTATTTAGATTCTGTACAATTTTTATTACAATATGTGCCCGAGTAAAAAAATGTATCGAATCATTTTTTATGTAACCAATTTCATAGTTTCAATAATTGTGGAATGAAAAATATGAAACTAGGCATTTGACCAGCAGTGGCAGGTTTAGTGTTAACACTAAAAACGACTAAAATATCTTAGTTTTACAAAAATTACAAAACTCTATTTAGATTCTGTGCAATTTTTATTACAATATGTGCAATTTTTATTACAATATGTGCAATTTTTATTACAATATGTGCCCGAGTAAAGAAATGTATCCAATCAATTTTCATGTAACCAATTTTATAGTTTCAATAATTGTGAAATGAAAAATATGAAACCGGTAATTTGACCAGCAGTGGCAGGTTTAGTGTTAATACTAATGACAATTGTACACAAATTTGTTAAATCCAGCAAGGAGAGGTTACAGTCGTGACTCTGCCGAATCTAGAGTAAAAATAAAATATAAATTTTAGGAAAATCTTGTTACCTGCAGCAACAGTTTTTGCGAACAAGAAATAATCACAGACGATACTAAACTGGGTGATGTTTCATGGTGCCTGGAAAATTCTGAAACCCTCTAAACGCGAACAGTCAACCATATCGATCAAGACTCGTCGAAGATTGATCCTTGCAAATCGTAAACCGCGAATCGAGATGGCGGAAACGGAAACGTTCGTTCATCGAAGGAAATATTGTGCTGCGACTAAAATTCACTCAACACATTCCGCACGTTTCTCGCGTTACCTGGAAGAAATGGGTTTCGGCTCAGACGTCGGGGATAGTTCTCGAAATTTATGGCATCGGTCGGGCATAAGCGTTTCTATCGATCAGCTGCGGATAGCACCCCTAACACGTATATTTCACCGAGGCAACACAATCCGAGAAACATTCGGGATTTTTAACTAAAAAGTTAGTAAACAATTTTCAACTCTGTCGCTGCTGATGTCACACGGACGATCATGACTTTCGTATCATAAGAAAAATTAAATTAATATTGTGGACATTGTTATTAATAGACTGCGGATTTTATGCATTTATAACAAAAATTTGTACGTACAATTTAGAAAAGTTTATAGTATTACTTTCAATTCACTGAACTTGTTAAAAAAAGGAAAGAACTTTTCCCTTCGCTCCTGTTCCGTCGCGTCGGAATCATCCACGTGGACTTCTTTCAATTATTATTTATGGTCCGTTCGTGCCTAAAGACCGTCGTAGAGGATTAAACGAACTAAGGGTCATTCGACGACCAGTCGAGGCATCTGGCCTAATATTTAGCTGTTTTCTACACTTAAAATACAAAGTGTCATAAATCGTGTCCCTCCGAAGGATCGCCCGCGACCGTTAACCGTCCCGTGTCGAATTACCGAGACGCGTCTGTGACCGATACAGGGATCGCCCTACTCCTCCTTCCAAGGGCCTCATTCAGTGCCACAGGAAGGAGGTCCTAACAGTTAAAAGTATACTGATTGGGAAATGCAACTTTCTGCAGGAACCAATCAGTGCAGCTTATTTCCTATTCGAGAAGCCTGACGAACATCGCGTTGAGACCGCGTTCTTCAGTTTAGTCTCGTCAGTCTTTCGGTTCATTTCAATCGGTTTACGGCAGTTCAATGTCCAGCGATCAGGACACGCGTCGAACGGGATCGCATCTTCAACAGATCCGCGAGCGTACGATATTGTCGCTATTCAAGTCTATTTAGGATATACAATCTGCGCGCGTATAAGGCAGGACCTGCTAGATCAGCCTTACTGATGAGTCCACTAGCAGGTCCGGGACGAAACGCTTCGTTTAACGTATATTTATTGTCTTGCGAACCGATAATGTCTTTTGCGTCTTCATGTCATTTGTAACTCTTGAACTACTGGCCCAATATTAAATTGGCGGGCACAGATCCGGAAAACGTCGTGCTCACACAGCGACGAGAAAACATTTGGTCCTTCGAGCCGGATCGGTGACCTAGGGAGTGCAGTTTAGTGCAAAAGACAATCGTGTACAAACAAACGTGTACAAGACAATCATATAGTGATCTGCAGCATCCGGCAGTTCACCCAACGACGTTAAAGGAAGCAACCAGCCTTAGCCGCGCTAAGATTCATCATCGCCGTGAAGGCATTCGATACAGCCGTCAACGCCGGACTCATTCGCAGGCAACAGCCGATCAGAGTCACGCCGTTCGAACCACATCAGTACAAGGTAGACACATTAAATATACCAATCAGGACCGTTCTTTCAATAATTTCTCACATTCGTATCCGTTCCGAGAAACATAATGGCTAACGCGAACGAAGCAAGCCAACATCCGTATTTTGAAGCACAACCACCGTGTCTTCCAGTCGCATATAACGATCGTCGCGAAGTACCGCGAAGTCTTTCAAATTCCACGACGGAACGAATGAACCCTCGCGAACGCGTCGAACGTTTGAAGTAACAATTCGACTCCTCGTCGGTAATCAAATCGAATTCGGACATCACACGAATTCAACGAAAACGAGACCGAACGCGAAGCCGCGACCGTCTCGTGCAATGACGTAATCGATCGTCAGCGATAATCATATTCCAAACGCGAGATTCACGTTCGACTCGCCGTGTCGTTGCGACTGGATTCGTTAACATCCAGCGATTCAATCAATCAGTTACGAGTGTCAGTTTCCGAAAAGGCCGAATCCGCGATCGAGTCGTTCACTCACAACGAGCAAATTTACAAGTTACTCAGCGGATGGAAACTCACGATACCATCGCGCACTTGTTTTGCGTCACACTTCGCAACTATTAAATGCAACCGCCTTGCCGGACAATTCGTCGGATTCTTTAACCGATTCAATTCATCACAAGCAATCGTACATCCGATCAGTATAATCAGTCAACTGATCGCGCAAAGACATCGCGAACGATCTCCTCACGAGCTTCACGATCGATTCAACTCTCGATACGCGCAAACACGGGAACAACCGTCAACGGATACGCGTATGCCCAATGCTGCGTCACCCGTCGCCTCAACGCAAATCGCACACAACGGTGACGAACGCGAAATATATATTCGAACATGCTCAAACCTGAGACCGACCGCCAGCCGTCGGTCGCGAACATCGAGACGTAGACGCGAATTTTCAAACTCTCGATACGTTTCACCATCACGAATCCGCGTGCGTCAAGGCATGCGAGTATAACCAGCCACGATAACGTCGCGACGATCAAACCGCGAACAACCCTGATTCGCCGGTACAACAAGCAGGACGTTATCGAACTTTAAAATCAACCGGTATATCTTCGAACGGAAATTCAAACACAATTCAGAATCGATACAACGGTACCGGGTCTAAAACATAATGCCATGAGCCGAGGCACAATAAAACAGGTAGACATTACACGCGCGCTAATCGTCTACCTGCCGCATCACACCGTCCGGAATGGTAAAAATCTTTACGACAACGGCCGATACGAGTTTTTGACAGCTCCGCGAGATCGAATTTAAATTATCAATTAAACGACCTCATGCTAGGACTGGAAGTCGAGCTCACAACGTTTGAATTTACGCCTCAAACAACGTGACACTAACCAGTTCTACATGTAATCGTACCAGCACACGATAAAAATTCGTCTAAATCTCTCGAGCCACGAAAATCTAAACAAAGACATACAGAGACTGATATCAAGTGAAAGTTCAGGTCAATCCAAGCATCGAAACTTTCACAATTGCACTCGTTATCGTGCAATCACGGTCTCATTAGAATGTCTTACTCGCCTACGATCGAGCACAGCAAGTCGGAGTCGATGCAGAGCAGACGAATTTGATCAGTGCATATGCCATTCACAGGGCAATCGGTTAAATTGCACTCACAGAATTCTATAAACTCACTAAGGATTGGAAATCAAATTCACAATCGTTTGAATATACGCCTCAAACAACGCGATACCATCCAATCCTCGTGTAATCAGACACAACGCACAGTCGTTGTATTCATTGCATTCGAACAACATAACGCCTCGACACAACGATACGCGAAAAGGATGAACTCAAACGGAGAAACGAACGAGCTGCATTCCGTCGCGTTATCAAATGCACGTCCCAAAGATCGCGCGTTACTGCTTATCAGAATTCATAGTGAATCGACCAAATTCGAAGGCGATTCACGATCACGCAATTACTTCGAGTTTTTAAAATCTCATCGTGAAGCTCAAGGACATGAACGAATCGTACCTCAAGGACATGAACGAATCGAACCCACAAATTCACAACGCGAACAACGAGCACGCGATATCTGCTTTACACGCGGACAACGGACCGTATCAGTTCAATTCACATGAACTTTCTTCAAACAAAATACCGCGTCGCGCTTTAGTCAAGTCACTCTCGCGCATTTGGAATTGTATGTATTCCAGTCCCACCGGAGTGTCTTTACTCACTTGCGATCGTTGACAGCAAGTCTGAAATAATCCAGATCTATCGAAGATCTGCGCGTACAATTCAAATCTCATCGGAGAGTGTTTTACTCACTTGCGATCGCTGACAGCAAGTCGGAGTTAATACAGATCTACAGATCTACGCACGTATCGTCTCGAACTATGACAATTTACGAACAACCACGTTCTCGATCAAGTCGACCGTGTTTTCAACGGGTTAAACACACAACCCGCGCTTTGAAACCTTTCGTCGCGAAACGCATGGCCAACGTACAACGGAAACTGACATTCAATCAAATCGAAATTCAATTGCCAGTCTCGAATTGCAACAAGACTCAATCTCGACAATACAGTCGATCGACAGACAAATCGCGTCAAGTCGCGTCAAGTCACATCGAACCTACGCGTCGGATCTACACATTGACTCACATGTCGAATCATTCGATCACGCGTCAGGTTACAGGGACGATCAACCTGTGATCATACCTGCGGCACCCGTCTCCGAGGGTCAGCCACTCACCAACCACCGCGTGTTTTATTACAGTCCCTCGTTAAACGAACAATGGTTTAAAGATCGGGCCCACAACAATAGTCACGCGCCGGTGTTTTGCCTATTCATCACAAAGGCCAATTAACCTAAACATTGACAATCGACGAGACACAGTTCTCTGAATGTCAATTGGCTCCCGCTCGACACAATGAAGGAGCCAGGAAAACCTCGCTTTGGGAGTTGAAACCTGATCTTAGTCCACTATGAGATATAACGAAATACTACGATCCCTCGTATTCCAATACGAGACGACACGATCCGGATCAAGTACACCTTGATCCAAGAGTGCTCCAGTCCTTTGATTGAGTACTACAATACCTTGTATGCCATCACATTACAAGACGACCTTGCAAACACGTACAAATCGAACAATATCAGGTTCGATCGCGAGATAAGAAATTACGACAATTTCACATATCTTAACATTCTCGTGACATTTCACCGAGCAGTCAATCTCAGAACTGTGGAATCAGCCCTCAAAGCGAGCAAACACCACGAAACGTATCTTCGGCAAAAGATTCCATGCATGGATAACTTGACAAATTCATTGTCAAATTCGAAACCGGTTATAAGGTTATCCTCGTACATCTTTCGTTAGTTCCGAACGATTCCTACGCTATCATCTTTAGCTATTTTCCTGATTGGTAGATCTGTTAATGTGTATTACCTATGTATACTGATTTCAGCAATTTATTTCTAAATCGACTATCACTGCAGCATACGAGCAACGACAATGCTTAATCGACAACGACGTGATAACGACACGTCATAATTCGAAAATTTTCAAAAAGCACAATCGCACGGTGCCAAGCGTTAGCGTAAACTACGCGCAACCTAAACGCATAAACGAATTTATATTGATCGACCGAATCGATCAACGTGGGGGAGCATGTTCCGTCGCGTCGGAATCATCCACGTGGACTTCTTTCAATTATTATTTATGGTCCGTTCGTGCCTAAAGACCGTCGTAGAGGATTAAACGAACTAAGGGTCATTCGACGACCAGTCGAGGCATCTGGCCTAATATTTAGCTGTTTTCTACACTTAAAATACAAAGTGTCATAAATCGTGTCCCTCCGAAGGATCGCCCGCGACCGTTAACCGTCCCGTGTCGAATTACCGAGACGCGTCTGTGACCGATACAGGGATCGCCCTACTCCTCCTTCCAAGGGCCTCATTCAGTGCCACAGGAAGGAGGTCCTAACAGTTAAAAGTATACTGATTGGGAAATGCAACTTTCTGCAGGAACCAATCAGTGCAGCTTATTTCCTATTCGAGAAGCCTGACGAACATCGCGTTGAGACCGCGTTCTTCAGTTTAGTCTCGTCAGTCTTTCGGTTCATTTCAATCGGTTTACGGCAGTTCAATGTCCAGCGATCAGGACACGCGTCGAACGGGATCGCATCTTCAACAGATCCGCGAGCGTACGATATTGTCGCTATTCAAGTCTATTTAGGATATACAATCTGCGCGCGTATAAGGCAGGACCTGCTAGATCAGCCTTACTGATGAGTCCACTAGCAGGTCCGGGACGAAACGCTTCGTTTAACGTATATTTATTGTCTTGCGAACCGATAATGTCTTTTGCGTCTTCATGTCATTTGTAACTCTTGAACTACTGGCCCAATATTAAATTGGCGGGCACAGATCCGGAAAACGTCGTGCTCACACAGCGGCGACAAATCACTCCTGTTTCTTAAAATTGACGCAGAAAATTGTTATTTTGAAATTATAGTGTACAGATACTCTATTATATATTTTATATATTTTATAAAAAGATACGATTGTAACCATAGCTGCTGGAAGAAAATTATACGTGAAACCAATATTTACAATTTATTTTTTGAACTGATGAATTTATATTTTTTCTATAGAGCATATTTTATTTATGTTTTTGTGTAAATGAAACCACCGATATTTACAATTCATTTTTTAAACTGATGTTTTTCCCTATGGAACATATTTTATTTATATTTTTGTGTAAATGAAACTCATATTTACAATTCATTTTTTAAACTGATGTATTTATATTTTTCCTATGGAGCATGTTTTATTTATGTGTTTGTTTTCCATAATTGTCTGAAAATATTAAAATCTTTCAACTATATTTTCACATGCACTCAAAAAACGAGCGTTTTGGAAAGTCGGTTTTTGCATAAATCCTAATTGTTATGAATCCTCGTTCTAATCAGTATCTCGATTTCAGGTCTGTGTTCCTGTTCCTGCCTCACGGTGACGAAGAAACATCCCTCCATTCTGAGTGGCGTGAAATGAACATTGGCGTTGCGCCAGCCACCAAACGGAATGTCCGGAATTCCAACGAAATCGAATAAACAAATTACCAGAACAGGATTGTCGTCGGCTGTGGGACAGTTATTCAGTCGCCTCGGAAGATAAATCTGCAGTGAGGAATAATCAAATCTATTTTTACAATCATTCTATTTTAATGCAGCAACGATATTTTCAGTTCATTATTTCTTATTTATTTCATTATTATTTTACTATATTATATTATTTAATTTATTACATTATTCATTACTTATTATTCATTCCTATAATTAATATGCAAACATTACATTCGTTTTCATAATTATCAGGACCCCGTTGCTGTTTATCACACGTTGAAGACTTTTTACTATACTTGCACATAAGTTTTCTATAATATTTTGCTTCATCGGTTCAATAATTTCCCAGAATTCTTTGTTTGTAGAAAGACGAACAAACAAACGTTTTGGTGCATAAATGTGTGTCCCAGATTAGGTGACTGTGATGATTAGACTGCGGATTTGGATGCGTTTGCAATGAAATTAACTGAGTGGAATATAAAACAGTAAATAATATAAAAAATTAATTAAAGTCAATCTATAATGCTAATCAAAAGCAAAATACTGTTAAGGGGTGAAATAAATTTCTGTTCAACTACTTACCGATGCAGAATATTTTTACTTTGCATGAAGATCCGCAGTCTAGTGATCATCGTTTAAAAAACCAGTGCAAAAATGATTAATACTAGTATACAGAAATACTCGAAACTTTCGTTTGTCGGTCACTGCATATGCACGATATTGCGGCAGCAGAGCTGACCGTCAGACTAGAAATCTCAGGAAATGAATGGTGCTTGCGGCGAGGCGAATGAAATCTTTATCGAACGGTGACACCCAGTTTGCGCAGAGTGGGGTCACTTATAGGAAACAGTTAACGGTATTTATGGGGATGCTATAACTCTTTATGCGCTAATCAAACCGTAGAGATCTTTGGCAGTCTGCAAGTACCTTAAAATTCTCAATGACTGAGCGTGGGATCAAGATTAAGTACCTTTGAATTTCAATCTGATTTACTCTACGAGTCTCATTTTATGTCTAGTAAAAATAGAATTTATCATTGAGGTATACGATCGATGTTACTCGTTTATTAATATTTCTGCATTCGTAGAGTACACTTTTCACAAATTCTAGAGACACTTTCGCGTTAGAAGTTCTAGCTTTTGTTTCTGCGATATATTATTTCGTGTTTCATTCATACATTTCCTTTCCAACTAGAAAATTCTAAAGCATTGCGAAAAATGTCCCATAAACGAGAATAACAGATTGGGTAAATCGCGTTAGAAGTTTTAGTTTTTATTTCTCCAATATATTATGTTTGAATTGTTAATTTCGTATTTCATTTATATTAGATTGTCCCGAAAGTTTCTTTCGGAATGTGTTCCTGGTAATAATGCTAAATAAATACACAAAATGCGATAATCTTTCTGTTAATATTTTAGTGCATCCTAATATGAATTTGCATTAAGTGCATGAATCGAAAAGCAACTTTTGGGAGAACGTAATATTTATTTAGCAATATTACACCATTCAGAAAAGAAGTATGGGGCAACCTGATACATTTATGCTCAAATGCTGCGTTTATATATTTAGTGTGCCATTAGAATCAAACAGACCTGGGTATGAAATATTTCAATTAAGAAATACAAATATTTGCAAATACTATTTCTCACAATTGTGTTACATATATATATATATATATATATATATATATATATATATATATATATATATATACATGTATAGTATATAAAGAGTTTGTACAAAGTATTCGTACACCTTTTAAACTCGAATAACTCTTTCATAATTGTACCAAACAACCTGATTTTTTATAATTAATTAGAAGCATTGGTTTACGAAATGATGTGCAAAAAAGATTTTCTAAATAATTATAATTTACAAGGTTACATGCAAAAATAAAAAAGGCATTTTTGAAAACTTTTTCATGTGAGCCCTTAAAGAAAATTTAAAATACATGTTTTGTAGATGTATGTACATGTATTGTATGATACACGTGCTGAAAACTTCATCGAAATCTATTAACTTAAAAGTCTATTAAAAATGGTAAAAATCGTAGTTTTACACGACTTTTGATCAGTTTCTGCTTAAATTTTAGTGTATAACTAATATAGATCTACAAAACATATAATTTAAATTTTCATTAAGGGCCGAAATAAAAAAGTTTTAAAAATCTTTTGTTTCATATCATTTCATAAATCAATGCTTCGAATTGATTAGAAAAAACCAGGTCGTTTGGTACAACTGTAAAAAAGTTATTCTACATTACTATGTATAATTGTATAATATTATAATTTACATAATATAGTAATTTAGTATTAGTTTCAAATGAAACATATGTAACACAGTTGTGAGAAATAGTACTTGCAAATATTTGTATTTCTTAGTTAAATAAATGGGTAAATAGTTTTCACCCAGGTCTGGAATCACCAGCAACTGTTCTTCTCTGTAGATTTTCCATTCTGCAGCAAACGCGAAATAGATTTTGTTTGATCACCGACAGAGCACGATTATCCGCGATACGCTGCGTACGCAGTTATATTGATAAAATTTAGTTTCGTTCCTCGTTTTCCATCCGTGCTACAATTAATACCTCCATAATGCTCAATCGATAGATACATTCTCGTGTTCTCTATCCCAGTTCGCGCAGAGTATGTGCATTGATTTTATACCGTGCTTCGGTTTCGCTTAACTTTACGATGGAAATGAATATTGGAGTTTTATGTGTTCATCGGGTCAACTTAGGTGTCTCTGCATTATGAAATATTGTTACTGGCCCGACGTGTCGGGCAATATGTTCGTTGTTCGTGTTATTGCGAGAATAGTTGTACTTTTAATGGTTCAGTCTGTCGTAAGATGCTTGCATTTTCTCGCTTTACACTCGTTATTTATAATAACGTTATTAATATTTGCTCATTTTGCTTCTGCTCAGCTTGTAATTCGATTAAAATCATTAAGAAATTCGTGTAACAAGTTTTGCAGTTTTTTGTTAGACATCTTGAATCAGCCTGTTAGTTGAATCATGTTTATTTGTAACAATTTGTTACATGAAGAGTTACTGTACCATTAAACGTGATTAATATTTCTCCATTTGGCTTTTGGTAATTTTGCAATTCAATTAAATGGATGAAGAAATGCATTCATTATTTTTGCACTTCTTCCAGAGACATCTTGTACAAACTTTCTAACAGAAGCATGCTTATTTCTTATAATTTATTACCTGGACAATTACTGTACCATTAAACATGGTTAATATTTCTTCATTGGGCTTTTGTTAATTTTGCAATTCAATTAAAAGGATGAAGAAATGCATTCATTATTTTTGCACTTCTTCCAGAGACATCTTGTACAAACTTTCTAACAGAAGCATGCTTATTTCTTATAATTTATTACCTGGACAATTACTGTGACATTAAACATGGTTAATGTTTCATCAATTGGCTTCTGGTAATTTTGCAATTCAATTAAATGGATGAAGAAATGCATTCATTATTTTTGCACTTCTTCCAGAGACATCTTGTACAAACTTTCTAGCAGAAGCATGCTTATTTCTTATAATTTATTACCTGGACAATTACTGTGCCATTAAACATGGTTAATATTTCTTCATTTTGCTTTTGGTAATTTTACAATTCAATTAACAGGATGAAGAAATGCATTCCTTATTTTTGCACTTCTTCCAGAGACATCTTGTACAAACTTTCTAACAGAAGCATGCTTATTTCTTATAATTTATTACCTGGACAATTACTGTACCATTAAACATGATTAATGTTTCATCAATTGGCTTCTGGTAATTTTGCAATTCAATTAAATGGATGAAGAAATGCATTCATTATTTTTGCACTTCTTCCAGAGACATCTTGTACAAACTTTCTAACAGAAGCGTGCTTACTTCTTATAATTTATTATCTGGACAATTACTGTACCATTAAACATGGTTAATGTTTCATCAATTGGCTTCTGGTAATTTTGCAATTCAATTAAAATGATGAAGAAATGCATTCATTATTTTTGCACTTCTTCCAGAGACATCTTGTACAAACTTTCTAGCAGAAGCATGCTTATTTCTTATAATTTATTACCTGAACAATTACTGTACCATTGAACATGGTTAATATTTCTTCATTAGGCTTCTGGTAATTTTGAAATTCAATCTTGAAATTCAATCTTGAAATTCAATCAAAAGCGCGAAGAAATGCACGTAACTAATAATTTATAGTTTCGTAGATTTGTTTAAACGTTCAACCGATTTCTATTGCGGTAAATTTATTTATAAAATGCACTGCATCGAATAATCCCGAGTAGAACGCGTATGATGAAACGTTATTTAGAGTAGCGAAGCTAACAGCACTTCGAAGATCCAGATTTTACGACGCGACACATTTTGGCAGCGGAGCTTTTTGCGATCATTAGACAGTTATCCTATTCGGCGGAGATCCCGTCTTCTGCAATTTCTTGCTGCTCCTGACACTGAAAAACGGCGCGCGTCAGCGTTTTACGCGATCGCAAGAAATCCGAGCAAACAGGACACCGAGTAACAATGTCGCTTCGCAGAAATTGGACCAGTGCTACTTCCGGTTTATGCTTTCTGTGCTAACTGCCACACGGCGTCGAGCTTGTCAAAGCACGTTGTTATTTTCACGAACAATGGTCATTTTGATACTTCGCAAGTTTCGTTCATTCTCGCGAGTCGATGTTCAAATTTTTGACGAAATGATAGTACACGTAATAACTTCAACAAGGCAATAATTTAAATTATCTCAATCAATTTATGCAAGTTTTGTATTCAGTGGTGCAATTATTTCGAGTTTCAGGTGGTAATTGACGTTTCTTTCCTAAATTAATATGTAGAATGCATTAGAAAGCAACAATATTAATCACTAGACTGCGGATCTTTATGCATAATAAAAATTTTCTACTTGAATAGCGACAAGCTCGGCTGAAATAAATATTGAACTTCGTGCGACAATGATATTTAAATTCTTAAAATATTTTTACTGTTTTCAATCAGACATTAATTTATACATAAAATCCGCAGTCTATTAATTACTCGTTTTTTTATTCGTGTTCACTCGCTCAATTTATTTTATGTTGAAAATTCCCGATCATACGGTACGATTTCTTTTACCGAAAGGTACGCTCGACTCCATTTTCGAGATATCCAATTCTCCGGCTGCATTCGTCATGATTTCGAATCACATTTTCATGGTCTCTTGACCGCGAAAGCAGTTCCCCGAAGATATTTCCGGATCTTCTTTCGCATATACCGGCGGCTTTGGAACCCGTGAGCGCAATTTTTTCCCCGATATGCCATTGACAACTAGCTGCATAGGATCAAGCATCGCCAAGATACATTATCCATTTCGACATTTCTGAGGCGACCGAGCGCAGTTGAAGTCCACGGTTTCAATGACTCGAATAGAAAGTTTCCTGGTACGAATGACTTCGGCGAACTTCCGTTTCATGACGCCATTTTGACACGAGATCAGAGTTCCTCGACTGCGGTGTCGTCTCCTCCGCGACTACGTTACTAACTCTGTCGCTCTGTACATACAAATTGCCGCAGTTCAAGCTCTCTCCATCTCCCTCCTTCTCTGTACTTTGCGTTACACAGACCCGAGCGAGTCGACGCATCATCCGAATAAAATCTGCGGAGATCCGCTCGAGAAAGAGATCCCTCGCGAATACTTCTTTGAAGTTGTTTCTTGAATAAGTACGTATGTAAATCGCCGTGTTTTCCCAGCGACACACGACCTCCTACAACTGACGTTCATCCGCGTGCTCCAACAATTTTTTTTCCACCTTTTTCATTGCTTCACTTGCAAACGCACGGACTTGACAGTTGTAAAAATTAGGTAAACTCTATGTATTTCAATTTCTACGTCAATATTGAAAATTCATTTTTGATATCCCGTAGTTTCTACTTTGAAATCATTTTAATTGCTTCCACGACAATTTTATACCGGTCTCTGGAAGTTTCTACGACGTGACAATCACAAAAATTGGGTAAAAGCATTTCAACCCTTACGACAGTACCGAAAATTGTCTACAACGAATTTTATACTGGACCCCCCCCCCCATGGTTTCTATTCTAAAATAATTTTAATTGCTTCAATTGTAACGCTATCAAATTAATAATCACAAAAATTAGGTAACATCAAAGCATTTCAACCCTTATGAGAATACCGAAAATTTTCTACGACGGATTTTATACTGGACTCCATAGTTTCAATTTTAAAATAATTTTCATTGCTTCAATTGTAACGCTATCAAATTAACAATCACAAAAATTAGGTAACATCAAAGCATTTCAACCCTTATGTCAATACCGAAAATTTTCTACGACAGATTTTATACTGGACTCCATAGTTTCAATTTTAAAATAATTTTCATTGCTTCAATCGTAACGCTATCAAATTAATAATCACAAAAATTAGGTAACATCAAAGCATTTCAACCCTTATGACAATACCGAAAATTTTCTACTGGATTCCATGGTTCCTATTTTAAAATAATTTTCATTGCTTCAATCGTAACGCTATCAAATTAATAATCACAAAAATTAGGTAACATCAAAGCATTTCAACCCTTATGTCAATATCGAAAATTTTCTACGACAGATTTTATACTGGACTCCATAGTTTCAATTTTAAAATAATTTTCATTGCTTCAATTGTAACGCTATCAAATTAACAATCACAAAAATTAGGTAACATCAAAGCATTTCAACCCTTATGTCAATACCGAAAATATTCTACTGGACGTGTCATGGTTTCTATTTTGAAATAATTTTCATTGCTTCAATCTCAAACCCACCAACTTGACAATTGCAAAAATTTGGTAAAATCAAAGTATTTCAACCCTTATGTCAATACCGAAAATTTTCTACGACAGATTTTATACTGGACTCCATAGTTTCAATTTTCAAATAATTTTCATTGCTTCAATCGCAATTCCACCGACTTGACAATCACAAAAATTAGGTTAAAGTTTGTATACTTATATAAAAATTGCAAATTCATTTAGATTTCTCGAAATTTTTATAACAGCGTGTGCTTGAATGAAGAAATTTATGTAATAATTTTCAATGGAAGCACATATGTGTAAATTCAATAATTACTTTAAAGCAATAACTAAACAAATTCAAAATTTGAAACAAGTCGTGGTACGGTCAGTGTTAATGGAAAGTACATTTGATAAAATTGATAAAATTAAAATACAATTGATAAAAGATCGTGATTTTTCAAAGAACGATTTAAGACCGACAGAAGAAGAAGTTTAAACAATTCGCACAACTGTAAATTCATATTGAATTAAACGATACTATATATTAGCAGTATTAGAAACACACTTTTCGAACGACATCGTGTTCCCTGTAACATTGATGTCTGCGATCCAAGAAAAAAAGGAAACTCTACCAATTTCCATAAAACATTTTACAACTTTCCGCAGCTTTTTCCACATAATTTCCGTATCCACGAATAGGCCGCCGATAGTTATTTGTGTCGCGATAAAACCCTCCCGAGGATTTTATTCTTTCGGTATAACCCGAGGTTATGGAAAATTGTTCATACAGAAAATAATATTTCACTTTACCTCAGTTTTATGATTGCCGACTATAAAGAAGGAATTTTGCATAAAGATCCGCAGTCTAGATATTGCATTTGCATTCACAAATTGATATTGATGCTATCTCCATGGCAAGAATTTACGAACGTCTTACGTAGCAAATATTCCGCGAGTCAGTCATAAAGATTAATTAATCCAGCGAGTACTGTTGAAAGAAGAGTAGAGCTGTCGGATAAAATAATATTCCAGCCGGATGCAGGATCCGAGCCGATATTTTTCTGAAACGAGTCGTGGCCACCCCCGAAATTTCCAGCATCAAAAATTCACGGCAGCCCCAGACGCGTTTTCCTCGAACAGCAAAAGGATTTCAATTTACCACGTAACACCGTAGTTCACGATATGTATTATGTCGTAACTCCCGCCGGCATGCAAATGCATTTTTCGGCAGTTTATCTCTCGCCTCTGCATTCAGGATGCTCGAGATTCCTTCGTCCCTCGCCCCAGGAAGCTGTCTAGAAGAAAAAGTTCAAATCACGTTCGAAAGTGCTCGCGAGAAGCCATCGTAAAAATTTAACTGAATTTTTCAATCCAACTTCACCTCTTCTTTAACCTGCATAAATTGTCATTACGCGTGCAAACTAATTCGCAGTCCTTTCTCAATAACGAATTTATTAATTATTCGCGAACGACAATAATGCAGTTCACTCTCTAAAATTCGAAATTCATCAATATATTGGCAATGAAAGCCATTCACAAGTATATTTTGCATTGAAAAAATAGATTAATTTAAAAAGCTTTCGTTTAATTAGCGAGTTTCATGTTGTATTTATTTTTTAATCAAATTGTCTTCGTATTACAAAAAATTGTAAATGAATTTTGTGAATAATTTTACCCTCCGAATAGTAGCTATATTCAGTAGTCCACAGTATTGTCGCGTTTTCATGCTAGTGAGACGACAACACGATAATTTTGAAGTTTTGTAACAGTTTATAATTTTTTGCTAAATGCATAATTATGCTAAATGCATAATTTTTACTATGTATAAAAAAAACTAGAGTTTCTAGTTGGTTTTTTTCAAGGTTTAAATAGGGTTTGGAGTGGACATTTATGAATTCTTTAAGTTAATACTTAAAGTTAATTCTTTTAAAGTTTTCTAATTCAATACAATGCTATACAATTTGTGTACACTACGCAAGTGAGTATGAAAATTTTGTTAATCGATGTCTTTATTCAGAAAAATTTAATTTTTATTTTTGGAATGGGTAAAAGAAATGATATATTTTAGTTTATTTTATGGCTTAATGCAATGAATAATTTTTTGTTAATTTCCATTACAGACACAATATTATTTTTTGTATTCTCTTGATAATGATCTAAATTGAGATCGAAACGTTGAGACAAAGTATTGTGCCTATTTTGCAAATAGTGTAACGAGTAACATTTTATCGAACCAATGCGCCGAAAACATTTTAATTTTGATTAATACTTAAAGTATAACTTTAAGTTGCTATAAATATTAAACGGTGTAGTGAATCGAACTCGAACGTCAGTAATTGCATTAATTTAGTATTAATTATATCTTGTCAAATTTTCAAAAATTTTGTTGCGTTTTTATATAGCTCCAGAACATCCTTAAAAGCAAGTTAGTCACTCATTTTCAATTCCTTCGATTAATAATTTTCAAAATTTCAACACTAATAATAATCATGTTTTTAAAGAAATATTAGACTGTGGATTTTCATGCGAAATGAAAACTTTCTATCCGAATTGCAACGAACTGGGCTGAAGTAAAAACTTAATTTTTCTCTTAATACGTTTGAACGTTTAACGTTTTCGGTATTTTAAATTATACCTATTCGTTTTTATCATAAATGCATAAAATCCGCAGTCCAGTGATTATTACACGAAACGTTTTCCGTGAATAGATGCAAGGTGCAAGAGCTAGCGTTTCATTTAGTTTACAGATGTAATCTCGTGTATTTTCATTTGTACGGTTACATGCTCTCGTATATTAGATTAAAACTGCTAAGCGTGGCGCAGTGGAGTTTTCTCGAAGAGTCACACATATTCACCGTTATTTCTATTCGGAAACGAACCCTCGGGATCTAAGCTCCTCGCGGACTTATCCCTTACTTTACCCCTCTGACGTCACATCCCATTTGATATGAGAAAGTGAAGTGAAAAGACGAGAGAGGAAACGGATTGAATAGTATATGGAGCGAAAAAAGTCTCATGAATATTCGAATACAAAAGACATTATTAGCCACATAATAAAAATTTGACAATGGCTAGACGCATCTCGTATTCACGAGTTGATTGAGTTGCTGATTCCTTCGTTGTTGCGACACTTCAACTAAAATAACATTGATGCTGAACGACAGAGGCAATCTAACTTTTCAGATTTTAAGCGACAATGTAATGCACAGAATAATTTGTATCATTCTTTTTTATTTTATTCAATATCTTTTTAACGCAGTCTTTGAAACATAAGTTATTATTTATTGCTACCACTTCCTTTCGCTGACCAAGTTTTCTTACGAACACTATTTATAATTTAGAATTTGTAATTTAAAATTTGACCAGTTAATAATTGCAGTAAATTCGTGGTTTGCATTATTGGTAATTTTTAATATAACTTGTTCAATGATTCTCACTTGAAGTTTAGGATTTGTTTACTCAGAGTACACGGTATTATTTTATTATTTAAAATGGATATATATATATATATATATATATATATATATATATATATATATATATATATATGGCAATGTCCAGACTACGAAAACGAACGTAACACATTAGAAACAAAGCTCCTCAAAGGCAAGTACTGTTTTCCCTTTTGTATTAGTTCCTTCTTATGTAAACCTGATATACAAGGTCTGAAGATAATTTTTAATTTTCTCAAACAATGTTCCGTTAGAATTTAGTAATAATGTTTCATTTAGTTAATGTAAGCTAATTGTAATAATATTGTACTTGCTATATACACCACTTGGTTTAAAGCAATAATAAATAAATAAATATATATACATATATATATTGATGCTATATATATAATTATATATATATATATAATATATAATATATATATATATAAAGTGTGTATATATATACACTTTTCTTATTATCTTTCCTCTAATTTTATTAGGTAATTATTCTAGAGCAAATACTGAAAATTAATAGAAGTTTTAGATAATCTTTTTGAACGTTCAACGTGGAGATTGAAGAAGTTAATCGCAGCCTGGAATTGTCACAGTTTAGTAAACCAGTGAACTCTTAATTCACATAATTTCGTTGCATGTTTAACAGTGTTGCACGTCTCCCAACCTGTCCGTATCCAGTTCTGTCATCTCGCTGTCCACAAATTGGATATCGATTTTCAATCTTTTGCGAGAATCCGTTCGTACCTTTCGCTCGTGTATGCTCGTATACACGTTGCGCATAAATTCCACGACCTGTTCCTTTCGCGAAATTCCGAATTGAAGTCTCGTATCCGATTCCTGTTGAAATAACTTAGGAAGTGTAATTCTAGCGGTGCTGCAACTGTAGCGCGACCTTGATCCTCCAGGAAATTGCCTCGTTATCGACGCGAATCGCAAGAGGACGTCGCGAAAATGGAAGAAAATTACAATTTACTTTGTTCATTTGAATATTGAAACATTTAAGGTTTCACAACCTTGGTGATTTTGTTGTAACGTTGTTCATTAATTTCAGGAAACATTGCGTTCATTTTTTAAGTATTGCACGGTTTGATAATAATTCTGTGGGCACCTTGAAAAAGTTAAGCAATTATTACTAGACTCTGGATCTTTATGCAAAATAAAAAGTTCGAGCATCAATTGCAAGGCACAGGAGCCAAATATAAATTTATATTTAGTATTATTTATTTAAGTAAAATTGTTATTAGTCAGCCACATCGAGTGCGAACACCCTGTACATACAAATACAGTAGGATGTAATTAACCGGACTAGTAATTGGAGCAACCTGTGTCACGTGTGTAATGGAAGAAAACAATCTGGGTAATGAAAGTAGATTGGGAGTATACTGATTAGTGAAAACTTTCTATTAAAATTGCAACAAACTGCAGGGAAATAGAAATCGATTTTCTTTCATATGTTCAATAGGTTGAAAATAACTTAACAGTGGCTTTAATTCTAATGCACCTATTGTTTTAAATTATACCTGGCCATTTTTGTCATAAATGCATAAAATCCACTGTGTACTGATTAGGCAAATAGATTAGTCGCTGGCGATAGATACGGAGCAAATCTGGTAAATCAAGTGAAGTAAGATTGTTATTAGTCAGCTAAATCGAGTGGGAACATCCTGTACAGACAAGTTAATTAACCGGACTAGTAATTGGAGCAATTTGTAAGTCACGCGTATGATGGAAGAAACCAATCTTGGCGAACCAAATAGATTAAGATTATACCGATTAGTTAAACATTCTCGGATGACCACTGGTCAAAGAAACCAAGCACGTTTGATTGGCCAAGTGAAATAGTATAACCATTGACCAGACAAATGGGCTGAGTTGGCTGTGTTCAAATAAATGGAATAAGATGCTCATTCAACAAGCGAAACTGGAGCAACTTGCAGCTAAACAAGTGAAGTGTGGTGTCATTGATCGGACGAGTAGTCTGTAGGAATAGTGTAGCCATTAACCAGACAAATGGAATGGAACAAACTTGTTCAAACAAATGGAACAGGATCGACATTAGTCAGACAAAATTGGGAATCCCTTAGCTAGATAGGGGAAGGATAAAGTCGATGGTCAGACGAGAGTAAATTGTTGAAAACAAAAACCAAGTAATAAGAGTATTGCGAGTTTGATCGAACAAGTAGATCAAGTCGAAGATTGATCGAACGGGTACAGTAGAATGGAGATAGGTTGGATAATTGCACAGACAAAATCAGACGAGTCAGTTCTTGAAAATTTCGCCAACGAAGTAGAATATTATGAACTTAATCGAACGAGTGGATCATGTCGACGACTCATCAAACGATTGGGATATTTACATTGATTTTGATTTGAATAATTGAATTATGGCAAAAATTAGTATATGTTATTTCAAACAGTATAGATATTAGAAAAATTTGGAGATAATGTTGTATTATTTTCAACCTATTAAATATACTAAACGAAACTTTCTATTTCACCTCGACCTGTTGTAATTCATTGTAATTAGTTACAATCCTAATTAGTAGACAGCAGATGGTATGCATTTATGGCAAAAATTAGTAGGTGTAATTTAAAACAGTAAACATATTAGAAAAATTTGGAGATAATGTTATATTATTTTCAGTGTATGAAATATATTAAAGGAAACTTTCTCTTTCGCCTCGACCTGTTGTAATTCATTGTAATTAGTTGCAATTGTGAGTTATAGACAGCAGGTGGTCTACATTTAGGCAAAAATTAGTAGGTGTAATTTAAAATAGTGAAGATATTAGAAAAATTTGGTGATAATGTTATATTATTTTCAGTGTATGAAATATATTGAAGGAAACTTTCTCTTTCACCTCAACCTGTTGTAATTAGTTGCAATTGTGAGTAATAGACAGCAGATGGTATGCATTTTGGCAAAAATTAGTAGGTGTAATTTGAAACAGTAAACATATTAGAAAAATTTGGAGATAATGTTATATTATTTTCAGTGTATGAAATATATTAAAGGAAACTTTCTCTTTCACCTCAACCTGTTGTAATTAGTTGCAATTGTGAGTAATAGACAGCAGATGGTATGCATTTAGGGCAAAAATTAGTAGGTGTAATTTAAAGCAGTAAACATATTAGAAAAATTTGGAGATAATGTTATATTATTTTCAGTGTATGAAATATATTAAAGGAAACTTTCTCTTTCACCTCGACCTGTTGTAATTCATTGTAATTAGTTGCAATCCTAATTAGTAGACAGCAGATGGTATGCACGTATGGCAAAAATTAGTAGGTGTAATTTAAAACAGTGAAGATATTTAAAAAATTTGGAGATACTGTTATATTATTTACAACTTATTAAATATACTAAAGGAAACTTTTTATTTCACCTTAACCTGTTGTAATTCATTGTAATTAGTTGCAATCCTAATTAATAGACAGCAGATGGTATGCATTTATGGCAAAAATTAGTAGGTGTAATTTAAAACAGTGAAGATATTAAAAAAATTTGGAGATACTGTTATATTATTTTCAACCTATTAAATACAGTAAAGGCAATTTTTTATTTCACCTCGACCTGTTGTAATTCATTGTAATTAGTTGCAATTGTGATTAATAGACAGCGGATGGTATGCATTTAGGCAAAAATTAGTAGGTGTAATTTAAAATAGTAAAGATATTAGAAAAATTTGGAGATACTGTTATATTATTATCAACCTATTAAATATATTAAAAAAAATTCTCCATCTCGCCTCGATCTCTCATAATTTGTTGTAATTAGTTGCAATCGTAATTAGTAGACAGCGGATGGTATGCATGTATGGCAAAAATTAGTGGTTGTAATTGAAAACAGTAAAAATATTAGAAAAATTTGAAGAAAGGAAATTTCTACTTCACTTCGATTTGTTGTAATTCACGTGAAAAATGTTCACATCGTATAAAGATTCGCTATCCGGTGACTAGAATGCGACGCTTCGCGAGAAAGCATGGGGCCCACGTAAAGCGACAAGAAAAATGTCTGGCATCGTTTCTAAAATCACGTCCGATGGTCCACGCGACGAATAAATCATGTAACTTACGGGACGAGCTAATATCCGCTCATTCCGTGTGAACATTGTCCTCGCAAGCCCGAAGAATTGCTTGAAACCCAATCCCATGGATCCTTCATCTTTGACCCATAACCCTCGGGCGACCCTCGGCGTTTGTCGAAACGCGCCGATACAAAAAGGGTAACGATATGGAAACGCTGCCCGGAATCCATAGATCATCCATCCCCGCGGGTGTCTATTTTGATGGATTCGTACCTTGTTTGCTTTTCTTGTCACCCGTGAATCGGATATCGATTTTCGGTTTGCTCGTAGCCGAGCTTGGCCTGCGCCGCTGCCGTTCCCTGCAGAGTGCAACCTCCCATACTGGATTTCGTGGGATTTTCTTGCTACATTTCACCCGAAATATTTCGTATCTGTCCGACGCCGCTACTCCTCGGCGAATGCTGTTCTCGAAATGAGTATAGCGCCGAAAGGTCTTTTCACGAGAGGAGAAGAGACAGTGTCACGCGCAACTCCGCGGGAAGGAGATACACAACTGAAAGCAATAGGTTCCTTGGATCGAACGTCGAACTTCGAAAGCTGAAGAGAATTCTTCGAATAAACGGCACGCGGTCAAATGTCATCGCCATTTTTGCAGACATTTTTGGGAAATACAGTAGAGTCCCGTATCCGTACCTCCGTTATCCGAATACGCTAATATACGGACGTTCTATTATCCCCACAATGTTTCGCAGCGATGCTTACGTACAATGTATTTAGACGTAATAAATACTAAAGCAAAATTTAAATGTTTTCGGCGCATTGGTTCGATCTATTAATACTTTAAAACTTTAACACACTATTTGCAAATATTCACAATATTTCATCTCGACGTTTCGATCCAAATTTGGATCATTTTCAAGAGATTAAATTAATAACATTGTGTCTGTAATGATTTTCATTTCATTTCATTACAGACACAATGTTATTAATTTAATCTCTTGAAAATGATCCAAATTTGGATCGAAACGTCGAGATGAAATATTGTGAATATTTGCAAATAGTGTGTTAAAGTTTTAAAGTATTAATAGATCGAACCAATGCGCCGAAAACATTTAAATTTTGCTTAAAGCTTATTACGATCGCTATACGTTTAACTGTAATAAATACTGTCCTGTGTTCGGTCGGTTAAATGTAACCAATCAAAACTTGAAAAAAGAAAAAAAATTACGTCAAGTACATGAAATACGGTTTAAGGATAATTTTTCAATTTAAAACTCTGACAATACGAGTACTCTTTCATTATTGAAAGGTTAATTCTTCTCGATCGCAGATTTAGATAATTAAATTTTTAAATGTTATCGGCGCCAGGTTCGATCATTTTTAGAAAAACAACAAATGTGCAATTATTACATGTTTCTAACGTTTCGATCCCGATGTGGATCTTTTTCGAAGAATCATGATTGCGTCAAACATCCTTGACATTGACGCAAAAAAACTCTTTCATTATTTTGTGCTTTCAAATAATTCTGAAATCATTTATCGACACCGATACGTTGCCTTTTGTGACACATTGCGTACACTTTCATTAGTTTGCGGTTTTCAAATAATTCTTACTCATCGACACAAATAATTAAAAATCTTGAAAGTGGTGCGAGTGCAACGAAATTAGCAAGAATACATGGTATTGGGAAATCTATAATCACAGATATTAAAAAACAGAAACACAATATTGAAAATTATATACAGAATGTAAATTTCACAGATGTTATATTTCATATTTTTTATAAAAATTGTTACGTTTATTTGTTCATATACTTTTGTGTTTCAGTAGAGTTAAGATGTAAGTAAGTACGATTTAAGATACAGGTGTCCTAAATCGTACTTTTACAATGTCTTCTAAAATTATTTAAATCACGCTTTAAATTTCATTTTATACGTAGAATGTTTATTTAGTAGATTTCCGCGAAGATCAAAGTATAGTTATGAACAACAATTTTAGTAAAAGTATGTATTGTTTACTGGATATATAAAAAATCTCTCAGGTAGTACGATTTTGACAATTCTCCCCAATCTACTACTGCGGACGGACGTTTTAAAAAATATTCTGCCGCGAATAAATTTGTACAATTGAATGAGAATGTATTCTCGATGCAAGGGCAAACAAGAGGATCCTGAAATTCCCATTAATTTCCGAATTGCTATCTGTTAGTTAACTTGAATTACCCAAAAGTGAAACTCCTTTATTCTAACAACTATCCTACAGAACAATCTTGAGCGCTTTTGAATTCTCGAGTGCGCCAGTGGGAAGAACGAAGACAGTTCGCACGACATTGTTCACGGAACAAAATCGGTAAAAATAATTTCAGACGATTTCCATTTGATTCAAAAATCGCAGAGTCCGAACGCAAGCTTTTGAATAAAATAACGAAGTTGATATGCAAATTGCGACTAAATTCGGTATGCTATCTGATACTGTCAGGAACTTAAAACTTTCTAATATCCATATTTTACAGTTCCAAGCTATTTCCATCTGCACAAAATTCCCAGAAAAATGCAAAGAGACGGTCCTGTGATCACGGAGAAATAAACTTACGAAAGTCGAAGACTTTAGGGATCGCGGGTACGTAAACGGTTTGGGAAAGGGGACAAGAACTAAATATTTGTTCCGGGCTTATCTGTGTCCCCGGTCGAATTGATACGGGGTACCAATATGCACACGAAAATCTCCGGGTTTTGAGAGCGCCCTTTCCACCCAACTTCTATTTCACCGCAAATCCTGTCACGAATTTAGAGACGCTTAGGGAATCTTCTTGTAAAAGTCCTTCTCGTTTCATTTTCTTTTTTTTTTTACACCGCTGAACTAGAATTCCCGTGAGAACCGAGGACAGGTCTTGCATATGCGATTTAAAGCTGACACGGGATAGTTTTAGCAAATGTAACGGGATTGAGTGAACGTGTTACGGGGCGATGCCATTTTGTGGTTTCCACTTGTTTCTGCGCCCGAAGCTCTGGAAAAAAGACACGAGACCAATGAAATCTTCAGAAAACATGTAATCAGTTTGACATGTATTCGAAAATGTTCGAAAGCTTGAAAGGCTTCGCTTGCTTTGATGAAGATTTTAGTAATAAAAATTACTTATTATATTACTACTGAAGACGCTTGTACTAGGACTGTTACTGTTCCAAAGCTTCGAAGTCTTTTCAGTGCACTAAGTTTTCGAATCGTATAAAGTTGCACTTATATAATCATTGGATCCCATGGAAATCGCCGACACGAATTTCACAGACCACAGATTTGGCCGACAACGAATCTACATGTAATCGTTGTCGGTCAAATTCGTTGTCGATCAAATTCGTTGTCGATCAAATTCGTCGTCGGTCAGAATCATCGTCGGTCAGAATGGTTGTCGGTCAGAATCATCGTCGGTCAGAATGGTTGTCGGTCAGAATGGCTGTCGGTCAGAATCGTCGTCGATCAGAATCATCGTCGGTCAGAATGGTTGTCGGTCAGAATGGTTGTTCGTCAGAATGGTTGTTCGTCAGAATGGTTGTCGGTCAGAATCGTCGTCGATCAGAATCGTCGTCGGTCAAAATGGTTGTCGGTCAGAATGGTTGTCGGTCATAATGGTTGTCGGTCATAATGGTTGTCGGTCAGAATGGTTGTCGGTCAGAATCGTCGTCGGTCAAATTCATTGTCGGCCAGAATCGTCGTCTAGATTCTCTAGAATCTAGATTTTCTCACATTATGTGAAAACATTTGCCTCTTATGAAGTTGACTGCCTGAAGAAACTCATCACGTTGTATACCGGTATGTTCACTGATCGAATTAGTGTGTTGAGAACATAAAAACAATTCACCGGCAATATCTCGAAAGTGAAATTACGCGATATGCGACGTTCTTCCTGACAACTACAGATTTCAACGTTGTCTTCTCGGGAATGTTTTCTGATATCAACGTTGAATTTTCAGATACAGCCGGCGCAGTTTTAATCAAGGAAACGCGGATCCGCTTAGAGAAGAAGCTCTCGGTGGCGTCTCGTCGCGAGGACGTAGCCGTACTTAAAATTATGAAAAATGTCGCAGAGTGGATTCCGGAATCCGCAAACAATGTCGCGTTTCTCAACGATGACGACGCCGGGAAGCGGATAGCCTCTTCCGTCGACGAAATCCGACTTCTTTCAAGAGATCCTTCAGCGTCTATTTCGCACGTTCTTTCCGCGTATTCATAGCCGAGGACACGTGACACATTATAAATCACATAACGGGGACGCATAACGTACACTCCATTTCCATTCTAATGGATTTCGGGGTCGGTTTCGTATCGTTCCTTGACTCCGGAGACGGTTTCTCGAAGACTCGATTCGTCGGAAGAGGATTCCGCGAATCCGTTCGCTCGTTCGCTCTTGGAATCCTCTCCCATACCTTGGGACACCGTCGCGATTCCACAGATTTACGGCGGAGAGCAATTTCCATCGATTTTCCGGCAGAGGCGCCGCTGATAAATGAAATTCAGTTGACAGTGGTTTAGCCCTCGCATAAGTGGTAGACACGTTTTTGATAGCGGTCTCGCCTCCGATGGCAGCGACGCACAATGGGTCAGAAACTCATCCTTTTGGACAAAAATCTGCCGACAACTCAGTTTTTTATCGATTCAATTGGAATTTTGTTTAATATGTTCGTCAAGGACTTCGATGGCTGCGCGAAAATCGTTAACCGTCACAGTGAAGAATCCTCATCTACAAAGACCAATAACTCCGATACTTCAGCCGCCCATATCATAAATTTGCATGTCCCAGCTGAGTTGCCGACACTTTTTAACCCTAAACAAGAAGCAAGCTGGTAACCTCTTTTTTCCTAGAAACTGCGTGGGTTTTCATCGAAGAATTCCTCGCGGTCTCTGGAATTCAGATAAGAACTTTTGCAATCATCCAATAATTAAATTTACCTCCAATGGAGCATGTCAAACTCAAATTTTTAGTTACACCGGTGTACGTAGCGGTGCACTATGCGCAGCCGGTATATCAGAAGACAGTTCTCCCCTTTCCAAACGGGTTCCACGGAAAAAGACCGACACAGACTTCGCCGACACAGACTTCGCCAACACAGTTTTCACCGACTCCAGATTTGGTCGACAACGCCTTTGACCGACAACGCCTTTGACCGACACCGCCTTTGACCGACACCGCCTTTGACCGACACCGCCTTTGACCGACACCGCCTTTGACCGACACCGCCTTTGACCGACACCGCCTTTGACCGACACCGCCTTTGACCGACACCGCCATTGACCGACAACGCCATTGACCGACAACGCCATTGACCGACAACGCCTTTGACCGACAAGGATTTTGACCGACAGCGACTTGATAGGACCGTAGTAATAACCAACAGTAACACGATTTACAACGATACGCATATGATACTCACTAAGAAGGATGTATTGTCTCATCGATTACATACTTTTTCGCGATATAGTGTATGAGAGGACGCACTCTGATTGGTATGTGTTTTCGGTTAATAACTCCTTAACAAAGCCGCGGACGCCATTTTTGTGAAGGAAAATGTCGCTTCAAATGACCCATGGAACCTCCCATTTTTCGCTCCTTTTTTTAAAGATATGGGGAAAAGTTAAATAACCTAACCACACCCGGGACAGTCAATGGACTGCCCCTCTACTTCCTATCCAATTGTCCGGGATTAGATGGCGGGGGCCCCGCTTCTCGCATTTCTCCCCCCGCACTTCCCGAGATCTCTCCACGAAACCTGTTCATTGCTTTTACCCATTTTCCGTTCCTACACTAGTTTTGGGACACCCTGTATATCTACGACGATAGTCTGACTACATTTGCTCAAGGTCATTTAAGGTCACACACAGTAATCGTGATATTTCGCAATTACCCGGAAGAGTATTTGTCGATAACGATATGATCAATAAATCCGCGAACTTTCCAATTCAAATAGCAGACGACACGCCAACAAGTACGCATAATCTCGCGCAGCAATCAGCGAGTTAATACGTTCACCCTGATTCCTAAATAGACCAGGAAATTGATCGTATTTGACAGTGGAAAACCAATATCGGTTTCCTTTATTACGGTTTCAATTTGATACGGTGACACTTCATGAATATATTACCACATCATCTCCCGCTCCTAGAAAAGTGGATGTCGTCGCTAGTTGCCGTTGCTCCATTTACCGTCACGGAGAAATTGCCGTTCGCTTTCACCCGAGGATTCACTGGCAGTTTGCTCGTGGTTGTCATTGGCATTTGGTCGATCTTATAATTCGGTGAATATTTACGGTAAATTCAAGGTAAATCGATCGTAGGAAATGTACCCCGACTGAATTCAAGGCAAATATTGCGCGACTTTTCTTCGTTCTTAGTTTCGCTGTACTCTTGGCAAGCTTTTGGAACCATGCTGTTCTACTATATTCGAGACGTTACTGGAGTAGTCTCTTAAGGAGGAAGTCGAATATTCATTAGTTTTATTCATCATTCTTTTCAAGCATCGCATTAAATGATACATGATTTCATTTAAAAATAACAATTGACCTTCGTAAGTTATTGACGCGTCCCCAAAAAAGCTAGCAAGACTAAACAGACTCGTTTCATTTCTCGATAATGCAAAGATTGCATTTCTCAGTAGTCAATAGCGCTAAGTAGAGGATCAATTTAAACCGCTGTCAACTTGAAAAGTCCTATTCTTACGTTTACTAGGCGTAATTTGCATTGCTAAAAATTAGTTCGATGTTCGAGCGTGGTTCAGAGCCATCGCTGCTGCCAGTGATGGGCACTAGAACTGATCTCCGATCAAGAAACTGTTTAAGACTGTACATGTGTATTTTGTAGACGGTAAGAAAGATCAAAGCTACAATTAAAAGGCTGAAGAATGAACAAGAAAGTGAATTTTAATGGAGCTCGTTTATTTATACGACGTAGAACTAGATTTCGTTGCAGAGCTTTTTACAGCTCAGATTGCTACAAGTAGATGAAGGTGCGCGGTTTTTTAATGTGAAAGCAATGCTAGGAGATAGTGAAAGCTTCGACAATGAATAGAACATTTGTTTCGCTGGGAGTCCATCAGAACTTATGCGGAAGTCAATGAATTCCACTTGATTTCCAACCGTTGTAAAACAAATCGTAAATCCGCGAATTTACATAAACATCCGCGAGTTAACAACAACATTCCAGTAACGGATGATCCCGTTGTCCAAGTCGTATTGGATTCCACACAGACACGAATATGGTATCGTTGCCAAACCGTAGTGCGCTTTCTATTGACATTTAGCCATTCTTCTGCGCGGCGGACGCGACGTGACAGATCGAAAGCAATCAAACGAAAAATTCGATGATTAAATTTTACATTTCAACCTCGGGAATTATTCAGTTTATTGTTTTGACGTGTCTAAGTATACCCGGCGATATTAAATTATCGAAGCGAAAGCAAATCCAATTTCCGATGTATCGCGCCGCGTCAATTTACGTTGGAAAAACCAACGTCGCTCTGAAAGTATCAACAATATTTATACTTTTCACATCGCGGACGCAACGATATGCGCGCGGGAAAATTGATGGAACGATTTTATCTGGAACAATTCAATTTGCGAATTAAGGAGCAGTTCGGATATTCATTCAGAACGATCTGCCGTTGTGTTGCTGTCCGCCAATGCGATAAGCAGTTTACGAAAACCTCTCCCCGTCCGAACTAATGAAAAAGTTTAATTTTTGGAATTTTAACACCATCGCCAATTTTCACAACATACTGGTAAGATTTGTAGTTTCAATTTATTTTCGATCGATCGACTTTAGACTGTCTTCTCGGTCACAACAGTATGAATTTTTATAAGTATTTAACATATTTAGTGTTTAAATGTTGCTGCTTTTATCGTAACATGTGCTGGAACAATACAATTTATTCACACATTTCTAGTTTTTAGAATTGCAGTAATTTATAATATCAAACCAAGTAACATTTGTAGTTTCAATTTATCTAAATTTATTTTCGATCGATCACTCTAGACTACCTTCTCGTTCACAATAGTACGGACTTTTATAAATATTTAAAATATTAAATTATTTAAATGTTACTGTATTCGTCATAACATGTGCTAGAACAATACAATTTATTCACACATTTCTAGTTTTTAGAATTGCAGTAATTTATAATATCAAACCAAGTAACATTTGTAGTTTCAATTTATCTAAATTCATTTTCGATCGATCACTCTTTAGACTACCTTCTCGTTCACAATAGTACGGACTTTTATAAATATTTAAAATATTAAATTATTTAAATGTTACTGTATTCGTCATAACATGTGCTGGAACAATACAATTTATTCACTCATTTCTAGTTTTTAGAATTGCAGTAATTTATAATATCAAACCAAGTAACATTTGTAGTTTCAATTTATCTAAATTTATTTTCGATCGATCACTCTTGAGACTACCTTCTCGGTCACAACAGTATGAATTTTTATAAGTATTTAACATATTTAGTGTTTAAATGTTGCTGCTTTTATCGTAACATGTGCTGGAACAATACAATTTATTCACACATTTCTAGTTTTTAGAATTGCAGTAATTTATAATATCAAACCAAGTAACATTTGTAGTTTCAATTTATCTAAATTTTTTTTTGGATCGATCACTCTTTAGACTACCTTCTCGTTCACAATAGTACGGACTTTTATAAATATTTAAAATATTAAATTATTTAAATGTTACTGTATTCGTCATAACATGTGCTAGAACAATACAATTTATTCACTCATTTCTAGTTTTTAGAATTGCAGTAATTTATAATATCAAACCAAGTAACATTTGTAGTTTCAATTTATCTTAATTTATTTTCGATCGATCACTCTTTAGACTACCTTCTCGTTCACAATAGTACGGACTTTTATAAATATTTAAAATATTAAATTATTTAAATGTTACTGTATTCGTCATAACATGTGCTAGAACAATACAATTTATTCACACATTTCTAGTTTTTAGAATTGCAGTAATTTATAATATCAAACCAAGTAACATTTGTAGTTTCAATTTATCTAAATTTATTTTCGATCGATCACTCTTGAGACTACCTTCTCGTTCACAACAGTATGGACTTTTATAAGTATTTAACATATTTAGTGTTTAAATGTTGCTGCTTTTATCGTAACATGTGCTGGAACAATACAATTTATTCAATCATTTCTAGTTTTTAGAATTGCAGTAATTTATAATATCAAACCAAGTAACATTTGTAGTTTCAATTTATCTAAATTTATTTTCGATCGATCACTCGTGAGACTACCTTCTTGTTCACAATAGTACGGACTTTTATAAATATTTAAAATATTAAATTATTTAAATGTTACTGTATTCGTCATAACATGTGCTAGAACAATACAATTTATTCACTCATTTCTAGTTTTTAGAATTGCAGTAATTGATAATATCAAACCAAGTAACATTTGTAGTTTCAATTTATCTAAATTTATTTTCGATCGATCACTCTTTAAACTACCTTCTAGTTCACAAACGTATGGACTTTTATAAATATTTAACACAATACTTTAATGTTGCTGCTTTGATCATAACATGTGCATATATTTGAAATTTTCATTGAAGGCCCTAATAAAAAATTTAAAAGAAAGGCTTGTAAATTGTAATTTTTGGAAAATCTTTTGCAGATCATTCAGTAAACCAATGCTTCTAATTGCCGATAAAAAATCAGGTCGTTGGTACAATTATAAAAAAGTTATTCCATTTTAAAAGGTGTACGACCACTGCACGCCCACCGTAATTATTCCATCTGCAAGCGTTGAAATGTTGCATCGTCGGAATGGCTATTGTATTAGCATGAGACGGTACGTTGAAGCGAGGATAGTTGAGAAAAGCGCGCTAGATAATGCAATTCGGACGCCGCGGAAGGATTGAAACGTTGTTGAAAGAATTTCTGAACAATCGGTGGTTGGAATACGTGCTCCTTTGAAATATTCCCTGTCAGCTGGCTCCACGGACTGAGTACATCTCGTTCTCGTTTCACCAAATTGCGTTCTTCTTCGCTTCTTCAGACCCGCCTCGTTGTTGCCCGGCTGTTATATCGCTTGTCTAGTCTCGTAGTCATTTTTATTCCTTGAAAACTCGCGCTCACTTTGTCGATTCCCTTCTCGCCCTTCCCCGTTGCCTTTTATACTAACAGCACTCCGCCTTGAGATATGCTAGTCGCCTGACATTTGAATTTAGTCCTATTTTCGTAAGTGTCTTGCTCAATTTACACCGGATCCTACATTTTAAGAAATTCTACCTTACGGAGTGTTCTTTTACTTTCTTCCACTTTCGTCCCTCCCGAAATCTCGTTATTCGCAGTTTTTTATTTGTCAGAACAAATTCTAACGATGCAGGGTTGTTTGAAATTGGTCTCATGCTGTTACAAACAAGTTTATCGGACGCAAATTATTCAGTCGACTTCAAATCTCAATATTTAACAATAAACCCACTTTCCAAAATGACGAGGCTCTATTTTGTGCGATTTTAATTACGTTCGTTCTTGGATAAAGAAATTTATACGTAATTTCAATAATTGCAAGACGAAAAATATAGAACCTATTGTGGTAGGTTTGGTGTTAAGAATTTTTAAAAGTATTTAATTCGAAGAAGAGTGGAAGGAGAAAAAAGAGAAATTTTTAAATACGAGGAATATTTATTATTCTTTTTATAACATACAAAATGTTCTAGGTGGATCATTCTGGATAATCAATCGGATTTCTTTTCATCTTCTAATAACTTTCGAAAGTGCTTTTTCACATTTTTCTCATACTAATTATTGTTTTGTTTGCTACCAGGAGGACCGCAATCATGGCAACGGTCAACACGTGTTTCATTATTTTTATTTAATCAAAATTGTCATTACTTGTATTCTAACAAAATGAATTTAACGATTTAGAGAAATTTTTACATAGAAGTTTAGTTAGAGAGTGTATTTATTATTTGTTCGATGACGTACAAAATGTTTTAGGCTGACCATTCTGGGACAACCAATCGGATTTATTTTCAATTTTTAATAAGTAATTTAACGACAATTCTATTTCAAAAATATGGTCGGGTTTCTTTATTACTTCCTCGTGCGAATAATTTTCGCCATTCAGTGAACGAGCTTGAACTTTTCAATTCTATTTCTAGAACTCGTCGTGTTTCCTTAATTGATTCTCACTCGGCGACTCGTCCCGAGAAATAACTATCTTCAGAATGTAAGCTTGCGAAGGGGATAATGAATCCCAGCTGTTTCTTTCTGATCGTCCATTGGCTTGCGTGATTCTTCATTGCGACATCCTCTTATAAAGACGATCACAGTTCAATCGAAGAAATCGACTCACTTCATCGCAATGTAAAGGTCATTACATCCCTACTTTTAATTATCTTCCGCGGTCTTCCACAATTTCCATTTTAATTTTGCGTTCGGCCTCGGAGCAAGCTTATTATCACCGAGAACGTTTATCTTCGTGCAGTAATAACGGTGCAATACGAACAATACGTTGGAAGAAAATAAATAAAAATATTGTTTTGTAGAAATTTCGAAATTCTCAATCTCGGAATTTTCTGTTCGGCCTACAATTAAATTTGTTATCACCGAGAACATTTATCTTCGTGCAGTAATAACGGTGCAATACGAACAATACGTTGGAAGAAAATAAATAAAAATATTACTTTGTAGAATTTTTGAAATTCTCAATCTCAGAATTTTCCGTTCGGCCTATAATTAAATTTGTTATCACCGAGAACATTTATCTTCGTGCAGTAATAACGGTGCAATGTGAACAATCTGTTGGAAGAAAATAAATAAAAATATTACTTTGTAGAATTTTCGAAATTCTCAATCTCAGAATTTTCCGTTCGGCCTATAATTCAATTTGTTATTACCGAGAACATTTATCTTCGTGCAGTAATAACGGTGCAATACGAACAATACGTTGGAAGAAAAATAAAAATATTATTTTGTAGAATTTTCGAAATTCTCAATCTCAGAATTTTCCGTTCGACCTATAATTAAATTTGTTATCACCGAGAACATTTATCTTCGTGCAGTAATAACGGTGCAATACGAACAATACGTTGGAAGAAAAATAAAAATATTATTTTGTAGAATTTTCGAAATTCTCAATCTCAGAATTTTTCGTTCGGCTTATAATTAAATTTGTTATTACCGAGAACAATTGGAAAGGAAAGAAGTCGTCAATTGCATCTCGATTGAAAATCTTATTCGTCTTTAATTTTATTCCCACTATCGAACTGTTTTATATAAAACTGTTCATTCCATTGTGTTTCTCAACTTTGGCAAAACTGCTCCAAATTATTTCTACCAAAAACTGAGCCAAGCAAACATACAAAAACGTACTTTCCCTTCCCACCGATATCGAATTTCCTAAAATGTGTACCAAAAGCAAACAAACGAAATTCCGTTCGAATTGTCCAGAGACGGAGAAAACAATCTTTCTTGGCACAGTTTCGTTCAGTTAAATACACGTGCACGTTCGAAAGGATACAAATCCTTGAAAATCGCAAATCCGCAAGACACAGTTTCGTTCAGAATATGGTTATAGACAAGACTCAACCTCTAAAGTTCAAACATTATCATGAATTCTCAATAAATCACTATTCTCGATAAATCAGTAACGTGAGTTTATCATTCTGCCAATTTATAAATCATCGATAGTAATATAGCAGTTCTTCATTGTTTTCGATCAGCAGGAAGACCTCAATCATGACAACTATTAGCAATTTTATAAAAAAAAAGATTTTCATTATTTTTATTCGAACGAAATCACACGTTCTTCAAACACCAAGAAGTATGTGTATATTTTCTCAAAATAAAATGGCGATGTATACAGCCAACTGACTTGAAAAATCTGGAAAGAAAGAAGAAAAAGATATGGTTGTATTGAACGAGTTTTAATTAATTCCGATCCAAACCATAGCTACATTCATACAGAGTACAGTATTCCCTCCTTTACTGTCCAGGTTCGTGGGCACGATCACTGTTCAGTGCCTACCGACTCCACTGCCGTGCAGCATTTTTTTGTACTTATTTAACGTCGCTTTCAACTCTTAGCTAAGGTTATTTCGCGAACGGGACCTACAGATTATAAGATAGGAGTCGGCGCAGTCATAAACCAAAAATAGAGTCCGGGTACGATCACTGTCCGTGCAAAACTGTTGGACAGTAAAGGGGCGATTGCCATCCAAAGAAGGCGCTTGGCTTTCCCTAACAATTTCGGTGAATGTTTCAATATTAGTAAATTACAAATCCACCAAAATTTTCCACACTCTGTAATCTTGTATACAGGGTGTCCCAAAACTAGTGCAGGAGCGGAAAACGGGAGGTTCCTTGGGTCACTTGAAGCGATATTTTCCTGTACAAAAATGGCGTCCATAAAGAAGTAATATTGTAATAAAATAACAAAATTCTTGTGGTCGCTAATGACCTCGATGTTGACGCGACCTGTATAAATAAATTAAAAACAAAGTACATCCTCATTGATTCCAATCGGTAAAAGAACCGTGATCACGCCAACAACTCAGTATTTCCATTTAAACAAACTGTTCAATATTTCTGTTCGTAGCAAACTCACGCACATACTTCCAACCCCAAGAAATGTGTCTACAATTAACTTTGCGGCCTTAATGCGTAAGTGTTTACAGTATCCTATTCTGTTCTGTAATTTTTATATTCTGTATTGTATGTATTGTATTCTGTATTATAATCATGTTGAAATAAATCTCATATGAGATTTTCTACAATTAAAAAAAAAAAATGTGTCTACATTCAACTTGAAAAATCTGTAAAGTAAAAAACGTGGCTGTGGTGAATCGTCCAAGATTTCATTCTACTTTGATAACCGTGTAGTTTGACTTCATGAAACGCAGAGGCTGTTGGGTCACCAGAGCGTTGAACGGTCGAGGTTGTTCGCGTTTGTGAGGGTGAAATCCGTTGGAAATCGGGTGATCCGCGAGGCACTGATGCGTCGTCGGATATATTTTGTAATAATAATACGTCTTGGTCGGGGAGGCAGCGGTTGTAATAGGAACTGCTCGCGTTAACGGGCTTTCCTTTGCCGCGTGATTCTACAAAGCTTTCGAGCCGTTTCCGGGCCGGGTGCGGACGGGGACACTTTTCCCTTTGTTCTCGTTTCGCCATCCGTGGCGTCGATATCGAGTATCTTCGAGGCGCAGCCCGGTATCTCGCCAAGCACTCTATTACTTGTCCTCTCTTCCGCCTCTCTCGCTTTTCAAAATCGAGTGCCGAGCACTGCGAATATCAATCCGAGGCGTCGATCACTTCGAAATCCATTAACTTTTCTGTTCCGACGCGGCACGCGCGATCATCTGCAGACCAGGCAGAACAAGTCTGTAGCGAATCGTTGGTGAAACACAGGATCTTCGAAATAAATCCGAGAAAATCATTTAGTATCAACTTCAACTTCAGAAATATGTCAATGCATTTGATCGCCGGGTTGTACCGGGTGTGTCAAGAAATTATTTGGTAAAACTTAGGTTTAAGGGAGGCAGCTCCGACGACCTTGACCTTGACATATGTTGTCGAGGACAATACAGTAATTTCTCAATCGTAGTCCTCGGTCGCCTCTGCAATCGTAGTCCAGTGCCTACCCATTCCACCGCCTGTCAACGCTGCGCCGGGCAGCAGGACGGCGATGTTTGATGTCGGCTCGGGTATATCGGTGTGAACACCACTACATTGACTCGAGTGAATCGAATTTTCAAACTACTTAATTTTCATTATTTTTTTATGAGATTTTACTGGCTTATTCCTGGCATTTTTCTGATTAAAATCATACCAAACACGATATAATTTGGCCAATATTTAGTGGTTTAATCGACGATGAAAGTTTCGAACGCAACGAAGAAGAGCGTATTGGAAAGAAAGAGACGCGAACAGTAGCCGCCGCCGGCACAGTTCAAAGGCCCGCGTGTTCTCGCAATTAATTGGCAATGACAGAATTGTTTAATTTCCATGATTGTTTTATGGGATTTTCACTACCTTATTTCTGGCATTTTTCTGATTAAAACAAGACCAAACACGATATAATTTGGCCCAATATTTAGTGGTTTCATTGACGGTATGGAGTAACTGTAGGGAATGGAAGAAGACAGCGAGTGAAAAAAAATAAAAACTAAATATTGGCCAAATTATATCGTGTTTGGTATGATTTTAATCAGAGAAATGCCACGAATATGTTGGTGAAAGTTCCATAACGATATCATCGAAAATAAAGAAGCTAAGGTCTTGGTGTTTTATTGTGATGACGCACGGGCCTTTAAACTGTGCCGGCGACGGGGACACGCTTCGGCCACGCGATTCTATTTCATTCTGTCCTTCTATACGTTCGGCTTGTCGTTTGAAGTCTCAGCACGGTAGGGTACACGCAGTCATAAATCAAAAAATAGCCACCCTACTTAATCGTAGTCCGTTCATAACACGGGTGTTGTGACTACGATTGAGAAATTACTGTATTATCAACAATTTGAAGAGGGTTCCCGTGCCCAGAGCTCCCGATAGATGGAGTGGCGTCAGCGCAGCGGATTGGCGCGCGTTCGATCCGCGTATACAGGGTGTCCCAAAACTAGTGTAGGAGCGGAAAACGGGAGGTTCCTTGGGTCATTTGAAGCGACATTTTCCTTTACAAAATTGGCGTCCGCGGCTTTGTTTAGGAGTTGTTAACGAAAAACACGGACCAATCAGAGCGCGATCTAGACATGCGATGGCACGTTCGGCCAATTGACAGTTGGCGCGTCGCACAGTTGGGACACTTGACCTAACTCGATTCGAAAAGGAATAACTTTCGATAGAAATGAGATAGAGCAATGAAATTGTTTTTGCATACAGCTGAAACTTCACAGAATATGGGAAAAATAGGGAGATTATGGTACGAATGTTTTTTAACCTCGAAAAAATTCGTCGAAGTTGCGCAATTTCGAGAAAATTGTGGTTTTTCCAATACCACGTGTGGAAAAATATTTTTGGAACATGCTCTACATAATTCATGTAGATTTTTTCACGCTGATTTCAAATCTGGTCTCGAAATTTTTCTATGACCTTAGAATTTTCCAAAATGTCGAATTATTGTTAAAAAGTTAAACTTTTATTTTTTCAAGGTTAGGAAACATTCGTACCATAATCTCCCTATTTCTTCCATTTTCTGTGAAATTTCAGCTGTACGTACAAACAATTTCATTGCTCTAATCTCTACTTCGAGATATTCTTACTTCGAGATATTCTTACTTCGAGATATTCTTATTTCGAGATATTCTTATTTCGAGATATTGCATTGAATTTTCGGTATTCTTGCACCGATGCACTGTTTCATTATTGTACAGAAAGTAACTCATTACTGTACAGACAAATAAACAATCTAAGCACGGGCGAAGCTGCTGGGCTGTTGGTATTGTAGATTGTTAAAGTATTTTTATACTGTTCGATAACAAAGCTACAACTTTTACGGTATAAAAATTGTACAGTGTATCAAAAACTTTAAGAAAGCGTTTCGCCGATGGATTTTCTATCGTTCAAGGAAATTGTTAGTCAATTTAACGCAGGTTGGATGGGGTAGTAAAACGAAATTTACCAGCGGGGTTGTTATAAGAAAGGCCTGGAGGAAATTTCAAGGGGCGAGACGAAGGGAATTGAGTTTTTGACTGTTTCAAATATCGTCGTACGGTCAATGGGGTCGTAAAATCTGTCGAATACCTTTCCGAAAGGTTTGCCCTTTTTTGTCACGTCGAACGTAAGGGATATTTCAAAGCAGTTCACCGTTCCGGGCAATTGATTGCTGATAGATCGGAAACATCAATCTGTCGAGTCGAGAGGAGTTTTAGTAAATCCATTACTTTCGGTCATTTAATCACCGTCAGGTTTAATTAACAATGCCGAAATACAAGAAAGTGGTGCCAGCAAACATTGATCGATTCTCAGTGGAAATAGTTATCTTTTTCTTGAAAAATCCGACGAGATATCTCGTTTCCACAATACCGAGACAATATCTCGTGTATCTTTATTATTGATACGAAATGTTTTATTGAAAAATTTGACACAACTAATCAAGAAGATGCTTAAAGATGACGAGTAGACTCCGGATTTTTACGCAAAATGACAAATCTGTGCATCAATCGCAAGGCACAGGAGCTGTATATCAATTTATATTTTTCATTAATAATTTTAACGTTGAGAAAATAATATATTAATACTCTCAAAGTTTTTTAATCACTGTTTTAAATTGCATCCACACATTTTTGTTATAAATGCATCAAATCAGGTGTCTACTGATAAGTATAAAATACTCCATGTTTTACACAATTACAGTTTTCATTGTTTATTTCGTACGGAACGCAGAGGAGTAATTGTAATCGATTTAGAGAAGATCTAGTATACAAAAATACAACCCATAGAAGAAATCTCACGCGAAACAAAATAGTCACGTTATGCAATATAAACGAAATAAACAATGAAAATTTTTAATTGGTTAACTAATAATCATCAATTTTGTAACATAAGTTAATAAAAATGTTCTCATAACAGTTCTCATACTTCGTTCTTGAAGGTGCGAGGTATAATAGCAAATTACTTCTACTTTTTGCCACATTTTTTTCTTGGACATTCTTGCGGCCGTAACGAAGTAATTTTTCTTCAGGGGGATGCAACGGAATAAAATTTTCCCGACGAAAGAAACAAACGGAACATTGGTTAGAGTTGGAGGGAAATTTCGTTTAGAAAAATCTCACCAGTCGGCAGCTTTGTGTTTCTATGAGCAGCGATAAAGATCTTGTGTTAAGTCAAGCAAGAGAAGGCAGAGGTTTCGTTAGGTTGGGTCACCGTAGCAGCATAAGGGCGGTTACGACCCGACTCACCCTCCAATTTTTACCTCGAACCCTTTCTTCGTTTCTGTCCTCTTTTTTCATGGTAACTGTAGCGTCCTCTACTCTTTACTAACACTCGTCCTTTAGTCAAATCCTTTAGAACTCTTTGTTTCGTTTTTTCTTTGGTGCCGTAGTTTCTTTATTTGCAATACGTTAATCATTAATTATTAAATTGAAGGCAAGTGTTCTGGTGAGTACTTAAAAAAAGTTTGGATATGATAACAAATTGACTGCGAAACAGTAAAAGCATTCATAGAATTTAAACATATTGTTTTAATATCTAATAATATTTAATAATACAATTTGTAATATTCTAATAATATTTAATATAAGAAATTAATAAGAAACGTAGCTCCTTTATCTTAAAAGAAATACGGACAAGTTGTATTTTGTATAGAAATTCAATTCATATTCTGTACAATAATTCATTCAATTCATTTCTTTACAATAATTCATTGAATTCATATTTTGTACAATAATTCATTCAATTCATATTTTGTACAATAATTCATTAAATTCATATTTTGTACAATAATTCATTAAATTCATATTTTGTACAATAATTAATTCAATTCATATTTTCTATAATAATTCATTCAATTTCTTACAATTGTTCAGAATATGAATTGAATTTCTACACGAAATAAAAATTGTCTGTATTCGTTGTAAAATACAGCAGCTAAGTTTCTAATGGATTTATTTTCTTGTTTGCAATCTTAATCAATGAAAAATATTAAAACAATATGTATGAATTCTATGAATGTTTTTACTGTTTTATTTAATTCTATATATTTAAGACAGAAAATATTAGTCTAGAGCGTTCCCAATGTAACGAACATTCAATGTAGCAACAATCTCAGCAACGTTGTTGGCAAGTTTTTTCTAAACGACAAAGTTAAGTAACTTTCAATGTGCAACTCTCGTCGAAGTTACTTTGTAAACCATCTTTCTATCGTTTTATTTCTGCCATCGGCAAGATACAGGTAACGTAATAGTATCGTTATTTTTGCTCAGTCATTCGAGTAATTGCACTCTTACGAAATACAGAATCACCCTGTGTCAAGAGTATCTTATCGATGTGCTATTTATTTTATTTGCGAGACACTGATGGCTCTCCTTTGACTCCCAATTAAATAACTACATACTCTCGTTTCTTCATTTTCAGATTTTCAGAATTCAAGTGAATTTAGGTTAAATTAGCCCATTTTTCGTTTCTCGTAAACATTGTGTAAACATTGATATACTCGGTGCAGATTTGGACATCGAACGATTAAAATTTTAACCAATTAATGTATTAATATAATTAGTCAATTAATAGATTGATTAATGTGTATGATTGAAACAGGTAATCATTGAAAAATCGACGTTTGTTTCAATCGATTGATGAAGTTAATCGCCAGTCGTTGATTAAAAGAAGACATCATCAAATAATCGGAGATTAATTTAATCAATTATAGAAATTAAATTGGGTCCCATGGAATCATCGACACAAATTTCCCCGACACGGTTTTTGCCGACAAGAGGATTTGACCGACAATAACTTTGGCCGACAACGAAATTGACCGACAACGAAATTGACCGACAACGAAATTGACCGACAACGAAATTGACCGACAACGAATTTGACCGACAACGAAATTGACCGATAACGAAATTGACCTACACCGAAATTGACCGACAACGATTTTGATGATGACAAATTTGACCGACAACGAAATTGACCGACAACGAAATTGACCGACAACGAAATTGACCGACAACGAAATTGACCGACAACGAAATTGACCGACAACGAATTTGACCGACAACGAATTTGACCGACAACGAATTTGACCGACAACGAAATTGACCGACAACGAATTTGACCGACAACGAATTTGACCGACAACGAATTTGACCGACAACGAATTCGACCGACAACGAATTCGACCGACAACGAATTCGACCGACAACGAATTCGACCGACAACGAATTCGACCGACAACGAATTCGACCGACAACGAATTCGACCGACAACGAAATTGACCGACAACGAATTTGACCGACAACGAATTTGACCGACAACGAATTTACCGACAACGAAATTGACCGACACCAGATTTGATCAACAACATATTTCGCTAACTGAGGTGGTCGTCTCAAGTCGTTGTCGACCAAAGTCGTTATCGGTTAAAGGTGTGGTAATTATCTACTTTAGGGGTTTCCTCACCGATTTTGGTGATGACGAATTTGACCGACAACAAATTTCGCTAACTGAGGTGATCGTTTCAAGTTGTCTATCAAATCTGGTGTCGGTCAAAATCGTCTATCAAAGTCTTTACCGGTTAAAGGTGTTGTCAGCCAAAAGTAATTGTCGATCAAATCTGAAGTCGGAGAAATTTGTGTCGGTGATTTCTACGGGACCCGTTCTGTTTTCCTTGTCTTGGGGGGTGGGCAAGGTCGGCTGGTTACCCCCTGAGTGTGCGACTGGACCAGAGTGCACCGCGGGGATGAGGGCATGAAAAATTGCCATTAAAGTGAAGAACAAGGCGGACACAATTTCGTGTATTCTTTGAAGTCGGGAGACTTAAATCCGCCCATAAAAATATCAAATTCCCGGGTCTACTGTGCTATTTCTATCGGGCGATTATCGTCCCTTATCCCACCGACGTATCGTGTTTCTCGCGAAGTAGGCTCGAGGATCTCCGGCGTGTCCGAGTGCTCGGTGGAATACCAGAAATTAGATAACAGGACGGGGCTCGCGAAGGATAAAAGCCTACCCGTTATTTTTACGCTTTTTATTTCGTTGGTTTTACGTTATTCGATTCGCAGTCTCCTGAGAACGCCCGGGGATGGATTTCATTCTGACCCGATTCCTCCCGAGGGTGGAGAAGAAGACAACCCCGTCGCCTCCCACGGGAAAGATAAATTGTCGTCACGCGTTCGGGAAACGTTTCTTCCTTCGTTGCGGCTCCTCCGATTGATAACTCAAAAATTCAATTAGCCGTCGAAAGGAACGCCACTGGAAACCACGCCCACTACCGTTGTCCGAGAATAATTGCTCGAACACAGCGATCAGCAACGACGCGCGGATCCTGAAGAAGATGGACGAACCTGAAGAGTGTTTCTTTCGACGTCGAGGATAATGGAGGTAAAACGGAAGACGTTAGAATCAGCCAAGGATGCGAGTCGATTGTCGACTTCAGCCGAAATTAATTCACTGCGCTGTCTATTCTCCGCGTGCGCGGGACTGTTTCCGCGATTACGAGCCTCGCGTTGCTCACGGCGGAAAGTTTTGCTAACGGGTTTTCCGAAAATTGCGAGTACTTGGCGCGTGAGCGTTAGGAACAAAACAGGGAAGCCCTGCTCCTCGTTTTCCGCGTCGCTGTTTCGCAAACTATGTTTGATCCTAGAGTCGCGCAGTTGACGATTCTTCACGACCAAACTTTCAATTCGGGGTGAAATTAAATCAAACGGGGTGGCAAGTCTCGGAAAAAACACTGGCAGAATTGTTAAACACGTGTATGCGAAATAAAAAGTATGAAATGTGCAATTGTAAGAGATTAGTGGGAGATGGCTGTTGTTAGTCGATTGTCGATTGCTGTGAAATTGTGAATGTAAATAGATATATGTTCTCGGCGCACCGTTTCGATCAATAATAAACAAAAACAGCAAAATTGCAATAATTAAATTTACTCAACGTTTCGATCCGGTTTTGGATCATCTTCGAGAGCAATTGCGTCTGAAAAATTGACAAATGTAATGGGCATTTCACAAGAAGGACAAAATTGTAATTAATATTTTAGAAGAAGAAACCATACTTGCTATGTATAAAGAAAGGTTGTAAGAAATTGAAAAATGACTGAGTCCGAATAGACCAGCATGGAAGTCATTTTTCAATTTCTTAAAACCTTTCTTTATACATAGCAAGTATGGTTTCTTCTTCTAAAATATTAATTACAATTTTGTTCTTCTTGTGAAATGCCCATTACATTTGTCAATTTTTCAGACGCAATTGCTTGTTTCGCAAACTATGTTTGATCCGAGAGTCGCGCAGTTGACGATTCTTCACGACCAAACTTTCAATTCGGGGTGAAATTAAATCAAACGGGGTGGCAAGTCTCGGAAAAAAACACTGGCAGAATTGTTAAACACGTGTATGCGAAATAAAAAGTATGAAATGTGCAATTGTAAGAGATTAGTGGGAGATGGCTGTTGTTAGTCGATTGTCGATTGCTGTGAAATTGTGAATGTAAATAGATATATGTTCTCGGCGCACCGTTTCGATCAATAATAAACAAAAACAGCAAAATTGCAATAATTAAATTTACTCAACGTTTCGATCCGGTTTTGGATCATCTTCGAGAGCAATTGCGTCTGAAAAATTGACAAATGTAATGGGCATTTCACAAGAAGAACAAAATTGTAATTAATATTTTAGAAGAAGAAACCATACTTGCTATGTATAAAGAAAGGTTTTAAGAAATTGAAAAATGACCGAGTCCGAATAGACCAGCATGGAACTCAGTAATTTTTCAATTTCTTAAAACCTTTCTTTATACATAGCAAGTATGGTTTCTTCTTCTAAAATATTAATTACAATTTTGTTCTTCTTGTGAAATGCCCATTACATTTGTCAATTTTTCAGACGCAATTGCTTGTTTCGCAAACTATGTTTGATCCGAGAGTCGCGCAGTTGACGATTCTTCACGACCAAACTTTCAATTCGGGGTGAAATTAAATCAACCGGGGTGGCAAGTCTCGGAAAAAAACACTGGCAGAATTGTTAAACACGTGTATGCGAAATAAAAAGTATGAAATGTGCAATTGTAAGAGATTAGTGGGAGATGGCTGTTGTTAGTCGATTGTCGATTGCTGTGAAATTGTGAATGTAAATAGATATATGTTCTCGGCGCACCGTTTCGATCAATAATAAACAAAAACACAGCAAAATTGCAATAATTAAATTTACTCAACGTTTCGATCCGGTTTTAGATCATCTTCGAGAGCAATTGCGTCTGAAAAATTGACAAATGTAATGGGCATTTCACAAGAAGAACAAAATTGTAATTAATATTTTAGAAGAAGAAACCATACTTGCTATGTATAAAGAAAAGTTTTAAGAAATTGAAAAATGACCGAGTTCCATGCTGGTCTATTCGGACTCGGTCATTTTTCAATTTCTTAAAACCTTTCTTTACACATAGCAAGTATGGTTTCTTCTTCTAAAATATTAATATTTTAGGCGTGTCCAATTAAGGGTTAACAGTTTAGTTGTCTGTCGTGTTTTCTGAACTTTAAGAATTCGAGGAGCCACTGTAGAAAATTTTTTTTATTTAACAGGGTGACGAAGCGAAATTGTAAATACTTTGTTTAGCAGGTAATTTAACACAATAAAAATATTAGAACAATTTTTAAGAGTGCTGTTATATTATTCTCAAACCATGAAACATATTAAGTAAGAAAATAAGTTTATATTCCACTTAAAAAATTTTGATTTTATATAAAGATCGGCTGTACAAATATTATTTAAAGAATTTTTAGTTTTTAGTTATCCTTTTCCTATTTGCTGCTTTAAAATGAATTTTGCTTAGCATTAAAGATGGGTTCCTTCATCATATTATTGCAACATTTGCGTTTAATTTTTTTGCAAACTTTGTAGGTGTACCGAAGTTTTGGTTGTTCTAGAAAATTATGAAATCTCAGTTGACAATATTACACCATTTATTTGGGTTTGTTTTTTTGTAAAACTTGCAGATACCACCAAACCTAGATCCCGTTGTCCGCGGAATTGCTATAAACTCTACAAAACTTTTTTTATTTGTCATTTTTCTTCATGTAGCAGATGTGTTAAAGAGTCTAGTCAATATTCCGGATGCTCACAGAATTTCCGAAGTCCCAGCCGACCTTGCGAGCGACGTTTAGATGTTATGACTCGCGTAATATCGTTACGAAAAACTCTCACGTAGGAGGGGCACTAATCCCTAGAAAATTATGGAATTAAAACTATTACCGCAGTCATCGCGCTGGTTTAATTTCACAAAATGTTCAAGTTTATGCTTCCATGAAATTACAGTTGAATTTCATTACTAAAACTTTTCTAAATTGAGAAAAACCGTCACGCGTCTCCGCGCTGGTAATTAAAACCGGAAATAAGACTAGCTGTACCAGTCGCCATTTTACTGTGTTTTTGCAGCGTCTGTTATGACATTAAACGGGGTTCATGAACAATTTTTCACACAATTTAGAGATTGCTTAAATAATAACCTTTAATTTTCTTGAAATAGCTGTTTTATTGATAACCGAGTGGTAAATTGGTGATATCTTATCTTTAAAAAATCACACGTAATTCAAACATTTTTCTTTGCTAATGGGCCCAACATCATTCATTCGAATAATCCACGATCCACTACTGTATCGTGAATTAAACGAATAAGTATCATTTTCATGAAAAAGTGACTCAACAGTAAAAATAATTAAGAACAAAATAGTTGTGATAGCATTATCACACCGAAATATATATATATATATATATATATATATATACATATATATATATATATATATATATATATATATATATATATATATATATATATATATACAGGGTGGTCCACCTAAGTAAGGCCACCTAAATATTTCTACAGATTATTGTGATGCAACAAATATTTGTTACGTAATATGCATGGTGTTCATGGGCCAATATCTGGCAAGAATATTTTTTTCCTAAGGTCATTTTTTTCTAAGTTAACAAGGTCATCGGTGTTTTTTGAGATGTAACTACATTGTTTTTTCATTGCATCGTGTAACCGATGGAAAAATACATTCAGATATGTATAGTAACTTGACTTTGAAATTACTTTTTCAAAAAAATTTAGTTATGTATCAAAAACACTGATAACCTTGATAATTAAAAAAAAAAGTGACCTTAGGAAAAAAATATTCTTGCCAGATAATAGTTCATGGACATAATGCACATTACGTAACAAATATTTGTTGCATCACAATGACCCGAAGAGATATTTAGGTGGCCTTACTTAGGTGGACCACCCTGTATATATATATATATATATATATATATATATATATATATATATATACATATATTATATGTATATTATATGTATATTATATATTATATGTATATTTTATATATATTTTTATATATTATTATATACATATATATATATATTTCGGTGTGATAATGCTATCATAACTATTTTGTTTTCAATTATGTATATATTTATATATACATAGTTTCAGATATGTTTACAAATTTATAAAAAACAGGAAATCTACTTTACCGGCTAAACCAGGCCGATTTCACACCACGTTACATTTTTTTCTTGAAATAACCCCAAGAACACAAACATAACCTTAAAACGAGGGGCCACGGAAATCGTGATCTCCCCAAAAATATGATCACGTTAATCGTTGATATTCGACCAAGTATTTTTTCTTACATATTGTTGCAGCCGATGTCAAGACGAATCAAATGACCTACTTAACTAGTGTTTTGAGTCAAAATAATACTAGAATAATTTTGTCCAGCTAAATGGCCCGTTTAGACCACTGTGTGGCGCATGGCTGTAGGATATTGTTTTGATAAACGTGTGGTTGGAACTGGAATCAAAGTAAGGTCAAAAGGATTTCCCTGTTCCCAGTGAAAACATTTCCTTTCGTCGCCTGGGCACGGCATGAAAATTCGATGTGCCGGATATACGGTCCTCTATTTACGGCAACAATGGCGTCCACAGTTGCGACGAAGTTTCGAAGTTCGATGTCCCATCTCCCACACGAGAATCCGAATCCACGAGAAACCAATATCACCATCCTTCATCGACTTGCTGCAAGTCCTGACTGCTGCGTTGCATTGATTGATCTGTCCTCGTAGTTGGTCTAATTACTACGGTCGCGAAAAGGCCCTTCGTTTCAGGACGCCATAGTAGTCCAAGCGAATCCCTTTGAAGCACCCTCTTCGTTAAACGAGCACTGTTTAAGATTACTTCGAACAGGAGAACGATTTCAGCATCAAAGAAGCTCATTGCCACGGGGATCTCACTGTTTCTCTGTTTTTCAGAGTTGTCGATCGCGATCGACGATCTATTCTTGTTATTCGGAGCCCCGCAACCAGCGAAGCTCTTTCAAAGTACGAACCTACAGTTTATAGTTTGATAAACGTTATTTTAGAGTTTTATAGGGGGCAGTTATCTAACGCCGAACAGCACTTAATACCGGATACTAAAATTTTATGCTATGTCGTAAATTTATTAAGATATCATCACACTACCGTAGGAGATGATCCTTGACCTTTTCGCTACGATGAACGAGATATCTCCTCACTATGATTTCGTCGTACGTACACTCTGGCCGTAAATCAACGGATACAATGGTAATTAAACCAAAAATGGTGATTTACCCTCGGACAACTGACGATTTTTATAGCTGTATAAAATGCGTAGGACTGTTCATAGCTATAATTAATAATTCAAGTTTTGAATGATATCGGCGCCAGGTGCGATCATTTTTAGAACAAACAACAAATGTGCAATTAGTACATGCTTCTAACGTTTCGATACCCATGCGGATCTTTTTCAAAGAATCATTATTGCATAAATAGTGGATATTTTTATCGATCGCAATTTTTTTGATATATAAGAATTAATTTTTCGCGGCGCTCTGGTTCGATCATTATTTTACTATATATAGAGCCAAGTATAGTAAAATAATGATCGAACCAGAGCGCCGCGAAAAATTAATTCTTATAAATCATTATTGCGTCTGAAAAATATTTTTAGTGATATATCGTTGGTTTTCTTTATGTTAATTCTTGCAAATTCTCATTCTGATATATCACTTAAAATATTGTTTAAAATGTATAAACTTCAACACTTTTCTTTACAGCTTTAAAAATTTATGATTCATCTTATTATTGCAGATGCTGTTGTCGGTCACGTTAAATTCCGGCGCGCGTGCATTACGAATCGTGCCGAGAATTTACAACGGCGGACAGAAAATGCTTACGAACTTATTTGAGGTAGGTCAGAACCTTTCGCAAGAAAATTTCCTTCGATCCTTTGATATGGAGATCTCGAGCGGCCGGAATAGCTCCCAGGTGTTCCAAAACGATCTTTTGTGCAAGAATTCATCTCATTTGGCTTCTTTCCTACCTTTTTTCAACGATCAATACGTAATGAGGGGGATGATAAGGAACATTTTTGAAAATTGCAATTTTGTACATATTTTAGAAGCAGGAATGTGGTAAATGTTGTCGTACTGGGGGCACATTCTTCGCAAGATATTATTTTTCATTTGCAAGACTCGTTACATTTTTACAATAATGTTCTAGGTACTCCGAACACGCCATTGCACTCTCACCCAATCAGCAGCGCGCTCGTACAAACGCAGGACCCCCTAGGGACTCCACATTTCGCCACGATGCAAGTTAAACATTGTAATTTCACTGTAATTTTTTGGTAAAAAATAAAGAATACTGTTTACAAATACTTAAATGTGTCCTTTTTAAACTACCCTTTACACGAACATGCCATAGCAGCACTAGATTAACATCATCGAACATTTTGGTTACAGGACAATGTTTCTAATCACATGGAACTTAAGTTCTGGCTGACCAATTTTCGGCCGTTTGACTCGTCGCTGAGTTGTACTACTGAAATTGCGAAATTTTTCGGGTGTCTGACTTATGGCTGACTTATACTACTGAAAATCCGGATACCTCCTTCGACATCATGTTCTCCTAATACCGAGTTCAATTTTCGAGGTTTTCGCTATTTTAGGTGGTCTGACTTGTCGTTGAGTTGTACTCCTGAATTTTTTCGGGCGTCTGACTTATGGCTGACTTATACTACTGAAAATCCGGATACCTCCTTCGACATCATGTTCTCCTAATACCGAGTTCAATTTTCGAGGTTTTCGCTATTTTAGGTCGTCTGACTTGTCGTTGAGTTGTACTCCTGAATTTTTTCGGGCGTCTGACTTGTGGCTGACCTATACTACTGAAAATCAGGATACCTCCTTCGACATCATGTTCTCCTAATACCGAGTTCAATTTTCGAGGTTTTCGTAAAATTTTCTCTATTCTAGGCCGCCTGACTTGTCGTTGAGTCGTACTCCTGAATTTTTCGGGCGTCTGACTTGTGGCTGACCTATACTACTGAAAAACCGGATACCTCCTTTGATATCATGTTCTCCTAATACCGAGTTTTTGAAATTTTCGGCCGTCTGACTTGTCGTTGACTTGTACTACTGAAATTTTTCGGGCGTCTGACTTGTGGTTGACTTATACTACTGAAAATCCGGATACCTCCTTTGATATCATGTTTTCCCAATACCGAGTTCAATTTTCGAGGTTTTCGTAAAATTTTCTCTATTCTAGGCCGCCTGACTTGTCGTTGAGTCGTACTCCTGAATTTTTCGGGCGTCTGACTTGTGGCTGACCTATACTACTGAAAAACCGGATACCTCCTTTGATATCATGTTCTCCTAATACCGAGTTTTTGAAATTTTCGGCCGTCTGACTTGTCGTTGACTTGTACTACTGAAATTTTTCGGGCGTCTGACTTGTGGTTGACTTATACTACTGAAAATCCGGATACCTCCTTTGATATCATGTTTTCCTAATACCGAGTTCAATTTTCGAGGTTTTCGCTATTTTAGGCCGTCTGACTTGTCGTTGACTCGTACTACTGAAATTTTTCGGGCGTCTGACTTGTGGCTGACTTATACTACTGAAAATCTGGATACCTCCTTTGATATCATGTTCTCCTAATACCGAGTCCAATTTTCGAGGTTTTTGAAAATTTTCCCGAAAAATGAACTCGGTATTAGGAGAACATGATATCAAAGGAGGTATCCGGTTTTTCAGTAGTGTAAGTCAACCATAAGTCAGACACCCGAAAAATTCAGTAGTACGAGTCAACCACAAGTCAGACGGCCGAAAATAGCGAAAATTTTACGAAAACCTCGAAAATTGAACTCGGTATTAGGAGAACATGATGTCGAAGGAGGTATTCGGATTTTCAGTAGTATAAGTCAGCCATAAGTCAGACGCTCGAAAAATTTCGAAATTCAGTAGTACAAGTCAGCCACAAGCCAGACGCTCGAAAATTTTCGAAATTCAGTAGTACAAGTCAGCCACAAGCCAGACGCTCGAAAATTTTCGAAATTCAGTAGTACAAGTCAGCCACAAGCCAGACGCTCGAAAATTTGCAAAATTTGGGTTGCAGTAGTACAAGTCAGCCACAAGCCAGACGCTCGAAAATTTTCGAAATTCAGTAGTACAAGTCAGCCACAAGCCAGACGCTCGAAAATTTTCGAAATTCAGTAGTACAAGTCAGCCACAAGCCAGACGCTCGAAAATTTTCGAAATTCAGTAGTACAAGTCAGCCACAAGCCAGACGCTCGAAAATCTGCAAAATTTGGGTTGCAGTAGTACAAGTCAGCCACAAGCCAGACGCTCGAAAATTTTCGAAATTCAGTAGTACAAGTCAGCCACAAGCCAGACGCTCGAAAATTTTCGAAATTCAGTAGTACAAGTCAGCCACAAGCCAGACGCTCGAAAATTTTCGAAATTCAGTAGTACAAGTCAGCCACAAGCCAGACGCTCGAAAATCTGCAAAATTTGGGTTGCAGTAGTACAAGTCAGCCACAAGCCAGACGCTCGAAAATTTTCGAAATTCAGTAGTACAAGTCAGCCACAAGCCAGACGCTCGAAAATTTTCGAAATTCAGTAGTACAAGTCAGCCACAAGCCAGACGCTCGAAAATTTGCAAAATTTGGGTTTCAGTAGTACAAGTCAGCCACAAGCCAGGCGTTCGAAAATTTTCGAAATTCAGTAGTATAAGTCAGCCACAAGTTAGACAGCCGAAAATTTTCATTTTTCAATGTTTCGCTATTTTTGCAATTCCAAATGAGTACAAGAGCTATAAGTCGGACGTTCGGGAAACATGGGAGGTTCAATAAATATACACGTAGATATATGCTTGTTTATTACATTGTCTTTATTTATTAAATGTAGATTCATACATAAAATAATCGTACTGTACAAGAAGTACACTTAGAATGTACTACATGTTATAGTATACAATAATTAATATTATACATATATATTATACCGGAGAAAAAGAATATTGACTGGCTCCGAGAGGTTCGGCATACTCTGTCATACTTCTACCGCAATACTGCAGTCGCAGACGAGGTGCAGACAATTACGATGATCATCCCACTGGTATGCTGCTATACTGTTACACCTCGAGCTGTGAAAGTGTAGTTCCACCAATGTTTACAACAAAGTTTTAAAAAATACAGGACGTGGCACGTCATACGGTGTCAATACGCACTATTGTAAATAGGCGACAACTTACGTTCCCCGTGCGACAGCGAAGCCTGCTCGGGCAGGCTTCTGTAACGAATACACGCGGCGCGGAGTTAATTACAGACGAACGGTCTGTTCTATTATTATTTAACAAGCATCAATCATTTCCGGGTCGGCCACGTCAATCTTTTATCGGTAGTGTTGGGGCGCGCGGAATTTTTTCGCGTTGGTATGTCTGCGTGCTCGCTCTCGCACACTCTATTCAGCGCAAGAAAAACTGAAAGCTGCCCCGTTGTTCCCGTGGTTCATTGTTCCCCGGGGGTCTTCGTCTCTTTTCACCATCGAGCTTTCAGCACGCGAATGACAATCATGACCGTGTCGGACACGAGCTTTCACGAGCCACCGAGCTTACCATTAAAGCGCCCATGATGGACGACACGCGGCGCGGGCTCCGGTTTAACTGCCTCTAAGGATTCGGATTAACGGAAACGAATATCGTTTTGATTAGCCCGCTCGTAAATAAAACTGCTTTCCCATGGTGAGGCCGGGATTTATCGAGCTCCGGTGGGCTACACCGACGCCGAGTGTCATCCCATGGTGAACGTTTTTATAATTTACGAGACGATCGACATGGAAAACGATGTTCTTAAAAGCACCGAGACCGTTCCCCTGCGGTTATTGCGGTTTAAAAGGGCAGAGTCTATCTATTCGTTGCGTGAGCACACACCGCTGGACCACGTATATGTACACGAGGATTGAAAGGGTCCGGGATTTCACTTCTGATATCTTCATAATGCAAAGACTGGATGGTAATCGTTTACTTTAGGGGCCTCCTCACCGATTTCGATGATCTTCAAATATTATAATAAATTGTATGATATCGGCGCTAGGTTCGATCCTTAATAGAAAAAACAACAAATGTGCAATTATTTACATGTTTCTAACGTTTCGATCCCTATGTGGATCTTTTTCAAAGAGAACATTTTTGCGTCTGAAAACGAAAAAACAACAAATAAATTTTCAATGTAATACCAAATACTTGAAAACAGCGTGGTTCCAGAAGAAACAAACAAAGGAAAACTAAAAATCATATACATACTTGCTGTATCAAAAGTGGACAAGAACATTTTTACACAAATTAAGGAGTTACAACGTGTGTGTACTTTATCCCATGATGGTAGATATGTAACTAAGGCATGTGCTGCTTCAAATCATGTGATCTTCAAATATGTTGTCAAGGCCATCATTCTGGACAAGTTTCAACACAAGCTCGATTTTTGTTTTCGAGATGAAAGATTTTTTATATCTGCATTGATTACAAGAAGTAGAAACTAAATTCAATGTTTGATCGTCCCTTACTGATTTTAAAAGACGAGGAGTCTATCTATCGACATTTTGGGAGTAATCAAGCGAACTTAGTACTAGATCCTCCAATAAATTTCTAAGCTGAAGTTCGTGATTGCAAATTTATTTATGACTATTACAAAATTGTAAACAAATTAGTAATAAATATTGAAATAGTTTTGCGATCGAAAAGAATTGATAATAGATAGATGGTTTCGGCGCACAGGTTCGATCAATTATAAACTAAAATTCCATGTTTTATAACAAATTTGCAAGTTGAAATCTCGACGTTTCGATCCTGATGAGGATCATTTTCAAGAGATTTTTGCGTCTGAAACAAAGTGTAACATTGCAAAAATAACTGTATTTTAAAAGAAAAGGAAAAAACAGTTATTTTTGCTATGTTGCACTTTGTTTCAGACGCAAACATCTCTTGAAAATGATCCTCATCAGGATCGAAACGTCGAGATTTCAACTTGCAAATTTGTTATAAAACATGGAATTTTAGTTTATAATTGATCGAACCTGTGCACCGAAACCATCTATCTATTATAAATTAGTAATAAATTTGTAAAACTCAATTCTCAGACCCTTCTTCCTTGAAAGCAAACTATTGATTAAGCATTTTCTATTTTGTTAACAGGATAACAAATATTTTTCAAAATATTTCTAAGTTAATAGACTAAATAGATCAAAATATTTTTGAATATATCTGGAACTTCTGAGTACTTAAGGGCGTCGTCTGGTCAGCAGACGACACTCGCGCGTTGACGTGTGTGAGTGCACACATCGCTATATCACATATACGTACACGAAAATTGTAAGGATCCGGGAGTAGACTTCTGAGATCTTAATAATGCAATGACTGGATTTCTTAGTAGTCAAAATCGCTAGATGAAAGATCAGTCTAGGGTGCTAATTGGCTGAAAAGTCGTACTTCAATTAAAAATTCTGTACGTTTAATTCTACAAAAATCCAAGCCACAGTGAGGTTGACATTCAAATATAGTTCTGACATTTTCCGCTACGAGCGTTGATTTCTGTTTCATCTATGACGTCCTCACTGACGGGCGTGCTGTCGAATATTGCAAATCATAGCTCGTGAACGTAGAAGTACGACTTTTCAGCCAATTAGCACCCTAGACTGATCTTTCATCTAGCGATTTTGACTACTAAGAAATCCAGTCATTGCATTATTAAGATCTCAGAAGTCTACTCCCGGACCCTTACAATTTTCGTGTACGTATATGTGATATAGCGATGTGTGCACTCACACATGTCAACGCGCGAGTGTCGTCTGCTGACCAGACGACGCCCTTAACATAGATGAATGTGGTCACAGTTGCCACATCTTCAATTGGTCAAATTTTTCGACAACTTCGAATTTCATCTGCACCATTGCGCTATAAATGCACAAAGATCCGCAGTCTAATGATGAATGATGAATTGAACGGCCTTGACCACTGCAGATTGTTCTTTCCGCAGCGGTTGAGGTTAATCAATTCATCTTTCTTCATTAAATTCGTCTGTCGAGGGTTCACCGCTGCTACAAAGTGGTAGTTAAGGTACTATCACAGACACTGATACTATATCTATCTGACGCTAGATCTGATAATATGCGACCGATACTATCGCAAAAATATGTAACAGGAATTTAATCGTTCTTCTTCGCACGCAGTTTCTCGCTGAATCCCGTCCAATTCTCGAGTTAAAATATCGACGTATAAACTTCTATGTTTTGGATTAATTAAACTTCGTTGCACACTTACGAGAATTTCTATAACAACGTGAAACGACACTGAAGATGGCTCGAAGAAGTTTCATTCTCGCGTTTCACTGCTCGTGTCTTCGACTTGAAACTTTCTATGCTCTTGGAAGCTCGAGAACATTCGATGTATCTAAACGAGCACTGCTTTCGCCAATTTCTTGTTGCATTCTACTCGCAATCGCTACTTACTAGGATTATGTTAACGTATTGTATTTATGGTAATTTTACAAATCACGGTGAGTATTGTTGAACACAATTTCTAATACTAACGACTGAACAAATTGATGGTGACTGAACAACTATGCTTCCATTCGAATTATTAAATAAAGGGAAATTTAATTTGAAAATATTTTAATTAAAGGGAAATTCCATTAAAAATTATTAAATAAAGGGAAATTTCATTTGAAATGATTAAATAAAGGGAAATTCTATTCGAAATTATTAAATAAAGGGAAATTCCATTAAAAGTTATTAAATGAAGGACAATTCCATTAAAAATTATTAAATAAAGGGAAATTCCATTCGAAATTATTAAATAAAGGGAAATTCCATTCGAAATTATTAAATAAAGGGAAATTCCATTCGAAATTATTAAATACAGGGAAATTCCATTCAAAATTATTAAGTAAAGGGAAATTCCATTCGAAATTATTAAATAAAGGGAAATTTCATTCGAAATTATTAAATAAAGGGAAATTGCATTCGAAATTATTAAATAAAGGGAAATTCCATTCGAAATTATTAAATACAGGGAAATTCCATTCGAAATTATTAAATAAAGGGAAATTCCATTCGAAATTATTAAATAAAGCAAAATTTCATTAAAAATTATTAAATGAAGGACAATTCCATTAAAAATTATTAAATAAAGGGAAATTCCATTCGAAATTATTAAATAAAGGGAAATTTAATTCGAAATGATTAAATAAAGGGAAATTCCATTCGAAATTATTAAATAAAGGGAAATTCCATTCGAAATGATTAAATAAAGGAAAATTTCATTAAAAATTATTAAATGAAGGACAATTCCATTAAAAATTATTAAATAAAGGGAAATTCCATTCGAAATTATTAAATAAAGGGAAATTCCATTCGAAATGATTAAATAAAGGGAAATTCCATTCGAAATTATTAAATAAAGGGAAATTCCATTCGAAATTATTATAATAAAGGAAAATTCCATTTGAAATGATTAAAGAAAGGACAGTTCCATTAAAAATTATTAAATAAAAGGAATTCCAATCGAAATTATTAAATAAAGGGAAATTCCATTAAAAATTATTAAACAGAAGGAATTCCATTCGAAATGATTAAATAAAGACACACTCTTAACCGGTGTTCCACCAGCTTTTTGCAAGTGTTCCGCGAAATATATTAAATATATCTATTTCTACGAGGGAAGTTTTTTTCGTTTCTTGGATTATTGGTTTGGAATCGATGAATTTTAGAAGAAACTAATAAGAATATAATGCGTTCAAGCAGACGTTGTTAGAAAAATTGCGAGTAATTTAATTAAATGTGATTTTGTAATTTTTAAATTGCCAGTCACATTTTTGTTCGGTTAGTATTAAATATCCGTAACTATTCGATTACTATTTACTTAACTTATAATTTGGTCAGGAACAATTGCCCTACCCTGTATAAATGCGAGGATAATTGGTCGGAACGGAGATCTGCTTTTAATGAGCAAATCGAGCGAAAATTGGGGGTCTCGATAACAATTTCAGGAGTGGTAAAATGATAGCCATTAAGATATTAGGATTAGGGAAAAAGAATCGTCGGAGAAACTGAAGTTTCCTGAAGCTCCGTGTTCCGGTTCAGTAATCCGCATGAATGACCGATTCTTTCTCTTCCATGCGAGGAAATGACGGCAATTACTGGCTCGGCTAGGACACTTGGAACCGGTGAAAATAATCGTCTTCCAAACGCTTGTTGTTGGAAAAGTCCGACATCAATTTCACGTGAAATACACGATCGAGAAATCCTCTCGTGGAGAGCACGGAACAGGAGATAAATTCTCGCGAGTTGGACTAACAAGCTTCATAGAGTAAAACCATGAGGAAGCGGCGCCATAAATTCAAGCATCGCACCAAAAAATCCATCGGAAGTCATTTATTCGACGAGACTAAAACGTTTTAACTTTCCGCTTCCTACAAATAGTATCGAAACGCGATTCCACCGAATGTGTTACGACAAATGTCTCTCAAAGGTGACAATAAACATTGATCTAGTGCAACTAGTGGTTTCTAATAACAAGACAAGAAAAATTGAAAATGTAGAGGAAACACAGTCAAGGCAAGCTTGATTTTTATGAATTTATGTTGTCACGTCTAGTGGTTCAGCCATTAATATTAATTAATCAAATTAATCGACTTAACAGTAGACTTGTGACTAACTACTTAGGAAGATGGGTAGAGCCATGTAATCTAACCAAGAGAATGATAAAAATGAATCAAGGCAAGCTTGATTTTTATGAATTTATGTTGTCACGTCTAGTGGTTCAGCCATTAATATTAATTAATCAAATTAATCGACTTAACAGCAGACTCGTGACTAACTACTTAGAAAGATGGGTAGAGCCATGTTATCTAGCCAAGAGAATGATAAAATGAATCGAAAAATGAATCAAGGCAAGCTTGATTTTTATGAAGTTATGGTGTCACGTGTAGTGGTTCAGCCATTAATATTAATTAATCAAATTAATCGACTTAACAGTAGACTCGTGACTAACTACTTAGAAAGATGGGTAGAGCCATGTAATCTAGCCAAGAGAATGATAAAATGAATCGAAAAATGAATCAAGGCAAGCTTGATTTTTATGAATTTATGTTGTCACGTCTAGTGGTTCAACCATTAATATTAATTTAATCAATTAATTCATTTAATTAAAAAGATACATCCGGTCAAAATACTATGAAGATTAAGTTCAGAACTGTTACGTCTAGTGGTTCAACCATTAATATTAATTTTTTTGTCCATTAATATTAATATATTTTACAAGAGGTTTCGAAAATTGTTTACTATACGTGTTTTACAGACGGAATTCAAATAAATCCTGAAAATGATCTAAACAAAGGTCGAAACGTCGATTTAACTTGATAATTTGCAAAAGTGCTTTATAAGAAGTAATAAACGATCGAACTGTGCGTTGATAATATTAACCATTCTTTATTAACAACAAATGCGATCGATAAAAGAAGTATATTTACCTTGTTCTTTCAGTTCGCGAAACGAGGGACGAATGCGAGTTAAAATTATTGATAGCAGAAACGAATATTTTGTCACAATTGACTTGGAACGTATTTTCCTTTTTCGCAAAAATTCGCGGCTTAAATGAAACGAGCTTTGATCGCAATCCGTGAAGATGTTTCCGAAAAACATTGGAAGCGGGCACGTGTTTGTAGACGATCTGAAAACTCTCAGGGCTCGGAAATATCTTCGGCAAAATTTCGATTTCCTCCGGATGACATTGCCTACGTTTATTCTTTCAATCCACGTTCGAGAGAGCAGTTCCTTTCTTATCCCAGCGAATTCAGCATCTGATATCGTCTGAGGATTTTCGTTGAGTTTCCCTCCGGTGCAACTGCTCCCGCGAACCGAGGTGCAGATAATAATCATTCGAAACCGAATCAGGCGAGTGTGCCTTGGATCTGTTCAACGACTCGAGGCGAACGCTATCACAATATGCGATCGAACATTCTTGTCCCGTTCGTATTTGAAATTTTAACCCCTTCCATATAAACTTAAACAGCAAACGAGCGAACTGCAGTCGTTATGCGAAATAGATATTTTCTGCATTGAAATTTTAGCATTTGCCATATCGACCTGCCGACATTAGGATTACTGCAATTGTTCTAGAGTTTCGCATTTCATCCAATGCAAGTAATTTTTAACTATTTCTACCGTGTTGCATTCGATCTTTTCATTTGTGTCATAAATGCATCAAAAATCTGCAGTCTAGTAATAGTAAATAAATTAATCTTTAATAAGATTGTGTACAATAAAAATTGTCTGCATTAGTTGCAGGATACAAAAATTACATACACATTTATTTCCATACTTGATAATTTCATTGAGTTAAATAGATCGCAAATACCTCAAATTTATCCGAAAGCAAAGGTATTCTAGTGAAATTTTAGACGAAATTTTCAGTTTGTGTGTGATTACTATTGATCTACTAAACATACATTTAAAAATAAGTCTGTAACTGGTCATTCTGACCTGTACTGAAATGTTCTTAATAAAAATAAATTCAAGTAAGTATTTTCAAATGTCAAAGAAATGTTTTCTTATATTCCACATTAAATAATTTCAATTTTTTTAAATTTGTAAGAAATATACTGAGAAAAATGGGAAAGTGAAATTTGAAACACTAAAAATAATAATAAGAAGAATACGCAACATATTATTTGCGACTGATCAAAACTATTAAGAAGATATTTTCGAATACAGTGAAAATTATTACTTTTTGTAGATACTTCATTAATAAATCAATGGCATCAGAATGAGCAGTTCGATATCGATTAATTCGTAAAAGAAACTTCAACCGGACGTTATTTTTATAAATATATTTATAAACGTTACAATATTTAAAAGTTGTGTTCCAAGATTTGTTAAATGATTTTACTAATTACTATAAATCTACAAAAAGTGCATTTAAAATTTTCATTAATGTAAGCGAAAATATATTAAATAACTGAATAACTGTTTTAATTCGAAAAGAAAATACACAACCGAAATATGAAATTAACGGAAATTAACGTAAACGTATCGTATTTAAATCAAACGTGATGACGTGTTTCGTATCTCGAGAAAAAGTCGAATCGCTACGTGAACACGTCCTTTTATATCCTACTTTTTTCTAATGTTTATAAATTTTCTAGAACAAATATTGATTTAACAAGATGTGTCGCAATCGCAATATCACGGCACTCACGCATACATACACGATTCTCGATTCTCACATTCAAACAACAAATAATATCATACAAATCATTTATTTCCTACATTAAGGGTCCAAATAGGGTAACTGCACCAGTGAATGAACGCTTTTGTATATTTCAACAAATTTTAACCCGGACGGCATACTAGCGATAAAATTGTGATTAAAGAGTTAAATAAATAGGAGAATATTGTTTAGTAATTTTGTTCATTGATTGGACTAGCATTATTCAATTACTAGAATGTAGTGTTCATTGACTGGTATTTTTCATATTTTTGATTTAACGTTTAATAAAGAAGAATAATAATAATTTCATTGTATTTGTGTTCATTTATTTTTGACAAATCAAGTATAGGGAGCTATTTGGCGTATATGAGATTCCTTTAGTTCACATAGTTTTTTTTTAAATAAAATATTTTCCTGAACAATTTCTTAAATGTTCATTCACTGGTGCAGTTACCCTAAAACAGTTTTGAACCTTGTGAATTATAATTTTTGGAAAACCCAATAATTGTTGATAAAAAATCAGGTCGCTCGGTGCAATTATAAAAAGTTATTCCGTTACAAAAAGCATTCGAATACTTTCGATACTCGCTTCAAAAGTATGCAGAAAAATGCGACATTTGTCCCAAAAAAATTTGGCTACTGACCTCGATAGTTGTCGGCAGCGGTCCATTATTCATCGACTGGGAAATCGACAGGGGTGTTTTTTTTTTGAAACGGGATGGTACTATGCACGTACACGTGGTCGTAATGAGTTTCAGGGTCACGTAAATTCGCCGGGAGCCGCAACGGCGCTCATTTCCCGTCGCCGGAAGTCGCTTCCATTCCTCGGCGTCGGCGTCGCGGCGAAAATCATAAAACAAGCGTTCCCTCGGTTTTATACGTTTCCCCGTGTCCACGTCAGCCTTGATTTCCATTCTCCCGGCCGCGGATAAATTTCAAAAACATTGCTCGCGCCCGACAGTCATCGACGGGTGCACAAGCGCCCCGGCCTTCGATTGCGGTTCCCGTCGAAAAATTGAACAACCCCGCGCACCCCTGCTCGCCGCTTACCCCCTCGTCGTCCTTTGCAACATTTACAGCCAATTCCGCTGTGAATTTACTGCCGCGCCCCGGTGAACATTAAACATTAACGTCACGTGCAAAAACACAATTTGCACGGTTTACATTGTCCCGGAAGAGGCGCGGAGAACGAATACGTTCGTTCCGATAGGCCGCGGACGATTCTTTTTTTATTTTGCCCTCGCGGCGACTTGCTCTTCATTTCCAGGAAGGCGTCCGCCGGATTTTCCCGGCCGAGAATTATGCGGATAATGCGGACAGGTTTCTGACGCGACGCTGTTTCGCTCTCTCGTTCGTTTTAGTAATTAATCCGTTCGTTCTGTTGTCCATTTTGGCGGTTAACTCGCTCATTCTTTCGTTTCTCCCAGCGGTCAGCTTTTCCATTGCTTTACTCGTTTCGGCGTTCGGTCCTTTAATTCTCTTATCCGGTTCAACGTTCGAGCCGTTAATTCTTTTATCCATTTCAGCTGACGGTTCTTTAATATTTTTATTCATTCAGCATTTTACACTTCGAGTCTTTCATGCATTTTACTAATTCATTCGATTCGTTTCTCTATTCACTTTGGTATTAATACTTCGATTTTTTACTCGTTTCAACATTTGATTCATTCATTTCCTCTTATCCTCGACAATATTTAACTCTTTCATTATTCTATCCATTTTAGCATATATATTTTATTGTTTGATCCAATAATTCGTCTATTTATTTTAGTATTTAGTACTTCAATTTTTTCATTCATCTCAGCATTCAACCCGGTTAAGTATTTTATACGTTTTACCAAATTCCTGTATTTACTTTAGTATTTGGTACTTCAATTTTTTATTTATCTCAGAATTTAACCCGTCAAGTATTTTATACGTTTTAGTATTTGATCCCTTAATTCTTCCATTCATTTTAGTATTTAATTCGTCCATTTTTCTATTCATCTCAGCATTTAACTCTCCAAGTCTCTTATACATTTCAGCGTTTAATGCTTTCACTCATTTCCGCATAACCCCGTTTAATAAACAGTCAGCGTATTTTGTGCATTTATGACATAAATGAATAATTTGAAACACTAAAAACATTAGAAGAATTTAAGCATGTGTTGCTATATTCTTTTCAATCTATTAAACCCTAGAATAATTTCATTCTACATGATTTTTTTCTTTTTATAGATACGAAATTCTGAGACGAAAATTCTGAACAGATTCTGATAAAAATGTATGTCAATAATTTCCTCCTAATCGAAATAAAATTACGTTTGATTTTGTTTATATACATATACTGAAGAACATATAAGCACACCATTTATATCAATATTCTATCATTGTACGAAATTACGATCTACAAAAAAAGTTCTAATCACTGAAACCGTAAAATAAATCGTACGGCAAGGGATGAAGAACAAACCGCCCTGCAGACCTCAGAAAATAAAAGAAATGACGTTAATTACAATTAAATAACATGTTATTTTATTTTGAAATAAACTTGCTGACCTGACAGACGTTGTCCTGTCCAAATTGAATCTAATTTGTTTGTGATCATTTTGTGAATTTGTGAAAAGCTATTGAAAATGTGTGAACAAAGTGAAAATGAGAAAAAAAACGTACTTCGGAGTAGTCATTGTAGCAAACAGACGTCGATAATGTAAATTTCTATTAAAATATTGATGCGACATTCGTTTTTTGTTGTATTGAAATATGATTCAAAAAGTACTTATAGTTTTCCCCAAACTTTCCATTTTTCCACGCAACTTTTCCAATTTCTCTTACCCAAAAAACTTCATCCGGATTACTACGAACATTTAAAAAAGAAAATTAGAATTAATTATTATTAATTAGAAGAATTTGATTTTGATTTATATAGATTTTTATATATTTATATTATATAGATTTATATAGATTTGAGACAAATATTTCAACTAAAATTATCCAGAGAAGTGTTCAGATATTTTTCTAAAAGATGTAAACGTCGATTACATTATATTTTGATATTTAATGTTCGTAAAGTGCTGTAAAGATCCCTCGTCCAGTAATAAATGAATGAAACGCGTGATCCTGTACAAAACGTGCAGATTCGGTTGTCGTTCTTCATCGAGTCGATCAACGAACGAGACAGGAAGACGAAGCGAGAGGAACAAAGTTGCGGCAAGTCACGGACGTGGTGATAACTGCTTTTCATTCGCGCAGTTTCCCGGCCAAAAGTCTGTTTTCGAGGATTCCATTAATTAATGTGTAACGTGTACCAGAGCGAGCAATCTAGTTATGCAACTATTTAGTTCGGGACCGGTGTACATAGTAAGAGTTCTCTCGATCCGAGGGACACGGGACACGTTGGACGAGGGAAAACGCTATGCATGATCGTCGGGGGAATTCCGCTTGAAACTTTCACCGACACAGTTCTCGACTTCGCATTGTTTCGCTCCAAGTTTAAAAGGTTCCTTTTTAAATGGCGAAATGTTGTTCGACCGTGTTGCGGACGACGCTTTTTTCCCTCCGCGCGATTGCCACGCTCCGTTGATGAAATTTGCTTCAGTTTTTGTTTCCCTGTCCCGGCGAATTTAGGGGAATGAACGCTGCGCCTCTAACAGCGTTGCAATCATGCGCGAGTGGCTCGGTTTTTAGGGCAGACTCGGAAACTCATTTTTATAATCTCGATGCTGATCCTGGTGCATTTACGAAAAAAAGGGGAATTAGCATTTCTCATTTTCTTTCAACACATATTCTGGATTTTGGCCAAACAAGTTTTTCTCAACGCGGTTTTTTATGAAGACCGAAATGGACATTTGTTCAATCCTCCTCCTGGAAGAAAAATCTTCGAAGGATTCAATCTTTCGTGCGATCTGCTTTATACAGTATTGGAGAATTTATCTGAGATAATAATTTGTTAGTGGGCTGCGAATTTTATGCATTTATAAGAGTTATTATTTACTGTATAATTACAGATTTATTTAATATGTTTGACTTTTTAATTACAGATTTTTTTAATATGTTTGACTTTTTCATTACAGATTTCTTTAATATGTTTAACTTTTTAATTACAGATTTCTTCAATGTTTGACTTTTTAATTACAGATTTCTTGAATGTTTGACTTTTTAATTACAGATTTCTTGAATGTTTGACTTTTTAATTACAGATTTCTTTAATATTTTTGAATTTTTAATTACAGATTTGTTGAATATTTTTGACTTTTCAATTACAGATTTCTTTAATATGTTTGATTTTTTAATTACAGATTTCTTTAATATTTTTGAATTTTTAATTACATATTTCTTGAATATGTTTGACTTTTTAATTACAGATTTTTTAATATGTTTGATTTTTTCATTACAGATTTCTTTAATATGTTTGACTTTTTAATTACAAATTTCTTGAATATTTGACTTTTTAATTACAGATTTCTTGAATGTTTGACTTTTTAATTACAGATTTCTTTAATATGTTTGACTTTTTATTGATATTTTTCTGAACAATATAAATTCTTTTGGACAATTATAACAAGAACACTTGTATTTTGGTTTTTTGGTGATTGGATGATTATGGATTTAGCTGCGAAAATACATCATTTCGTAATTAAACGTGGGTGCACTGGGAAAAATTTTAAGTTGATGATAGTGAGAGACTGTCAGGAAATTCCTTAGTATTGTCTTCGGTCGTCAATGGCGTGATGTATGGTGAAAATTCCGTTCGTCGTTTCGTTGGTTCGGTCGCACGTGCTGTCCATCTGTCGGGGTCGAGATTGTCGAATTACGGTGGTCATAAACTAATTTTCTCGGTCAAAACATCCCTTACAGGTATGTCCCTTTGTCGCCTGGAGGAACGGTACGGTACGGTCGACCTTCGGTGTTGCCGTCGCAACAAGATTAAGGTATTTATTCATGTTTATTCGAGAAGTAACCTCGAACGAGGCAAAAAGTAGCAGAACAGAATGGAAAATACGTTATTGAATAAACCCATGAATAAATATCTGAATTTTAGCTTTGAATCATAATTTACAAATACTACGAACTTTCGTTCCAACCCCATAAATGATTTCATTTAAAACGTCTCCAGAAACGCTAACATCATCAAGCACCTCTTAAAGCCGATCAAATAAATATCGTCTGCAAAAATCAAGATGGTAAATTCACGTGCTTCGTCATATTTACATTCATAATATTTATTTATTTATTTATTTTAATGTGGTCGCATTAACAGCTAGGTCATTAGCGACCACATGTTTTACATTCTAATATAATATGATATAATAATCTAAGCAAAAAACAAATTTATAATAGTTTAAATATATCAATAGATTTCAAAAAGAGGAGGACGTTTCTAGTGTTGTTCTCGTCTGAAGTTGTCTTGAGGTCGTTTGAGATGGAGAATATGGACCGTTGTGACGAGAATTTTGGGCACTCGAGTAGGATATGTTGAATAGGGTAACTGCACCAGTGAATGAACATTTAAGAAATTGTTCAAGAAGATATTTTATGTACAAAAAAATGTGTGAATTAAAGGAATCTCGTATATGCCAAATAGCTCCCTATACTTCATTTGTCAAAAATAAATGAACACAAATAAAATGAAATTATTATTATTTTTCTTCATTAAACGTTAAATAAAAAATATAAAAAATACCAGTCAATGGACACTACATTCTGGTAATTGTACAATGATAGTCCAATGAATGAACAAAATTACTAAACAATATTCTCCTATTTATTTAACTCTTTAATCACAATTTTATCGCTAGTATGCCGTGCGGGTAAAAATTTGTTGAAATATACAAAAGCGTTCATTTACTGGTGTCCGTTCATTTACTGGTGCAGTTAGCCTACTGTTGATTACGGCGCATGTTGTACACTCCGGTGGGGATTCAAAATATCGTTGTCTTTCGATCGACTAGAGTTGAAAGTTCGATGGACGGTTGTTCGAGTAACAAGAACTGGAGCCGCGAGTTCGGATATTGGGATTCGAGCGTTAATTCGATCGCACGAACGGAATTCCAGCGTGCCGTTATCTCGCGGCTTCCGCTTCCGGTTTCCGAGGAACTGGAAGCTAGAGGAATTTCAAATTTCCAACCGAAGGAAGATTGGAAAATACGACGAGTTTCCGTTCGCGGTGGTTATGGTCGGAGATCTGAACGACAATTATTCCGAGCGAGTATTCAATAAAAAGGAGCATGCACGCTGGAAACGTTAATAGCACGGTTGTTCCTGTATCCCGTTTCAGGTCACGATTTTCACGCGATATAATAAGTTGAGTTAGGATTATGCCGCCAGCAGGAACACGACCAGCAGACCAACTCGTGGTCATCTTATTTGCAAGATCACGACCCGAACCTCAATTTAGGGTAACGTTCTGAACCAGAGACCAACACTCAAATCACGTGACAGCCCAGATTGCCCTAACCCGCACCGATTTCCATAATACAACCGACCTCTCTGCAAGCATTAGAGTGCTTGTACCAAAATCACCACGCGGTTTGACTCGCCGCGACCCCTGCGACCATAATATTGGGGTACACGACATGTAATTCGATTGGATTTTATTGCGAGTTCTTCTCCTACGCGGACAATTTGTTTCCGGATTTTTGTGTACAATAAAACTCGTCGTAAAATTCAACCATTTGCCCTTTCAGAATACAGGGTGTCCCAAAATAAGTGTAACCCCAGAAGTGGGAGGTTCCTTGTTTTGGAGTTTTGTAAAATGCAACTTTTAGTATTTTTTCTACAATTTCGATCAATTTTTGAAAAAATGTATTTCCACAACCTCTATCAAACTATTTGCTCTAACTTCCCAAAAAAGTACAAATCGTTTAGTACAATGTTGAAAAAGAGTGTCCGAAAATTATTTGCAACTGACCAAAACTATTAAAGAAGAGATTTTCGAATACAGTGAAAATGATTAATTTTTGTAGATACAAAAGAAACTTAATATAAACTTCAAAGCGAACGTTATTTTTATAAACAATTATTGAATGATTCTACTAGATTTACAGAGACGACGTTATAATATCTGAAAGATGTGTTCCAAGAATTGTTAAATGATCTTCGAAGCAGATTTTCAAGATTACTAACAGCCACGAACCGTTTCTGAAGCTGCAGAATCGATTCGCTTAATTAATAATTACCCGTCGGTTTTTCCACGACGAATTCAGTGCGAAACGGAAGCCGCAAGATGGCCGCAAGAACTGCGCGTGTCGTTACTGTGAACCGTCCCGCTCGCCTTCTGGTTATTTATTGCTCAGGAACAAAACATTGAAATTACTATCTTAAAGCCTCGGTCGTTGCGATATCCTGCTTAATGTCGGTAGTTTATACCCGGACTCGAGATAAAGGAAAAAGCCAGCTGCTACGTGGATTAATATTCTATTATTGTCCTCCAGCATTAATCCCGTGTTAATATCCGCCGCTCGAAGCGGTATAAGTAACGACAAAGAAATATTGAAAAAATCCTACGATCCGAATTCCATAACTTGTTGACGGTTTTTAACCTTTGATTCTCCAGTTCGAGCTATAGAAATACCTCGGAAATTCCAGAATCTATAACCATATTTCCATGTACACTACCGTTCAAAAGTTTGGAAGTCGTCACACAAAATTTTAAAAACATTAGGTTTTCTCAAAAATTATGTTCTGTGGAATAGTGCATTAATCTGTATCACAAACGTCGCTAAATGTATTATAGCTTTTGCTATTACTCGTCAAACAATATTTTTATTATGGTGTTAATTTATCAATTATTATATATATATCAATTATTATATATATATCAATTATTATATGTATATATCAATTATTATATGTATATATCAATTATTATATGTATATATCAATTATTATATATATATATCAATTATTATATGTATATATATATGTATATATCAATTATTATATACATATTATATCAATTATTATATATATGTATATATCAATTATTATATATATGTATATATCAATTATTATATATATGTATATATCAATTATTATATATATGTATATATCAATTATTATATATATATCAATTATTATATATATATTGTATATTTTATATAATGCATATACGTCTAGTATATTTTACAAGTATATTGCGCAGGATGATAAATCGAATGCAACGACGAATAATAATAATTGATTATCCGATTTCCTAATTACCGATCACTGTAGTGCAATAGACTTGGCGGTTCGACATCGATCCATTCAGGAAAGGCAATTTAATGCAGACAGCCGTGCAGTTGTTCGAGAAGATGGTAAATCTCGTTACGGACGTCACCGGACCGGCTAAATTACGACAGCTTCATTAGAACGAGATAAGTTTGATTAACACGCCGCTTCCATTGAAATATGGCTGCTGTGTCTCGACGCGAAACGCCGGAAAAGATGGGAAATTACCGGCCAGAAGAATTTTCACCGAGTACATTAGCCTTTTCTCCTTTTTTCCTCTCTCGCCTGCATTTATCCGATTTTATCAATATTCAATCCCCGTGAACAGACTGTCACCGAATCTTATTTTGTAAAACTGTCAAGATATTAGAAGCATCGAAGAAAAGAAATTACAATAACTTCCCTATGAATCGGGAAGTCAAAAAATAAATTCTTACAATCTTCCTTTTCACAGACTGATAAAATAGTTCTGAAAACCACAATGAAATTGCCGATTTTACATTCAAGATAAAAAAGTTTTAATTATAATCAATGTTATAATGATAAAAAGCAACGTTTAATATTTTTCTCTGCGATTCCGATCAATTGCAATATTTGAAAAAAATTTTTTTTCACATCCTGTAGTAAAATTATTGCATAGTCTACACACTAACTTTTTGCGTAGGGTTAGTAGACTGGTTAGAATTATTTTCTCTACTATTCCGATCAATTGCAATTTTTGAAAAAAATTCCTTTTCACATCCTGTAGTAAACTTATTGCATAGTCTACACACTCATTTTTTGCATAGGGTTAGTACACTGGTTAGAATTATTTTGTCTACTATTCCGATCAATTGCAATTTTTGAAAAAAATTGTTTTTCACATCCTGTAGTAAACTTATTGCATAGTTTACACACTAATTTTTGGCGTAGGGTTAGTACACTGGTTAGAATTATTTTGTCTACTATTCCGATCAATTGCAATTTTTGAAAAAAATTGTTTTTCACATCCTGTAGTAAACTTATTTCATAGTTTACACACTAATTTTTGGCATAGGGTTAGTATGCGTAGCGTTAGTACACTGGTTAGAATTATTTTCTCTACGATTCCGGTCAATTGCAATTTTTGAAAAAATTTCTGTCACATCCTGTAGTAACCTTATTTCATAGTCTACATACTAATCTTTTGCGTAGGGTTAGTACACTGGTTAGAATTATTTTCTCTACGATTCCAACCAATTGCAATTTTTTTTAAATTTCTTTTCACATCCTGTAGTAAACTAATTGTTCTAGCTTCTCTAAAAAATTCAAATCGTATAGTGCAATATCAGTAAAAGTTACCGTCTTTTTTAGAGCGTCCGAATATTAATTCGGGTCACCGTAGGTCGTCCTGATGTAAAAATAGTGATCCTGAAGGGGTCAACGAAAGAGTTGAATAAAAATGCGACAAAAATAATGAGAAAAATATAACACGTATCGCCGGGCGATTTATTCCAAATTGTTTAGAAATATAAGGATTTTCACATCCAGTGAATTCATCACCTGCAGAATGCACTTGTACTCGGTACGTCGCCCCGTTCATGCTTTAAATAGACCATTTACACAATCCGCTTTACGAGCCAGCCACCTTCATTATGGCAAAGCCGCGGGCCGAATTCCGTCAGACAAACAAGCGTGTAAAATCCATTTGTACACCGGGTGTGGCGATCTGGGATTCGATAGTGACGCACGATCGAGTCAGAAAGTCCTGCAAATTCCGCCACTCGCGTCAAACAAACAATTGCCATTCGTTTGTAAAAGAATTCTTCTCGATCTTCTATATTTCATTTCACTCTTTGAGGCACGCGATTTTAAAGAGAATAAAAATCCAAATTGCACAGAATTATTGTTAATATCAATATAACTTCAACTTTTCGAGGTGGGTTAATGTACAGTGACTCCCACTAATATTCGGAGACTCTGAAAAAGACGACAACTTTTTTAATATTGTACTAGAACTTATTATTTTTGAAATTATTCAATAAATTTCTTCATTCGAGCACGACAATTATGGAAATTGCGAGAAATCTGAATAAATTCAGTCTTGTAATTTTTATAAGACAATATATGTCCGACGCATATGATAAAAATTGATTATGATATTAATAGATTGCGGATTCGAATGCGTTTGATTGTAATATCAATTTATTCGCAAAAGTTGCACTGGTAAGTAAACATTAACAGAGCAGTTGGAGAGCAATTTTTCAATAAATTTGAATAGAATTAATGGTTATAAGTTTGGGAAATTATGGTAAATCAAGGATCAATGTACCACACACAATTCCTGTCGAGTGTAAGTAGAATTAACGCTATATAGTCAGACACGTTAACTGGATCCAAAAAAATGTACATAATAAAAATTGATTAACCCTTACGTAGTCAACCAAAATGTATAAATTATTGAAAACCATCCTCTGCATTTAACATGTTTGCATAAATTCTCGTTATAAGAATATAAATTAATATATTATCGAGTTAAGAGCAGACATTCGGATAAATTTTGCAATACCTCTTAGAGGAACACTAACAAATTGTTGAAAGAAACACAGTAAGTGTGTACCAGATTGACTGCACAAGGGTTAATCACTTCGATAAATCAAAAATAATTCAACAGTATTTTAAGAAGCTTGGAATATTTCCCAACATATTCTGTTCTATTAAGAGAATATAATGAATGGCGTGGAAGATAAGGATTGATATTTCCGAGCATAATCCGGCAATGCACTTATCAACGATAAATAGAGGAAATTAATGAGTCGATTCTTGTTAGCCGGCACCGCCCTACATTATTTCTTAATAAACCTGTCAAAATCAGCACTCGTATTTCGATTACCTCTGATCGAGAAGTGATAACCGATGATTGCGTTAATGATGAGACTGTTAGGCTCGTAATGCTCGTTGGCATCAGATTTGGTTTCGATTTCCATCAGTGATTTATTGGCGGTATTGAATTGCACTGAGCAAACGAGGAAACAGACATACGAGAATTTTGGCGTTTCTCCGATAAAGACACTTCGAAGATAGACAGTTCGAATTTTACCAATTAGCAGGGGTTTTCGGAGTAAGTCAGAACTCAAATTCAAACTTCGCGGACACCATGAATATTCAAAGACCCTCGTCAGTATTTCACACGAATATATACGACAGGAAATTCGTTACTATTTGATTTCCTAACGTTTCTCTTGCATTGACAGTGACATGGTACTAAACTTCATTTCAATTTTTGTATTGTTGCTTTTCTTATGTTAATACATACATTACTGTGTATGATGATGTACAAATAAAATTGATGTACAAACAAAAAAGACAATATTGAATTCTTCCGACTTTTATCTACGTTGAAATAATCGTGAAAAAACTTACAGAGTGATTGATTATGTTCAGATATTAAAAACTACGCTAATTTAAATGATAACGAAATGAAATCTCTCTGCTGCGTAAGAATTTACAGAATTTACTTAAAACACTTGAAATCTCTTAAATCTCTTGACTTTTGATGAAGTTCACTGATGTATAAATAAGAAAGACAATACTGAATCCTTCTGAATTTTATCTACGTTGAAATAATCGTGAAAAAACTTACAGAGTGATTGATTATGTTCAGATATTAAAAACTACGCTAATTTAAATGATTACGAAATGAAATCTCTCTGCTACGTAAGAATTCACAGAATTGTCTCAGAACACTTGAAATCTCTTAAATCTGTTGACTTTTGATGAAGTTCACAGATGTATAAATAAAAAAGACAATACTGAATTCTTCCGAATTTTATCTACGTTGAAATAATCGTGATAAAACTTACAGAGTGATTATGTTCAGATATTAAAAACTACGCTAATTTAAATGATAACGAAATGAAATCTCTCTGCCACGTAAGAATTCACTGAATTTCCTCAAAACACTTGAAAATCGCTAATGAATGAACGCTTCTCTTTAAATCTCTTGACTTTCGATGAAGTTTACGAATGTCAAATAAAAAGACAACACTGAATTCTTCCGACTTTTATCTACGTTGAAATAATTGTGAAAAAACTTACAGAGTGATTATGTTCAGATATTAAAAACTACGCTAATTTAAATGATAACGAAATGAAATCTGTCTGCTGCGTAAGAATTCACAGAATTTCCTCAAAACACTTGAAAATCGCTAATGAATGAACGCTTCTCTTTAAATCTCTTGACTTTCGATGAAGTTTACGAATGTACAAATAAAAACGACAACACTGAATTCTTCCGAATTTTATCTACGTCGAACAGCAAAAATTGTCTAATACGACTCTCACAAAACTTTCAAATTGACTTTTTGCAACTTTCCAGGCCAAATACCCCACGGTGTGCGGGCCAGCGTTCATGTTCGCAGCAGAATTGTCGAAAAATCTGTCGCGCTGCCGTTAATTCCCCATTGAAATCGGCAGTTTCCGCGATGATGGCGGGAGAAAGGGTAGGAAAAAGGCACCGGGGCTGGTTTGATACGCGGGACTGGAATAAACGTTCCGTTCCATAGAATCGTTGGTCCTGGACGCCGCACCGGAAGTTCGATGGGAACGCGCACAGCAAACAGTCGCGTTTCGCCGATAGCGGCGGGCGTTGTTCAAGTTACACGGGAACGATATTTCCCCGTGGATGATATACGAAGACCGATGCTCGGGAACGAAAGTTACAACGCGGAGGAACGACGTCTGATATACGACAGAAGTTGCACCGGAACCGGGAATGGGCTACCGCCACCCTCCTATTTTCTTTTGCGAAAGTATTAACGTATAAAAGTACCGCCGCTCTCTGGGGAACGAGTGCCGAGCAGATGAAATGTTTCATTAAAGAGTCCAGTGGAATAAGCAGGGCTACACGATAATCTTTATCGATATCGTGTGGAAAACAATGCTTTTACTACTATTTCGAACTCCGTTTGTAGCCCTTCATGAGACGATTTCAACGATGTAATCGTCCAAGGTTATTAAAAGTTATTTAAGGTAATAAATTTATAGAAGGATGGAAAATGTAAATTCACTGAGAACGCTTTTTATCATTTTCTTTCTCGGTTGTTAATTAACACATTACCTACCGGTGATTATTGCATAATTTTGAAGAATCTATGGTACATGGCTAAACACTTTTCAATGGAACCTTTGATAGCAACAGCAATTTTCATTGTGAACTAACGAGAATGTAAAACTAATCAATGTAAAAGAGAATTTCTATACTTTCTTTTGGTACAGCAGAATTATTGAAAATCCTATTATTCCTATAAACTGTTAAGATATTAAGATGAAGAATAACGATAATACTTAAACCTAACACACAACACTTCTTGCATTTCATATATGTATCTTTTTCACATGTGTGAGCAAATTATGAAGGATAGAAAACAATTTTTTTAGGGGTCGAGGTTGCAAGTAACTCTTTGAGTGACACCTACCAAAAAATTCAAGAACAACGTTTTGTTGCCTGTCTAATATATCTGAAAGTTTCAAGATGATCGGACTAGTGGAACATAGTTAAATTAATTATGAAAAAAATGACATTACGCCATTGTAATATTATAGTATATAATGCGGTGTTTCTTACGACTCTAATTAATACTTATTAATAATTCTTATCAGGAGATTAAGTCACCTGAGTTATTTACAATCGATTGTTTGCCGAAGGGAGTGCCACATTTTTAAAACGCTCTGTGAATGAATGGGGAAATAATAGAAGTGTCGACGTAAGTATACAGAAGTAGTGAGTACGAACACACTATTCTCAGTACACTAAAATTCGATACTATGGAGAACTGAGAAGATGGTCGACGAAAAATCCACTCCTCGGTTCCACGTTCAAGTCAGCATACAATTCGAGCGTTCCTTTATTAAGATGTCACTTGTTTAACGTCGCTAAAAGCTCGACGGGCAGAACGCAAAACTTCAAAGGATAATGCAATACCTTCGCATTACATCTCCTGCTTGATTCTGTTTCTATGTCGTCTGCCGACGTTATTACCTTTGCTCCAGCGTATCCATCTTCAGATATCACCGTAAGAATCTCTTTTCCCCTCACAACAATCATCTGGGAAAGGTTCCAACATCCGTGCTCGGCCAACCAATACGCGCTGAAAGTTCTAAGGAATTTGGAAATTCGTCGAGTCTTCGTACTAATGGAATAATTCAATTACCACATCATTTAGTCATTATCTACTAACCATTCGAATTGGTGGCTGGAGCAACGTCAAATGTGAGCTTCCCTTAAGATTTATTCGAGCTTTTAATGTTCTTCCATCAAATCGTGCTCTACTGTAATATTTGCACTTTGTATCATCCAACGTTGTTCCCGCTAACAATTTCTTTATTGAATTTAATTATTGCTCTCCCATCAAATCCAGCTCTGCTGTAATTTTTACTTTATGTCACCCAATGTTGTTCCAACCAACAATTTGATTATTGAATTTCATTATCGTTCTCCCATAAAATCCTGTTCTCCTGTAATTGTTACTTTATATCACCCAATGTTGTTCCAACCAACAATTTGATTATTGAATTTAATTATTGTTCTCCCATCAAATCCAGCTCTGCTGTAATTTTTACTTTATGTCACCCAATGTTGTTCCAACCAACAATTTGATTATTGAATTTAATTATTGTTCTACCATCAAATCCTGTTCTCCTGTAATTTTTACTTTATATCACCCAATGTTGTTCCAACCAACAATTTGATTATTGAATTTAATTATTGTTCTCCCATAAAATCCTGTTCTCCTGTAATTTTTACTTTATATCACCCAATGTTGTTCCAACCAACAATTTGATTATTGAATTTAATTATTGTTCTCCCATAAAATCCTGTTCTCCAGTAATTTTTACTTTACATCACCCAATGTTGTTCCAACCAACAATTTGATTATTGAATTTAATTATTGTTCTCCCATAAAATCCTGTTCTCCTGTAATTTTTACTTTATATCACCCAATGTTGTTCCAACCAACAATTTGATTATTGAATTTAATTATTGCTCTCCCATAAAATCCTGTTCTCCTGTAATTTTTACTTTATATCACCCAATGTTGTTCCAACCAACAATTTGATTATTGAATTTAATTATTGTTCTACCATCAAATCCTGTTCTCCTGTAAAATTTGCACTTTTTATCATCCAAGTTGTTCTAGCCAGCAATTCAATGACAAAAGCATTTAATATTCTTGTGGAGCAATATTAAGAATATTATTCAAATTAAATTAAATTTTAATTATATACTAAATTCGTACATTAAATGACTTTTATAGATTTAAAATTTAATTTGTAGATTAAATTTATTGAATTGTTGGCTGGAACAAAGTTGGATGATGTAAAGTACAGATTTTATAGAACAGCAGGATATGAGAGAACAATAGAAGTTAAAATAGGTCTTAAGGAATTCTCACATGAACCAAATTTCATTTGAATTTACAATCCCAATCCTAATTCCTAATCGCGAAGAAGGGGGTTTGCGACTTATGTGATGAACATTGCAAAAATATTGACCCACAGTTAGTGGTTTATTGTAGTACTCCAATCAAGAAAATGATTTGAAAACCTGTGTAGGCTGCCCCTGTGTCAGGAGTAGCTCGCGTTCGCTGAAAACGAATCGAGAGCCGAATGGTGAACGCCCGAATGGAACAATAACAGCAAACTAGGTTTCTCGTATCATCAGAAACATCAGTGGCCACTCTATGCTCTGCAGGAACTTGCTCGTCAGTGCTCGGCACAAGAACGATGGAACATTTCGCTGATAACTAAGCTGGAATTAGAAGAAATGGTCGGCGGGTTCATATCGACATGGTTCATTCTACCGGAGACAACATTTCTGATCTTCCCGTATCCCGAATTGCTTCATTTTTCGTGTTACCGCAATTTGATCTCGGCATCCGAAATACGCAAATAAGTTTGCAAGTCTAGTTTCAATCCGCTAAAAAGAACTCCTGCAAATTTTATCGGGAAAACATTGAAAACGCGATTTGATGAGTTTCTATTTCTCGCAGACTTCTGCGAATCGTTTTTCGAGATTTCGAGGTGATTCCGGGGTAATACCAAGTTCCCACTGCACTACAGTAAAGTGCACTCTTCCAGCTGTAACTTAAGCTCCCTCTTGAAAACGCGATTTGAAGATTTTCAATTTTTGCGAACCGCTTTTTCAGAATTTCATTATGATTTCGGGGTCTTGTCAATTTTCAACTGCATTATTAGTATAGTTCTTTACTAAGTGCACTCTTCTAGCTGTAACTTAAGCTCAATTCAGCTCAATTTTGAAAAATTTCTATCTGAAGACAGTGAAAACGCGATTTGAATATTTTCCATTTTTCGCCGATGTATGCGAATCGTTTTTTCAAAATTTCAAGCTGATTTCGGGGTCATGTCAATTTTTAACTGCACTATTACTATAGATCTTTACTAAGTGCACTCCACTAACTGTAACTTCAACCCAATTTTTAAAAATTTCTACTGGAAGACATTGAAAACGCAATTTGAATATTTTCGATTTTTGGGAATCCCTTTTTCAGAATTTCAAGGTTATTTCAAGGTTATGCAATTTTTTACTGCACTATAATTATAGATCTTTACTAAGTGCACTCTTCCAGCTGTAACTTAAGCTCAATTTTGCAAAATTTCTACTGGAAGACATTGAAAACGCAATTTGAATATTTTCAATTTTTGGGAATCCCTTTTTCAGAATTTCAAGGTTATGCAATTTTTTACTGCACTATAATTATAGATCTTTACTAAGTGCACTCTTCCAGCTGTAACTTAAGCTCAATTTTGCAAAATTTCTACCGAAAGATATTGAAAACGCAATTTGAATATTTTCGATTTCTGGGAATCCATTTTTCAGAATTTCAAGGTTACGTAATTTTTTACTGCACTATAATTATAGATCTTTACTAAGTGCACTCTTCCAGCTGTACCATAAGTTAAATTTTGCAAAATTTGTACCGAAAGACATTGAAAACGGAATTTGAATATTTTCGATTTTTCGCCAATTTTTGCGAATCCCTTTTTCAGAATTTCATGGTGATTTCAAAGTTCCGTAATGTTTTACTGCACTATTACTATAGTACTTAACTAAGTGCACTTCTCTTGGTGTAATTTAAGCGCTATCTGAAAAAATTCTCACCGAGACACATTGAAAACGCGATTTAAAAATTTCGAAGTGATTTCGTGATGGCGAGGTCTGCGATGTGCGACTAATTAGCGATCAGAAGTAAACCGGTAAACCCATCTCGTAAGATGAGACGGGATGGCCGCATGGGGGTCAATACGCGCAATTTCACAGGTCCCGGTTTCCCGAAGAGCTGGCGACGCGGCAGACAATAATGCCGTTGCAATTATCGTAACATCAATTAGCCGAGCGAATTGACAGCCACGCGACCGTTTTCCGTGCAGGTAGCTGGCGTAATTCGAGACCCCCGCGGCTCTCGTCGGAAGTACCGTTGTGGCGTCCGCGCGAATTCCATCGACAGCCAGCTAACGTGCCACCACCATGGACGTTACGTACCGGCACAGCGCAGAGATTTGATATTTACGGTGGCCTGTCCAGATATTCCGCCGAACAAACGTCCAGGCCGCTGTCATCCGCCTGATTTAATGGAGTATGGCCGCGCACTATGATCGCGAGACATTTCGACGTGTTTTCTGAGGCTTGCGACCGGCCATCTCCAGCGTACAGCACACTCCCTCCAAAAAGTCTCCAAAAAGTTCCTAGTAGCATTTACTGGTTACTGGTTTATTCTTCCCTTTATGTAAATTATACAGGGCGTCCCAAAACTAGTGTAGGAGCGGAAAATGGGAGGTTCCTTGGGTCATTTGAAGCGACATTTTCCTTTACAAAAATGGCGTTCGCGGCTTTGTTTAGGAGTTATTAACGAAAAACACGGACCAATCAGAGCGCGACCTAGACATGCGATGGCACGTTCGGCCAATTGATAGTTGGCGCGTCGGTTCGACTGTGCTAACTCGCGTCTCGATCGAGGTTAAAAAACATTCGTACCATAATCTCCCTATTTTTCCCATATTCTGTGAAGTTTTAGCTGTATGTAAAAACAATTTCATTGCTCTATCTCATTTCTATCGAAAGTTATTCCTTTTTGAATCGAGTTAGGTCAAGTGTCCCCACTGTGCGACGTGCCAACTGTCAATTGGCCGAACGTGCCATCGCATGTCTAGATCGAGCCCTGATTGGTCCGTGTTTTTCGTTAAGAACTCCTAAACAAAGCCGCGAACGCCATTTTGGTAAAGGAAAATGTCGCTTCAAAACGGTCCTTATGTACTAGTGTTAATCTAATTTCTTTATTCATTTCGTCTTATTCTACCTATCATATATCCGATATCCAATATTCAACACTAATAAACTGTATAATAACAAAAATACATACAAACTATATATTGATATGTCTAATATTCTGAACTACGTTGTAATATTTGTAATTTATTTGTCATCTCTATGGGGGTACCTAGTAGCATTCAAGGTTGACATTTTGTTGAGCCTACGTTGCAATATTGGTTGGCAAACCGTTTTTATTAAAATTAGGGAAAAACAGAAAAAACATAATGTGAATACACGTCGGACTGGAACCCCATTTTATGCACTTATATGGCAAGAATAATTTAAAATACTTAAGCTCAAAACATATTATTGTAAATATTGTAAAATTCTTATAACGATTCTACTGTTTTAAATCTCACCTTGCCACTTTTATAATAATTGTATAAAATCTGTTATTAAATTGCATTAGACAGTGGATTTATGCAATTATGATAAAATTGAGTATTGAGTTTTTTCTTCGCAGAGGATTGAATGTTTTTAATTAATTAGTGTACTCAGATATAAATTTTTCTACTCTTTCTTCAACAAATTTGCTTACTTTCTTATCTTCCTCTTCTAATATATTCTTAACATTAGTTCTCATTTCGTCTACATGTAATTTAAAAACAAAAAAAACAGAGAATAATGTAAAAAATACTGTTAGATCCTTTTCGACCTATTAACCATATTAATTGTGACGAGAGAAAGCAACTTTTTACGGCATTTAGTTCATTGCAATTCAGATAGGAAATTCTTATTTTGCTTAAAGATTTTCTGTCTAACTATATGAAGCTAACACAAGCTCTGAATATTTAATTATTTCGAATTTAAATAACGTAGATGTTGCGTTAATTAATTTTAACAAGTGCACAGAGAAACAATTACTCGGCCGTATATTCTGTACGACAGTTTCGTCCACACGTATTCTTTTCCTTCCCGTTCCACCTTCCTGCAACTTTCCGATCCAGCATCCTTGTTTATATCTCCGCATGTCGCCGCCATTTCTCATTCACCATACATTCCCACGCCTGTTCCTAAACTCCGTATTGCGCTTTCACACCCTCTTCTCGGGACACCTCTTTGTTTTACTAGGAAGTCTGTCGAAGACAAGCCGCGAGTGAAAGAACGTGGAGAATGTGTCAACGTGTACAAGAAGAAGAAAAACTCCCATTCAATTCTGCTTTTCGATTGTCGTTCGTGTTCCCCCTGTGAATAAATTTGCCGATTATTGTAGATATACTTCTGACGTCGTAATTATAATAAAGATACTCTATCGATCTATGGTATAAAAAAATAGGACATTCCATTTAAAAAACTGTAGGTCACCTTTGCTTTTTGTAAAATATTACAAATACAAAAAACGTAAATACGCTATCATATTGATAGTAAAATATACTACAACTTCCTCCTCTTCGGCTTTTTCTGATATTTACAGTTTACGAAAAAAACGCTGATTATCGCGAACACTCTGTATAGTGCCGAAAATCGGCCTAGACGAGGGTGGGGACTGCTGATTAAACTAGATTCTTGGAAATGATGCAGCTTGCTGCATCGCCTGCAAGTGCCTTAATCTGAATTGATCCCTGTTTTGCTGAATTGCCCATCTGTTTCGATGCATATCTCCAGAAGGGTCAGAAGTCACCAACGATCTCGTCCGCATACGTAACACAGTTGAAGAGTTTTATTAATAAACTAGCGTTTTATTTATCATAAACTAGACTACAACGTTTATTACCCCTTATCAGAGTAGGGCAGTATCTAAATACGAAAGTACATATCTAGATACGTATTTAGATACAAGATACGTATCTATTATCCTTTCGGTTCGGATCCATATGTATCTAAATACAAGTCAACTAAAAGATCCTTTTGTATCTATATCCTAAAGTATATAATTAAAAATTTTGTATCTAGATCCTAAAGTACCTAATAAAAAATTTTGTATCTAGATCCTAAAGTATCTAATCAAAAATTTTGTATCTAGGTCCTAAAGTATCTAATTAAAAATGTTGTACCTAGATCCTAAAGTATCTAATAAAAAATGTTGTATCTAGATCCTAAAGTATCTAATCAAAAATTTTGTATCTAGATCCTAAAGTATCTAATTAAAAATTTTGTACCTGATCCTAAAGTATCTAATGAAAAATTTTGTACCTAGATCCTAAAGTATCTAATCAAAAATTTTGTACCTGATCCTAAAGTATCTAATCAAAAATTTTGTACCTAGATCCTAAAGTATCTAATCAAAAATTTTGTATCTAGATCCTAAAGTATCTAATTAAAAATGTTGTATCTAGATCCTAGAGTATCTAATCAAAAATGTTGTACCTAGATCCTAAAGTATCTAATCAAAAATTTTGTATCTAGATCCTAAAGTATCTAATCAAAAATTTTGTACCTGATCCTAAAGTATCTAATCAAAAATTTTGTACCTGATCCTAAAGTATCTAATTAAAAATTTTGTATCTATGATTGATGATACAAAATTTGTATTTAGATCCAAATTTGGCTCAACTCTGTCCCTCTTCCGGAATACTACAATGGCGTAAAAGAAGGTTGAACACAGTGACATTTTACGACACTAATCTGTTGTTTCCACAGAGTGGAGAAAAATGGCTGGTTCTCGCCTTTGATCCAGCGCGAGTTTTTAATTATCGCGAGAGGCGATCGTACCGCCATAAATCCGTCGTAGACGCAGCCGTCGCTTCTGCGATAACAGCTCGAGCACGGGTAGCAAAGCCTGATAAGCCGGTGGACCGTTGGCCGATAGCCAGTAATTCGTGTAAACGGTTGCTTTCGCAAAATATTGAAGAATCGCCGGCGAGCAGGACGAGATCCATATAGTTGCTGCGGACACCGGTCGAGCGTCTAGCGAACGGATGAAAGATGCATGAGGGCTCCTCTCACGCATCTGTTGAAATATGTTGGCGGAAATCCAAGTGGCTTTACTCGAACGCCGCCGCGGCCGGTTTGATGCACGGCAATGTATTACCGACCCGTCGGACCCCTTTGATACAGTTAAAACTCCCATGACATGTTTACGGCCTTCGTCCTCGCAGATAACAGCGCGACTCTCGTTTCTTCCTTCCCTCGTGCACGTAAAATCGCCGTGTCCGATGCTTTATCTTAACAGCCGCCATCGAAACGCGCGCACCCAGCCGTGCACCTCGCGACAAAACAATTATCACGGTGCCACGATAGACGAGGACGAGGATTCGTGCCGTTCGATGAAATAAACAGGGAATCTTCTTTGGAGACCCTGGCCATCCACACGTGTGCGCTTTAGGGTGGACCTTCATTTTTCAAATATGAAATTTTTAACACGCCCTCTCCTAAAATTGGCCCGCTTTATGGAAAAATTATATATCTAAAGGGAAGACGTGGCATATCGAATGAAAAGTTTTCAAATAGAAATAACTGCATGCTGAATGTAAAGGGTACTCTGAAAATTGAAGTTACACACATTTTGTACTCCAGATGTACATAGTTCCTTACACGCACTCATCACTAGTTTACCTTGTACGAGTTGAGATTATGTCACGTTGATTTGCCTATTTCCCGCTAACGAGTCCGTTTTTGGGACACGTTCCAATTGAAGTAATAACGCTAACTCGCCCACCCCAAATCTGATGAATGACGAAGGCTATTGTGTTCTTTAAAAATATATTATTTAGAGATCGCTTTACGTTCTCAGAGGATGAAGACAATACTTCAGATTTGAATTTTTGTCAGTAAAATGTACTTACAAACCAGTGAATTGTATTTGCCATATTATTTGGTGAAAATGTCTGAAATAGCTAGGACAGAGATTCTTATCTACTTTTGAAATTTTATTCAATCGTTAAGTGTGAAATATCGAAGCCAACGTGACCCTATGACAATGTGTATGTAACTATTTGTCAACATGACCCTATGACAATGTTTATGTAACTATTTGTCAACGTGACCCTACGACAATGTTTATGCAACTATTTGTCAACGTGACCCTACGACAATGTTTATGCAACTATTTGTCAACGTGACCCTATGACAATGTTTATGTAACTATTTGTCAACGTGACCCTACGACAATGTTTATGCAACTATTTGTCAACGTGACCCTATGACAATGTTTATGCAACTATTTGTCAACGTGACCCTATGACAATGTTTATGCAACTATTTGTCAACGTGACCCTAAGACAATGTTTATGTAACTATTTGTCAACGTGACCCTAAGACAATGTTTATGTAACTATTTGTCAACGTGACCCTACGACAATGTTTATGTAACTATTTGTCAACGTGACCCTACGACAATGTTTATGTAACTATTTGTCAACGTGACCCTACGACAATGTTTATGTAACTATTTGTCAACGTGACCCTATGACAATGTTTATGTAATTATTTGTCAACGTGACCCTATGACAATGTTCATGTAACTATTTGTCAACGTGACCCTACGACAATGTTTATGTAACTATTTGTCAACGTGACCCTATGACAATGTTTATGTAACTATTTGTCAACGTGACCCTATGACAATGTTTATGTAACTATTTGTCAACGTGACCCTATGACAATGTTTATGTAACTATTTGTCAACGTGACCCTATGACAATGTTTATGTAACTATTTGTCAACGTGACCCTACGACAATGTTTATGTAACTATTTGTCAACGTGACCCTATGACAATGTTTATGTAACTATTTGTCAACGTGACCCTATGACAATGTTTATGCAACTATTTGTGGAATTTATTCAAAATTCTTCACGCGATTGAACTAAGAATTGTGAGACGTTGTAAACGCAAATTTTATCGGGTCACCCAGTTTCGGCTATCCTGAAAAAATTTGTCTCCGTCGCCCCCGATATCATTCTTCTCCTTTATCTCGCGACCTCCTACTTCTTTTATCGTTCCCCACGCGTTAAGACCGACGCGATTACCACTCGATTCTTCAGATTCGAGAAGGGCTCCGATTCAGACCATATCTGGTGCACGAGGAGGGTTTTCGACACCTCTTGTAGTCGTTTATTACTACATAGAACTGTCGACGAAATTCTTATTCGCATAGAACCTCTGATTTTATTCAGTTATTCATTTACACCAGCATGTATCAGATGTACGAATTCGTGGCGATTGCAATGAATTAATTACAATCCTATTTGAAATTTAAAGCGATTACCCGTTGTATTAAAGAATCAATCATTATTTGTAAAATCGGAGTCAGCGTTGGACACACATTTGAAATAATTAATTATCTGTACTCTATGTAGAACACAAATGGTTTATTTTCGTTTCGTAAAGTTTCGAGTGTAGGTGTAGGTAGCATTGTTCAAATAAAATAATAAATCATTCCACCCCGAGAAGAAGACCTTTTTGAAGTAACTAAATTAATTGTGAAGTTTTAGAATTTTTATGAGTGTGAATCATTTGATTTGAAAAATAACTATTTGGCTGACCCATTTTATTTAAGAAAAATCTATATTTAATCTATATGCGAAAATCTTTGCCATCCACGAACGGTTAATATTATTTATAATTATTTCTAAGATCTGAGTCGAGGTTGGTCACCTATTCCAAATACTTTATTACTTGTATTTACATGAAATATAAAGAGTTCATTTTCGTTAAGCGTTTAAACTATTTTTCAATAATTTTCTATTTAAATTCATTGTTCAAATAAAGTACAATTCTATCCCAAGAAGAAGAGGTTATTAAAATAACTAAATTAATTGTTAATACTTTAGAATTTTTATGAGTATGAATCATTTGACCAAACGAAAGACGAAATTCAAGAAAGAAAAATAACTATTTGGCTCACCCATTTTTATTCAAGATTGCGAAAATCTTTGCAATTCCACGAACAAATCAACTGTCAATATTAATTCATTATCGAATAGCATTTCGATATCGCACTTCAGTATTTCGAAATGAATAACTGCGCTCGTTGGAAGGCGGAGTTCACGAACGAAAGCACACTACCAGGAATTGCAAAAATGCGGCATTATTTACAGTGGAGGCAAGAAAATATGAAACTCTCTCGCATACCCTGCATTCTCGGGAGAGAGAGAGAGCCGGTGCGAGAGAGTCCTTCGAATAATTAAAAAAATCCGAATTGTTTTCGACGTGACAACTTCCAGGAGTGTCGGACCGACAAATTCCGATTTTTTTCCTTTTTTTCAAGCGTTCTGCCTGTAAAAGTGGACGACAGTGTCACAGCTGCTCCGACATCCCGCTCTGGATTTTCTGCATTTTTCTGAAGCGCGAGGAAAGTGAATTTATGGCGTGTTCCATCAGCGAGCGAAGATTTCGACGGTAACGAGAGCGAAGCAACGCTTTGTCAAATTATTTGTCTTCTTAGTTCGTGCTCGCTAATTCGCTGAATCGTTTAGAACACAGGTAATTTCCGAAAATTCTCTGCGGCATTTCGAACTTGCGATTTCGAGCGATTTTTTCTCGGAGCGTAGCTGAACTTTGGAACAGGCTGCATTTATAACGTGAATTTCTTCGAACAATAATACGCAAATCCCAACTTTCACATTGTTACAATTTTCCTTCGATTCGACTCGCAGTTTCTGCGATCGCAGCGAAACAGTCGGAGTTGTAAAAGTTTTCAATAATGGGTAAAACACTTTCGTTAATTGATTCCCACAGTGTCTCAATTTATTCTTCATTTAACCACGGTTAATTTAACTTCGCAAACGGAGTAATCTCTTCTATGATTATAGCTCGATGACAGAACTTCGTCTACACGAGCGTACGAAAGTTTAAATTAAATGTCGAAATATATGCGCACTAATTAAACTGAATAGAGATACGATTCATTTTTATTTTAAATGGATTCAACTTAATGTGTGTAGGTTCTTCGTTTAGGTAAATTGAAATTAATTCCGTTTTCCACGTGGAATATGTTTTGCGACTGTAGCGAGATCACAGGTTTTTTTGTGTCCACGGTGTAATTAATATTTAATTTTCTGATTTTGACAATGATACGATTGTCGATATTCTTTATTTCTTAATCGTATCGCAACAGCTATGTTGGAGAGGATGTTACGTGTCCAAATCCCTCTCACGATTAATAATTTTCTTTATTTTTCTGGTTTTCTAAAATTTTTATTCTTTTTACTTCAATTTTTAAAAAAAATGTTTTCTTTTTTCTTTAAAAATGTCTTCTTTTCTTTCTTCTTAATTTTATTTATTTAGTCGAGAAATTTTGTGCAACAAATGGACAAGTCCTCGTAGAGTGGTATGCCTCGTAAAAACATTTGAAACACGAATTTTTTCGGCAGTATGAACATATTATCAATGCTAATGAATTATGGATCTTCCTAATATCAACATCGTTGCGTAAAACTCGGAAAAATTAAAATATGATTATAAAATGAAGTGTATCTGGATATTTTCTGTATATTATTAAATTAAATGTTAAATATCTCGATAAATAATGAGTACTGCCAAAAATACTCGGACATGGCTCCAGTTGTTTTTGCTTTAGATTCTCCAGAAGAAGTTTCATTAAAATTTCATTAAAATCGACGACCTCACCACCGTGACCTCTCCTTGTTACATAAATCAAAACTAATCAAATTTCGGACATTGAATACTTTCTAGTTTCAAGTCCTAGTTCAGTGGAATGCTGAGGTTTACCGTTTTATTCCGAACGGATAACGAACAATCACGAACGATGAAGCCGTTTATCAGAAAATCTCGAGTCGCGCATGTGCACACAATAATGTCCCTAGGTGATGGAGGAAATAATTTTGTAGTTGCCGGTCGGATAACTTCGTTACTCTAACTACATCTACAATGTTACACACGGTAGGAAATATGCGGAGAAGTTCTGTCCGTGTCAACTGAAATTCAAACAAACTGTGTCACGCGTAGACCAACGATGTCTGTTCATAATCGATCTATCGATAGAGCGCGCGATAAATTCCGATTAATTGTGTAGCATAGACAATAATATGGAGACTCGTTAATGTACATCAAAGGCACATTAATTGCAGTTGATGCTCCGTTCGTTATTCTTCTAAAAAGCAAATGAACAGAAATTTACACTACCGTCCACGAGTATTTGACCATTTGGAGGAATCGAATCTAAAAGTTGATATCAACGTTATAACTTAAATTATTTTGACCATTTGGTGGAATCGAATCTAAAAGTTGATATCAACGTTATAACGTAAATTATTTTGACCATTTGCAGGAATCGAATCTAAAAGTTGATATCAACGTTATAACTTAAATTATTTTGACCATTTGGTGGAATCGAATCTAAAAGTTGATATCAACGTTATAACGTAAATTATTTTGACCATTTGCAGGAATCGAATTTAAAAATTGATATCAACGTTATAACGTAAATTATTTTGACCATTTGGAGAAATGGAATCTAAAAGTTGATATCAACGTTATAACGTAAATTATTTTTACCATTTGGTGGAATCGAATCTAAAAGTTGATATTAACGTTATAACGTAAATTATTTTGACCATTTGGAGGAATGGAATCTAAAAGTTGATATCAACGTTATAACGTAAATTATTTTGACCATTCGGAGGGGAATCGAATCTAAAAGTTGATATCAACGTTATAACGTAAATTATTTTGACCATTTGGAGGAATGGAATCTAAAAGTTGATATCAACATTATAACTTAAATTATTTTGACCATTCGGAGGGGAATCGAATCTAAAAGTTGATATCAACGTTATAACTTAAATTATTTTGACCATTTGGAGGAATCGAATTTAAAAGTTGATATCAACGTTATAACTTAAATTATTTTGACCATTTGGTGGAATCGAATCTAAAAGTTGATATCAACGTTATAACGTAAATTATTTTGACCATTTGCAGGAATCGAATTTAAAAATTGATATCAACATTATAACTTAAATTATTTTGACCATTTGGAGGAATCGAATCTAAAAGTTGATATCAACATTACAACTTAAATTATTTTGACCATTTGGAGGATCGAATCTAAAAGTTGATATCAACGTTATAACGTAAATTATTTTGACCATTTGGAGGAATGGAATCTAAAAGTTGATATCAACGTTATAACGTAAATTATTTTGACCATTTGGTGGAATCGAATCTAAAAGTTGATATCAACGTTATAACGTAAATTATTTTGACCATTTGGAGGAATCGAATCTAAAAGTTGATATCAACGTTATAACGTAAATTATTTTGACCATTTGGAGGAATCGAATCTAAAAGTTGATATCAACGTTATAACTTAAATTATTTTGACCATTTGGAGGAATCGAATCTAAAAGTTTATATCAACGTTATAACGTAAATTATTTTGACCATTTGGAGGAATCGAATCTAAAAGTTGATATCAACGTTATAACGTAAATTATTTTGACCATTTGGAGGAATCGAATCTAAAAGTTGATATCAACGTTATAACATAAATTATTTTGAATTAGAATATTACCTGTTTTATTTTATAGTAATTCATGTTGAATATTATCTGTATAATTATTACTTTTACGTGAGTGTATGAAAGAAATACTGTGGCAAAAGTTACATTAAAAATTGAGCTCGATATATTTTCTGATGCTAGAGCTTCTGTTCTGTATGCGAAAGTTATTATAATAAATAGGTTTCAAACAAAGCCGCCTTTCGTTTGCAAATCAAATGTCGACATATTTTAATTACGATAAATGAGATCCATTTCAAAGTAAAGATTAAAAAGATGTAAATTTTTATCTTTTCTTACCGTTCAGGAAATTAGGACATCTATACTAGAACAATAATTTGGATCTCAATCTGACACGTTTACATGTTTCATCAAGCAAAATTATAATCGAATGTAAAGGTCTGCTGTTGGATCAAACTGACCAAATTAATCTGTTGAAAGTTAAAAAATGGATTTTTCCCAGATAAGCCCGCAAAATATATTTAAAATGTATTCACGTATTTTTATCTCGAGTTATTATAACAAGCAACAAAAACGAGTGAGATGATTAAGGGCGCAGCAGGTTTAATTTGGTACGCGCATAATATGAAAATATCAAGTGGCTCGCAACATGGTTTTTCACTCTAAGCACAACTGGGACGGTTCCTAAATAGGTCTGTGACAAAACTAGCAGCGCGACCGTAAAAGGAACGCTGCTTCGCGAGAAGAATTAAGCCGACGATGAGCATTGAAATTTTTCCACACAAAGCTCGAGCCACGGTTCAAGCCGGAGGGCAGTAGTTTGCATGACAAAATCATTCGAACATGTAGAACAGCATTTTGTCCGTAGCTCGCTTCGTTAGTGAAAAAATTGTGTCGGAATTTCGGCGGGTCCGTTCATTACCGTTTCTACTGTTTGTCAGGACATTTTATATTCTCGACTATTTCACTTTAGTGGAACAATCATTTTATGCAACTATTCCTTGCGCGGTGGCAATAAATTATTCACCGTTCAAAGATGGAGAAAGACACACAGTGGATCCGAAAAGTATTTACGTAGCTGCAAAAAGTATTTCAATTCCCGATATTTCAGCTATTTTCATTTCGTTAGGAAAATAGTAAAATAATAAATTTTGTCTCATTTTAAAACTTCATTTCGAAGTCACTACTTTTACAGGATAATTCTGCATAATAGAGCAGCTGAAGAATTGTCGAAAATGCTACAAATTTAATCGTCTGCGGAAGCATAAAAAAGGTTTTCTGAATTTCATTAGGTGATAAATGCATCATTGCAATTTTTTAGTAGAAACAGAAATTATTTATGGACCCATTTGATAGAAGAGGAAAATATTACTTTAATCGCTTGTGAAAGCATACAAATTTTTTTCTGAATGAATCGAGTACAGATTTTTAAAGATTGAATTTACAACCCTTTACAACAACTGTTAGGCATTAAGGAGATAAATGTATCATTGCAATTTGTCACTGGAAATAGAAATTACTTATGACTCCGTCTAATAGAAACAGAAAATACTATTTTAATCGCTTGTGAAAGCATACAAATTTTTTTCTGAATGAATTTCTTATAAATTTTTAAAGATTGAATTTGCAACCCTTTACAACAACTGTTAGGCATTAAGGAGATAAATGTATCATTGCAATTTGTCACTGGAAATAGAAATTACTTATTACTCCGTCTAATAGAAACAGAAAATACTATTTTAATCGCTTGTGAAAACATAAAAATTTTTTTCTGAATGAATCTAGTACAGATTTTTAAAGATTGAATTTGCAACCCTTTACAACAACTGTTAGACATTAAGAAGATAAATGTATCAATGCAATTTGTCACTGGAGATAGAAATTACTTATGCCTCCGTCTAATAGTAACAGAAAATACTATTTTAGTTTTTTGTGAAAGCATAAAATTTTTTTCTGAATTAATTTATTATAAATTTTTAAAGATTGAATTTGCAACCCTTTACAGCAACTGTTAGGCATTAAGGAGATAAATGTATCATTGCAATTTGTCACTGGAAATAAAAATTACTTATTACTCCGTCTAATAGAAACAGAAAATAGTATTTTAATCGTGTGTGAAAGCATAAAAATGTTTTTCTGAATGAATTTCTTATAAATTTTTAAAGATTGAATTTGCAACCCTTTACAACAACTGTTAGGCATTAAGGAGATAAATGTATCGTTGCAATTTGTCACTGAAAATAGAAATTACTTATGACCCCATCTAATAGAAACAGAAAATACCACAAATTGAATCGCTTGTGAAAGCATACAATTTTTTCTGAATGAATCTATTACAGATTTGAAGATTGAATTTGCAACCCTTCACAACAACTGCAACTGCATCATTACAATTTGTTCCTAGACATAGAAATTATTTACGACACCATCTAATAGCAACAGAAATTCAAGCTCAAGATACGTCTTAAAAATCGTGACTGAATATTAGCAATATTGTTTCACTGTAAAGAATGCAGAGGAAGAGACATGCAATTGAAAGGGACTATCGAACGAAAGGAGGTGCAACCGAACATTTTGCAGGGCACGTATTCCGTCGCGTATAAATATTTATAATGCATAAAATATTCTCAACGGCGTCCAAGGTTTTTCTTGGTTGGCGGAAATTGGATGAATTCGGGACACGGGTTTTTCTGTTCCCAGAAGCCTCCGATGATGTTCGGCTCTCTCGAGGGATGACCGGTTCAAAACGATTCGTTGTTTTATCGATTAGTTTCGTTGCGAGTCGGACCAGGAACGAGCGACTGGAAAGCGGATTTCCGTGAAAGTTTGCATTGCTAATTCGTGGTTCACGCTAATTCGACGACTGGAAAATCATGCTCGTTAAACAGTCTCGGTGTAAACGTTCGAGTCTAGCAGTGTGTATCGCCGGGGATTTCGTTATGCGGAAACAGGTTTGACATTCCCGACAGCAGGACAAATTTCTGCGGGGAGCTTACGTCACTAATTTGCGGCGGACAATCGCGGAATCGTGTTCATTAAAATGTCTATTGCACAAACGACGTCCTTACTGGTGCACGAACGTCGGAGGAACACTAACAATCGTGTTCCTAATCTTCGACTTTCATCTGTTGCTTCTGATTGATAAAATCCCCATTGAATTAATTCTACTTGAATTTTTCCAATACATGGTAAGGCTGATAATTAGACAGCGGATTTCATGCATTTACGACAACAATGAGTTATTCAAATTTACGACAGTAACATTAAAAGAATTTTCAAACACTGTTATATCGTTTTCAAACAATAAACATACAAGTCCTTTGCACTTGGGTGGTGATTTAAAATCACAACTGAGAGTTGCTGTAGCATTATTTAAAATATTGTTTGGATGATTAAATATGTTGGCATTTAATCAATTACTCGGTGCTATTTAAGACAGCAAAAAATTGAAGAACTCAAAAATATTGTTATACTTTTTTCAATCTATTAAATATATTCATTTTTAAAGATGGATTATTTAGTAAGTAATCTAGTACAGTGTTTTATTGGTATGTCAATAAATTATGTCAATAAATACATTAAAAGAATTTTCAAACACTGTTATATCGTTTTCGAACAATAAACATACAAGTCCTTTGCACTTTGGTGGGTGATTTAAAATCACAACTGAGAATTGCTGTAGCATTATTTAAAATATTGTTTGGATGATTAAATATGTTGGCATTTAATCAATTACTCGGTGCTATTTAAGACAGCAAAAAATTGAAGGACTCAAAAATATTGTTATACTTTTTTCGATCTATTAAATATATTAATTCTTAAAGATGGATTATTTAGTAAGTAATCTAGTACAGTATTTTATTGGTATATGTCCCAAATGTCTAGTAAACTCGAGTGAAACTCGAGAGGTCGCCGAGAAATATGACACCATGCGGCTCGGGTATATGGGTAAGACTAAATTCGAAAACGAAAGTAAATATAACACTATTATTTTTATGTTCGATCATTTTTTCAATACCGGTAAATTGAAAAACATGCATTTTCTGTTTAAAAAATTATTTGTTTAATGGCAGATTTTATTAATTCTAGGATTAAAACTGGAAAAACGATAAAAAATTGCGATAACAATATTCGAATTAGCAACCGACTGTTCTTCCGTTTACCTCCTATCTCAGAATTCGATGAAATTTTGAAAATACGTTCTTTTTTGACTAAAATGACGATTGCCAGAAGGATTTTTCCCGACTCGAAAAAGAATTTATCATTTCAATGTCGCGCTCTACCTTACCGACTTACTCACATTTCTTAAGACATGTACTTCACACTCGGCTCTCGGAAACCCAGTTTTTTTCGGTAAAAAAGCAGAAAATGTATTATTTATTATAATCAATGACTACACTGCGGGTCACTATGCATTCGCAACAAAATTGACTAGGTGAAATTGAAAATTGTAAGAAAGTTTTAGAAATTGAAGATGTATACATACGATTACTCATGTAAATAAATTATTTAGAGAAGAAGTAACATTCTGTTGGGTTTCTATTCCTTGCAACCGATACACACAATTTTTATTTTGCATAAAGATCCACAGTACCGATATCGAATCAACAAAATGAAAGGAGACGGACATATCGACATTGTTAAACGCAATAAATTTGCATATAATTATATTTCCGATGTTAATTCTAAATTATATTGAAATAGTTTTGCGATCGAAACGAATTGATAATAGATAGATGGTTTCGGCGCACAGGATCGATCAATTATAAACTAAAATTCCATATTTTATAACAAATTCGCAAGTTGAAATCTCGACGTTTCGATCCTGATGAGGATCATTTTCAAGAGATTTTTGCGTCTGAAACAAAGTGTAACATTGCAAAAATAACTGTATTTTAAAAGAAAAGGAAAAAACAAAGTTTTGAACTCGAAAAATGAACTTATTTTTCTTACATGTTATATAGGAAGGAAATTTATCCTTTATGAGTAATGTGTTACTTCCATGCTGGTAGATAATGTACTAAATCCTTGTTAAACTTTGTGTAGAAAGTATTCGCAATGTTACACTTTGTTTCAGACGCAAAAATCTCTTGAAAATGATCTTCGTCAGGATCGAAACGTCGAGATTTCAACTTGCAAATTTGTTATAAAACATGGAATTTTAGTTTATAATTGATCGAACCTGTGCGCCGAAACCATCTATCTATTATTAATTCTAAATTATTCAAGTACTTCAACATCATTAATAATTGACGTTCTGGGTTTCCGAGACCCACAATGCAATTCCAGGGTTAATTATCCTACCAAGCTGAGACTGATACATCGATGCCTAAAAATATTTTTAACACGTCCTCTGCTTTAGATTGTACGTGCCAATGTTTGTCGTGAATGCGTAAAACCCTATTTACCACCATTCTTTTCAACGCTCTCATCAGCTTTCATCGTCGCTTCCGATTCGTCAGTGATTCCCGAGGCAAATGGAAGGCGAGAAAGGGAAAGAGACAGGCAAATAGAGAGTTAGAGAGAGAGAGAGGCAAGCAGGAAATGATTTGTCAACGGTGCGCACCGTTTGTAAACATTAAGAGCGGATTTGGTCCGCGTGATGGTTCGCCGGCGTCGAATCGATTCATTTACTCACCGTCGTCGAGGCGCTGGAACTCCGGTGCTGTATTGGAGGGCTGCCATGGGTCGCGTGTATGTCGGAGCTTAATTGACGGTTTTCGGGGACCTGGTGGTGGTGCTGAACCGTTGGCTGTATGTCGAGATAGCAATGAGCCTCCAAGTGGCTCTGCGCCCTCCTCTCCTCAAGTACTATCTTGCGCGCCGCGCAGAATATCTTGTAGTAAACCTGAAACCCAACGAATCTTCGTTAGAACACCATCCGTAGACGCTGACTAATTCGTTTAGCTCTTACGACCTTGCGCTTCTATCTTTGTCTTCGTTCAAGCCGCCATTATTCGCGCGATCATTGTTCAACCGGCTACGAACTGCCGAACACGTGTGGCTCTAACGAGCCTGCTTCCGAGACAATGAATACGCGATTTACAGTGGGTGTAGAAAGTATTCGAACACTGACAAATTTCGAACGAAACTGCGAAATTGTTGTTTACTATTTTTTCTGGAAACAATTAATACGTATGTGTTCTGAGAAGTCTATAGAATAGATGCAAGCAAATAAATTAATTTCTTGATCAAGGAAAAACTAAAAATTGACTGAGATACATCAGCAAATAGTATTCGTACATTCCTTAATTCGAACTATGCAGGGTGTTTCCTAGTTTTTCGGCAAGATTGTAGGAGCATGATTTACAAGTGAAAATACGAAAAAAATGTTATGTGAAGTTATTATGTAAATGTTATGTCAAGTTATTTATTATTATTTGCAATTAATACGTATGTGTTCTGAGAAGTCTATAGAATAGATGCAAGCAAAAAAATTAATTTCTTGATCAAGGAAAAACTAAAAATTGACTGAAATACATCAGCAAATGGTATTCGTACAGTCTTTAATTCGAACTATGCAGGGTGTTTCCTAGTTTTTCGGCAAGATTGTAGGTTGTAGGAGCATGATTTACAAGTGAAAATACGAAAAATATGTTACGTGAAGTTATTATGTAAATGTTATGTGAAGTTATTTATTATTATTTACAATTAATACGTATGTGTTCTGAGAAGTCTATAGAATAGATGCAAGCAAATAAATTAATTTCTTGATCAAGGAAAAACTAAAAATTGACTGAAATACATGAGCAAATGGTATTCGTACTGTCTTTAATTCGAACTATGCAGGGTGTTTCCTAGTTTTTCGGCAAGATTGTAGGAGCATGATTTACAAGTGAAAATACGAAAAATATGTTATGTGAAGTTTGCTTATAAATGCTTCATTGTAATGTTATAGGCAAATATATTATTAAAAATTATTATTATTATTATATTATTTTGAAATGATGATTTAAAAATTTAACAATTTAAACACAATCGACTTTTATCACACAATCGAATTTTATTTTAATATTACTCACAGTTCGAAACTGAAAAATTAAGAAAAACGGAGTATTGGCAAGTTACAGTCACAGTAATATTTCCATACTTTTAAAAGGACGAGCACTTTTCTGTAAGATTTCAATTTTTTAGAGTAGTGAGAACATTTATTCTACCGCATGACGAGAAAAAGAAATTTTGGAAAAATTTCAACTGGTCGGAATTGCGGATAAATTAATAAAATGGAAATTTTACAGACGAACAATTTTAAAATTACCTAAAATTGTATATCACCAACTTAGACATGTAAAATAATTTGTTATTATTTAGATACTGGGATAATTGTTATGTACATTAGTTATAAAGTACACCACACAATTTATATAATTATAATATTTTTAGAAATATATTTTCAATTCTCATTTTTCATATAAATGAATGATATATTGCAAATTTTTTAAACGTGTTGCATGGATTCGTATTATTTTCATGGAAAACTGCAAAGAACTTTTGTGATTGTATTTCGCAAAATAAAAAATGTTCGCATTGATTACACGGAACACAGGAGCCAATAAAAATTGCAATCTTCTTTTAATTATCCTGAAACTAATGCATCGATGTCCTTAAATATTTTTAACATGTGCCCCGATTTAAAGTGCACGTGAAAATTTTTCCCATAAATGCATACAATCCGCATTATTATCTATTAACCCTTTACACTCGGTCGTCCCCTCTGAGGCACCACTAAAAATTGCTATACCATTATTCAAAATATGTTTACTTTACATTATTGAATATATTGATATTGAATCAATTACTAAACATTTATGTATTACATAAGTATACCAATCTCATATCCATAAAATTTCAAAAATCATAGGGAATGGAAATACTCTAGATGCGAAGAAATGTTTAATTTTTGTTTTGATTAACAACTGGTTATTGAAGCAATACTATAATTACCGGAGCTTGTAAAATTCGATGAAGCGTGGGAGTGAACGAACATAAGAGCTGAAGCATTTCTTTCATCGGTATTAAACTGGAAGATTCTCCGTTCTCCCACGCAAGTAGAAATGACTAACACTGGTCAGACAAGCGACCCGAGGCGGCTTCACTGAGAAAAACTGATACTCGGTTTGCATAGACAGATTAAATCGAGCCGTGTACCGCGGAGAATTCCGCGCAGCAACGAAACCTACGTTCCGCACACAGTTTTTTCGGCGGAGTGATTCAACATTCTTTGACCGATGCTCGAAATTTCCAGATACACGGGCGGAGGCAATCAGTAAAGTCCACAATTTCGTTTTTCCCTTTCGCCACGGAATTCTGCGCTCTCGATTGATTGGAGGTTTCGCGTGCGGTAAACACACCCATGAAAATAATTGGCGGGAAAGCAGAGGCCGCCATCTGGAAAATAAACGACAGACCGTGCGCGCCTCCTCGTGGCCGCACGAACGTTAACGCGAATCGACATAATAACAGCTAAATAATTGCTACACCGGGAATCATCTTCGTTGATCGCAGCACCTCGCTTTTATCGCCGGCCGTTGCTTTAATTAACGCAATAAAATGTGACACCATTGCTCTCCGCAAAAGGTAACACCACAAATTGCCGATGTATCTCCGGGAAACATCCGTTTATAATTGCGAACGATTGTCCCGGACCCCACCGTAAATACGCGTAAAATGCGAAGAAATTTAATCATTCTCGCAGAACCATACTTAGGCAAATACTTCCAGCGAGATCAGATCGACAGAAACGTATTTCGCATTTACGATCGCGTGAAAACAAACATTATTTCAGTATCCTCGCGATAATCTGGACTATAAATTATTTTAGCAAGTGGTTATTGCCGAGGGACTATTTTGCAAGTATTTATAGAGAAGCGACAATATCTTTTCGAGCAACTGTCCTCGGGACAATGAGCATTCATCGACATTTGTTCGGCAATAATAGTAATATTCGGACACTTTAAAATTTTTGAAAAATTGCTATTGGTTGGAATTACAGAGGAAATACTAGAACTTGTTGGTCGCAACTTTTTATGGGGGCTGTTTTTACAAATTTGGATAAGTACATTTTGTAGATCTGTGTCAATTATACGTGTCCTGAAAATTTCATGAAAATCGATCAACGTTGCAATAAAATACAATCGTTTCAGCCTATAATTGAAACAAATCTAAGGATTTTCGCAACTTTCAATGCCTGTAATTTTCTTCCGCATCTACCGATTTTTGTGAAATTTTCAGAATATGTATAATTGATACAGATTTACAAAACGTATTTTTTAAATTCTCAATATTGGCCCACATAAAAAATTGTAAATAATTTTTATCATCTTCTTCGTAATTACGACCGACAGTAATTTTTTCGAAATTTCGATTACAATTTCAATAGTTGTGAAATAAAAATTCTAAAATGGGTCATTGGACCCCTCTTGGTAGATTTAGCGTTGAAAAAATGTATCCCACGATTTAGAGCTAGTTAGCGTTAGACATTATGCTCGATAGCGTACGAACGACCCTGCTGGTAACGTAATACACTTTCGAACTCATTAATCAGACTTGACTAGATTAAGATAACTAACTCGGTTGTCGGCCGATATATTATTAAATTTCGATAGTCCCGTAATAAGTTTACGGTGTCAGCATCTTCATTAATTCAATGAGGGTGAACAATTCGTGACGCTGTTCGGAAACAGGTACTTTAGACTTCCGGAGGCTGATACTTGAGGCTTATTGGTTGGTATTATTTTAGAGGGGAGCTTAGTGTCGCGTGAAAATGAAACATACAGAATTTATAGTAATGATAAATTCGACTCTATAAATAGCTGGTGAAGATTCTAAGCAGAGACTGCTAACTCTGGATGTCGATTAATGTGTAAGCATTGAAACAAATGCAGACATAAATTTCCTTTTCATATCGAAAAACTATTAGAGATAAGAAAGTTCTAATATCGAAGTAAATAATTTGGCAAAAAATTTGAACAATTTCGAAGCTGTAATACCTAAGTCAATGAACAGTCACGTATAATATTAAGATTTTATGTAGCAGGAGTATAAATTCACCAACTTAGTGAAGGATACTTAAAAAGTTGTGAAAAACGAGTAAATAATTAATCATTATATTATAAATTCATTTAAAGTAGGTACTAATTATTTACAGCTTGGTGAAATATGCTTAAAAATAAATTAAAGCAATATTATATGAATTTTTGATGCATTACATATGAATTAAAATAGTAATTATTTTAACAGAAATTTTAAGTAGCCATCGTATAAGGTTTACAAGACGCGTTCCTCATCTACTTTAATTCGAATTTAGCATCTGCATCACGACTATAACTGCTTCAATCTTCAAATTAGGAATTCTTTGAAATCTGCACCAGGCTCAAGTTTCGAAATACTTTAAATACTTTTACGGTGTTCATTAAACTTCGCTAAAGATCTGAAGACTGTTTCTGATTACTCACCGACGCACTCAAGTCTCGCCAGCCTCAAAGAATGTAGTTAGGACGTTTTAATTACTTTCAACGCGAACAGCGCAACTGCATGGTCACGTAAAGAAGATCATTTAACAAGGTAAAATTTTATCGCGACACCTCGATCGTGCGCTTTTTATAATACGCTATAGCGTTTATATTATACAACATCTGCCAACCAGGGAACTAGAAACGTTCCATAAAATAGAAGTAATTTATTTAACGGAGCAGAAATAAAAAATTTATCATACTCTTTCGAGCTTCCACCATTTTTCGGACCCTTGAGAACACTCATTACTAAACTGTGGATCTTTACGCAAAATGAAAATATTTTGCAACGGTTGTTGCCACCAGGAGTTAAATAAAAATTCACTTCATCCCTCGATAGATTTTTCACATTGCAAAACTATAATTGTGGGTGCGTGTAACGTGTGAAAGTCAATTATGAGTTAAGACTAATTTGATCTTTGATTTTTAGTTTAAAATCCCTATGAACTTTCGTTCCAACCCCATATTATTTAATCTCATTATTTTTATAATACTTAACAGTTAGGAGTAAAGGAAAATGTTATAACAAAAAGTTGAATGGCATCCAGACGGTACATACCACGCAACTAATTTTATGCACTTTTGTGCATCGGTGCATCAGAAAAATGCAACTGCACTTTAAAAAAAATGGAAACCTACATTTTTAACTGCAGCAATCAATGCAGGTTCTAGTTCTCTACATAAAAATACTAACACACCTATACCCTAAACTTATTTGTTAAGAAGTTATCAAAACTAAATAAGTTTCAGGCATAAGTATGTTAGTACTTTTATGTAGAGCATAATAATCTGCATCGATTGGTGCAGTCAAAAATGTAGGTTTTATTTTTTGTAAAAAGTGCAGTTGCATTTCTCTGATGCACCGATGCACAAAAGTATATAAAATTAGTTGCGTAGTATGCATTGTCTGATGCCATTCAACTATTTCTTATAACATTTTCCTCTATTCCCAACCGTTTGGAGATACAGCCTGTTCCAGTTGCGTGGGACACCCTGTTCGTTTATAAACATTGATAACTCCTTCCAGTGCTTAAACAGTAACAACAATACTCTTAGATATTTGTAATCTTTCGCCGTTTTACATTTCACTCAGCCACATCCTCCATAAATGAATAAAAATCCGCAGTCGACTCATTAGGGTCAGTGCGACGTACCGAGGTCTCAAAAGGACCAAACACAAAAGGTTCTTTCGTTCCATGCTGTGGAGAGTAGATTCTTAAAAAGTGTGACTACATAAGTAGCTCTATTTGAAAAAAAGAAAGTCGAGCTTCGAAAGGAAGACAATGATGAAGACTCACTTGGATCATGACGAAGAGAGGCACGTAGAAGCTGAGGAGGGTGGCGTATATTTGATAAAAGAAGTTCTGGCACACGACGCAGTGCGACGGCCCTGTGTCCGAGTAGGTGTGCTCGTTTCCCATAATTAGTAACGGCGGCAAACTGATGCAGGCTGCTCCCAACCAGACCAGACTGACGTAGATGATCATCCTCCGCGGTGTCCTTTTCACTCCGTACTTCAGTGGCTTCGTTATGGCACAGAATCTGCGTCAGAATGGCGAATTTGTACAGGACCGTCTGACAAAACATGAAACGGTGACTGATCAAATAGAACGGGTTTACGTCCCGTTGGACGAGCAGAGGATCTGTTTCCTTCCTTACCATTCGCTTCCTTCGCGTACTCTAACTTCTACAAAGACCTAACCCAGACCTTGGCAAATGAAGCAACTGGTGTCGAGTCCAAAATAAATACTCTCTAATCTTTCACCTCAACTCGTCCCATTCCGCGCGGAATTTTGTATGAGTTCTACGACGAATTTGCAGTTCTAAGCTTTCAATGTAACTTCGGATCGACTACACCTTTACAGACTGTGCGAGAGTGAGTATTGTTGATGTTTCTACTTCGCCTGAGTTCAGTAAAAATATACACTGTATTTTCATAGCAAAACTGTGACGAGTAGACTGCGGATCTTTATGCAAAATAAAAATTTTGAAAAAGTTCTTCCTATATTTAACAATTGCAATAAATTGAAAATAAAATGTATGGATGTTCTTAAATCGTCTTAATGGTTTTGTTGTTTCGCAGTACATCTACCCATTTTTGTCATTTATGCATACAATTTGCAGTCCAGTAGTTAGAATTATGTTCTTATATTGATCTGTTTGTGTTGATTGTAATGTATAAACAAACGTACGTTAGCATTTGTTGGTGAAAAGTATAGTTTAGAAATGCAATTCGTGAATACTCTGACAAAAATCGGACATAATCTATATAAATCTAATCTTAATTCTTAATTCTTGACAGAATTTATATAAATTCTTGACAAAATCTATGTAAATCTAATCTATATAAATCTCTGACATAATCTAACACTATCTTTATGACTTAACATTTGGCATATAGTTTGACAGACTCACATATCATCACATTCCTGTGATAATATGATTATTAATCAACCAACAACTACAATATTTCAGCCACAGACTTTCATTTGCATTTGTTGATGAAAAGTATAGTTTAGAAATGCAATTCGTCAATACTCTGACAAAAATCGAACATAATCTATATAAATCTAATCTTAATTCTTAATTCTTGACAAAATTTATATAAATTCTTGATATAATCTATATAAATCTAATCTATATAAATCTCTGACATAATCTAACAGTATCTTTATGACTTAACATTTGGCATATAGTTTGACAGACTCACATGTTCCTATCATCACATATCTGTGATAATGATTATTAATCAATCAACAACTACAATATTTCAGCCACAGACTTTAATTTGCATTTGTTGATGAAAAGTATAGTTTAGAAACGCAATTCGTGAATACTCTGACAAAAATCGGACATAATCTATATAAATCTAATCTTAATTCTTAATTCTTGACAAAATTTATATAAATTCTTGACATAATCTATGTAAATCTAATCTATATAAATCTCTGACATAATCTAACACTATCTTTATGACTTAACATTTGGCATATAGTTTGACAGACTCACATGTTCCTATCATCACATATCTGTGATAATGATTATTAATCAATCAACAACTACAATATTTCAGCCACAGACTTTAATTTGCATTTGTTGATGAAAAGTATAGTTTAGAAACGCAATTCGTCAATACTCTGACAAAAATGAAAGCTTGTGGCACAGTTCAAGGTTCAAAGGGTTGCGGTGAAACTTTTGGAAAGAGACCGAGCTTTTGGTAAATCTAGTTTTGAGTGAAACTTGTGGTACCACGGATACCACTCACCGATCGACGGAGATCATGCAGAGGTTCAGGATGCTGGCCGTGCAACTGAGCACGTCGAAGCTAACCCAAACGTCGCACATAATTGCGCCGAAGGACCAATTACCGGAGATCTCGTAGAGCAACGCCATCGGCATTACCAGAAGAGCGACGCAGAGATCACTAACTGCCAGGCTCACCAGCAGGTAGTTGCACGGCCTTCGCAGCTTCCTAACGAGAAACACGGCGACGCAGACCAGAATATTGCCGATCACGGTCCCGACGATGATAGTACCAAGCACCAGGGCGATAAGTATTGCCTGCCGAACAGAAAAAAATAACATTATAGCTCTCACTATATTCTGTGAACAGTTCGTTGACAATAGACAAAAAACAACATTCATTTAGATATTTAAAACCTTTGCAAAAGTGTTCCTAGATATCTACAAATATAAATGACGATTTTAGAATCAATATGCAAGCGTTAACTATGCCTGCATACTTCACCTGCAAGCGAAAAGTAGTCTATTAGATTGCTGCATAAGAAATGTCCTATTTTTAACAGTGTCATTAAACAAACGCAATTTTGAATACCCAGTGTATTCCATGTAAAATTTTAAGTTTATCGATTGTATTACGGTGAAAAAAGATCATGATATTGTAAGAATTTTTGTAACAATTCTAACACTAGGTTTGCTATGATTTCGTTATGATCGTGTTTTTCATTGATAGTGATTGACTGCGGATCTTTATAGAAAATAAAAGTCTTTCGCATTGATTGTGGGAAGCAGGAATAACGGGAAAATTGATTTCATCCCTTAAGGACTTTGTTACATTAAAAGCAAGATTACATCAGCCTTGTTTAGATCTTTTACCGTTTTATATTTCGCCCAATCAATTTCTTCGTAAATGCAAAAGATCCGCAGTCTAGTAATCAGCTTTTCTGAGATGAAAGCTTGAAGCTCTGGGAGATTTGTCACCGTGTTTCGAATTCCCATTTTATTCAACTAATGACAGTCAACATTTTTTTTCGAGGTCGTTACAATGTTTTTGAACAGCCTTCGTGCTTTACGCGTTACTTGGGTTTCGAGTTATGCGGAAGCACGCAATTGCTCTCCGCAACTGCACCGCCGTATTCATCAGCGAGGTTTTCTCCGAGGTAGCTAGAAGCGATTAAGCCGAGCGAACTTTTCCTTTATGATGTTTTCTGTCTTCACCCGGAGCAAAGTAATACCCTTATCCCCGTTACCAGAATCGCCCTGTATAAATGCGCATACAAACTCCATTCAAGTTTGATGAAACCGCGCGCATTTTAATTATACGACGGCGCACAGTGATCTGAAAACGCGATTCTACTGACTGACAGTCGATTCTCGATGTTCGATATTTTTTAAAAATTGTTGTGTACACCAATCATGGATAGACAGTGGATTTTATGCATCTATACCAAAAATGAGTAGGTGTAATTTAGAACTGTGAACAAATTAGAATAATTTAAATATATTGTTATATCTGTGTCAATCTATCAAACATATTGAGAAAAAAAATTAATTTCTATTTCACTCCAGGTTGGTGCAATACAAGTAGAAAAAATTTATTTCGCATGAAGATCTGCAGTCCAATTATGGCTTCTCAATGAATAGTTTCTGAATGCTTCAAAATCCGAAATAGTAGCCATTTTATGTACAGGTTGCCAACAAAAGTTATTTATTTACATACAGATTTACAACAAAGGTGGATTAGTATTTCCACAAGTTTCAATATAAAACATTAATGCCTTCTCAATGTTTCATAATTCAAAATAGTAGGTATTTTATATAGTATATTATATTATATAATATAAAAGTTGATTAGTATATTTCATAAATTTCAATATAAAGAATGTCAGAATAGTTTATTTCATAAAAAATACAGGTTACCCCGATATTTTAAACGTTAATAAATATTTTTAACTTTATAATATCCAGGGATCCGGGTGAATTCAACGACCTACTCTTGTTTTATTGGTTTTTTGTTTGGTGTTTACTTATTATTGGCGTTATTAAATTTTTTAGGTGGACACGCCAGACTTATGGAGGTCAACCTCCTTTTTTAAAATTGAATCGTATATTTTTATATCCACTACTTAATGAAGCTTTTTATTCATTAAAAAAGTACGAACAATGCTATTTACTTTATTCTTTATTCCACGTTTTCTTATCAATATTTATGCAATATATCTATGTAAAAAAATGTACAGTTCCATTGAAAAAATTGAAGTCGACCGTCATAAGTCCTTAACGCCTCCACCTACAACTAAATTAACAACACCAGTATGAGCATCTCTTGAAACCATTTAATTTGCATAAAAACATTTCGTGCTGTGAATAATAATAATGTTGTAAATCAAGGTGGTAATATATGGGGAGAGACCCTGTATAATACAACAATTACACAAAACCAGTGAATAATGTAGAAAAATGTTAATTCACTGTTTGAGCAGAGAATGAACTGTTTTATCATTTGAATCTCTCAGAAAGAATATATGTATAATCAAAAGTAACCTGTGGAGTCTTATGCAAAATAAAAATTGTAAGAATTGCAAGATGGTGGAGCTGAGTATAAATTGTTTTCTTCATTCAATGAATTTATCACTCAAATATCTCAACAATAATATATGTATAATCATAAGTAAATTGTGGATTTTTATGCAAAATAAAAATTGTATCAATTGCAAGATGGAGGAGCTGAGTATAAATTGTTTTCTTCATTCAATGAATTTATTACTCGAATATCTCAACAATAATATATGTATAATTATAAGTAAATTGTGGATTTTTATGCAAAATAAAAATTGTAAGAATTGCAAGATGGAGGAGCTGAGTATAAATTGTTTTCTTCATTCAATGAATTTATTATTCGAATATTTCAACAATAATATATGTATAATTATAAGTAAATTGTGGATTTTTATGCAAAATAAAAATTGTAAGAATTGCAAGATGGAGGAGCTGAGTAGAAATAATTTAATAAATATCTTTATTAGAGAATATTTTATAAGAACCGTACAAAGTCTAAATAAATTAATTCTTGTCATTTTTACAAAGTGATCACATGCCTGTTACTTTTACAGCTCGGTAAGTTTAACATTAATAAGCTGAAGCCTATAGATTGATATTCTTTATCTGTCTACTGGTTAAAATTACATCTGCTCATTTTTGTCGCAAATACATAAAATCCAGTCTACAAGTAATATGTTTGCAATTCTGCACATTCCAGTGATCATATCACAACCTCTTTCAGATAATAACGTATTCATTTCTTAAAGATTGTGGGCGTATGAAGAACTCACTGATGCGGCTACACCCGTCGGCATCGGACTGTTCTATATGCAAATGCTTCAGAAGTCGTTATAAGTCTCTGTAGAATGTAGTTTTGCATAATGGCTTGCAAGTGGTTGATTGGATCTCCGGTGTTGCAGTATGTATTACGCGGAATCACTGTCAATATCACGTTTCATACCGCTGCTCTGTGAAATGTTGAACTCCGTCAAACAATTTTATTTATCCCAAACATTCGAAACGTTCAAAAAATATATACCGTACATACTTGTGCAAATGTTTGCTTCGGTAAAAATTTAATTCGACCACCAACGTTTCGTTTCATCTACAATTACAGTATTTATTTATTTGTCATTACTTTAAACCAAGTTTATGTAGCAAGTACAATATTATTTGGTTTGCATTAAGGCGTTACATTGTTTCTAAATTCTAAAATTATTGTATTGATCTATCAGTCCAACACAACGTTGCGACATACAAGTGGATATTAGAAAAATGGTAGATGCATTTCGGATAGAGTGAGGTACGTTTTTGAATTTTTTAGGACAATTTTTCGTGACGTGCACTTCTTTTTAATTTAATTTATTAAGTTTTGTTTCGTTTTTCATTTAAACAGAAACAACAGTGTTTACTCGAATAACGTTTCACTTCGGAGCGTGACGGATCAGATTCATTTCGGACACAGTGAAGTCCGATTTTGAATTTTTAGGACAAGAGTTTTTCGTGACGTACACTTTTTTAAATTTAATTCATTAAGTTTTATTTCGTTTTTCATTTAAACCGAAACAACAGTGTTTACTCGAATAATGTTTCACTTCGGAGCGTGACGGATCAGATTCATTTCGGATACAGTGAAGTTCGATTTCAAATTTTTAGGACAAGAGTTTTTCGTGACGTGCACTTTTTTAAAATTTAATTTAATTTATTAAGTTGTTTCGTTTTGCATTTAAACCGAAACAACAGTGTTTACTCGAATAACGTTTCACTTCGGAGCGTGACGGATCAGATTCATTTCGGACACAGTGAAGTTCGATTTTGAATTTTTAGGACAAGAGTTATTCGTGACGTACACTTTTTTTAATTTAATTCATTAAGTTTTATTTCGTTTTTCATTTAAACCGAAACACCAGTGTTTACTCGAGTAACGTTTCACTTCGGAGCGTGACGGATCAGATTCATTTCGGATACAGTGAAGTTCGATTTTGAATTTTTTAGGACAAGAATTTTTCGTGACGTATACTTCTTTTTAATTTAATTTATTAAGTTTTGTTTCGTTTTGCATTTAAACCGAAACAACAGTGTTTACTCGAGTAACGTTTCACTTCGGAGCGTGACGGATCAGATTCATTTACTGCCGAGCTATAAGCTTCGTTGTAATATCGTGTTGTAACTGTAGCACGTTTTAGCACCCTGCCAGACAGCTTGAACAACGAATAAATATAGCGAACCAGGCGGGATTGTTTTCGTATCGAACGAGCGATTGTATTCTCCTCTCTCCCTCACAAAACAGACTTATCTGATTTGACCGTCGCGTCGTCGGTAAACACACTTATTATTGCGTTCACGGTGAGCAACGATCGAACGTAGCAATGTTTCGTTTTATGCTCGGTGCAAGGTAGATCATAATACTTGGTTTCCCTTCTATCAGGGAACATCGACCAACTCGAATCCTGTCGATTGCAATGCAATTCGGTACATGGTAGACAGTCAAATATTCGACACGTATTTTTTTACAGCTGCCTGTTTTTATGTTCGCAGGGTTGAAGTAGCCTGCAATGGGGACGAGAAATTTATTTGTAAAATATCTTAATAATTCGAAAATGTTAATAAAAAAGTGATTGTTTATTTTATAGATCACAGACGGAGTCGGGCAAAAATTCTATTAAATTAACAATTTCGAATAAAGTGAGCTTTTTTCCAAGTGGATTTTAATCTCACTTTACTCGAAATTTTTATTTAAATGAAATTTTTGCCCAACTCTGATCATAGACGGCTCAGATCAAGAACTTATTGTACTTTCATCCCCCAAAACGTGAAAATGGGCAGTTGTAAAAAAATATTAAATATTTTTCTATACTCAAATTCGTTAATGTACTTTGTAAGTAATTATATTACTACTATTTTAACCGTGTATACAATAACACCTTTTTTATCAGTATAAAACGAATATAGAATTTCAGTTATTTGTTCAATTTGATTAATATAATAGTACTTTGCATTCGTTCGTATGTTTCACGTAACACAGTAGAAGAGAGAAAACACGTGAGAAACCGATGGCGTTAAAATTAACGCTATTAAAACTTTATCAATCCCAATTGATCAAGTATTAGTATCGTTTAAACTTTTTATACCTTAGATTGCGAGGTGCGTTGAACGGTAAACCGAACACGAGAGGCACAAAATCCAAAGCCACGAAATAAATAGGAATTATCTTCGTAATTAAATTGGATATCGTATCAAACATGCAGTTCCATTTCAGATAATCTTTCGCGGTGCGATGCTACCGAGCTCGCGTTGGACGCATTATATTTACCACGGTTTATTCGGGTGACCATTTCCACGGGAAAAATTACGATGTTATTATTACCGCACTTCGCTGTCCGTTATCGCCGCGAGGCAATCATATGAAAAACTGTTGACAAAAATCTGAACCGAGCTTAATTATTTTCTGATAATCACTGCTTGCGAGAATATACGAATATTTTATGTTGGTCAGTTTGGTATTTCCGATGCACTCTTTGTCGACCTACTTCACTGTGGATAAAAAGCACTCTGTGGTTTAATTATTATCATGCATGTAAAAATATTGTCACGTGCGATTGCGAACCTTAACGCAAACTCATCTGAAAATGATACTTAAAAGTCTCCTTTATTTTTGTAATGCGGCATCACTTTCGAACCAGTGAATTTCTAGCATTAATACGCTTTTTTTGGAATTTTCTCAAAATCAACAAAAATGTCTCCCTGTTTTCATTAAATTATAAGAACTAACAAATCAGTGAAAATAAGTTTTTAGGAACTTTTAGTGAACACGTAAGACTATCTACTACAAATTTTGCCATTTGAAAAAACAGTTTTTTTCACCCTTTGTTAAGGGTTAAAAATGTCCGAGTTTCAGACGGGAAAATTTGGTATTTTTATGCCGTTCGTCCTGGATTCGCGCTTTCGGCGAAACTTCCGTTTATAGCAAAAATCAGAATTCGATGAAATTTTGAAAATAGGTTCTTTTTTTACTAAACTAACGATTGACAGAAGGATTTTTGGCGCATCGAAAAAAATTTCTTTTATCATTGCAGTGTCGCGCTCTACCTTACCGACTTACTGTCTTCTTCTAACCCTGGAACATCACATTTCTTGAGACATGTACTTCACCCACTTCACACCCTCATGAAATCCAGTTTTTTTCGGTAAAAAAGTAGAAAATTTATTATTTATTATAATCAATGACTACACTGCGGGTCACTACGCATTTGCAACAAAATTGAGTAGGTGAAACATTGAGTGACGCAACATTGAAATGACAAAAATTTTTTTTTTCGACGCGCCAAAAATCCTTCTGGCAATCGTCATTTTAGTAAAAAAAAGAACCTATTTTCAAAATTTCATCGAATTCTGATTTTTGCCATAAACGGAAGAACAGCCGCGCTTTCATTGATGGCAAACCTATTGTTGCACCGACCTAAATAATATTGAGCAACGTTATTGCCGAGCACGGTTAACCGTCGATCGCGCGCAACTTTCGCGCCTGCTCGTGATAACACGCGTGACGACAGCGGCGTCCACATCAATGGCAGAAATCGCGAAATAAATGGCACCGCGGAAAACCTCAACTACAAGTCCCCAGGACCAATCGAATTGCGACCATTTCGCGCGGTCGTCCGATTTGATTAAAATGAAAATCGTATGCAATCGAGGGACATGTTTGCGTCGCGCGTCGCGTTATGTTCGCGTGAACTGTCGGAGCTACCAGCTGCCGCGGAATTTTAATCGAGTTTGGTCCCGGCGAAATTGGAAGTGAAGAATCTTTGGATCGTTACAGCGGGGCAAAAACAGCGTCGGTAGACCACTTTCGAAAAAGATAGAACGCGATGCGCGGACAGTGGAATTTTATGCATTCGTGGAGTATGAAATAATCTAGAAATTCATAAAATGGAGAGCTTTGTAACAGTCTGTGCAGATTTTTTATTGTACCCTTCGTTTTTTGGGAGCAGTTCCCAGAACACGACGAATAAAATATGTGCGAGCAATTTTTTGAAGGTTGTCGATGTTTGAATTGTTCTCGTTTCGTGAATGTAAATTTTACAACAATAAATGTAACTCCTATTTATAGAAGATACATCGAGATATTTAAAGGAAAAGAATATTAATACTACATGAATTCTTTAATTATATAAGATCCATTTATAACGTTGAAAAACCAAGCACCATCAATTTGTTGATTTATTTCTGACAATAAAACTCGCATTGAATTAATTTAGTTTATTTATACTTCGACTTAGACCACTTTCATAATTATGTGCATATATTGTACTTTGTCACACCTATGTAATGTAAGCTTCGTGTAACAATATCGCACTTGCTAAATAAACCAGGTTTAAGGCAATAATAAATAAATATATACAATATAATTCTCAATCGCCGTGTATTTTAATAATTCATGTCCATTAAAACAATTTAATTTCTGATATGAATCTTTCATCATTTTGTTTTTCTATTCTTGACCGCGAAAATAATTGGAGACGAAATTGAAATGAAAAAATTAATTAATTAAATCCAACAAGATACAATATGTCTACATAACTATCGAAATTTAGAAATTACTCACAAATTGCGCGCCATCTTTCTTTAAAGCGTACAGTGAGCGTACAAAAAGATAGTAAGACTATTTTGATGGAAACTAGAAGATCATGGTGATCGGCGTTTGATCGAAGACCCTTGTCGAAACTGTTTTAAATACTGTGACACGGGACTGTCGAGGTTTATTGGATTTTTCGGAAACGGTTTCGAAATTCAAGAATGATTTACCCCCGCGTTTATAAAGAGCCTCTCTTGTTCCGATAAAACATTTTGTATGAAACTACGCGTGAAAAATGTACACACCCCCGAAACACTTATCGATTGAGTTACAAGCGATCTCTTCCGCGATCATTAATGCTTTATTTATTCTTACCGAATCCGTGAATTATTTATTGCAACAAGAAACCTCGACAAAGTAAGATTACAAATTAAATGGCTTAAACATTCACATATAATCGGTGCCAGGTTCGATCATTTTTAGTAAAAAAATATCTAAAAATGATCGAACCTCGCTCCGATAACATTTATCACTTTAATTATCAAAATTTTGGATCGAGAAGAATTCACCTTTTATAATCAAGTATCTTCAGAAAAACCGTTCTCAATATCAACAAATATAAAAACTATTGTAATAGTAATATTATGCATATTTTAATAAAGTAGCTATTGCGCAATTGATCGATAATTCGTCGGTCTATTAACGATTGCATTGTAATTAATTTCAGCTATTTCCGATATTCGATCCCGGTGACCAGGTTAGTTGAAATATTCAATCTTTTAAGCCAACTGGTCAAATGCAAACGTAAACGGTAGAAATAATATCCTCGAGAATTTCGTAACAAAAAGAATCGTTCATTCGATTGCAATTAATATCGGTCATTTTTCATATCCGTGAGAACCTTCATCGAAATATTCGATCTTTTAAGCTGACCGGCGAAATTAAAACCGGCTATGATGGAATTGGAATTAAAACCTTGATTTTCGAGTGCTGGAATTCCCCAGTTATTTCATAAGCGATCAAATATTAACGCAGCAGTGGCGGAGACGATAAATAAATCCATCCAATCGGAATCCCTGATCGAGAATGACTATTTTTTTCGCTCGCGGCTTGTCGGTGAACGGCGAAAGTTGCCCACAGAGCCCACTTTTATTACAGAGCTAATATCGAGCGCGCGTATGCTTGAATCATGCATGGCTAAAGTAGGTTATTGGCTCATCATACTGCCGCGCGTTCAATATTCATGCATCGGTAATAAATAAGGGATTCTTGCATCTTTTTATGGGAGAACCACGTTCCACGCCATGACCTGGCCTGCACACGAGAACTTTCTGCTGTTACAGATTTGTTACGGCTCGTAAACCGGTGCTCGAACGCCCCGAAAAACGCCACTCGATAAACAAACGCCGCAGGCGTGAGAAAAACGGCAGAATGCACGACGTCCCATAAAAATCGTTGCGTTTTTTATATTCTCACAGTACGCCTTAATTTTCCAACAGCGACCGTGACATATACGACACGCATAAAAAATCATGTGCGTGGAAACCACGCGCGGCAGAAGTGAAACTTATTGTTTATTAGGTATAATCATTTATCTGTATCTATACTTAATAAGCAATAAGTTTCACTTCTGCCGCGCGTGGTTTTCACGCACATTTTTTTTATTCTGTTCCACACTCGGTAAATGACCCAAAGAACCTCTCGTTTCCGAGAGTTACACTTATTTTGGAACACCCTGTATACCAAAATGTTCCCTTTCATTCTAAGATCATTGGTTGTCCAAGCGGTTAAGGAGTTGGACTACTAATCGGTAGACCGGGGTTCGAATCCCGTTGGCGGTAAGAAATTACTTTTCTCCGTTCATTCTCAGTTTGAATTTTCGCGCCACTCGCCATTCGACTTCCGTTACATCAGAAAATTTCTACCCTCAGCAAAGAAGTTTCACTTCAAAAATAGTTTCCCTGGTCCTTCGAATGTTAGGGATATTATATACGAAGTTACAATTTTTAATAAAGCTGTGAATACAATATTAACCGCTTCGTTCTCGTGGGCGTGTTATGTAGCGACGTCGAAACCGTTCGTGTAAGGTTACTGACAACTGACGACACGACGTAATGCCGTTTCCGTGGTGAAAACTTTGTTTTTGTCATAATTCGTCTTGTAAACACAGAATTATACATTGGATTTGTATTCCAGTACATGGACAGTTTCGGTAAACGAGCTACACGCATATGTACAATAATGGCAAAAAACAATTTAAATCTTGATTAATAATATGAAAATAAGATCTCGAAGCACCTAGTTTCTTTTAGTAATTAAATTTTTCCACCTTTCGGTTAATGAAACGTTATCGTCACTTAAATCACTTTCCGCTTCACTATCGCTTATGATACGATTTCTAATTCGTCGCATAATGGTCTATTCCCGTGAACAGTTAAAGTTATGTTTATGGTTTTTTAACGCTTTCACTATAATGTAATAAATCATTAGCAAACTAAGTCACGTACAGTGACTCACACTAATATTCGGACACTCTTAAAAAGACGATAACTGTTTTCATATTGTACTATACGATTTGAACATTTTTTTAGAAGCTAGAGCAAATAGTTTGCTACAGGATGCGAAAAAAGAATTTTCTCAAAAATTGCAATTCATCGGAATTATAAAAACAATACCAAAAGTTGCATTTTACAACTTTTTTATGTGGACCTACGTTGAAAATTTAAAAAATACGTTTTATATACCTGTGTCAATTAAACATATTCTGAAAATTTCGTCAAAATCGGTCGACGTTGCAATGAGGTACAAACGTTTAAATATGTTAAAAATTGCAGATTTTCACGATTTTCGACCTTCAACTGCAGTAAATCTAATGATTCTTGCGTCTTTCAATCGTTGTCGTTGCTTTCCACATCAGCCAATTGCGATGAAACTTTCACAGGGCGTATAATTGACATAGATCTACAAAACGTATTTTTTAAATTTTCAATATAGGTCCACATAAAAAAGTTGTAAAATGCAACTTTTAGTATTTTTTTTATAATTCAGAGGAATTGCGATTTTTCACAAAATTTTTTTTCGCTTCCTGTGGCAAACTAATTGCACTAACTTGCCAAAAATATTGAAATCGTATAGTACAATATTAAAAAAGTTATCGTCTTTGTAAGAGCGTCCGAATATTAGTGGGAGTCACTGTATATTTATGGTTTTTTAACCCTCTCGCTACAATGGACTCGTTTCCACGATATCGAGAAGAAACGATAAGAATAAATGATAAGTAGACTGCGGAACTTTAACCACATACGAAGAGAAATTGATTGGACAAAATATGAAACAGTAAACGATTTTTCAAAATTTAAGAATGAATGTGTGTGTAAAAGGGACATTATTCGTCTCCCTGCAGATTCAAATGAAAATTTAATTACAGTAACTTCCCTATGAATCGGGATGTTAAAAATTACAAAATATGAAAGGGAACCGTGTATCCATTGTTACACGTAAGAATAGTAATCCTGCATTGCAAAATACTAATTTAAAGTATAGGTACTTACAAAGTTTTCAGGATTTCTGTCGAAACCACAGGACACTAAGCACTCGCACGCATATGTCTCAACGACTGTGAAGCACGAAATACCACACTTCTGCGTAATTACTGAACACTACACAGCACACTTTCCAAAATCGTGACAGCGAACGAGAAGAAGTTACTCCGATCGCGATCAAAATATTTCTGCGATTGTCACTTTGGTTTTTCCGGAGTGGCTTCAGGTGGGGAAACGTAGCGTTTATTTATTGGACGAGGATGTGTCGGAAGGACGTTAGGTTGAGGAGTGGGAAACGGTCAAAGAAATTCCATTTGTTATTGTTTTCGGCCGGTAATAGCGTGATTTATGAGTGTGTGTCCGCTCGTCGCTTCGATGGGTCTGTCACACGTGTTGTCCTTCTGTTGGGGTTGAAATTATCGAAGCACGGTGGTTGTAAACTAATCGACCCGTTCGGAGCAAATTCACATGTGACTTTTACCTGCTATAACGTCCTTTTTGGATAGATCGCCTAATTCGACGGGGAAACGGCGAGGTACGGTAGAATTTTATAATGCAGGATTAATATTCTTATGTATAACAATGGATATACGGTTTATTTCATATTTTGCAATATAGAATGGGCAGGGAGACGAATGTCCCTTTAACCCCTTGCAGTCGAAGCGATTTTAACTTGAAAATTAAACATTTCTTCCGATCCAGAATATTTTTTTATACCCATGATTTTTGAAATTGTACACATTAATCAATCTTGGTTAAGATTTTAATCGATTAATGCCCAACTCTAGATGGCACAATGTTTGATTCCATTTACCCAATTGTAACTGAATTTTTAAAAATATATTGGTCTTTCTATTGCACCCAATTGCACGACAATTAATTGGTTTTGATAACCAGGAAATTAATAGCTACGTCTTTGAAATACTGGGTATATATTAATTAATATTTATTAATGTACACGTGGACAAAATGATGTAAGTAGTTTTAGAGGAAAATAGATATTTCATGTCATTAGAATCGTTTTGATTACATGATCAGATAGCATAATTTATCGATCTGTCGGCGACAAGTGCACTCAGCTTAATTACATTCGCTTTAACAGCATAACGAGCGGTGAATTTCGTGATAATCGACATTTCTGTCCAATGGGACAATTCAATCGTCGTCACAGTGACAATATTGATTATTTTTTCAAATTGTCATTTCTCTATTTCCGAAATTGAAAACTTGAATTCCTTCATGCGGAAAACAACAAGTAACTTTTCCAAAAGCTTGTTTTCAAAAAGAATCGAAACTAATTCAGATTAGATATATAGATAATACTTTTTTAAAAATTGATTTCGATGGAGACTAGATCCAGTTTAATATAAAAAAAGAATATGAATCTACAAAAGACTGAGAAGTTGTGAGAAGTAACTTTTATAGTTTTTCATAATACAGACTAAAAGCAATTTTTTGCAAGATTAAACGCAATCAGCTACCCCCACTATCGCACACAAATTTTAGAAAAATTTGGGAAATTTGAAAAATTGCGTTTTCTACGTCATCGACTCTCGGAGTACTAGGTTCGGCGCGGTCGGTGAGGTCACAAAACAATAGTAGCCCTACACGATCTATGTCGGAGCACGGACCCAGCATTTGGCTTGTTGTTAGATCATTGGTTTTTAACCGGTGTTTTGCGAAATTCCGCGAAATATATTTTTATTAAATTATATATTTAATGCTATATTTTATAAAATATATTTAATGATAATTTCTAAAGTATATTATATTTAATAATATATTTCCTAAAGTATATTATATTAATATATATGTATATTATATTTAATAATATATTTTCTAAAATATATTATATTAATATATATATTATATTTAATAATATATTTTCTAAAATATATTATATTAATATATATATATATATTATATTTAATAATATATTTTCTAAAATATATTATATTAATATATATTATATTTAATAATATATTTTCTAAAATATATTATATTAATATACATTATATTTAATAATATATTTTCTTAAATATATTATATTAATATATATTATATTTAATAATATATTTTCTAAAATATATTATATTAATATACATTATATTTAATAATATATTTTCTAAAATATATTATATTTAATAATATATTTTCTAAAATATATAATATTTAATAACTTATTTTCTAAAATATAATATATTAATTTTTTCACGGGATATTTTTGTTTGTTTTTGGATCATTAATTTTGGTATTTCTGAAAATTGTTCGTATAATCAAAAGTGTTCCCCGACTTCAAAAAGGTTAAGACCGATTGGGGTAGGCACTAGACAAATTCTCTTTAGTGTATTCCGATCGAAAACTCGCGGTTTCCACCGCGTATGGACGGGGTCTTAAAGCGTGTACCATCAATTATGAGACTGACGTAGTGTAGTTGATCTATAAATTTTTGTTAGAAATGCATGAAATCTGCAGTCTCATAAGGAGTTAATGGTGTCAACGAGATTTCATCAAGGTTGCAAAACAACACGAAACGGGTCCAAGTTCGTCAGAGTAACGGAGTCGAATGTCACCGATCTCTCCAGTCGACACGAAAATAGAGTTCTGAAGTAGATTAAGAATGCACGGGTCCATTGTTGCGCGACGCACAATGCGCTCTGAGCCACACTCCTCGACGGGTCCTCCGAGGGAATTTCAATGAGCTCGAGACGGAAATGGCGTTTAAAAGAAAGGAAAGAAATCTACAAACCTGATGCGCCGGGTATAAATAAAATGGTGGGGCAAGGGAAGTTCTATAGTCTGGACATAAACATTCCTGCTTAAAATTCGTTGCACTTGTATCCGCTTGTAATTTCAGTTAAAGGGATGGTCTGGTATCTCGGATCACGGAGCCGCATGATACAACGGTCGCTCCACAGTGGAAATCGCATTTCAAGTACAACGAACGACGAAAATATTCCAAGGTGTACCTACAGTTTCATGCGAAGCCTCCGTATCAAATCTTTAGTATGATTATTGGCGACGTATATACATATTGCTATAATATTTTAACGTTTAAAAATGATTGAAGCTAATTTCTGTAATTTATAATTAGACCGTGGGTTTCATGCAAAGTATATAAAATTACTTCAAGTTTATCCTAATTATTTTCTGTTCTATGGCCTTAAAAATTCGGAAATAATTCTAATGTCTCATAGATAATCTATATACACTCAGTAAAATAAGTCTCCGTACACCTTTTAAAAAGTAATAACTTTTTTATAATAGTACCAAACGACCTGATTTTTTATGATCAATTCGAAGCATTGGTTTATGAATGGATGCGCAAAAAAGATTTTCCAAAAAATTGTTATCTACAAGGTTACATGCAGAAATAAAAAAGGCATTTTTTTAAACTTCTTTATTTGGGTCCTCAATGAAAATTTAATATGTACGATTTGTAGATATATGTTAGTTATACATATTCTAAAAATTTCATTGAAATCGATTAACATACACACGAGCTACAAGCGGTTAAAAATATTGAAAATCGTAGTTTTTCACGAATTTTGATGTTTCTGCTTAAAATTTAAATCTTTCGGTGCGTGTCGTTTCTTTCTGCGTCAACCGATTTCGATGAAATTTTCAGTACATGTATAATTAACATAGATCTACAAAACGTACATTTTAAATTTTCATTGAGGACCCAAATAAAAAAGTTTTAAAAAATACCTCTTTTATTTTTGCATGTAACCTTGTAAATTATAATTTATGGAAAATCTTTTTCGCATATCATTTCATAAACCAATGCTTTTAATTGATCATAAAGAATCAGGTCGTTTGGTACAATTATAAAAAAGTTATTACTTTTTAAAAGGTGTATGGAGACTTATTTTACCGAGTGTACATAAAAATCAAATGCTGTTCGTTGATAAAGAGAATCACTTGAGGACGACTGGACCGATTAGGCTAATTTACCACGTTTTTATTAGCTCGCTTTCTTGTTTGCTTTTTAAATGTTCATAATAGTCTGAATAAAATTCGGGAAAAACTAAAAGTGCTTTTTGAATCATATTTCAATACAACGGAAAGACGAACGTCGCAGCTTCAAATCAATATTTAAACAGGAATTTACATGATTGACGTCTATAAACAAATTGATTGAAATTTGGACAGGACAACGTCTGTCGAGTCAGCTGGTAGATAATAATTTCTAATATAACGTTTTTATCGTTTTACAACGACTAAAACAGCGTATACGACATAGCGAACTTCGTGACGTTGTTGTTCTAAATTATATCATTATACTCTGATAGAGTTACAAGGAAAAAATTACTTCAAACTTTATTTAGACTCTCTAATAAGGACCGTCCCCCTCCATTTCGCCAGCGTCAACCTGGGATAAACTAATTATATACTTATCGTTAACGGCACAGGTTTCGAAGTTTTGACCGCGAGAACTTCGTCGTGCGACAGCGCTTCGGCTTTCCCTATCGCAACCATAGCCAAAATAATTAATCATGATTTCACGGTAATCCTCGGGCGAACGTCGGAAGTTACGCGAATTCCAATAGATCTCTTTCTGGGTTGTCGCGAAGATAGAAAGCGTACACTAAACAACGAAATGTTACGATGATATATCATTGAAACTATGAAATTGGTTACATAAAATTTGATTCGATGGATTTTTCGCTCACAAGGGAACCTATTCAGATGTAACAAGCCGATTTTGATGAAACTTATGTGAGATATAGTTCTTCGAAAAATATTTGACACGTATTTCTTTTATCGGCAACCACCCACTCTGAAGGAGTGAAAACAGCCCTCGAAGTTGGGGGTCAAAACCATATTTTTTTAGATATCTCGGAAACCAGTGGTTGAAAAAATTTGAATTTTTTAAAAAAATTGTTTTTGTTTTCAATGGGAAATGTAGTCGTGCAAGAAAATTTTAACAAAAGTTTTTTGTTTAAACAATATATTAAAAATTTGATATTTTTTTGCAGTTTCTCTTATTTATTGTTAGTTCATTTTAATGTAAACTCGGGTGTGTGATCTTTGATTCAAAATAGGGGATACGTGTTTCAGGATTTTCTTTTTTTTAATCATTTAACAATAATTATGCATAATGAAATCTGGGCTTGCATCTAGTGTGCGGAGGAAGGAATTCTGGCTTGTTTTACAGAAATATAAACGTTTATTCTTAACATATTATTTCAACAAATGTCTTTTGTTAAAATCTTTTGCACAACTACGTTTCCCATTAAAAACACACAATTTGAAAAGAAAATCGATTTTTTTCGACCACTGGTTTCTGAGATATCTCAAAAAATATGGTTTTGACCCCCAACTTCGAGGGCTGTTTTCACCCCTTCAGAGTGGATGGTTGCCGATAAAAAAAATACGTGTCAAATATTTTTCGAAGAACTATATCTCACATAAGTTTCATCAAAATCGACTTGTTACATCTGAATAGGTTCCCTTGTCAGACACATAAATAGAGCCTTATAATTTTTGTCAAGCTAAGACATTTTAGTCGCTTTTAGTGCTCGGTAGGTCGAGCGCTAATCAATTTTCAAGAATTTCAACCGAACTAAAAGAGAGCATGCCGGGCACAAAGCATCGTTTCGTGGCGCGGTGGTTAAGAAAAAAAGATCGGACAGCTGATTAGTACATTTAATACGCTCACTCTGAGAAAATGGCTCCTCCATTTTCTCTGGCGGGCGAGTCCCGCGTGGCGTATTGTGCTCTCAGCGACAGAAGCCGTGAAGTAGCAGCGAGTGATTGTATTACGGACCGATGGGATATTATGGTCCGCGAGTTATTAAGTTCACGCTAATGGATACGGCTGTGCGAGCCGGCAGATTAAAAGACTCCGGCGCGATCCCACGAGGGATGACGACGGCGGCTGGGAAGTAAACGAAGTTGAGGGAGGTGTCCACGGGGGTTGAACAGCTACCGAGGACCTGGGCAGACTCCCGGGCCGACACGACGGCCATCAATCTTACCTGCGTGGCCGTGTAGGGCGAGTTTTTGCCGGGAAATCCTCCGAAGAAGCCGTCGACGTCTTGTGTTGCGATGGTCGTCAGGTTTAGAAGCAGGGTGCCTTCCGTGGTGATTGCGTCCTTCCCCTCCATACGACCCTAGTCGGCAGCTCGGAGCATCCGAAGCGCCCCCCTTGTCGACGCCTACGTCATGCTCCTCCTCTCCTCTCGACCATGGGATTCCTGGGACGTTCGGCGAGTGCATGGAAATCTTCCCTCGATTCCTCGACCCGTGATCCCACCTTAGACGATCATCGCCGCCGCTGCACGCTGCTGTCTTTGCTCCACTGAAATTCGAAAACGGAACGGAATCTCATCACTAGGCCATCATCAAACATGCTCATGCTCGGGATAATCTGTGGTAATTGTTCAGAAGTTTGCCCTCCTCCCCGATTTTAATGAAATTTGAATACATTATAGATTTCGACGTTTTGAACAACTTTTCCCGTATTGTAACACGGTAAAATAATTTGGTCCGCTATTCCTCTTGTAAATGCTGGCAATGGGAGACTCGTTGTATTGAATTTCCGGCGTCTGTTCACTTTTTTTTTTGCAAACACGCTGTAGAGATGGGAAAGAAAACAGGGTCTCACCCTAGTCATACATATATACAGTGAGATTTCAATTTTCAAAGACTACTCTTGAATTTTTGTATTCTCTCCGCCCCCTTCACGACCTGACCATAACTCATTCTATTCGCATAATTTTTGCATTGTAGCTGTCATCCACAATTTGAAGCAGTAATGGAAAAATCATGCGATCAGAGTGAGTTGTGGTTAGGTCTTGGGAGAAGGGGGACACCACGCAGACGAAAAACGAAGGAGTAGTCTCACAAAATTGAAAGCTCATCTTATACATATATCTACTAGATCCTACGTCAATCTTGTGAAAAATAAATTGTATATCATTCATTGCTGAACTTCTTCTACAGGCAACGACCATATCGCATTGCAAAAAACCGATTCTCGTCCGATCATCGAAGTTAAACATTGCTGAGCGTGGTCAGTACTTGGATGGGTGACCGCTTGGGAACACCACGTGTTGTTGTCACTATTTTTTTCTTTTTTTATACTCGCTTCACTCACCAATGCCCGGAAAGGCAACCCGCTCCTCAATTTTCGGTTCTCCTTCAGAAGGCAACCCCTACCTCAATTTTCGGTTCTCCTTCAGAAGGCAACCCATTCCTCAATTTTCGGTTCTTCTTCAGAAGGCAACCCATTCCTCAATTTTCGGTTCTTCTTCAGAAGGCAACCCATTCCTCAATTTTCGGTTCCCCTTCATAAGGCAATCCATTCCTCAATTTTCGGTTCTCCTTCAGAAGGCAACCCTCACCTCAATTTTCAGTTCTCCTTCAGAAGGCAATCCATTCCTCAATTTTCGGTTCACCTTCAGAAGGCAACCCCTACCTCAATTTTCGGTTCTCCTTCAGAAAGCAACCCATTCCTCAATTTTCGGTTCCCCTTCAGAAGACTCCTTCAGAAGGCAACCCATTCCTCCATTTTCGGTTCACCTTCAGAAGGCAACTCTCACCTCAATTTTCGGTTTCCCTTCAGAAGGCAACCCATTCCTCAATTTTCGGTTCACCTTCAGAAGGCAACTCTCACCTCAATTTTCGGTTCCCCTTCAGAAGGCAACCCTCACCTCAATTTTCGGTTCTCCTTCAAAAGGCAATCCATTCCTCAATTTTCGATTCCCCTTCAGAAGGCAATCCATTCCTCAATTTTCGTTTCCCCTTCAGAAGGCAACCCATTCCTCAATTTTCGGTTCACCTTCAGAAGGCAACTCTCACCTCAATTTTCGGTTCCCCTTCAGAAGGCAACCCTCACCTCAATTTTCGGTTCTCCTTCAAAAGGCAATCCATTCCTCAATTTTCGGTTCCCCTTCAGAAGGCAACCCATTCCTCAATTTTCGGTTCACCTTCAGAAGGCAACTCTCACCTCAATTTTCGGTTCCCTTTCAGAAGGCAACCCCCAACGCAATTTTAGGTTCCATTTCAGAAGGCAACCCTCACCTCAATTATCGGTTCCCCTTCAGAAGGCAACCCTTTCCTCAATTTTCGGTTCTCCTTCAGAAGGCAACCCATTCCTCCATTTTCGGTTCTCCTTCAGAAGGCAATCCATTCCTCAATTTTCGGTTCCCCCTTCTGAATGCAATCCATTCCTCAATTTTCGGTTCCCCTCCAGAAGGCAAGCCCTTCGGCGTTTTAGGGCGACACAAACTACAAAACTATTTTATACAGGGTGAGTCCGCAGAAACAGAACACCTGAATATGTGTTAGGTGTTGGTGTAGTGTTATTGGTGGTATTGGTGTTAGGAAGAGATGCATTAGATAGAACGTGCATGGTTTCGAGGGGGCATTAATCTGATGTTAGTAGCTTTTGTGTAGGTGGACGCGTAAAGGACATATGAAGGTCAACTTCATTTTTTTTTAATGGAATGAGGTATCTATCTGAGTTTCTGCGGACTCACCCTGTATAATAGAGAGATAACCAGAGTGAGACCCTGTTTTCTCTCTCATCTCCACAGCGTGTATACGAACAAAAAGTAAAGAAACACTGCGCCGGGATAGGCTTACGTTGCCACGAAGAGTCCCAGAGTACGGAAAATTCAATACAGTATTAGTAATAGTTTTTTGTGAATGTGGTAACATGTATAGGGAAAAGTTGAGGAGGGCAAACGTCTAAACAATTAATTACTTCATCTGTGTATGTATCCCTCTTTTTTAACCTCGAATCCACCAAATATTTTGATCAGGGAATTTACCAATCCCATCAATATCCAATTTCATAAATGGTGTACCGAAATAATAAAAAAAAAAGAATAAAATAAAATAAGAATCCATAACTTTTTTCCAATCTTGAAATTTTCCTAAATGTTCAAACACGTGTAAGAGTTTATTTTTACTCTATTTGTTTATTTACTATTGCTTTACACCCAGTGGTTTATTTAGCAAGTACAATATTTATATCAACTTCTACATTAGCACTAAAAGAATAGAATTTCTTTATTTATTAATTTATAATTTATTTCGACGTGGTCACATTAACAGCGAAGAACAGAATTATTTCGCTTCTTTGCACGGTTTCACAATGTACGGTGGGCTATAAAATTTTTAGTGCGCCGTGAGTGTACTCATAAAGTCTGTCCAACGGAAGAGAGCCAAGTAGAGGACGCGAGCGATTTACATGAGGATGAAATTAAAATTCTACATGCTCGTACGCCGACATTATTAAGAAGCCTCCGGGATTAATATCGAGATAAAAGAGAAATGCGAGAGTAATAAATCATGCGCGGCCCTATCGGTCTCGTTTCGACGTTCGGATTATTCGAATTCCTGAAATAGCGCGGCGCTACGCGCTGTCTCTAGGACGGAAACCACAAATACTCGGTCGAAGGAGATGTAAATTTGACAGGCGTTTACCGCTGGGAAAATATTTCCCAATGAAACGCGATCCTGCGAGTAATTATCTATGTGCTCTGAATCCTTCAACATTTTAATATAAGAACAACCCGAAAAATCATTGTTTCCTTATGAAACGGTCCTGCGGTTCATAATGTACCTTAACGATCTTAGAAAGTACAGTACTGCCTCGATATGTCCAATAATTTCGGGTCTCAAAGTATTGCCACTAGCGTCGACACATTCAAACTAGCGCATCGGTGAGATACAGTATAGTATGTAGTAATCGAGTAACAAAACAATGTTTTTTTAATGGAATGTTTCTCCAATATATTTGTGACATTCGTTCTGATTAAAACGAGCCCGAACTCGACACACTTTGGATCGTATTCCCTTGTTTAATCCACGATACAGTAGAACCTCTGTTATCCGTACTGGTTGGGACACGAGTAGGAATTTCATTCTTTCTTTTCGACTTATTTATGCATGTAGAATTACTTCCCAATATATTGTCGATGGTATGCAGGACAACCTCTAAATTTTTCCCTGAATGTGACATTTAATCGCATCCAATTTTTCCTTCATTTTTCCATCAAAGATGCTTCATCCCACTCAGCTTCAAGTAGGGCAATAATTTCTGATTTTCTGAAACGTTCGACGCACCGCTATGATTCAACTACAGGTGCCGTTGTCCCGATAATCCCATCGTAAAGCAACCCCGATGCTAAACCCTTTTTAACTCGCTATCCATTAGGTTGAAGCACAGCGCAGTGTTAAGCGGCGGTACGTTTCCTAATCGCGTAGCGTAGCCTAAGTCTGCTCGCAACCGGCTAAGAGGTTCCCGTCGGAGTAGCTGGCGTTCACGGTACATTGGTCTCATTAATTCCAGAACATCCTGATAGTTGGTTTCGATCGTGGCACCATTGACCACCGTTTGAACATAAATTCGTCGTTCCTGTGAAAGACAATTCAGTCAACTATAATAACCGTACCCAGTACCATTTAACCAAACAGAACCAATATCGCAGCTGGAGAAATTTTATCGACAACATACGACTTCTTCGCGCAAGAACACTTTCAAAAACTTGGACTTTCAAGGTTTAAGCACGCGTTGAAAACATTTTCTCAACTCTCCTGCTTTTAACATTCTTTGTTGTAACTCACAGAATAACTTCTTTAATTTTCAGAAAGTACACAATTTTTTATTGTAAATACTAGAATGCATTAGAAAATACTAGAATGCACTTGAAAGTACTAGAATGCACTTGAATGCACTAGAATGCACTTGAAAGTACTAGAATGCGCTTGAATTTACTAGAATGCGCTTGAATTTACTACAATGCACTTTAATTTACTACAATGCACTTGAATATACTGGAATGCACTTGAATATACTGGAATGCACTTGAATATACTGGAATGCACTTGAATATACTGGAATGCACTTGAATATACTGGAATGCACTTGAATATACTGGAATGCACTGGAATGTACTAGAATTCACTGGAATGTACTAGAATGCACTTGAAAGTACTAGAATGCACTTGAAAATACTAGAATGCATTAGAAAATACGAGAATGCACTTGAATGCACTAGAATGCACTTGAATGTACTAGAATGAAAATGTATATTTAACCCGTAGTCGAAGAATTAACGACTTCAATTTCGTGTAATTTTGGACTTTCAAGGTTTAAGCACGCGTTGAAAACATTTTCTCAACTCTCCTTTTAACATTCTTTGTTGTAACTCCCAGTATAACTTCTTTAATTTTCAGAAAGTACACAATTTTTTTTTATTGTAATCTGATTGGTATCAAGCTGTTAGTATCCTGCAGAAGTTGGTTTTTCAATATTGCTTTTCTCGTAGTTTTCAAGATCATCGATGGTATTTATTAAAGCAACCACAGATCTACAAAACGTATTTTTTAAATTTTCAGTATAGGTCCCCACAAAAAAAGTTGTAAAATGCAACTTTTAGTATTTTTCTACAATTCCGATCAATTGCAATTTTTGATAAAATTTTTCCACATCCTGCAGCAAAGTAATTGCTCTGGCTTTTCAAAAAAGTTCAAATCGTATAGTACGATATTTAAAAAGTTATCGCGTTGTTAAGAGTGAGCGAATCATTTTTTGACTCACTGTGCACTGATAAAATACTGTACTTGACACAAAAACGTGTTGATGGACCTGCCACGTAAGCCAAGTATGTTATAATTGGATTGTTCCGTAGATCTGTTGAATATTGTCGAATGAATACTTGGAAATCTTATATGCACTGCCCTACATACTCTCCCGATACCTATGAATCGAAGGGAAATATTCCAATGTACTGTTTTCCGTAACTCAGGCTGCGCACTCTTTGAATATGCGGCATCAAGTATCAATGCTGTCTTCGATCGACTTGATCCTATCAACAGCAGTTTCCTTTTACTGCTTCGTATCGCATCCATGCCTTCTGCAGGCTTATTGCATTCTCTAAAATTAGAAACAACATGCAAGTTATTTCGACTAGAAACGTTGACAATTAACTATTATTGAATGGACATCATACACTAGATTAAAAGAGAGATTAATTTATTAATTCTTCGTAATTGTAAGTGACCCAGTTTTATAATATATTCACTCTTTAATTTCTGGCCTCAAGCACTCGATTATTCCTACGGAAACACATTCTAAAATCAACTCGAAAATTCCTATTAAAACCGATGGAACCTTTTTAAGAGCGGGTTAAATCTTTCTCTCTTCTTCGATTTAAGCCCTCGAAATATTAAAATATTAAAATCAAGTCGAAAATTTCACTTAAAATCCAGTGAATTTTGTCGATGCAAACTCGGTGTACTTTTTCAATTTTATTGTAAAGTGCAATCTTTTCCCATCAATTTAAGCTCTCGAACGTTAAAAAATTCCTATGAGAACACGTTCTAGAATCTAATTAGAAAAACTAGTTTTAGAAACGACGCGTGTGTGTGCTCGCTACATAAATTAACACAATTCAATATTAAAACCAATTTCAAATGTCCCCATCATAAATTGCAGTCTTTCCCCTTCAATTAAAGCTCTCGAACGTTAAAAAATTCCTGTGGAAGCACGTTCTAAAATTAATTTGAAAAACTGATCCTAGGAACGATCTCAACTATACAATCAAAGCAATTAAATAATAAAATTAATTTAAACTGACATTCCAAACGAAAAAGATAATTGACCAATATTCACACTTCTAAAAATCAAAGAGATTTTTCAAATAAATTGCGAGGTGAGGTATTTCTTTTGTCAATTTGCATAGAAAATTCCAAATTACCAGAAAAATCAATCACGGTTCGTATTTATCGTACAGTGAAATATTTTCTAAAGCCGATAACAAAACATTCCGATTGAAAACGTTGTTGAGAAAATTCTTATGGTAGCCGAATACCTCGTTTCGATATCCGAACATAATTAAAGAAACCAATTACACGAACTGAAATTCGGAACGACCGAACGTGGAAATATTCATATAGACCAGAGGGGAAAGAAATGATTTTCAGGAGTCTATTAATATATAGATTTGTGGTGAGGAAACTGTTGATTGCCTTTCCTTGGAAATCTGCGGATTTGATCGAACGATCAAGAGAAGCAACCAGTCTGTTTCATGTTACGTAAGGGTCTGCGTTGGAGAATTTATTAACAACATTCCTCCGGGATACAGGACCCCGTAGCTTCGGGTTAGTCTGTTTGGTTGGCCACGGACGCCAAAGTGGAGGTTCGGCCAGAAGATTCAATTTAGATAATTGGTGGCAGAACCTCGGGTTCAAAGGTATTGTAAAATATTAACAAAATGGCTCGGGGAGAGTCAATGGAATTTCATTTAAAGCCACGCGCTTGCACGGCGGATACATGTGGCGCTTCATAATCCTTTCGAGATATTAATGTTGTAGAGCAACTGAAACAACGAAAGATTATTGAATCGACTATGCCACGGTCCAAATTGAATAATAATTCACCAGGGAAACGTGAAATCGGTAGAATCACCGCGCGCACAGACTGATACCATGATACTCGAATTAGAGTTTCACGGTCAAATCTCGAGCAGATCTTGTCTCCATTACACTTTTCCATTTATATCCTTTTCCACTTCTCCGCGCTCTGCTTTCTCTTTCTTCCTGTAATTATCCTTTCTTCCTTTATTACAATTTTAATCAATTCTTTCTACCTCCCTTCTGTTCTAAATGTGCAAGTTTCCATAAAGCATATCCATCATTATAATAAAGGCTGTTTGAAATATAATCCCTGAATTACTTTTCCCACTGCCATCGAAAGGATAGGATTTTAAGTATATATTAGGATCCTGGATGAAATTTTAGATGAGCATTATTTATTTGTAGTAAAATATAGATTATATCTATTAATTAATTCATGCTACAGTATAGGAGAGTGTATTTGATTGTACTAAAATAGAGTAGAATACACCAGATTATACAAGAATGTACTAGGATATACTTGAATGTATTAGGTGTGCACTTGAAAATACTAGAATGCATTTGAAAGTAGTAGAAGAAACTTGAATGCACTAGAATGCACTTAAACGTACTATAATGCACTTGAATTTATTAGAATGTACTTGAATTTAGTAGAATGCACTTGAATATACTGGAATGCACTGGAATGTACTAGAATTCACTGGAATGTACTAGGATGCACTTGGAAGTATTACAATGCACTTGGACGTATTAGAATGCACTTGGAAGTATTAGAATGCATTTGAAAATACTAGAATGCATTTGAAAGTACGAGAATGCACTTGAAAATACTAGAATGCACTTGAAAATACTAGAATGCATTTGAAAGTACGAGAATGCACTTGAATGCACTAAAATGCACTTGAATGTACTAGAATGAAAATGTATATTTAACTCGTAGTCGAAGAATTACCGACTTCAATTTCGTGTAATTTTGAAAAACATTACGCCCACATTAGGCCAACCAACAGGTTCAATTTCGGCCAACGAAATCACCTCATTTTCCGGCAGTGGTTGTCGAATGAAACGATCGTTACCCGAAAATGCAGCCGATCAAAATCTCGTTTCCATTTTCACAATCTACATTCTCGCGTGATAGCGCCGTGAAGCGTCGAGAGCCCGCGTTTTTATTTGTTCGTTCGACGGCGCTGCAGGTTGCCGATAGTGTTAGGATACTGATCTGATAATAAATGGACGAATTCGGTAGTTGGAAAGTAGGGCAGGGTGGTCGGTCATGCGTCGGCGCTTCATATGCGGTGGGAAATTTGATTTGATAAATTGCCAGTCGATCGCTTACAATAACGTTAATACCAGATTCACACGCGAACCACTTGAATCCACGATGCGGTGGAAATTTTCGGTTAAGTAGAACGGGAACGTGTTACTTTGGTGTGGTTATTCCTGCTGTATCTGTATTCGAGTGTCATCGATTTCGGCCGCGTGCCGATACACCGTTGGTCATCGCGACGGACATTTCGAGACAAACTCGATAAATTGTCACCGATGTTGACATCTATTTGCGTTAATCGAATTATCAAAATTGTACCGTTTAAAATAATTTATGTATAATCTGGTTCTAATAATAGGCGACTACAAGAAATGTCGTGTTCAGGCCAGGGTCTTGAAAGTTTGCAATATTTGGATAGCCAAAGTCAAGTGGAGCCAAGCTGAGTCAAGTGGAACCAAACTGAGTCAAGTGGAATCAAGTTGAGTCAAGTGGAACCTAACTGAGTCAAGTGGAATCAAACTGAGTCAAGTGGAACCTAACTGAGTCAAGTGGAACCAAACTGAGTCCAAGTGGAATCAAGTTGAGTCAAGTAGAGTCAAGTGGAATCAAGTAGAGTCAAGTGGAATCATGTTGAGTCAAGTGAAATCAAGTAGAGTCAAGTAGAGTCAAGTGAAATCAAGTTGAGCCAAGTGGAATCATGTTGAGTCAAGTGAAATCAAGCTGAGTCAAGTGAAATCAAGTTGAGTCAAGTGAAATCAAGTTGAGTCAAGTAGAGTCAAGTGAAATCAAGTTGAGTCAAGTAGAGTCAAGCTGAGCCAAGTAGAGTCAATCTGCAATAAATGAGTCAATCTGAGGCAAAAGGAGTCAAGTTGAATCAAGTTTGCGGATCTCAAAGATTTGTAATTACATGATTACAAACTTTCAGGACTCGAAACTTTTGTACTTTATAAAATATCGAGATCACAACGTAACCCGAACTGACCAAACTCATCCCGATTCCACCTTGCATGCGGATAGCTCTAAAGTTTCATGAAACGTGTCACCAATAAGCAAATTTAAGATAGACTACGGGGATCGCTAATTGATAACGTAGGAGCGGAACAAGGAATTGTCGAGATAATTTAAAACACCTGATCGAATATCCTGCTCAAAATCAACAAAAGTCACGGAACGCACGTGCAAACCAGATCACAAAAAAAGACGGAGGGCTCTCAAAGTTTTCGCATCAACCGAGCCGAGATCCACTTTATCAACCACTGTCACGCTCATTATGTGCCGCTCTGCAAACGTATTACACACGCGCACTGCCAATAGCAAAACTCATTTCGGATTCATTCCGAATACGAGCAAATATCAAACGAGCTTTTAGTTCGAATTACTGTGAACTAACACGGTACAAGAACATCCCGGCCGAAGCTTCTGCCGTTAGTTACTGCAGTCTAGCATATATGACTAAACTTCGAGCAAACTTCTGCCGCGATGAACTACAAGTTAACGCTTACAAGAAGATTTCAAGCGATCTACCTTTATGAAGTTTCGCGAAAAATTGTTCGGAACATTGCACGGCGAACTAGTTCCCTTAGATTATTCCAGGGCCCTCGAAGCTGCTTCAGACTGCAAGCAAGGGTGGATAAGTCACATCGACATGAACTTGATGAGACATTCAACATTTTGATATTTCATCAATTGTGCACGCCAGTGCATTAAAAAAATACAGATCAATACTGTGCGCATAAGACCGCATGACCGAAGTGAATACTTCTATGGCGATTGCACAGTTGTCTGTGCACACCTGTCTGTCTCTGAATATATCGAATATACATATGGTATATTGTACATTAAAATGCATTTCTATGCATATCGAATAAATTGTACATCGAATGTATTGTACATATTGACTATCGAATATATTGTACATTGTATATTGAAATGCATTTTTGTGCATATTGGATGTATTGTATATATTGAATATCGAATATATTGTACATTATACATATATTAAAATGCAGTTGTATGCATATCGAATACATTGTACATCGAATGTATTGTATACAGTGACTATCGAATATATTGTACATTGTATATTGAAATGCATTTTTGAGCATATTGGATGTATTGCATATATTGAATATCGAATATATTGTACATTATACATATATTAAAGTGCAGTTGTATGCATATCGAATGCATTGAATATCGAATATATTGTACATTATACATATATTAAAGTGCAGTTGTATGCATATCGAATGCATTGTACATCGAATGTATTGTACATTATACATATATTAAAGTGCAGTTGTATGCATATCAAATACATTGTACATCGAATGTATTGTATATATTGAATATCGAATATATTGTACATTGTATATTGAAATGCATTTTTGTGCATATTGGATGTATTGCATATATTGAATATCGAATATATTGTACATTATGCATATATTAAAGTGCAGTTGTATGCATATCGAATGCATTGTACATCGAATGTATTGTACATTATACATATATTAAAATGCAGTTGTATGCATATCGAATGTATTGTATACAGTGATTATCGAATATATTGTACATTGTACATTAAAATGCAGTTGTATGCATATCGAATACATTGTATATTATATATTAAAATGAATTTTTATGCATATCGAATATATTGTACATTATATATTAAAATGCAGTTGTATGCATATCGAACACATTGTATATATTGAATATCACATATATTGTATACTGCATATTAAAGTGCATTTATGATTTCATAACGTTATAACCGGCGTTAAGAAAAATTCAACGACCTTGACCCCATAAATAACGCTAAAATAGTTTTTTGTGGCATTCCAGATCAAATGCCTCGCTGTGGGTCGTTCGAATCGTTTCCTGGACCTCTGCTATCATTTTGCAAGCGGAGTGTATATATTCAGCATATGGAGTTCCGTAGGAATAAAGTTGTCCCGAAGAAAAGAACGATGATCGCATCTGGTGCGACCCACGTCGGGAGGGTTTCGATATGTGTATTAGGAAGGGCTCTGTTCGGCATCGATGCAAAGGGAAAGAGGCCCCGGAGCCGTCTCGGTTATTCCGTTCCTTTATTTCCTACGGTTGGCAGATTACTTCGACGATATTCGGGCCGATCGATGGGGACGCACGCGAAAGCTGCATTACGTGCCACCATTGAAATAAGAGGAACTCGTGTTACAGCGACACGCTAAGCAGTTCTAACTAACGGCGAAGCCCTTCCCGGTACGCGGCCGCCATGTTACCCGGCCAAGACCCGCTTCGAGAAAGTTCGGTTACCGTGAACGTCTCCCGGATGGGATTAGATCGTCGGATTGCTGTTTATAACTTACTTTTAAAAGGGCTAACCGGATGGTCGGAGCTGCACGCGGAAATAGCGGGTCCCGGATAGCTCTGGCCCGATCGCTATCAAACGGAACCCGGACCGTATAGGATCCACCGATAACGATATTTTTCTGCCGCGTATATTTCAATTAATTTGCACTGATTACCGGGGCCGAGCAGAAGAATCAAGCCGCGCCGCTGATTATCTTGATCCGGTTAATTAGGGATTTGCATGCGGCCGGATTAAACGGCGAATGTTGATTCTATCTGTTTCGACTGTGAACACGCTCGCCCCTCGAGTATTTGCTAACCGTTCACTTGGTCATGCTGAAAAAAAAAACGGAAATGAATGGTACAGGAATTTGCTCCGCGGAATGTTTTTTCCTTTTTAATGTATTTATTAAAACTCGCGATTTAACGTTTTATTAAAACACACGTGTCCCCGGAGCACGCGCGAAGTTCGATTTATGCGATCCGCACAGTCGCGGAATGTATTTGGTCACCATCGATCGGATGCATTTAAATGTAATCGAAGCACAGTGGTGTTCTAATGCTTTTTCAATATTGGATTATACCATTCCGATTTCTTTTTGAGAAGTTACAATAATTAGTTTATACCTATGATGCGTGGAGAACAAAGTTCTGATGAAATTGCAATTTTATCGGAATTACAAATGGAATATTAAGAGTCGTGTAACAATTATATTTTTATTATGATCGATAGCTAACGTTCTACTCATTCTTCTAATTTTCTGCAACGTAAACTCTCTGATTACGTGTACGAGAAATGTGCATGAAAAATTGTTCAATGTGTAGCTTTGTGTTAATTTTTCCTGTCGGTCAAATTAATAAGTGAATAATATGTTTATTTACAATTATAATTGTCTCGCGATATCGGTGGAACGGTTATCGTGTTAATCTTGAAACTGATTTCATGCAGATCGTAATTTTACTACGCAGATAAACGATTCTGTGATCTCGAAGCGAGATGGAGCCAACGGAGTTTTAAATAGCCACCATCGCACGCCCGTTATTGCGAACAATGCAAAAATTCGCATTTTTGCTCCTGCTCTGGATTAAACAACTGCAACCTCGCAAACAGTAAGAACATAAATTACACGATCCCCAGCGAGTCGAATGCGCACGAATGTGCGTGCATTTTTAACCTATGCACTTTAATATGCATCGGGTCTCAAGTACAAAAGCGTTTGCATATTTTTTCAATTACGAATTCACGTAATTACCGTTAAAACGTTTCCTGAAAATTACACGGGGAATGTATACGATGTTCTACACGGAAAGACATTTTTAGTTCCTCGTTTAAGTCCAAGGTGAAGAAGGAACTCTAATTAGAGAATGACATACTGCTTCGTTCCTTAACGCGAGATTTACGAAGCACTGAAGGTCGCTATTTCGGGTTATTTTCAGCAACTTTTATCGTAATATATGGTCCAATGAACAAATGTGTCAAATAAATTACTCATGAGTGCATTTTTACAATCACGATAATTGTAAATTAAAAAATTTAGGACTTTTGAACGTTAGAAAAGTTCGATTTTTATGTCCAATTTTACCATAATATATGTTCAAAGGAATAAATGTATTAATTAAATTTAAATTAATATTGGATCTAACGAGCATTAAACGTTACTACATATTTTACACTACTTTCTAAAAGTAACAAGAGTGTATTTATACAATACAGTTTTATCTATACAATATATTTTTATGCTCACAGAAATGAATTGAATATTCTCCTAATTATAATTGAAAAATATATTAAATAGTAGATGCATCTTTACAATTAAAATAACGACTAATTAAAAAGTTCTTGTAGTAAAAAAAAATCATTGTACTTTTTAAGTTGGATATCACGTTCGTAATTTATTTTAGCTGTTTGTAATCAATCCTGTACTTTCCTTTCACAAAATCAGGATGACAGACATTTTGAAAGCAGTATGCAAAACACATCCTTCAGAATTTTCTCGTGTATCATCCTCCCGCACATTTCACGGCGGAACTCCGCGGTTTCTGTCATACGCGTGTTCCAGTTTACAACGAGCCTTAAGTCAACAACAAGATTAATTATTTCGAGTTCCTCCATTTTTTCGTAAACTCCATACATTTTCATCAGCGCGCGGTACCCGTAAAATATCGCTGTTACAGCGAACGTAGGAAGAATGAGTAATGGCGTTCGTGCTTATTCATTTTCGTGCACCGTGTGACCGCTACGGTTGTCGTGTGGTAAACGTTTCATAAAAATGCTTCATATTTTTTCATTCAGTGAACGTCGCGTTCATTGCCAACGGAAAAACGATATGCGAAGTCAATGTTCATGTTTCGAACACGCGCTTGCGACACACGTCGTCTCGTCATGGAATTGCGGCGTAGAAAAATCTTTTAAAATCAATTATGCGGAATTCTTTTAATAATAGTCTTTCTAATTATTATTTTTTAATCAGAATTCATTGGTATTTTTTCATTACATTCTCGATTAAGTACGCGTATAACAATTCTATACAGGGTGTCCCAAAATTCCTTCAACATCCGGAAATGGGAGGTTCCTGAGATCATTTGAAGCGATATTTTCCTTTGTAAAAATAGTATACGCAGTATTGTTCAGGAGTTATTAACGAAAAACCAGGACCAATCACAGCGCATCTACAGCGGATTGATTCTAGCTCGACCAACGGCAACACCGCGCGGAGGGGGACCTGTCCTTACGTAGGACTCTGATTGGTCCGTATTTTTCATTAATAACTTCTAAACAAAGCCGCGGACGACATTTTTGCAAAAAGAAATGTTTCTGCAAATGATCTAAGGAACCTCTCATTTCCGGATGCTGAAGGAATTTTGGGACACCCTGTATAATTGACAGCAGATCTTGGTACAAAATAAAAATCTGAATTGCTACAAACTCGAGTAAAATGGAAATTATTTATTTTCTTTCTTAATATGCTCAAGAGGTGGGAGATATTATAATAGTATTTTTAAACTCTTCTAATGGTTTTACTATTTAAAATTTTTTACTATTTAATACCTACTCTAAAATCCACTGTCTAATAATAATATGCAATTGAATTTTTATAATAAATTTAATATTATTGAAGGATCGATGGATATTTTAGATAAATCAGGGGTCTCAATTGAGATAAAACCATCCCCACCATAGCGCTCACTGTCCCCCACCAGGTACGCGCTGCATCACAGTGAGGTTGGTGGAAGAAGCAGATGTTTGAGGGGCCCATAACGTGCCCAACACTGCTCTACCCAATCGGATGGCTAATTATTATTTTTTAATCAGAATTCATTGGTATTTTTTAATTACATTCTCGATTAAGAAACTGTACGCGTATAACAATTCTATATAATTGACAGCAGATCCTGGTACAAAATAAAAATCTGAATTGCTACAAACTCGAGTAAAATGGAAATTATTTATTTTCTTTCTTAATATGCTCAAGAGGTGGGAAATATTATAATAGTATTCTTAAATTCTTCTAATGGTTTTACTATTTTAAATTTTTTACTATTTAATACCTACTCTAAAATCCACTGTCTAATAATAATACGCAATTGAATTTTTATAATAAATTTAATATTATTGAAGGATTGATGGATATTTTAGATAAATCAGGGGTCTCAATTGAGATAAAACCATCCCCACCATAGTGCTCACTGTCCCCCACCAGGTACGCGCTGCACGACAGTAAGGTTGGTGGAAGAAGCAGATGTTTGAGGGGCCCAAAACGTGCCCAACACTGCTCTACCCAATCGGATGGCTTGCAGAAAAGAATAACAATTCACCCATTTTAATTTCACACGTAAAATCAACACATTCCGTCTCATTTGTAGTGTGACATTTTATAGAAATACATCTCACGACGTACACATAAAAGGATGAATAATTTTACAGTATGTGAAAATATTGAATGGGTGAATTTCCACCCTGCGGAACGCGTGAGGTTTAATATAACGGGCTGAGAATCGTATTAAGAGCAGAGTCTACCTATTCATCGTGTGAGCGCACAGCGCCAGGCCACGTATACGTACACGAGGATTGCAGAGGTTCGGGATTTCACTTCTGATATCTTCATAATGCAAAGACTGAATTTCTTAATAGTCAAAATCGCTAGATTCGACATGAACGAACGCTGTCTGGAAACGAATGATGCGTTTGAGATCCGGAAGACAATACGAACTGAAATCTTCAGAATTTGGACTGGTTCTTAGCCCACCATTCGATCAGTCGGGCGCTGTATGCAGCGCAGGGTTTAAGCAGCGAGTCACGGCACACCTGAGCAACTTCGTGCCTGGCAGCTGGTGATAAAGTGAACCCTAAAATTAACAATAATGAAACGCCGGGACTGAATTCGAGATTGACGGGGGCGTCCTCTCGGTCGGCGAAGGAGCACGCTTGGACGCGGAAGTTGAAAAGCGTTGACCCAGGTCCCGGCGCAGCTGTAAACCACGCTTTATGAGCTTCCGAAATGAAGCAGGAAAGTTTAACCGGCCGGTGTGTTTCATCGGTGTTCGTTTCCCCGTCCACGATCCGCGGCGGACGTGAGCTCACTTTCAAACGAAAAGGTAATTTTTGAGAATGCTTCCCCCGACGCCGTGGTGCACGTGTGCGGATACGGCGCCGCGACGCTTCCCGTCGCTCGATGCAGCAGCCGTTCGAACAGAAGCGTTCTCTCTATCTCTCTCTCTCTCTCCTTCTCTGTCTCTTTCGTGTCTGGCTTCAGGGGAGCACTTAGCTCTTAATGTATCTGCGGCTGATGGGCGTATTGTTTGGCGAATTGAACCGGGACCGAGTTTTAGGTACGCTCCGCGATATGTTCTATATATGGTAAACAAGCTTAAGAGGCTTTTAACAGACTTCAACGGAGATCCCCAAGAAAACCACGCCAAAGGTTACGATCGTAGATTTCGGAACACCAGAAACATCCTCACAGTTCTCCAGGCGGCCGACCTACCAGTTCATTCGGTAAAACATGACTGGTCTCGTATCTGTAATTCAATGTCGATGTTAATGAAATTTAATCAAATTTATAATTAGAACAAACATTTTAAAATGGACGTTTTGGCAATATAATTTCCGATCGGAAAAATTACCAATTTTCTTTCATGAACCCTGCAGTTTTGTTTTAAAAAGTGAAGAGCAATCTCTTTAGAATTAAATGTCCATCGCTTGAAGTCCGTCGTTTAAAGAATTTCAAGATACCGCTGTCCTATTATCAATTCTTTAAGATTTTTAAGAAAAGCAATTGTCTTTAATGAAATTTATAATTAGAACAAACATTTTAAAATGGACATTTTGTCAATATGATTTCCGATCGGAAAAATTACCAATTTTCTTTCATGAACCCTGCAGTTTTGTTTTAAAAAGTGAAGAGCAATCTCTTTAGAATTAAATGTCCATCGCTTGAAGTCCGTCGTTTAAAGAATTTCAAGATACCGCTGTCCTATTATCAATTCTTTAAGATTTTTAAGAAAAGCAATTGTCTTTAATGAAATTTATAATTAGAACAAACATTTTAAAATGGACATTTTGTCAATATGATTTCCGATCGGAAAAATTACCAATTTTCTTTCATGAACCCTGCAGTTTTGTTTTAAAAAGTGAAGAGCAATCTTTTTAGAATTAAATGTCCATCGCTTGAAGTCCGTCGTTTAAAGAATTTCAAGATACCGCTGTCCTATTATCAATTCTTTAAGATTTTTAAGAAAAGCAATTGTCTTTAATGAAATTTATAATTAGAACAAACATTTTAAAATGGACATTTTGTCAATATGATTTCCGATCGGAAAAATTACCAATTTTCTTTCATGAACCCTGCAGTTTTGTTTTAAAAAGTGAAGAGCAATCTCTTTAGAATTAAATGTCCATCGCTTGAAGTCCGTCGTTTAAAGAATTTCAAGATACCGCTGTCCTATTATCAATTCTTTAAGATTTTTAAGAAAAGCAATTGTCTTTAATGAAATTTATAATTAGAACAAACATTTTAAAATGGACATTTTGTCAATATGATTTCCGATCGGAAAAATTACCAATTTTCTTTCATGAACCCTGCAGTTTTGTTTTAAAAAGTGAAGAGCAATCTTTTTAGAATTAAATGTCCATCGCTTGAAGTCCGTCGTTTAAAGAATTTCAAGATACCGCTGTCCTATTATCAATTCTTTAAGATTTTTAAGAAAAGCAATTGTCTTTAATGAAATTTATAATTAGAACAAACATTTTAAAATGGACATTTTGTCAATATAATTTCCGCTCGGAAAAATTACCAATTTTCTTTCATGAACCCGGCAGTTTTGTTTTAAAAAGTGAAGAGCAATCTCTTTAGAATTACAGTTCGTCATTTATTGAACGAAACTCGAAGTTGTTACCCTTTGACACATGGAATATTTTGCGAGTTCCACGTAGTTCCTCATTTTTTCCATTTTGGAATATTTTCAGTATACTTTTCCTTGTATGATAACGCAGGAATCATTTCCACACCTTCGTCCTTCTTCAGGAATTATTATTTAAAGAATGTATATTGCTTTCTAAATGTCCATCGCTTGAAGTCCGTCGTTTAAAGAATTTCAAGACACCGCTGTCCTATTATCAATTCTTTAAGATTTTTAAGAAAAGCAATTGTCTTTACAGTAGCTTCAGTGTTGACAGCAAAAGTTTTGCGACCACAGTCATCCTCGGTAAGGAAGACAGTTCGTGGAAAATATGTTTGGGTACGGCAAAAACTTCGAATCGATAAGGGATTATCCCACGAATGTTGCCGTTCCGCGAATGGAATCGTTACGATTGCATTTGCGGGCTTCGTTGAAGGTGTCGTATGAAGTTTCCCCGCGCGGAAAGCCACGACGGCGGTCAGCAGAACCGGCGAGGCTCGAACTTAAGAGTAGCAAAGTGCTAATTAACGTTGCCGAGTCACGGAAGGCACGATCGTGACCCACGGCTCGCACACAAGCCACGGCTTTGTCATTTTCTTTGTCGTGGCCAGGCGATAACGGTCCCTATCATACCGAGAGCAAATTTCGATCTGGCCGTCAATGAATTCGCGGAATCACTGTTCCACCCCGTTGTGCCCCAAGATTTCCCTTCGTACCCCGTAACACTGAACTTCCCTTATTAACGAGGTAGTACCCCTATTCTAGGGAATTGATCAGTGTACTCCACACCCTTGTGCGGAAGAAAAGATATTTGTGTGGTAACACTGATAAACATACGGTGAGTCAAAAAATTATTCGCTCACTTTTAAAAAGGCGATCACTTTTTAAATATCGTACTATACGATTTGAACTTTTTTTAGAAGCTAGAGCAATTACTGCAGGATGTGAAAAAATTATCAAAAATTGCAATTGATCGGAATTGTAGAAGAAATACTAAAAATTGCATTTTACAACCTTTTTATGTGGGCCTATATTGAAAATTTAGAAAATACGTTTTGTAGATCTGTGCGCGTAAACCTATGTTTTGGCCCAAAATCTAGTAATATTCTAGATGTCACGGGGGTGCACTACCCCCTTAAACTAGCAAGATTGATTTCATTAGGTTGGCAAATAAGTTCTCGAGCTCCACATTTTCTGAAACAAAGTTACTTATATATTTTTTTAAAGAATTTTCCATCGAATCAATCGCAAAATTCAGATCCTTCCAATTACATTCACTTCAAAAGGAATGATTAATGAAAGGGGTTATGATAAATAAAAGATTGCTCTACTAAAGATACAATCATTTCTTATGGAATCATTTTTGTTATTTCAAAAATTAAATCTTGTGTTCCTTGTTAAATACAAATGATAAAGTATTTAGTATAATTCATTATTTCGAATGATTATTATCTTAGATCTTGACTAAGAAACGTCACAAACGCCAGTGGAAGGTTCGTAAAAAATTAATTCAAATCAAGAAAGTTCTGTCACAAGAATGGAATACATTGGCGTCGATGTTTCATAGAAGTGTCCGTACAATTCTAATAAATTCATTAGTTCAAATGGTTATTATCTTAGATCTCGACTGAGAAATGTCACAAATGTCTCTGGAAGGTTCGTAAAAAATTAATTCAAATCAAGATTGTTCTGTCATGAGAATGGAATACATTGGCGTTTCATAAAAGTGTTCGTTCAATACTAATGCATTAATAAAATCTTCAGACATATCAAGACGTTACTGTATAATTTCACATATTATAATAGAAGCTTATGTTTCCGATACTCGGAGGACCTCGTCGGTTCATTATTAAAAGAATTTGTCGCAGCAGAATGTTTCAATGCATTCGGTTGATAGAATTTCTCGAATCTCGTCAACGTCAAAGAGCTCGGTTTTAATTTCGACTGAATTTTCCGGAATTCGCAGAGTACTCGAGAGAAAAAGGAAGAGCAACGGAGAACGGACGATCGCTCTGTCCCTGGTTTTTTTCATTAAATGAAATCCAAGGGTAATGTTTTGACTATGAAATAGCCGGTGGAATTTGCGGGATTGCGTTCTGCCAGTTTTCGTAGCTGCTCCACCGTGCGAGCGAGACCGGACCCCTATAATTTCCGTACTAAGTCGGTCAGTCGCGATCCAACTGATATTTGTGCAGACAGAATATATCTTGTTTGCAGAACTACGTGCTTAGTAGGTTATCGAACGTGTGATTTATATATTACACGTTCCTCCGCCGCCGCCGCCGCCGCATTAATTGTACCGCCACTTGAACCGGAAATTTTCAAACGATACTTCGAACCATTTCGACAAAACATTCGTGAAACTATTGCGAAAATTACTCGAACCCGAAAATTAACACGTTCCCTGCCATCGTTTATAACGGAACAGCGGATATTTGTGCACGATAAATGTGCGAAAAGCATGCGACGTTTAGACACGAGAAATATGCACGTCGTATACACATTAGCAAATCTGCTTAAAAATCTGCATTATTGTAATCTACGTTTACGACGTATGTACCTTTCAAAAATATGAAGTACTTTATTTAAACTTGCTACTGTGCATTATTGCAATCAATATTTACACGGTAACTACCTCTTAAGAGAATTAAGAAATGCTTCATTAAACTACTATGTGCATATTATAATTAACGATAAATGTATTAGTTAAATTTGATAATGTGACTTAGCAAATGTGCTAAAAATGTGCATTATTGCAATCAATATTTACAAGGTATTGTAAGTATCTCTTCAAAGGGTTAAGAAATGCATGATTACACTACTAGGTGCATATTATATTAATTATATTATTTAAAATTGCAAATGTCACTTAGCAAATGTGCTAAAAATGTGCATTATTGCAATCAACGTTTACAACGTATGTACCTTTTGAAGGAATTGAGAAATATTTGATTACACTACTATATGCATATTGTATTAATGATAAATATATGATTTCCACTTGTAAAGGTGTAACTTAGCAAATGTGCTAAAAATGTGGATTATTGCAATCAATATTTACAAAGTAACTACCTCTTCAAAGAATTAATAAATGTTTCATTATACTATTATGTGCATATTATATTAATTATATAATATGATTTAAACTTGCCAATGGAACATAGCAAATGTGCTAAAAATGTGCATTATTGCAATCAACGTTTACAACGTATGTACCTTTTGAAAGAATTGAGAAATATTTGATTACACTACTATATGCATATTGTATTAATGATAAATATATTATTTCAACTTGTAAAGGTGTAACTTAGCAAATGTGCTAAAAATGTGGATTATTGCAATCAATATTTACAAAGTAACTACCTCTTCAAAGAATTAATAAATGTTTCATTATACTATTATGTGCATATTATATAATATTATTTAAACTTGCCAATGGAACATAGCAAATGTGCTAAAAATGTGCATTATTGCAATCAATATTTACGACGCATGCACCTTTTGAAAGAATTGAAGAATGCTTGATTATACTACTGTATGCATATTGTACGTATTATTGTCGAATATATTATTTAATCTAGCAACTATACTATTCGGTATTTCACATGAATTTTGTTCGACGAGATTATCGACCCGAACTATTTGAATTCCGAACACAAACTGTCCCTACTATCGCTCAATTCGACATTCCAAAATATAATTTCGCATGATCATTGATTAGCATTCACTGCGCATCATTACTGTTACGAATTATTATATGGGATACGTGGATTTGCTGTTAGACAAAATTAATTCGAAAGATAGATATTCCGCATACGGGCAGCAGACAACATATGCAATATATTCTTGTCTATAGTCTTATTCATAAATATGCAAAGCGTATGCAGCATGGGAAAAATGCAAAACGAAACAAATTTCTGGCTAGGTCTCTTTCCTTTATCTACGTTATTTATTTATCACATTAACCGTCTTTATGGTATCATAACGAATAAGCTTGTACAGCGTTTGGAATAATGTGAAAATTGCAGTGAAATTTATTTCGACTAAAAATATTCGATTCTGAAAACATCGTGCAACAAATAAACCCAAACACCTGCGAAAATACGAGAAAAATAAAGTATTCATAAATAAACGCGAATAAACTGGGAACATACAGAAATATACAGAAATAAATATAAAAATGTTTACATTATAATACAGATAGCAGTGATAAGAACAATTTTACAAACCTCCTGGCAGTAAAATCAATTTCATAATTTCATATTTGATTTATTTACGTTTTTAGATATATGTTATTTGTTCAGAATTTGTTCGGCATTAACTGCCGAGTTAATCAACGTCCATAAAATGTAGAAAATCTGTGATTTTCTGTAATTTTTGTAAAAACAAAGTCAGCACTTTACGAGCTGATAAATTACAGTCAAAAATACTCTATTTACAAGATAATGTTATCTAACGCCTGTACAAATGTCTTGTCTGAAAAATGGATGGTGTTTCCCGTGCAGGAGAGTTCTGAAAGAAATTTTTAAACTTCTTGCGCTCCTCGTGCAGCGGAAGTGAAAGAAGTTTATCTAGGCTGGTTGAATTTATACGCAGGCAAGAAAAAATGGAAGAATGTACGAAGTTTCGGTCTTATCGCACTGCTAAACATTTTCCCTCGATATTTCGTTCCGTCTTTGACTAAAAAGACGCCACTATCGGTACCAGTTACGTGACTCGACCGTGTTGGAGCGTATTTCGCGTAAACACGTTTCGATAAAGCCCAGCCACACAAATTTTCAGCTGTCAAGGACAATGGCAAGAGCCCAGCTCATGATACAGACATGTTTTTCCACTATTCTCGACCTCTGGACTGTTTTCCGCGAAAATTATGCTGCTGGATGTACTCTCCACAATTTTTGTTTGTTTTTCTGTTTAATCCACCCAAAGTGTAATTCTCAAATTTTAATAATTTTTGAAAAAACTACGTTGACTATAATAGCAAAGCGAAAAGGATAACATTATAATTATTAGGGTCAGAGGAAATAGCAAAATTAACCCTGTGCACTCGAAGCTATTTTAACTCGAAAATTAAACATTTCTTCCTATCTAGAATTATTTCATTCTTACATTATTTTTGTTTATTGAACGGATATGAAATTGATGGAACATCTCATGCAATACTTAAATATTTAGTAATTAGATACTAACTTATTTAATACTGTAAACAATATTTTGTATAATGGTATATTAATTTTTGTGTTGACTCGGAGTCCCCACTCGAGTGCTAAGAGTTAAATACATACGTACAAAGATTAAAAGAACAAAAATGGAGGTAATTATTTACGAAGTGGTCCTTTCTTCTGATTTTGATTAAATTTAAATATTTTTCATCGATCTCGACATTTTCCCTTTTATTTTTGTAGATATTTACACAAATGTGATTTGAATTTGATTAATTAAAATGATTAATAGCCACAAAAATTAGATACAGTCAGAGTAATTTATTTGATAAAAGAAAAAATGTAAAGACATTGCGATATTAATTGCTCTTTCAATTCTCTCGTGCTTCGCAGGTGATTAACAAAATTTGGTGCACTCATCAGGCCAAAGGTGAACTTTCAAGTGCAGGTAAATAATTTTGTCGCGTAAACGTGGGTGGCACGGCAGTCAACGTGTTAAATGAGCCAGCTTTACAGTTAATTCGACTTTACTTTGTGGATATGCCTGGTACTTCGCGGCGAACCACGGCAATTAACCCTTCAGGAACGTCGCCTGTTAATTTCTTCTTGTACCACTGACGTTGTACGATGTTACCATAACATCTTGATGATTTAGACTCTTTGATATTGTTCATACTTATCGTCAAATTTTACAAAGTAGATAATAATGCGCGGAAGGGCATGGAAATAGATGTTTTAAATATTTTGGGTACATTCGGAAATCTTTAGAATATACCATTCGATAGGACCCCCTTTTGTGCTATTTATTTGAGAAGGCTGTGTGTCATTGCCAAGATCTTACATTCCAGAGTACAATTCTAACAATATATATTTGGTGGTTACGAACGAATAAAAATGGGTCAAATGACTAATGAATCCATTCATTACTACTTTTAAAATATTAGATGATTGCATAAGTTTGTGCCAAAATGATTATACAGTCACCATTCTGATCTAATTGTAGAAAAGCGACTACAAAAATTGATTAATCAAGCTGTATTCTTTAATATTTAACCATTGAATTCTATCTTTAAATCGGGCACGAACAAATCCAATTATCTGACATTAATTTCTGATCTAACGTTAACAACTGTTAACACTAAGCCTAAATCAAATATTAAATACAACACAATACAAAATTTTCCAGATCAAAGATGTTGCTGATTATGATTTCATTGGAATATAGTGGACTTGGAAATCAGTAGATTGGAAGAGAAGATATATTAATATGTGAAAGCATGTGAAAGAATTGAAGGATTTTCGTAATCTCTAGTGTCGAAAATTTTTATTTTTGGGCCACCTCCGAAAAGATTGTATTGTATTTAATATTTTATTTTAATCAATGGTATTAACAGTTGGCGTGTATTCATAGAAATCAAAAGTAAATTATTTCATACTTTTTAGTACGTTTCGAGTCAGTTTAATCCGTAAATAGGATAATTTACTGCGTACTATTTAAAGTTCTATTTTATCCAGCTGTAATAGTAAATATTACAGTCGGCAAACTCACCGTCAATTCGCGAGTTGCCGATTAACATTTTCGGCGAGGTGCGTTGGAGAATCCACTGGTCCGCGGGAGTCGTACATTTAATCGATCGTGCCGCCTCAATCTCTGCTTCATGGCAGTGGCCAATCGCGCGGAACGTTCTCCTTCGGCTCGTCGATTGGCCAGATTTACATGACCGCCCGTCGTTTTACATGATAATACCAGCCTCGATCAATTCCCATGAATATGGTTCGCGCGCCGAGTCCCACTCGAGACGTCCGCCGAATATTCCAAACAACGATTTAACGGACAAACGTCAACCAGGATCGCAGAACCGGTACGCAACCATCCAAGACGGTAACACCGACGACCCTTCATCTCCTTCAGCAACTTTCGAGAGACATCGATCCGCTCGAATTTTTCTCGGAACGCTCGCGACTAGGATGGATCGCGAACAAGCAATCAACGAGTCCTCGAGTGCGATTTATCGATTCCCGCGGCTTCTTCGAGGCGTCTAGCCATTTTTGTTCGACGACACCGTCGGAGAGACCCGTGGCACTTAATTCAGGCAAACATTCCCCCGCTTTGTCAGATATCAGGGATCCGTGATGCATCGAGGCAACCTGGAAGAACAAAGAATAATATTGTTTTAGTAGCTGCCTGCGCGCGCTTAAGGAGTTAAAATAAGCGATAGAAAAACAACCCACGAAAAATTTAGCGACACTCCGTTGAAAAGTCAACTATGTATTACATGTGCAAATAGATTCGGTGTTTTTTTTAGATTTTGTTTGTGAAGTTTTTACAGTGAATCAAAAAATTATTCCCGTACTCTTAAAAAGACGATAACTTTTTTAATATTCTACTATACTGTTTGAACTTTTTTTGGAAGCCAGAGCAATCAGTTTCCTGCAGGATGTGAAACAAAATGTTGTCAAAAATTGCAATTGATTGGGATTATAGAAAAAATACTAAAGGTTCCATTTTACAACTTTTTTGTGTGGGCCCTTATTGAAAATTTAAAAAATTTTAAAATAGTAAAGTTTTATAAAAATCGACTGATGCGAAAAAAACGACAAGCATTGAAGAATCTGCAGTTATAATCGTGAAAATCTGCAATTTTGGAAGCAAGAGCAATCAGTTTCCTGCAGGATGTGAAACAAAATGTTGTCAAAAATTGCAATTGATTGGGATTATAGAAAAAATACTAAAGGTTCCATTTTACAACTTTTTTGTGTGGGCCCGTATTGAAAATTTAAAAAATTTAAAAATAGTAAAGTTTTATAAAAATTGACTGATGCGAAAAAAACGACAAGCATTGAAGAATCTGCAGTTATAATCGTGGAAATCTGCAATTTTGAACATATTTAAACGTTTGTAGCTAATTTCAACGTCGACCGATTTTTACGAAATTTTCAGAATATGTTTAATTGACACAGGTCTATAAAAAGTATTTTTTAAATTTTCAATATGGGCCCACACAAAAAAGTTGTAAACACAAGAAATTTTCATCAAATCTGTATTCTAGCTTCCGAGATATCTCACTCGGCGTCTTTAAGAATGCAGTTTCGAGCGAAACGTGTTTGAAGTTTTAAAGTAGAGAAACTAGCATCGAACTACACAGGTCTGCGGTAAATGTCGCAGCGAAAACGTGTCGACGCTTAGTGGATTTGTTTGAGCATTCGTTGAACTTCACCGAGACTGTTTGTAATATATGTACAGACGTAGATACCTTAGGAATACACAAGAAATGACTCGTCAGAAAATAAAAGGCGCACAGCCTTGCTCGTGGCAGCGTGTACATCACACCCTACTTAAATTAAACACTTTAGTTAAAATTTTTTACAGAATATTATGATAATACACTTCCAGAAGAAGAATTTTTCGAAAATCGATTGACAAGCGTGTATAACTCCTCACAGGATTAGCTTTTCATCTTTAAATTGTATACAGGATATTCCAAAAATGTTGTTTTTGGTATAAAGTATCGTCTATAACAAGTGACAAGATATATGATATATAACTGAATGACTTATAAATAATTACGACATTTATATCATCATTTTCAGCATTTCTCTTGAAAGCCTCTTCAAGTCCCTCAAAGTATTCTTCAAACCCCGGAAGTCTGCGAATTTACGACTGCTTTAAACCCCGTAGGCAACAAAGAGAAAAAAATAAAACGGAACAAGGGTTCTTGTTGGAGAACCGGTCTCAATTGTAAGAATTAAAAGAAATCTACGCTGAGAACTGTGATCGCGAAACGGTTCTCCATCCGCGAAGACTTTAAAGACTTCTTCGGAGCACGCAGCGATGCTTGATGGCTCGCGAGACCGTAAAAGCGAATTTTAGATCTTCCTCGATTGCAAAACCCGGAATCGGTTGCTCGCCTGGAGGTCGTAACGTTTCATTGAAATGGTTCGGTTCTTTCTTTCTGTCGATCGTCGAAATTATCCTTCCGGCAAGGCCGGGGGCGTCGTCAATCGAAAACGCAGATAAATTGTTTCTATAATCACAGGAAATCTGTTGTGAAAACCCCGAATGTTCGGTTCAAATTCTCTGATCGTAGCGTTGCAGTTAGCAAAACAGTTACAATTATGTAAAACGCAACCCTCACACGTTCTTTCTGGTGAAAATCCACCATTTTGTTTCATTTGCCAGCGTGTTATTATAATAATTTATATATGCAAGTGAAAACTTCTTTAGGTGCACCGCGTACAGAATTTCTAAGGAGTGAATGCGTCTGATCTGTCACGCTCCGAGGTGAAACGTTCGCTATTCGGGTAAACTCGGGGGGCCGAAGTTAACCGAGCGAGTGAGAAACAAACAGCAGTGCAATTGTTATAGAAGTATTCATTTCGGTTCTTAGGGTCCTATGCGCACAGTATTTTATTTATTTATTATTGCTGTAAACCGAGTGGTTTATTTACCGAGCACAATACTGTTACGTTGCTTCTAAATTCTTATGAAACATTGTTTTAGATAATTACGAATTACCTTCAGGCTTCCTACATCAGGTTTATATAAGAAGGAATTAATACAGAGAGAAAAATCGTCTCAGATGAGAAGAATCCAATGAAAATAAAATTTCGTTTGTTAGACAAGGTGTTTCATTTATGTCTGAACCAAGAGAATCTGTGTCAATTCCGAACAATTCCACAATCGGTTGTTTCATCCTTTCTTTGCGACGGTTGTTTCATCCTTTCTTTGCGTCGGTCGTCGGATTTTTCCTCCGGCAAAGCCGCGAGCGTCATCAATCGAATACTCCCGGTCGTTAATCGGAAGCCAATAATCCGATCTCGCGGACACGCGTGTTCCGCGATTCTCCAGCGCTGCATCGCGCTTTAATATGGGGTGAAATCGAGTTTCGCGTAATTTCTAACTCGATCTTCCGTAAATGTTCTTTCCGCTGCTTTCTGTTCTTCACCTCTAGATATGCGCGAACGCGGTGAATCTCGCGCCACCTAGCGCGCACTCCATTTACGAACCAATACGACGAGCAAATACGACGAACAAATACGACGAACAAATACGACGAACCAATAAGACGAACCAATACGACGAAGAAATACGACGAACAAAAACAACGAACCAATATGACGAACAAAAACAACGAACCAATATGACGAACAAATACGACGAACCAATATGACGAACAAATACGACGAACAAATACGACGAACAAATACGACGAACCAATATCAGGAACAAATACGACGAACCAATATCACGAACAAATACGACGAACCAATACGACGAATCAGTAAGACGAAAAAATACAACGGACTAATATAACGAACCAATACGACGTACCAGTACTGTAAGCCAATACGACGGGCCATCTTGCTCAAACCAATACGACGAACTAATACGACGGACCAATACGACGAACTAATACGACGGACCAATACGACGAACAAGTACGACGAATCAATAAGACGAAAAAATACGACGAACTAATATGACGAACCAATACGACGGGCCATCTTGCTCAAGCCAATATGACGAACCAATACGACGGACCATCTTCCTCGAACCAATATGACGAACCAATATGACGAACCAATACGACGAACCAATATGACGGAACATCTTGTTCAAACCAAGATGACGAACCAACACGACGGACCATCTTGATCGAACCAAGAGGACGAACCAACACGACGAACCATCTTGATCGAACCAAGAGGACGAACCAACACGACGAACCATCTTGATCGAACCAAGAGGACGAACCAACACGACGAACCATCTTGATCGAACCAAGAGGACGAACCAACACGACGGACCATCTTGATCGAACCAAGAGGACGAACCAACACGACGGACCATCTTGATCGAACCAAGAGGACGAACCAACACGACGGACCATCTTGATCGAACCAAGAGGACGAACCAATACGAGGGATCATCTTGCTAGGACGAATATGACGAACCAATATGACGAACCAATACGACGGAACATCTTACTCAAATCAAGGTGACGAACCAACACGACGGACCATCTTGATCGAACCAAGGGGTCAAACCAATACGAGGGACCATCTTGCTCGAAAAAATACTGGGAACATCTTGCTAGGACGAATATGACGAATCAATACGACGAACCAATACGACGGAACATCTTGCTCAAACCAAGGTGACGAACCAACACGACGGACCATCTTGATCGAACCAAGGGGACAAACCAATACGAGGGACCATGTTGCTCGAAAAAATACTGGGGAACATCTTGCTAGGACGAATATGACGAACCAATACGACGGATCAATACGACAAACCAATGTGAGGGGTCAATACAACGATCCAATACAAATGTACCAATGTGGACCAACTCGTCCGCGGGGATCCGAATTAATCGCAAAAATGTTTTTCGCGAGCGCAGTGAAAATGACCGGCATCACGTATTTTTCATATAGGGAGCTAGTTATCGACAGACGTCTAATTAATCATCGCGCACTGGCATCGTTACTCGTTTCAACGCGGGTTATAATTGGAACGCGAAACAACAGCTGTTTCGCAACGTGAGATTTCCTAAATTTCCCGTAATATGTTTTATTCATTATTTATTAAAGCGAATATCGAGCTATTCTCGCCTCGTTTCGATGTTTGCGTGGATTACGTTTATTGGGCACGTGGCTTTGCATTTCTTAATTACGTCACGATATGGATGCAACAGTGATTTAGCAAAGAACTGTAATGAATGTTTCATTGAGATCGACTTTTGGAATGATTGACTTTTTTCCGCGTGATGTGTGGTTATTAAACTGCGGATTTGTATGCAAAATAAAAATTGTTTGCTTCGATTGTATGAAACGCAAGTCAAATAAAGTAGTCATTCTTTCTTTAATAATTTCATCAAGATAGAAATAATATTTAAACGTTGTCGTATTTGTTTAATTTTTCTACTGGTTAAAATGCATGTACCCATTTTTCTAATAAATCAAATATTGTAATAAAAATTGTTTGCATCGATTATAATGAACAGAAGTGAAACAAAAATTTTTTCGTAACATTAATTATTTTAATTTGTCTACTACTTTCAATTGCACCTATTCAATTTTACAATAAATGCATAAAAGCCGCAGTCCAGTGATTACACATTTATTTACATAATTATATTATATCGATACACGTAAATATAGATTAGTTGTAATATGTAAATGCTGTACAAGACGACAATGTAAAAAGTTCAATAATTAATTCATCAGTCGAAAGGAAATGCAGCTGTGCAAAAATTAACAATCGAAATAATTGGCTTGATTATTACCAATATGAAATTATAAAATATTGCATCGAAAGGGACTAAAAATGTCATGAAAAGACAGCATTGAAAAAAGGTACAAAAGAAATGACAATTGCTCGCCGATAGAAATACGATTACACAGTAATAAAACGGTGAACCGTAATTTTATTTCCACATGATTTTTGTGGTAACGTAAAATTTTCCGACAGACTTGCTGTACGAGCTTCTTTAAAGAATTTTTCATCTGGTCCGTTGGCCGCTTTTAATCCAATCGAGGTAAATTACACGATAGTCAGAAGGAGGAAACGAACCGGGCGAACCGGTTTACGTTCGGCGTTGTTTAAATTGTTCACCGCGAGTTACTCGGTGAAAATATGACACGCGGCCCGGTACCTTGACTAGATAAAACGTTTTATGATAATAAATTTCCCGAGCGGTGTTTGAACGTGAAATTAATTTCATGGCGTGCAGAAGCGACGAATTAATTAAAAACTGCTCAACACCGTTGCCGAACGGGGGACGGGGAGTGATGCGCGATAATATCTGCCGAGGAAAAAATTTTTCGCGGAAAATTCAACTAGCACTGTTGCGTCGGCTGCCCGTTAGCCAGCCGATGGACGCGCGAAGGAAAATTTAGCTGGATAAATACCGTGGTTCTAATAGAGAATCCCCGGCGCATTAAATACTTTCTTCTTTTTTCGACGCGCAGACGTGCGTGTAAAAACAGCATGAACCAATCGGGGAATTCAGAAAATTTCACTGGTTTAGATAGAATATTCGCAACGGAGGGAATTATAAAACGCTGCTATAAAAATCGATGAAGCTTTCATATTTTGTTTCATTGAACAAATAAACATGGCGAAAGAACCGAAACGCTATTTAACTTTGTCCCCTTCCGTTCGCTCGTGCTGAATACATTGTCGCGTTTATTTTTATCGGTAAAATTGTTGCCCACCATGCAAGTGAGACAACTTTTCACCGAAATGTTTCTATAGTTTATTTATGAAAATCAAATTTTCTGATGAAATAAATACGATGAATACAAAGTTTGTCATAAGATTCGAATACGAAATCCAGCGATCATGTTAGACTTCGAACAGATGTGCATCAGTATGTGTGTGATGTATAGTATTGGGAATGATCTGTGTCCAAACAAATGTAGAATAACGATTTGCAGTTCGACAAGTGAAACATGTTCGTGCTATGGTCATGCAAGTGGAACATGAGTGACGTATGGTCAGACAAGCAGAATATGGATGGGGAACAAGTAGAACATGGTCGACTAATGGTCAGACAAGTGGAAGAAGCGTGATGTATTGCGAAGCAAGTAGAATCAGCGTAGCAAATAATCGTACAATTAAAATTGAGACAATCTGTAATCTGGATTGGCAGAGATCGTACAAGTAAAATTAGGACAATCTACAGTGACACAAGTAGAATAGAAACAGCTTACAATCAGACAAGTAGAATGGGGTCAACGTTTGCTGAGGCAAGTGCATGGGTGTGGTTTATGGCTAGGTAAGTGGAATAATATGGGGTGGTTTGTAACCAGGCAAATGGAATAGGGGTGTCTATGGTTTGGCAAATAGAATGGGATGGGCATATGATCGGCCAAATGGATTGTAGGTGATCTATGATTAGTAGATTGCGAATGTTCATGCAATTTTCAATTTTTGTAGATGAATTTTAAGAAAGTGGAATGAAATATAATCTTATTTCCAGTGGTCCCTTTGCAGATTTCAATGATATCAAAATTGTACTAAATTCTGTCGAATTTTAGATTTCTTTAAAATACAGCATTTTAAAGAAATTATAATTTTATTACAGCATTCATGGTGATCGATGGTTAGATAAATTGAAGAGGAATGTACAAACATCTGTGAATTAATAATTTAAATACTTGCAATACTCGAAGCATAGAAATGTATGTTCGAACCTGCTGTTCGAATTGTTTTAAGAATCATTACAACATTCAAGTTAACTTTTTATATTTAGGAAAATTTCCTTAACAATTAGAAATCCCCTTCAGATTAATGTCACCTAAATGACCAGACCTATTTTAATTTGAATAATTTTATAATTAACTTCCCGATTCATAGAGAAGTTATTTTTAATTTTAATTTGAACGATTTTGAAAATTGTTTCATCTGTGGAATTAATCGATAAGGCTATTCATTAATAGCTGAATTATCAATTCCATCATTATCACGTGGATTGACATTCCCTTCATGAAAAATTTACAATTATAATCCCTAAAAGTGATCACTTCTGTAGAATAATACGAATATGAGAATTAAAATAATAGTATCAGGTGTTCAACGAGTAATTGTAAAAATGAATAAGTGTAATTTAAAACAGTAAGAAGATCAAAAGCATTTAAAAATACTGTTATATTAGTTTTAATATATTAATCGTATTAAAAAAGGAAATAAATTTCTACTTCACTCGAGTTTGTTACGAATCAGGTGGAGAATGTTTATTTTTCATAAAAATTCTGTCTATTCGCGAGACATTTATGAATTGCCTCTGCAACGTTTAGAGAAAGTTTAAAAATATCTTCAGTTGCGCACCAAGAGTTTGCACAATGTTTTCAAACGTTGTAGTTTCTCGAACAAATTTTCTCCGAGGGAGACCGACTTTCAGTGGACGATAATGGGTGAAATTAATATCACAGGAAAAATTTCCCGTTTCATTTCCACCGGATAACATTCGAAGCGAACCGTATGACGGCTCGATTGGTCAGAAATCAAAGATAAATCGTTTGGAGAAATGTCCATCGTTACGGTGGGAAGATACTGTATCGATCGCGGGAACATCCCGTGAGATTATACGAATTTTTCATCATCCACGGCCACCCTTCCTCCTTCATTAATCTGTTCGGCTAACGTCGCTTTCGGAAGAAAAATTTCTCAGGCAACGTGTTGTGCTCCCATTTCGCGACACATCTGACCCCGATAAGACCGATCACGCTTACGCTGACTATCCTAATCCCGTCTGATACTCGTTTCAATAAACGCGGGTCCATAGGGACTATGGCAGATTTTATGGAAATATTCCATGAAGATGGATTGGCCACCTGTGTATTTGCAGATACGGAAATTCTATTAAGAACTTTGTCAAAGACTAAAATAATATGAATTCCGTAGATCATTGTAGATCAATTAGTAGAGCTTCACGCAGTACCAAATTTCGTTGTGGACTACAAAGTGTATAAGTTTGTTGGAATTCTAGTTAAACAAAAATTCAATATTTGAACGCATTGAAAGATTTTACACCTTCACAATAGACAACAGTGAATTTCCTAAAAATTGTTTAATAACAACGATAACGTTAGTCATTTACCAACACACCACCCTCTGGAACCTAATCCAATGAATTCTGTCAGCATTATTTTAATTTCTCTTTTTTAGTATGATATTAAACAGAACAATTATTTTAACACAATGAAAGATTTTGAACGTTTATGATACACGTGTGAGGATCGCTTAAAAAAGTGTTTAATAACAATAATAACGTTGATCATTTATTAACACACCACCGTCTGGAACGTAATCAAATGAATTTTTTCAACATTATTTTAATTTCTCTTTGTAATTACATTATTCATAGAGAAACGAGCTCCTCTCATAGAGAAACAAGTTAGTCATTAAAAAAAATATTGCATACTTTTGAAAGGTAAATGGCGAATGCGATAGTGAATGGTAAAATTGAGTTGAAGTTGTAGACACAATTTACAATAAATACTATGAATAGCAGCGCTCATTTATCAAAGGTAATGCGCAGCAACCAGTTCTTTGAATAATTCAACCAAAATTTTCATCCACACTCTGTCGACCAGCTGAAGAACGTTATGCACTTCTGGAGGATTTGCATTAGTTTACTCGAACTAGTAGAGCAAGTAAACGATTTCCGCAGCGCATTTCCTTCGAACCGGGATCACGTGTCGAAGACTATTTCCTCAGGTACTTCGAGTCCTTCGGGACCCTCTATCAACTGTAGATTACTCTTTTCTCGCCTGTCGATAACCTGGCTCTAATCGTTAAATTGAAAATCTGAAGAAATTGAACATTACCTACAATTGAACAGTTCAATTTAGTATGTATTTCAATGAATACACGCAGTTTTAGATACATTATCTTATTCCCGTTCGAAAGAACAAAATGAAATTTGTATTTATGAAAATTAATGAGTTAATAGTCATAAATATTTATAAAGTTATACAAAATTAATTTATGTAGTATTCAAATCGAGTAACGTTAACTAACTAACGTTGTTGCAATTTGTTGACTGAAAATGTACGAAAGAAGTGAACACATGCAAAATATAAAAATTTATCTAATATATGAAACACTGTATTTTAAATTTATTGCAGGAAGACTAGAGTTGAACTGAGTTTTCTGCTCCTGGTTAAATATTTACATAAAATAACAATGAAATCGTCTAGTACCAATTAAATTTACAACAATAATTTCGAGTTCGAAAAAGCATTGAGTCCCATTACAAAAATAAATTCAAATGGTACAGCAACAAATTATAAAATAAGGTTTCTTTTCATGTAATTATGGAATACGAAATAATTATAAATTGAAGGGATAGAATATAGAATTACAATTAAACAGATTGGATTTTTATGCAAAATAATAATTAAATTGATTCTCTTTGTAAATATTCTACCGTTTCAAATTACATCTACTCATTCTTATAATAAACGCATAAAATCAGCTGTTTAATTATAATTGCATTACATTGTAGGAAAGGTTGGTGAAAACATTCTCCCTCGAGAAATATGCAATATTCCTTCGCTCTTTCGAAGATACCGATCCGCGCGTTACCATTGAACCAATCGCAGTGTACATCGCGCAAGAATAAAATTGGACTCTTATTGAAATTCCGCGATTCTTTGTATCACGCTGCTCGGATGACGACGTGCCGGCGAAATTAATTTTCCTTTTGCCAGGACGCGAAAAGAAGAGTGCCGTATTCGTCGTAATCAACGGTGAGATTTCATTTGAGCTCCTTTTGTGGATGAAAAGAGCATTCGCTCTTCAATGTGGCTCTTGTAATTACAACTCGCCAGTGTTAATCCTTTGAAACGGAGAAGGAGCACTTCTGTCATATTTGGTTACAAATATACACAGCAGCTCTGAAATTCTTCACTCACCCTTCTATATATCAAACTACTGTATTAAACTTGAAGATGGAAGAAAAAGTCATACAGAAAGCTTGTACAGTAAATTGTTAAATGCTGCCCAAAAATCGAATTCTGGACGGACAGCGTTTGCAAGGAAGCTTAGTTTTACCACGTTTTTATTAGCTCGCTTTCCTGTCTATCTGTTCGATACAAATTTTAAACTAACTTCCCGATGAGACTTGACACTTTAAACATAGCTCAGAACAAGATAACAATGCATTATCAAAAAACAAGTTTTTTAAAAAACTGTGCGTTTAGGAGATAAAAATATTTAAATATTCCCCTTCATACCTCGTGGTGCGATGTTGGTCTGCAGTGAATAGGCACTAGACAACTTTTGCGTAGACGACCTCGGACAGCGTTCAAGAATTTACTGTTCATTCATAATTAACATAGGCAAGAACCGAATTCGTATAAAAAGAATTGTAGTTGTTTGGACAATAATGATTTGGAGAAAAAGTTTCTATGTATTTTAACGCAGTTTTGATCGATCACCTTTTGCTATTTTTGAAGTAAAACCATAATCCCGTCAACTGCGGTGATTTCTGGGCGAAAAACTGCCACACGTGATTTCCACAGGCCTCTTTTGAACCCAACTTTACACCATAAAGAGAGTTCCGTAGAGATCGAGGCAATAACATTTAGCCGTTCCATTTTTCGTGACCCACCCTGTACGTAACGAGAGAGTTCTGTAGTGGGTCAGCTCGAGTGTTCGAAGCTGCAATATTTTCTTGAAAGTAAAAATAGCGAAGAAAAATGCCGCGCCAGTTGCAGAACTCCGGTCGCAATTCCGCTTTCTTGGATGAAGATAAAATAGAACGGAATACGTAAGAGCTTTCAGCGGGGACACTCTACATATTAGTGACTAATTAAGAGTCAATGGTGCTTAAGTCTTAGTCCATCCCAGCGAATGCGGGATCACGTGTGGCAGAATTTTTCCGAGAAATTTCAATTACACTCCCGGGATAAGCTTTTTGTAGCGGACCGTCCATTTTGTGCGCTCTTACGCGCTTTCACGCATACGGTGTCCGAGAAATCTACGTCAAAAGCGTGTTCTATCAGTCGGAAAAGAGAGGAAAATATTTTACAAGAAAATAATGACTGACAGAATATTTAAGCCAAACGAAAGATAGAAATTAAATACTCGCTCTGTGTGAAATATTTATTACGAAGCGTGAGCATAAAGGATAAAGAACATAATATTCAATCTCATTTTAAATTGAGGATTTTAATTGATCACGAGTGAAAAATATAGATTTAAAAGTAATTAGCAATTTTCAAATGGCTCTCTTATAAAATGTCTTTATGAATGAACTGTATGACCCATACAGAGCTTTTCGTACTCATCAATGGCATCGAACGTAACTAGTCATTCTTAGAGGAGAATGTGCCTTTACGCTGTCCATAAAAAGTAACTGCTCGAGCTCAGAAAAATATAATAGGGAAGTTCGAGCGCGACGATAAAGGTGGTCAAGTAAAAAGTTCGCGCGAGTCGTTACAGTATCCGTAAAGAACGGAGCAAGTGCGGCCGAAGTTTCAACAATTCCCCGACACATTTTGATCGCGTAATCTTGCGGAAGACGATATTATGCTCGTCTCCTCACTACTCGTTACCCTAATATTTGATAAATTATTGTCGAGGACATGAAACTTTCACTAGTGTCCACGACAACGATAGTTTTTAGTAATGTATTATTAATTTTGTTACATATAAATATAATGATAGTATCGGTAATTAATTTGACGGAATGTCCTTTCAGTTTTCATCGAAACATCCTTATAATTTCCTTAAACATCTTTATAATTTCCTTAAACGTCCTTCTAATTTCCTTAAACATCCTTCTAATTTCCTTAAACATCCTTATAATTTCCTTAAACATCCTTATAATTTCCTTAAACATCCTTATAATTTCCTTAAACATCCTTATAATTTCCTTAAACATCCTTATAATTTCCTTAAACATCCTTCTAATTTCCTTAAACATCCTTATAATTTCCTTAAACGTCCTTCTAATTTCCTTAAACATCCTTATAATTTCCTTAAACATCTTTATAATTTCCTTAAACGTCCTTATATTTTTTTAATAATTATAGTAACCGTGAATGAAAAGATCAGTAACAAGTAATTTCGTTTCACGTCTTGATAATAACGAATTTCGGAGCATTCGATAAAAGATTGAAGTGGGAAAATAGAATCAACAATGCAGTAGAGGAAGGATGGCGAGACTGAAATAATAGAAAATAGAAGCAGAGATACGAGCGGCAGGACTGTAAACAAAGAAAGGTAGCAAATACAATAGAGCAAATAGAACAGAAGAGACAGGATTAAATTACTTAAATAACGATAGACAATAGCGAATGGAAGTAGCTCTGTAAATTTAAACCAACGAGTGAAAATAATGTTAGCATGTATCCAACGTAACGTTTTTTAGAGTACGTAGGAGATCGTAAAATTGCTATGGCTTCGAAAAATAAATAAAACCGTGCAAATAGAACAGTAATTCATTGATCAACGATAGGCAAGAGGAAATTGAAGTATCTTTTTCAAGTGAAATCGGTGAATACAAAGTTCATATTTATCCCAAAGAATACACTATCGTCAAAATGAGAATTTATAAAATTCTGTGCTGTCGAAAAATAAATAAAATGCCGAATATAAAACGGAAAGAGTGGGATATAATTTATTGATCAACGATAGGCAAGAGTAAATTGAAGTATCTTTTTCAAGTGAAATCGGTGAACACAAAGTTCATATTTATCCGAAAGAATACAGTATTGTCAGAGAGTGGTAGTTTATAAAATTTCCAGTTAAACAGTTCAAAAAGATTGAAAACTTTTCCGATAAACCAATATTATCGGATTTATTTGCCCATTGATAATAACAGTAATTTCCAAGTGCATCGATTTACGTTGGGAATAAATGAAAAAGTCGCGGAGGGGAAAAATTCGAACGGTGACGGATCGATTTGACGATTATGAAATGCGCGGCGCGTTTCGCGTCGACGCAATTACGCGACCGTTATCGTTCGCAGAAAAACAACAAAGCAGGCGACGTTATTGGCGGATACACGCGCGCACACGTGCCGAAAACAATCGGTAGCTTCGGTGTGAAACGGTTTAACTAATCATGTTCGAAGCGCCGCGGGATTTTCACCCCAGGCGCGGCGCGCGCGGCTAACGAAAATTAAACAGAATTTCATTTTTAAAGTTTACCGTGGAGTGGGCACGGTGGAATTTTTTGATAAAAAGTGTTGACGGAATTTGAAACCATAACTGTTTTTACTAACCGTTTTTCAAGCTCAACTAATTAATAGGTAACCGAGAATTTGAAATAGCTCTGCGAAATACGGTGGAGCGTGCGATACAATTTTTACAAAATGAGTACATCGACAGGAACAAGTATAATACTACTAAATATGTAACAAGTATAATACTACTAAATAGGTAACAAGTATAATACTACTAAATATGTATCAAGTATAATTACACGGCGTATATCACGAATTTATGATAAAAATGAGTAGATATCGTTCTCAAACCCAACATCCGGGCGTGTTTGCGTACTTTTGCGTTCCTAAAAGAATGTAACCTGCGCATATAACCAGATATGATAAACAGTAACTGTTTATCATTAATTCCGTACTTACATTAATTCAGTTTATTAATTAATTCCGTACAATTAACTTTGCGGCCTTAATGCATAAGTGTTTACAGTATCCTATTCTGTTTTTTAATTTTTATATTCGATATTGTATGTATTGTATTCTGTACTATAATCACGTTGAAATAAATCTCATATGAGATTTTCTACAATAAAAAGAAAAAAAAGTAGATATCGTTCCGTTTCGTTAATACGCATGATGCGTGATGATGCGCGCTTGGAAACCGAACACTATTCCATACATTTGATGCGAATCAAAAATGGCTGCTTGGATGATAAACTTTTGTTAAATAAAAACGTTGAAAAAGAAGAATTTGAAACAGAATACGATTTTTGGATAGCATTCAAGAGTTTACTGTATTAAGAAAGTAAATAAATTACTATTTTAGTCAAGTTTGTTGTAATTCAGACGGAACATCTTTATTTTGCATAAAGATCCGCTGTCGAATAATTACATATGTACAAAGTAATCACTTTCTGTAAATTTGTACATTTACAAACGGCCGACAATAAAAAACAGGAACAGTACATTCGTGAAGCTATTAAGCACCGAGTAACACGATAAAATAATTTGGTCCGCTGTTCCTCTGTAAATGCTGGCATGTGCAACGGTAGATCCGTTTTAGCTCCGTCGGAACGTGGCTGTTGCATAAAATAACAACCTACACCGAAGGAAGGAATACAATATCCGATAGGTGCGGCGCGATAAAATGCCGCGTGTGATAAAAACTTCGGACCTATGTTCCATCTCCGTCGGCGGAGATGGTTTCGTTGAAATTCCGTTCGCGAAAACGCAAGGAAGATTCAAATGAAAAACTGTCTGTGGAACGAAGCGAATCCGTAACTGTTGTTCCGGCGCAACTGTGCAAACGGCTCGAGAAATAATAGTATAATGGAATTTGTAGAGTAGTAGTAATTTGAAAAGAAATGTTCCGCAACGCGAGGATCTCCATCTTTGCCCTACACTGAGGAATACGATACGAAAATCATGCGATATTATTATCAGATGAACACGGTCATTCGTGGCACTTTTGTCATGAATTTATTCATTCTTTACAACAACTGAAATACGATTACTATAATGGTTGAGAAAATGGTAAGAAAATCAAATTTTAATTCTTCCTATTGACACGTGAATTTTTCAGAGAGATAGACGTATGGATAAGACGATACTAATCCAATAATAAAACTTTTATATGAAATTTTTTAGATCAAACACGAGATAATTATTATACTAATCCAATAATAAAACTTTTATATGAAATTTTTGAGATCAAACACGAGATAATTATGAATAAAAAATCAAATTTTATACTTCAACTTAAATGTTGATAACACGATATTAATCAAATAACAGTACTTTTATATAAAATGTTTGAAATCAAACACGAGATAATTATCAACCAGAAAACCAAATGTTACTACAATTTTTAATTCTTTGTAGTTATCTATTAAAACGTGAACTTTTGTGGGAGGTACACGTATGGATCAGACGATATTGATGCAATAATAAATTTTTGTGATTAAAATGAGATCAAACGCGACATAATTCGTAGCCGATGGTATAGATAATCGAATTACAAATGGTATCCTGATTGGTATCGTTTCAATCAGAAATTGTCACAAAAATACTAGTGCCATAAAAGAATCATTAGCGACAGTGCTACAGGAACTTCCTATCACACAAAAAGAAACGAAACCAGTAAGAAGAAAGCGACTGATGTTCGTGACACAAAGGAGAATGAAACACAGAAGTCTCTTGAAGTACATATAAGAAACGCGATCAATGTTTTCGACATTAGTTTCTACATAAATCACGAGTCCAGCTGATCGTTAACAACGTCACGTTCAGCTACTTAATCGATCGATAGTCGCGTTGAATTTGATTAATAAATGTCAGAATACGTATGTACCGTTGAGTCCACGGGTTTCCGTAGCCGTCACCGTAAAACGCACTATCAGCCCCGGTGATTTACGAGTTTCCTGTAATTCTTTTTTTTTCTTTTGCACGTCCAGCCCGAGCTCGCATAATTTCCCCGCTCTCCGAACCGCACCATCATCCATGCGCTTTCATGGCGCATCACCGTGCACTTGCGATAAATTCTCGCTCTCGGAACTTTCTTCGATACTAACCGAGTAATGCTCCATTATCCACCGGATCCTGAATACATCTACGGGTATTTACAATGTTCTCAAGGAATCTCACGGTTGTTTATTACGGGAACGAAGAAAACGGGCAGAACCATTGGAATTTCTTAATCGCTCGCCAGTTTATAAAATATTCATTCCGCAATACAGACTGCAGGCTCAGACAAAATTAAAAAATTGTTCAATTGTCTGGAAAATTTCATCTCTATTCTCAATATTTGGATCCTAACGTTCTGAAGCTGGCGTTGTTTTTACGTTTTAAATAACATTGTTGGTCATTTGTCAATGATGCGTTTGTCATTTCGAAAAACAAGATTTGAATCGGCTTGTTTGACAATATCTTCTGTAACAAGAAATTTTCTATCCCGATTACGGTGGTAACGTGCTTCAACTGTACTTTATTTTAGTATTATTCCTAATGTAACATGAAATAGTAATATTGTGTGTAAGAATTTGATGGAAAAATGTTTTCTAGATACTACAAAATTGATGGACTGTTGCATAAAATTCGTTTCTTTTTCTCAATTCATCTTCCTTTTTATTTCTTAAAATCTTTCTTTCTTTGTTTCCTAGATTTTGAGAAAAAAATTCAGTGCAAAAAAATTTTAACAGAAGATTTTTGTCTGAACAATATATTAAAAATAAATACTCATATTTCTGCAAAACAAGCCAGAATTCCTTGCTCAGGAAAAAAGAAGAAAATCCTAAAACTCGTATCCCCTATTTTGGTTCAAAGATCACACACTCGAGTTTACATTAAAATGAACTAACAATACATAAGAGAAACCGGAAAAAAAACATAAAATTTGTAATATATTGTTTAAACAAAGACCTTTCGTTAAATCTTTTGCACAACTACATTCCCATTAAAAAACACAATTTAAACAAAATCCATTTTTGCGACCTCTGATTTCCGAGATATCTGAAAAAATATGGTTCTTACCCCGAACTTTGTGGGCTGTTTTCACCCCGTCAAAGTGGATGGTTGCCGATAAAAAAAATGGGTGTCAAATACTTTTTGAAGAACTATATCTCACGTAAGTTTCATTAAAATCGGTTTGTATCAAGTAGCGATATTCCCTTGTTAGTAAAGAGGGGAGGATCACTGCCATACTCGTGAATCGAAGATTAGACGACAACACACGTGTTGAAAACTGCCTCGTTACTATTCCGACTTTACATAGAGTCTTGTGAGAGGTCGATGAACATGACGCGACACCGAATATTGGCACGGTGGAACTAATGTAGACACGGTGACAAAATAAATGGAGATAGAGTGGGGAAGGGTCCTTAAGCTTTGGTGCTTATGTTGGATAGCACTCTGTTAGAGTATCGCTTGGGTGTCAGCTTCCTCGAGACAAATGGGCGGTTGCGTTTGGTCTTATAGAGTGTCACTGTTACTTTCTCACTCGTTCCTCAACGGACGCGGTCTGATATCTCCACTTATTTCTTATCGGATTTAGTATGAAGAACTTAGTGGAGAAAATGCGTCGCAAACAAAACGAGAAAGCTGGAAAGCCGCGCCGGGACAACCAATCTGATACTGTACATAGAAACGTAAACCTTGAAACACGAGACCTCACTTCCCTGTACTTTGATTGATTCGTTTCAATCTTGTAGCAACAAAATAAATACCTGGAAAATATCGGGATCCTGTGGCGAACGTGTTCTGTGATCGAACGTACCAACATATCAGGTTAGTTGTGCGACATTTCTTACGTTCCTCGATGGAGAAATGCTATTTGATAATAATTGCGAAGCTCTTGCCTGATTTTTCAAACTCAAGAACTTGGAAAAAATTGTTGGAAAGAATTGTGTTGCTTTCCTTAACCCTTAGCACTCGAGTGACGCTTATGTGACATCGCTAAAAATTGGTGAACTATTAATGTAAAATATTGTTTACATTATTGGATACGTCGGTATGTAACCAATTACTAAATATTTAAGTTTTGTACGAGGTATTATATACATTTCATGTCTAACAAATTAAAAAAATCATAGAGAATGGAAATATTCTAGATCAGAAGAAAAAGGGTTAATTATTGCGACAGTCAACAATAATATAATAGTGTTCGTCAATTATTTGGGTGTTTTCACTGTTTCTTCGAAAAATGTGAATTTTCAACGATTCTCATCGAGGTCGGAGAACATCAATGTATGACCATGAAGTTTTATCTTCGCGGCTTTGTCAAGGCGTGCACATAAAACTAAGAAGAAGCTCTTCATTGATCCTGGTAAATCTTCCGTCGATTTTCGTTTACTTCAACACTATGCTATTCAAATATTTGTTTTTATTCTTTTTAGACATCCCAAAGTCCACTTTATTAAAAATTTGGTGACTATACTTGCTCAAGGTCGCTAGAGGTCACAGCCAGAGGAACGGAGAAATAAAAGTGTGCGTCTCGATCAAAAATTTAGGAATATAAAATGCTGTACGATTTAAAAAATGAATCTAGTCTACTTGAACTCGTCGAAACTCGTAAAGGTGCGAACAGCTGGACGGTGTCTGGTAGAGGTGTGCGAGATCCGGGAATTCCCGAAACCCGATGGTTGGGTCGGGACGGGATTCCGAAAATATTTGGGATTCCAGGGGGTGTTCGGGTTCCTCGTGAATTTTTTCGGGATTTCTGATACTGTACGGAATACGGTTTTCGGGAAACCCGAACATTTTCAGGAATCCCTAAAATTTCAAGATCCCGTTCCAGTCCCGGTTTTGCACACATCTAGTGTCTAGACCACTGGTTCTTAACTGGTGTTCCGCGGAACACTGATGCTCCGTGAACTTACAAGGAAACATATTCAGTTCCTTTAAAGTGAATGGTTGCCGATAAAAAGAAACACGTGTCAAATATTTTTCAAAGAACTATATCTCACATAAGTTTCATCAAAATCGGATTGTATCAACTAAATATGTTCCCTTGTTAGAGAATGTGTTCTACGAAAATTTGAAAATCAGCAAAATATAGGAATGGTTAAAATATTATTACGATTTTCAACAACGTAATTATGCGAGTATTAATGCCACGCTTGAATTGATCCGTATTTTTCGTTAATAACTCCTTAACAAAGCCGCAGCGGTCATTTATGCAAAGGTAAAATGTCGCTTGAAATGACCCCAGGAGTTCTTAGAATTCTTAGTTTTGCTTTGAATTTCAAGATTTTGTCATTAGAACGTCACCCTCGGTTACACAATTATCTGAAAATATCTTGGATTTTGATGGTCTGAAGTATTGTTACTTTATAGTCAAACAAGTTTTCCAAAAAGTTGGACTTCGAAAATTGACTATTGGTCAGTAAAATCGCGTTCTCGAACCACTGTGCGCTGGTCTAGACATTTATAGTAGCGTAATTATCTCGAGTGAGCGCAATCGTAAAAGAAAATGCGCAACTACTAATTAATAGGGTTCCGGGTGGTGTGAAGTGTTGAATTTCGCGTGGCAAGTCGTGCAACTAATTTGTCGGTCGAAATCCAAGCTACTCTTTGTCGGGATACGGGTGTGTAACGCGATGTAGCTTGCACTTCAAGGCATGCTGCTCGCATCCACCTACGCATGTACCTACACGTTACATCCAACGATCGTATTACACGCAACCAGTGAATTGGATTGAACGCCAGATGACGAGTATGCGCCGTCGTTGCTGGCATAATTACGCGGTCGGTATTCGCGTGTAATAACGAATTTCTGTCTCGCCACTTGAGCAATGACTGAGCAGCTATGTAACTACCATACCATGCCCATCGAGCCAAGAAACATCTTGGATACGTGTGTAGTACACTTAACACAAGCCGGGTTTAGGTCCGAGAAACGCGTTAATGGTTCCCCACCAGAGTTTTCACGTCGAATTCTAATTATTTTCGTTGCCCGTCCAGGGTTTCCACGTCCAAGCGTTTGATTGATGAGGACGCGCGGACGATCTCGAGCCGGGGAACGTTAATTGCCGTTAGGTAACCGGCTGGAATATCTGCGATTCAACTCGAACGAGTACAGGATCCGTGAAACTGACGCTCAGCGATCCTCGAATTATGATCGGATCCAATTATTTCGCCGAACACTAATTTACTACGGACTATTTGTTACGCCCGGCGATTTCGAGTCGCTGAGAAACTATTTGGTTAGCAAGTAATTTCGGTGGTATACCGAAGGTTTCTTCTATATTCTTGCACATTCTTGTAGATTGTTGCACATTCTTGTAGATTGTTGTATATTCTTGTAGATTGTTGCACATTCTTGTAGATTGTTGCACATCCTTGTAGATTGTTGCACATTCTTGTAGATTGTTGCACATTCTTGTAGATTCTTGTATATTCTTGCATATTTGTGTACATTCTTGTAAATTCTTGTATATTCTTGTAGATTGTAGTATATTCTTGTAAATTCTTGTAAATTCTTGTATATTCTTGTAGATTGTTGCACATTCTTGTAGATTGTTGCACATTCTTGTAGATTGTTGCACATCCTTGTAGATTGTTGCACATCCTTGTAGATTGTTGCACATCCTTGTAGATTGTTGCACATTCTTGTAGATTGTTGCACATTCTTGTAGATTCTTGTATATTCTTGCATATTTGTGTACGTTCTTGTAGGTTCTTGTATATTCTTGCATATTTGTGTACATTCTTGTAAATTCTTGTATATTCTTGTAGATTGTAGTATATTCTTGTAAATTCTTGTATATTCTTGTAGATTGTAATATATTCTTGTAAATTCTTGTATATTCTTGTAGATTGTAATATATTCTTGTAAATTCTTGTATATTCTTGTAGATTGTAATATATTCTTGTAAATTCTTGTATATTCTTGTAGATTGTAATATATTCTTGTAAATTCTTGTATATTCTTGTAGATTGTAATATATTCTTGTAAATTCTTGTATATTCTTGTAGATTGTAGTATATCTGTAAGTAAAATCTGATACATTTAAAGAAAAACAAAAACCAACTTCTCCGATATTTTTCAGAGTTGTACTTGTTCTTTCTTAACTCTTTAATTATACAGTGATAGGTTGCAACATTTTGAAGACTGTAAAAATGGTTACGAAAACCGATACCGTTTTACTTTCGATATAAGACGATGGCTTCGGATGGCTTTCGATGTATTGCGGATGAGGGTGCCTGTGCGGCTTGACATTGTTCTTAAGTGGGACGAGAGTTTATGGTTCCCGTAAAGTTGTCTGCCAAACCATAAAGTGGTCGACCGTGCGGCGATATCTTTCGTTGGAGAAGGATAGAATATGACATACGCTCTTGTTCTGGCACTAAGCGGTGTAGAGTGGTCAACTTCGAAAGAAGAAGAGGACACTTCTTCACGTGGTTCAAAATTATGCGGGCACTTGCAATTTTTTCATGAATAAATATGTTTCTCACTTCCGAACCATACGATTTTTCTTAGGACTCTTTAAAAACATATTTGAACTATTTTTAGAGACCTGATTTACCTACTAATCTACGATGCTGTTAGGTCCGATATGAAATATCCGATTTTTAGCGATGACATTAAATAAAACTAAAACTACATACGTAAAATCATTGTAGTAGAAGCCGTCCAATTTTGTAGAATCATTTAACTAGGCGAGGCTTCAGCGATGTTCGAGTTCCGAATTATGATTGAATCCAATTATTTCGACGAAGAGTAATTTATTACGGATTGCTGCTAAGCCCGGCAATTCTGAATGGCCGAGCTCTTCCGCAATGATTCATGACGCGGAAAAGCGGTCGTCGATAGTTAAATATTAACTCCCGTCGCCTAACTTACAGGCTAAGCGTTCCGTCGAACACCAGACAGAATAAAAATCACATTAACCATTGCAATTTAACTGCAGGCGATAACTTCTATCCCTTAAACTTCCTTTGCTTTAATATTATAGAGACAGAATTAATTTCATGTACTAAGAAAATATTTTTGGTTTCTTTTTATTTTGGATACTTCGACTTCGAAAAATTGATAATTTCCTTTAAAAAAATTTCTAAATATATTGGAAATGTTACTCTGTCATATGGTCGAAATAGATATATAATTTTCTTGTATAAAAATTGTGGAGACTCCGATTACTTAAGCAATACAAGTAAATACACATCACCCCTTAAATTACAGATGCCGGAAGTAGATTGAAAGCGTCGCATTACATCCCTCGTGAAACTCTTAAATGGGTCGGCATTAGCCCGAAGCCTACGGGATTAAAAAGATTAAGGCTCTCGAAGACACATTGTTAGTATCCGGCAGAGAAATGCGTCTTAATGGCGATAGGGGACAGGCGAGGCAGACCTATTCGTCTTGTTTGACCTGGGCTTTCGATTCCGTTTGCCTTTTTCCCTCGGCACGCGAATATATCGCGATCGTCGAACTAATTGATTCTGGACGAACAATTCGGAATGACTGTACCGACCGAGACAAATCGGACGTCAAACAATGCCTCGCTCTGCAACCCGATCTCCTATTGGGACAGGCTAATTGAAAAAAAGAATTAGTACGATTCCCACGGGGAACGCTGGCCGATTCTCGTGATTCCTACTTCTCCGATTCTCAAATGTTCTAATAGGTTCATGGGATAAATAGAGAGCTTTTGGTTATTTATACATTAGAATTAATCGCTGCACATTTTCCACCTCAAACCATACAATGCTCCATTAAACCTTCTTGAAAAGCAAACATTTCAACCCGTCACTATTGAGAACCTTAAAAACACTAGATACTTGATTTTACCAATATTCACTGGTCCTTTTTTGTGTACAGGGTGTAACGAAATGATCAGTTGTCATTAGACTGGACCTTTATGCAAAATAAAATTTGTCTGCATCATTTCCAATTTATAGAACTTAAGTATAAATTTATTTTCTTCATTAATAATGTTCATATATTAACAATAGTACATTGACATTGTTAAATTCATTTAATCTTTGCAATGTATTAGATTGAACCCACTCGTTTTTGTCATAAATGCATAAAATCCCCATTCTATGATAACTAGACTGCAAATCTTTATGAAAAATCAAAATTGCCTGCATCATGTCCAACAATTTTGAATTTCATCTACTCAATTTTCCTATAAATGCATAAAAATCCACAGTCTACTCATGACCTTCATAAAGTGATTCTACATTCTCGGTTTGATTGATATTGAAGTAAATAACATGCCGCAAAATTGACCTTTAGCTTGAGGATTCAAGGTCGAAATTCGTAACATCGTTTTTAATTGCATCAACATTGCGAAGGGAACTATAGACCACAAATGATCCGTTTTTTAGAAAACAATGTTAAAGCTCAAATAATTTTCTCAGTGTTGTAACAATGTAAGAGTAAATTAATGATTTCTGAAGAGTCTATATCGGACGGTCTATGTTCACAGAAATTGTTGAAGCGTCTAAAGATTGTCGGACGTTATCGTTAACTGCGACTGTTGGTAGTACGAGGTTGTCTATAGTGAACACTGCGAGATCGTAGCTCTCAATATCAGGCGAAAGTAATCAACAGTATCCTGGCCTCGAAATCATTAGTGTGAATCTCAAGTCTGTGGCCACTTCAATCGAGTTTGTCGAACTGCAGATAAACCGTATAGAGTCGAACAAGTTTCTGTGGCAGTTTCTGTCGATCTTCAAAGTGTAATGCCCCTTCTATTGGTTATCTTCCATCTCCAGGTCCACCTTGTGTCTGTTCCATGCATCAACTGTTTACTGCGACGCACTCGAATTAATATTCGGACGCTCTAAAAAACACGATAACGTTTTTAATACTGTACTATACGATTTTAAATTGCTTGGGAAGTTAGAACAATTCGTGTGTCTATGAGTCTTTTAACTGAAAATTCAGCTGATTGTCTTCGATTATCCAGGATAATTGGCATCGAGTACTACGTGTGTGTCGGCGGTTGTTTAAACTAGCACTCAGTCAATCGTACAAGTGTGCGCACAGCCTGTAACTAAATTCCAGGTGGATTCGGCGAAACGCTATCTGGAATTTCATTGACTAAGTCGCGAGACAAGCGGATCACTATTGTCTGCGCGTTAACCTGAACCACTGTGACAGTTACAGACGTTTCCTAATACGATTAGGCTGCAGGAAGAAGATATCGACGTCGTGGAGAGGCGTGATCACTTAGAACACACATTTATGCGAACTGCAAATTTTTACAGAAACTCCAGTTTATGGAATCATAGCGATTTAATACAACAAATATTCCGTTAATATTACCGGATCAATTAAAAAGTACTTAATGATTTTTGTTACCCAATTTCACTATTCATTTCATTTAGTTCTACATGAAAAATGAACCTGAATCCAATTCATTATTCTCATTACAGCTGAAATGTGTTCGTCCTTTTGCAGTGCTATTTAAAATTTTCTAATAATTTGCTTTGTACCATAGAAGACAAAACCATTACGACAGAGATAAATAAAACAAGGTAAAGGCGAGGCTCAGTTTATACATAATCCGAATCATTCGGTAATATTTATGCTACACACGAGCGTCATTAATATTCTCAATTTTTGAGAAATTATTGGAGAGTCACGTGGATCCATTATAGTTTCAGAATAGCAAGTAAAACCAGCTGATCACCTCATCGTCTAAAAGCAGATTATATACTTTAATCCCCTGACCAGCAACAGGGGGGTTAAACCCATTTTAATTGCACAGATTGATGTCACGAAGGCTTTAAATGCCCCACCTCTTTCAATTATTTCAAGAAATTGCTAAACATGTGCGTGTATTTCATCGTATATTTAATCAATACCCGATTACTAGTAGAAACATTAATGCATTTCAAATAATTCCTTACAGTAAAGTATCATTGAATTTACTGTTGCTTCTGGTGTAATATTCAAGGAGAATTTTTCAATCTTTCCAAGAAGATTGAAGTTAAACTTTTCACAAACGTTGTGCACATCTCCTGCAAAACATACGATAAAAATATTTAATTAATAAACGATCTTTAGTAAATATTTATGCAGTTAAAATATTTCCTTACAGTAAAATACAATTAACTTCAATTATGCTTCTGCTGCAATATTAAACGAGAATTTTTCGATCTTTCCAAACCAATTGGACATAAACTTTTCACAAACGTTGCGCACATCTCCTGCAAAACATACGATAAAAATATTTAATTAATAAAAGATCTCTAGTAAATATTTCCTTACAGTAAAATACAATTAAATTCAATGATGTTTCTGCTGCAATATTAAACGAGAATTTTTCAATCTTTCCAGAGAAATTGGAGGTAAACTTTTCGTAAACATCGTGCACATATATGAAACAGACATGATGGTGAAACTGAATTATGGTACAAGAAAGCAGTGTCATGTAGGCGGGAGTACCAAGGAAAAATAAATACTACTCGAAATTTTCGGTTTACTCAACCCGCGCCAGTGGAAAAATCCGCACAGGCGTCATCACTGAAACGGAACGAGTACAAAAAGTCATCATCTTCCACTCCGTCGTTATTCTTGCTCCCTTCGGAACTCGAGACAATACGGCGAAGGAATCACTCGTGACAAAGAGGGAGAGATAGAGAGAGAGAGAGAAACGAGAATCCCTTTCATCTACGTGAGCCCGCTTCATTCCCTTTTCGACGATACCTCGGATGTCTTTTAGAGAGAGCGCGCGTTTTTAAAATACACTGTAAGGACCAAAGCACTACTCTGCCGAGTACCACTCGGCGTCGCTAGAACGAAACTATTCGAGCAGACAACGCGCAACAAGATCGACTTCTACCAGAGCTGCGAGAATTGAAAGCTCGAAGTGTCCGAGCTGCGAAAATTTTGAAATACACCCGGTCACAACGTGAGAAATACACAGGGAGCAAAAAGCCATCATCCTCTTTAAAATCTTCTTTAAAAAACCACCCTCTTAAAAATCTTCTTTAAAAGACCATCCTCTTAAAAATCTTCTTTAAAATCTTCTTTAGAAAACCGTTCTGTTTAAAATCCCCTTTAAAAAACCATCCTCTTTGTGAAATGAAATTTTTCAACTCTTTTTGTTTAAATCTATAGGAAACTTCCTCGGGCATACAATAAAAAGTTAGAAAGTGATCAAAGATGTTCTTGTACGTTATTTTCAAAATGAAGTGAACGGCTGTATTTAAACGCATTTTTCTCGATTGCAACACTTCTTACATATATTAGTATTATATATTATATATTTTATTTGAAATATTTTCTTTTACACGCCATCTGCAAAAGAGGTTCGAAAACTATCGCTCGCTGTATTATTTATATGTATCAACTACACTGCAAAACTTATTTTGAATGAAACAAAGTCGTTAAGGGATGCAATCGTTTTTTATTTTACGCTAACTTCCCACAATCAATTTCAGAGAACTTTTATTTTGCGTGAAGATCCGCAGTCTAGTAAATAACTGTTCCAACTTCATTATACAATTTTCGCAGGAGAAAATTACTGTCAGTCTCGGCTATCGACTCGGACGGTGTCGATAAATTCGAGTCTTAAACGCGGAGACTCGGTTTAGAACGTAATATTTACACCAGGCGTTAGAACCTAATATTAACCTAACGGTTCGATATTTACCGAGGAGGATCCAAGTGTCCAAACGCTTATGGACGATAGCGTGCGCATGTTGGGAGCCAACAGAAACAGCAATCCGGCGGCATGAGAGCTACTCACCTAGCGTTCCCTCTTGAGCTTGCATTTTGCATGCGGTACAGCGATTCCTGCAAGTACTGGGCCGTGTTAATGCGCCACCGAGGAACGATTACGCCGCGAAGGATTCTGTCGTGAAAGCACGGTTACTTATGATTTTCGTACAGCGTCCCAAGAAACTCGCACCTGCGTGAACACAACGCTGAAACCTGTCGTACTGTTATGCCTTCGAATAGCTACCACCTGTGTTCCCTTTCCACGCCGAATAAAACGAAGACGTCGGGACCGATTCAGCGAGTCGCACGTGCGAATTATTGCTTAACAAAGACGCCCGAGAGATTGGCGAGAGTTCAAGACCGACTTGGACGATGGAGCTGTATACTCGCACAAGTTTCTATTTACCTTAAATGCGCAGACCTTCGCGAAATTACTCGAAAGGAAGCAATCGCAATGATTTCTGTTAGCAAAGAGCGGATCCGTACGCAAAATTCATCCCTCTACGAGAGAAGTACACTTTGGGAAAATGGGGTTCGTAGAAAAATATTGGACACATTTTTTTTATCGAACATCATCCGCGTGGAAAGGGTGAAAACAACCCTCGACGTTGAAGGTCGGATATCTCGGATACTATTAGAGCTAGAGGGTGGTTAAAATCACCACCTCTGTATTTTTGAATAAAAAATGTATGTTCGAAAACAGATTTTCAATATCATTGTTTAAACAGTATTTTGAAGAATTACACTACATTCTTAATTTTTTCAAATACTGATAGATACTAGTAATCAGTCACATTGGAGATTTCTAAGATATTTTTATTTATCTCTATAGTAACATGATGACATAATTAATTGATAATTGTCGTTATGTTATTTATATTATTATTGCTGTTGTATTGTCTCATTATGAGTCAGGAGATAATTTTCTTAATTTTTTCAAATACTGATAGATACTAGTAATCAGTCACGTTGGAGATTTCTAAGATATTTTTATTTATCTCTATAGTAACATCATAACATAATTAATTGATAATTGTCGTTATGTTATTTATATTATTCTTACTGTTGTATTGTCTCATTATGAGTCAGGAGATAATTTTCTTAATTTTTTCAAATACTGATAGATACTAGTAATTAGTCACATTGGAGATTTCTAAGATATTTTTATTTATCTCTATGGTAACATAATGACATTATTTATTGATAAATGTCGTTGTGTGTTATTTATATCATTATTGCTATTGGATTGTTTGATTATGTTTAATGGATCAGGGGATAATTTTGGAATTAAAGATTTCTGTTCGTTAGGATGGAAAGTGATCAGAACGGAAATCAGGATAACGATAATCAATACGAAATATGAACGGTGATCGATTAATATACTCGGTCCTATTCTACGGGATGTCACTAATAAATAGTCTTGCGTTATCACAGTCAACTCCGCAGGCATACAGCTGTGTCGATCAATCACCTATCAATCGAACCAGGCAATTCACACCTGCCACGCTAAACCTTGTTTCACATAATACGACTAATTTCCTGTGCAATCGGTTCCCCGCCGAATATGGTTAATCTGTAATTACGTTTGCAACATGTTCAAAGGACTGCACTGTAGATTATAAATGATTTGCAATTGTACACTTGGTGCAAGTCTACCCCATTCTGCGGATGTTCACGAAAAATATTTATGATTCAATGTAATACGCTGTTTATTCAAATAAAACACTAACCTGCCAAAATATTTGAATGATAATTGAAAAGGACAAAATATTGTGGGATTAAGTAGAATCAGACGAATATAGTCAGACAAATGAGCGAACAGGCTATATAAAGTTATAAGAGTACTTGAGTTTATATTGCCACGTGAAATCACAAGCTTATGCTAATTTTTATCGAAATAAACTCTAGGTGTGGCTAGGAACAATGATCCCTTACTGATATAACTAATATACACCACCCACTCCGAATATTTAAGTGATTATAACATTTACTAATTAAATAGAAAGAAAAAACAGACAAATTCCATTGATTTAAGTAGAATTAGTCGAAAATGGTCAGACAACTATTATCTCAGGATATATTTTTCACATACAATCGCACGCTCATGTGTATTAACATTATTAATATCATAAACATTATTATATCATGTCACTATTAATCATCATTCGATTATTACTGACATGCGTAATCTATTTTTACTTTATTCTATGTATTACTCTAATAACACGATAAAAATCATTAACTTATGTATATTAAAAATCTTATATGAATTATCTTAAGTATATTTTTTAACTAACAATACTTAGTAAACGACGTTCAATATAAAGCGTTTATTCCACGTCACTAGAGTTCCTAGAAATCAATATTAATGAAACAAACATGTATAACCACGAACCTATTATTACTGGAATAATGTTAATAACAGTCTCGAAAGTACATTCCAATTTAACGGAACGTTAACGGCTGCGTTCATACCCACATAATGTCACAATCATTAAGGGTAAGTACGTCGATAATGTACAATCATTATCTTCCAACTCCCACCGTAACTTAACATCACGATGTTACAGATTACGTGGTATTTTATCATGCACCTGGCACTTGTATCAAGTGTCTGTAACCAACATTCGCGTACGTCAACGAAGTACAATAATTCTGAGCATTGTAATCGTCATTACAATTTCGAACCTGTTGGAACGCAAAATTAACGGATCTCAATTATAAACTATGAATTCCCACCTCGAATCAGAGGCTGTACCTTCTATTAATTCTTCCGATTTATACATTAACGAAATTAAATAAAAACAAATACTCTTCCGCGTTTGTAATTTTTCGAAAACATTCCAAAAAAACATGTCCCTGTACAGTTTATTATATATAGACAGATGCAAAATATAAATTGTCTGCATCGATTGCAAAAAATAGAAACCAAATTGAATGTTACTTCTTGCCTCAATAATTTGAACAGCATTTCCAATTTTTTTCAATTTTCCAACAACTACGAATTTCATTCACTCAATTTTGCTAAAAATGTATAAAGATTCTAAAATAAATGTGGGAACACTTTTCGAGGAAATTGCGAAGAGTTCGAAATAAAATTTTGATGAAAACAAGTACTATTGCAATCAACATATTCTGTCAAAGAATTACGAGTTTCTTTATCATACTATGCTGGAAATTGAATTTTTTCAAAATCATTGATTATGATGTGAAGCAAAAATGAAATAATGTCAATATTTGTTTCTCCAGTCACATAAAAAGGATTCATAACATAAATTGCATTTACAATTTATACTAAATGTCCGAATAAAAACTGGAGGAGTAGGACCTTCAAAATCATCTTCGTACTTGCATTCGAACGTCAGACATTTCGCACGCGCGAACCGAACATTTTATGAAACGAAGCGAGCGAATTCGAAGAGAAGTGTTTGTGAAAAGGAAATATAATTGTTTATTTCGAGCCGCGCTGTCTAGGCAAATAGAAAAGCGTAGGACGGGTAATAACGCTTCGGGAAAAGGGAGTGTTTCATCGCGTTCGAAAACAACGCGAGAAACACGCGGAATGATTAATTTCAAGCGGGACAGAGCGCCGTCGTTCGTGTTCCCACGTATTAATTAGTGACAGGCAGACCACGGAAAGGTGATTCGACCTGGGAGCGGGTCACGAATGATCCGAGCAGAATAATTATCGCTCTTGTACTTTCGCGCAGCGAGCTCGATCTAGTTCACGAACGGACCATAACAAAAAGGGCAAAATATTTGCTCGGATGGACGTTCTAATTCCAATACCAATCCGTCGGCGAAACAATCGCGATCGGTTTCGGCTGTTGCTCCGAAAAACCTAGGAAGGAAACAACACGAAGCAGAAAGAAGAAAAAATAAATCCACGAGCGTACGTCCGAGTACGCGTGTGCGGAGCAATTGTGTTGTATTAACAATCGTTTGCCCTCAATATCGACCATCGAGCTTGTGTGCCCTGAGCACCCTTTCAATATTTGGTGCGACGAGGGTTCAGACGTACCTTCTCACCCTTTCTCTTTCTCTCTTTCATTTTCTCCTCTTCTTCTCTAGCTTTCTCTCGGATATCGTCACGTAATTGCGTTTCCCGGCCGCGACTGGATGTCCCACGATTTTTCCTTCCTTCTCCCACCCCTCAATTTTCCCGTCCCTTTTTTGTCCCGTTTTATATCGACGTCTCGTAATTATCGGACTAATTGCAATCTCTCTTCGGATCTCGTCTCGGATCCCAATGATTTTTCTAGATTTGCATCGTTGATGTCGTCAAACGGTGTTTAGGCTAATGAGTTTTCTCACGATCAGTCGTATGAAAACGCAATGTTCTTTCTTGATGTAAAAAGACAAAGAATTGTCTGCTATGATATATAGAAATTTTTTAATACTTGCTCAACCTTCTCTCTGTGTACTAGGTGCAAATGCATCCCGGCTGATAAAAACGGAAATAAAAAGTTATCGAATGGAGAATTTCCTACAATTTTCAAGCGATGGTATCTGTGACATGCATCAAATTTTTAAAGTGAAAATGTTCCAAACTGCACTGTTGATTACACAAGATTTGCAATTGTTCAATTAGATGTAAGTGTACTCTATTCCACAGACGTTCACGAAGAAGTTGTATGATTGAACGTAATGGATCATTTACTGAAGTAATATGCTAGTCTGTCAGAATATTTAAGTGATCACTAAGTTCAGAAGGTAAGGAAAAGAACAAAATATTGTAGGATTAAGTAGAATCAGTCGAAGATAGTCAGACCAATATTATATCAGAATATATTTTTCTTACTTTATGTTACTAACATTATCAATATCATTAACATTATTGATAATCATTTGTTTAATACTGATATGAATAATTGTAAAGTAAATGAAAAAAGGAAAAATACATACGGGTATAATATTTGTATAATTGCATATGGTCCTAGACTTTAGGTGTCCGACTATTCTCAACTAATTTTTCTGCAATTTATAGCAGTAGACAGAGAGAATCTTCGAGATTGAAACAGTTTGTAGTAACAGAAATTGTATAAAACAGTTAATTGTAGAAGAATAGTAGTTTTTAAATTTAAAATAAATAATAAAAAAAAGGAAGAAAACTGTTAGCATTCTCGATTCTAATGTTAGAAACCCGTGTAATCCCCGATCGAGATGAACTCGACAATCCTATTTTCCGATAAATCTTCCCGAATTGCCTCTTCCACCGACGTCGGTCGTTTTATTTAATTACCGGTCGGTTCGCGCACCCCTTCATCTCCTTCCAGTTGCACTTCTGACGTTTCAGAAGATTTATTACATAGGAGAAATATTTTTACGCCGCTCTTATCTTGTAATTGTTTTCTTTGACGATCTGTGTAAATAGTGAACCGTGGAAAATTGAGATTGATACCTTTTCAACCGTCAAGTATATACAGGGTGGGCGTCTAACTTCATCACGTCGAGCACCGAACTTCATTACGTCGAATAAATTTTAAATTATGTGTTGTACGAGAGTGTACTGTACACAACTTCTTTCTCTATACTTAACTTCTCTGTACGTAACTGATCAAAAATCGTGTAAACCTACGATTTTTACCATTTTTAACCGCTTGCAGCTCGTGTGTATGTTATCGATTTCGATGAAATTTTCAGCATGCGTGTGACAAACATAGATCTAGAAAATATATATAGACAATTAAAAGAAATGTTTTTGTTTATTTTTGCATGCAACCTTGCAAATTGTAATTTTTGGAAAATCTTTTTCGCAGATCATTTAGTGAACCAATTCTTGTAATTGACGATATAAAAATCATATCGTTTGGTACAATTATAAAAAAAAGTTATTCTATTTTAAAAGGTGTACGAACACTTTGTACACCCATTGTATGTTTGGGAGAAATGGTCTATAGATGCGTCATGTGAAGAAGCAGAAAAATCTATACGGGTTAATGTTCCCAATACCTGCACACTTTGTATTAGTATTCATAAAGAAGTTTTTGGCCAGCTAGCACCTCGAAACGCAGCACTATACGGAGCCTATGAAGTTTGGGGGCCGCCTTCTCGCAACGCTGAATTATTGAACAATCTTTGTCAATGGCTCGGCGCTGTTATAAATGATCTCGGTTTACAGGACAGGAATCGAATTTCCCTTGACACACAAACCATCCAAGCTGAAAACGAAGACAAAACTTTCAGTCAGTTTGAACACGCTTACGAAGATAGGTACGAACAACTTTCGACGCGACACCCTCGAATATAATATTACAAAGGGAGCGCCCTTAGTCAATGAAAATGTCCACCGAGTTTCCTGAACGTACACGCGATTTTGAATTAAATCGAACCCTTCGCCGCGCGTGTAACGCGCAAACGTTTATTCTCGAAATAATCCTCGGTTGGATCACACGAGGCATTCGAAAATGGCGGCTCAAGCCTTAACCTCCTATATATCACGTCGCAGAAAAACTCGGTCATTTTTCGGAATTTATCGCAGGAAAACTAAACGATTTAGGGCTGCAAAAATTTTACGGTCTGTTCAACCGTGATTCAGTGTTATAAGGAAATTTTTTATGCACGCTGTATTTCATGGTACTTGCTACGAATGTTTCTTAGAAATCTGACCAAACGTGTGTAAACGTACGAAATGCAATTTGCATTAATTATTTATATACTAATAGTGTTCGGATGTGAACGAGGTTCTATGTATCGATAAAATCTAGAATCTGAAGCTGTATTTCATGGTACTTGCTACGAATTTTTCTGATAAATGTAACAATATGTATGTAAATCTACGAATTCAATTTCAACTGAAGTATTACATGCAATCCAATAAATACAAACAATATTGTGTTCGGATGTAAAGGAGGTTCTATGTATTGATAAAATCTAGAACCTAAAGCTGTATTTCATGGTACTTGCTACGAATTTTGCTTATAAATGTAACAATATGTATGTAAATCTACGAATTCAATTTCAACTGAAGTATTACATGCAATCCAATAAATACAAACAATATTGTGTTCGGATGTAAAGGAGGTTCTATGTATTGATAAAATCTAGAACCTAAAGCAGTATTTCATGGTACTTGCTACGAATTTCTCTTATAAATGTAACAATACGTATGTAAATCTACGAATTCAATTTTATAATAATTAATATTGTGTTCGATGAACGAGATGAACGAGGTTCTGCTATATTGATAATACCTAAAACGAGCATTATGCAGAGTCAGAGCACAAATATTCATACACCTCGTTATCACGTGTAACATGTAATAATAAGTGTCTAAAACGACAGCCCAACCTTGGCAAAGCCATCAAGAGAGTCAAGGCAGCCGAAGTGGTATTAAATATGCATGATCCTTAAACAGGCACCATAGTAGCCCGCAATAGCCTGGTCAAATTGTTGGCTTCGTCCTTCTTACGTTCATTTTGTCAAGGATTATTAATAAACCAGTAAAAGTAGAGTAAATATATCCATTACTGCGGTATTTTTTCCCAATGAGATTAAAATACGTAAAAGTGAATATTTTCAGAAGTAAATCAAGTAACAGTAACTCAAAACATATTAAAGTGAAGTGCACGAAGAGATCCACTTGCGGCACTGAAAACTTAAGCATCAAAGAAACCGTGGAGACTGAAGGAATAAAAAGGAAGAATCGAGAAAGACTGAGGAATTTGCATGGTGAATGCAATTGTGATATGTTGTAAACTTTACAATGCTCTTAATTTAAAGCAGCTTCAAACTAGAGATAATAAACGTTACTCAAATATTTGTTAGAAGAAAGTAAAATGTTCATTCATTTAAAATATAATAAACCACAAAATTATTAGTTACAGATTTTATCTTCTAATATTTTCACACGTTGTATCCAGTTTTAAGAACCACCAATTTTTTTTTGTATTCAGAACACATTTTTCCACATAAAATGCTACACATATTACCATTTCGTGCTGAATTAGGAATAATATCAAAATAAAGTACGATCGAAGCATGTCACCGCAGTAATCGGCACAGTTACTCTCTATTTTCACGAGCACAGCCAGACTGGAAAGAAAATGATGTGGTATTTTCCATTTCACAAATTTCAGTGGAAAACTGTGAACTCCCGTAAAGATCCGAACGGCAGCTATCGTAAATTCTATCCTTTCGGACCGTCCCGTCGGCGTCAGCAAAGGACCGGGGGAAACAAAACGAAAAAAGAAAATATTTCGTTCGGCGAGACTGTTCCCCAAAATTGAAATCTAGGATCCGCTCAGCGGACACGCTAACAAAACGAACACGCTCCAGAAATCAACGGTTCCGAGCCGAAGTAAATACGAGCGCAGGCAGAATCGGCATCTGACGTTCCCAGTAGAACTTGTCGTGTCGTATTGATCTGTTTCAACAGGAGGCCTGCTTTATGAAAGGTCGTTTACTGTCAAACGTAACTCATTAGCGGCTCGTGTCACAAAATGGTGCGACGCGTGCAGCACCAAGCTTCAGTCCTGCGAAATTATGTTTAATTATCCCGGTAATAACGCAATCGCTCCGTGAATCACAAATATTGCATCAACAGCCTTTCGTACGAGTCACGTCATTTTCCCGCTCATTTTTCCATGCACTTCACCAACACAATACTGAACATTAATTATCCGTTTGTTCCAAGGATTTTCTCGTTTCGCTTTTTTTGCGTGCTGATGGTATAACTATTGGACAGAGCATTTTATTCATTCATGACAAAAATGAGTAGGCGTAATGTCCATTTCACTCCAGTTGGTTGCGAACCCGGTGGAAAATATTCATTTTGCATAAAGCTGTCTAAACATTATAAATGTGACAAATAAATAATAGACACTGCAGTTATAGGGCCACTATGCTGAATTACTGAAGGGAAGCTTGTCTGTAAGCTTTCAAAGAGGTCTTAGGAATTATGCAGTGATCCGTCGCAGCCGTTGAATGTTTATACAAGAGAAACATAGTTTGTAAGATGCAGGAGCTACTTACACTTTTTCATTAGAATTTTAATTAGTTCAGAGTAATACGATCGTGAAACATTTTTATTGTTTTGCAGGAGCTCTGATAATTTTTATCGTAAATGCATAAAATCTACAGTCTGTTTCTAACAAGTTTAGGCTACTTCGAAATCAGTACCGATCCACTGATTAAAAATGTTAAAAAACGTCTGCTGAAAAATGAGAATTCAGGTGGAACATTCGTGACCGCGGATCGACGTGTGCCATTATTGGGTAAACTGGCGAGTGGCTTTCTCGCGGGACAATTATTCTCGAAATATTTTCACAAAATAATGCACTCGGTCGTGCATCGTTTATTCACGAACGTACGTGTTCGGTGAGAAATCGGCGGACAATATTTGCCGAGGCTTTATCCGCGGAATTCACGGTAAAACCGGTGAAAATATTCTCGATGGAAGAATTCGAAGCCGGATATAGTCTGTCCGGGCCAAAAGGTCTATTCACTGCGCTATAGGGAACCTATTTTTGTTCTTGTCCGCCTCCGGATATTTATTTCACCCGACAGATTCGTTGCTTGCACGAAGTATTTCCGACGTCGTGTCACACTGCTACGAAGCTCCCCTAACTTCGTGGCTTTTGAAATGTAGTCGTCGCGCCGTCATTTTTCTCTACTCTCTTTTCATCAAACTAATGCGTAAATATTTTGGTATTGATACGTGTCCGCGTCCGGCTGCCCGCCGAGTCCCGTAAATATTTGTCGATGATACATGCCCGAGATTCCAATAGGCGTTTGTGTATACATTATACAATTATATTAACTGAACTGCGTTCGAGCGGCAGCTAGAAAAAAGTTGTCAATGGAACCGCGTTTCCAAAAAAATCGTGTGCGTGGAAACCACGCGCGGCAGAAGTGAAACTTATTGCTTATTAGGTATAGTAATTTATCTGTATCCATACTTAATAAGCAATAAGTTTCACTTCTGCCGCGCGTGGTTTCCACGCACATGATTTTTTTTATTATACATGTAATTTTGTAATTTATACACATACCTCTTGTTTTTTAAATATATATTTAATATATATAATAAAAACACACATTAGTATAATAATAAAATAATCACTTCAATAAAACACTTTAATAAAATAAAAATAAAAACGTGGCTGCACATTCGACTTCCGTCACATCGACTTCCGTTGCATCAGAAAATTGTTACCCTCAGCAAAGAAGTCTCACTTCAAAAAGATACTAAGACATTAACAATCGAACAATCCGTCAAACCAAAGGAATATATTTAATGGCAGCAACATTGACAAGTTGAGATGTGTGATGATCCGACCACTCTTTTAATTTCAAAGGGTTTGAATTTAACTTGAAAGAGCGTAAGAAAAAGAAAGGGGCGAATTCTGTAGTGTTTCTGAACACTTTTAACACGTATACAACAATTTCGTGAGTATATTTAACCCTTTGCACCCCCAATTACTTCTCAATTATGTTGCCAACAACTTCCTACTATTTGAAGAGTTTTATATCACTTCAAAGGACAGTTCCTTGACTGCTATTTATTTTAAAGAATTTTGTTTACTAATTATATTTGTTTTTAACTAAAAAATAAGACCATTAAGTAAGCAACGGAAGGATCAAATGAATATACCCGTTTCATGTACATTTTTCCTTCTCCGATGCAGTGCAAAGGGTTAATCAACGTATTTAAGCATTCGAAAATCCTGTTATTCGTAATGGTAATGTATCCGCTTCGACTAACAAGGCTTCGGACAATTAAGCAAGCGGAAGAATGAAAATCGAGTAATGTGAAAACCTCGTTGGAATTTGAGCTCGACTATCTGCAACGTCGACACTAATTAATTTTCCAGTTGGAGGCCCCCTTGTACTTTTCTCGTTAAGAGTTTTTAATTTCTGCCGGCCGACCGGAGCAAGCTACGGAATGATACAGACGGAAGTTAAACGGAATGCAAATCTTTTCCTCGCTTTATAATAAGACAAATGAATTCCCATCGTTTTCGCTGTCGAGGCTGGAGGATTCGTCGTCGACGAACCAGACTTATTTGAATAACTTAACTGTTTCCTTGTAACCGGGAGTTCGCAGGAAAGCCGTTCCAACAGCGTTGCTTACGTTTGTCTCGAGCTCACATACATCCGATTTGCTAAAAGCGCCGTGCTCCGAGTTCCTTTAAATCTGTCGCGCGATATAAACCAAATAGGAAAGCAGAGCTTCTCCCCATGCGATCCCGCCAGGCGACCGAACAGTCGAGTACTCGCGGTTAGGATCCCTTTCTTCACCATTTTCTCCTCGGGGGAATAAATGAAACTGCATTGGAACGATATTATCCGTTTCTTGCGTCCGCCTCCAGCTGACAGCGCATTAGAATTTTATTAAGATCTCGCAGACGGGGACAAATCGCGACGGGGAAACGAAACGTCGCACAGTGCGCTGACGAGAATCGAAAAATCAACTTTCATGTTTCAAATCTGCGGAAAAGTGCTTCTAGACATTTATTAAGTATTTATTAAGTAACGATTCCACTGCGGATTTTATGCAATTCGAAACAGCGATAACATTTGAAGAATTTAGAAGTATCATTACGTGATTTTTCAACCTATTAAGGAAGATGTTAATTAAAGTTTTACTATTTTATTTGCAATTCTAACCTCTTTTTCAAAATTTTACCTATTATTCAGTAAACTAGTTCTTCTAACTCTTCAAACAATGTGGATTCATTTGCGATTTTGAAACGTGATCGAATAATTTTTTCTATGGATTTATGTACTTATGACAAACATGAGTTTGCGTAATTTAAAACGACAAAAACATTAGAAGAATTTAGAAGTATCATTACGTGATTTTTTCAACCGATTGAGGAAGATTTTAATTAAAGTTTTACTATTTTCTTTGCAATTCCAAGCTATCTTTCAAAATTTTACCTATTATTCAGTAAACTAGTTCTTCTAACTCTTCAAACAATGTGGATTCATTTGCGATTTTGAAACGTGATCGAATAATTTTTTCTATGGATTTATGTACTTATGACAAACATGAGTTTGCGTAATTTAAAACGATAAAAACAGTCGTAGAATTTACAAATACTATTACATGATGTTCAACCTACTAAGAAATTAATATCAATTTAAGTTTCCATCACAAGCTCGGATAAGAAAAAATTGAAATGCTAACTTTTACATTTTGCAGTGCAATTCCGACCAATAGCAAATCTTTGAAAATGTAATAAACTGATTCGTCGAACACGTCAAATCTCAATTCATTTGGCTCAATTCTAAGAAAATTGTGCAATTTTTAAACGTGAACGAGCATTCTACAACTCGCGATTATCTGATGTAACAAATGCGAACATACTGAACTGTTCAACAAGGTACACCTCGGTTGCAAAGAATATTAAAGCTGCGGCTTACTTACAAGCAAGATAACAGTAAAAATGATAAATGGCGTTCTGCAAGATACAAAACCTGAAAATGTGAGAATGTGTGACAATAAAAATGTCGTACGACAAAAGATGAAACTCGAGTAACGGTGTTTCCTGCGACAATAAGCAAACCCCGCTCCACTGTTCTCGCTGCTTGTGTTAAGCGCCTAATTCGTACGATAAATGTTCAACGTACAACAAACATTCAACTAGAGATCCCGGCCGCTTACATATCCGCTAAAATATTAAGAAGGTAAATTCAACGAAATCTTGTTCGTCGGCGACTATTGTAGAATTCTCTCCGGAGCGTACTATTGCCTCGAGTCGCGAGTGAACGAGTAGGTTACTACATACCTAGTTGCTTCCGTACAATTTCATTACACTTCTTCCTTTCTTCGTGTTTGTTTATTGCATTGTCCCTACTTCTCGCTTTAACGTAGAACGCACGGTATCGACTGAAAAATTTCAACACTTTTTAAACGCCAATAGAAAGTTCCATTTTATATATTTGTACCCGTAATGTTTAATGAATAATATTTGTTGAAATTAAAAACAGGCTAGGGTACAATTTTAATAATTTAAAATGTTTAGAAATTTGTTTGATTAACTACTATCCCCCAGCATCATGTTCAATATATTTCTATACATATAATATGTAGTAATTATTAGAACTGATATAACCATCAATATTAGTTAAATATACATTAATTTCAGACATAATACAACACCTTGTGTACATCCGTTTGTTACGATGATATGCAGAACCATTCTCGCGTGGAAATAATACCATCACGGTATTAATCACTTCTAATTAAACCGTATGAATTTCATTCGACGTAGACGTTTTTATGGATCGTAGTATGATTTACGAGGCTTGCAGAAAACTGCACGGCATCTGTTTGGATACTGCAGATGTTGGGTATTGTTGATTTCACAATGGCGAAATAGTGTTCGTTTTATTTTCTGTTTTAGTTTTGGCAATGTTTTAGGTATAGTATTAAGTTCGAGGGAAAGTTCTGTTGTATTTTAAAGACAACGTTTGTATCAATTTATAAAAATATATCTTAAATTATACTCACATCGATTCCATTATTTTTAACAACTTGTTGCCATTTTTCAGATAACTCATTGGCGTCTTTCATTTACCTTCATCAACCTAATAAATTAGCATGTTTGCTGTTGAGATTGTTTTATCTAATTTTGCGTCAAAAACAGTATACTAATTTAATGACAACACCATTCTGTTTTTAATTATTTCCTATGAAACTTGTAACAACACATTTGTGGTATTATTCACGATTCAGTAGAACCTCGATTATAGTAAATATGATTTGAAAAATGTCGCGAATAAATCGGTAAATATTGCATAAATAAAATCGTTAAAAACCAAAAGGTTTTGTCAATGATTTCTAGACTGCGGATCTTTATGCAAAAATATTCTGCATTAATTCTGGGAAGCAGGAATAAAATAAAAATTGATTTTATCCCTTAATGACTTTATTAGCTTAAAAACAATATCACAATATTCTTAAATTTTTCGAATCTATTACTGTTTTATATTTCACCCAACTAACTTCATAAATGCATGAAGATCCGCAGTCTACCGATTTCGTTAAAATGTTTGTACCTACACGATATAAGTAACTACCTTGACGATGAAAGTTATCGCATATATTGAGACCTTACAATCTACAATTTATGACTACAATTCCGTTGCCTTCGCAGAAACTCAATGAAAATTAATTGGTTAAATTAAGCTTGAACTCCAACACAAATTTAAATGCAGTATTATTTTGACAATAACGGTATCCACATTAAATCAAGTCTGAAGTAAACGTGGTTTCTAGCTCGCGAACGACGAGGAAAGAAAATCCACCGCTTCTCGTTGTAAAATTTATAGAATCGTACACGTCACGGGCGTAATTTAATAAACAGCAATCTCTTCCCGAACACGGACGTGTGAACACACCGATAAAGGTTTGCTACGCTGCGATTCGACCATACGTCATCCGTATTCCCAAAGTGTAAACAAATTTTACTATCGAATATACGGCCGAACGCTAAAACGTTCGTAGTGCAACACGGTTCTTCGGCCAGCCGCAAACTGCTGTCATCCCGGCAGGTGCTGCATCTTTAGACAGTATTTACACCAGCCATAATTATAATTCATGCCCCGAAACTTTCGTGTCCCTACAACCCATGAATTATCGCCACTTTCACATTTTCTCGAACTTCCCTGTTACCGGAAATTAGTTTTTTTCGCCGTTTCTACAACACGTTGCCCGCGATCGCAACAAAAATTTTCTTTAAGACATAGTCGTGTGCTGAAACACCCATGATGGCGAGAAACGTGATCATAGGAACAAATCTAATTGCCCCGTTGAATCAAATAATGTTTCCATTTCATTCGTTTTGAATTTTCAAAAACTAGTTGATACAATTTAAAACGGTAAAGAATTTAAAACTGTCCGAGGACGATGTGATAATTTATTAAGATCATTAATCAATTTATTATTAAAATCATTGAAAAATCCGCAGTCTAGTAATTAAGTTGCAAATTATTAGATCGATCATTTCATCATTACATGTTTTTACGAATAGAACCCTGTATGTTGAAAAATGAGTCATGTTTTTCTATTATCAAGAGCAAGTAAGAGATCAAGTTCCATATTTTTCGCGTAACATTATTGGATGTAAATTTTGTCATGAAGATAATGCAAGTTTCCAATGGAGAAATTGAAGGTGCACAGGTGCAATAAACAGCTAAAACGACGTGCAAGGGGTAATATAAGATATTACATATTATCATATATTACCATATAAGCTAATATAAGAGATGTCAATTATAATAATTATAATAATAATATTACAGATGACATCCGGAAATAATACAGTAGATATTACTGAAAACATCTGTTTCGTAAACTGGATAAGCCGACGATAATAAACTGAATAATGAATTCTTTAATTATTAATGTTCGTTTGCGGGATGATAAATAAGTCCGACTTCAGGAAAGTGTACGGATGACGTCAAGGCTGAAAATTACGCTCTACAGATAATCCACACGTTCGTATCGAGAGGTTCCACCACCGTCTTCGAGATCCTTGACCGACCAGTGCAATCTGTTACTACTGGAATTCCAGAAATGCTACGATCTCGCGTTGCAACGATGCTGGAACGAAGACATTGCGGAGAAAAACGAAGATTTCAATGGAATACACGACAGACCAGGAAATTGCAAACAGCACCGGACATTGAACAAAATGCCGCTAATGTAAAGAATGAAATATTTAAACAGACAGCTCAAGTAAAACCGAGAAGAATGAAATTCCATTGCGGAATTTTATGCAGTATTTTCTGGAGGAGAATCTTTTATTTCGAATTATCGAAAGTGTTTATTAATTTTCCGGGTTCAAACGTTCAGTACGTAAAAATGTTATACTTTCGAATACACGTGAGATGGCGACGATTGAAGCTAATATTGACACCTACAATACAATATTGTTTTAATAATTAAACTGCAATGCTAATATATTTGAATTGTTGACAGAGGAAGGGAGCTTGTCTATTTGACTCCAGTCTTTTTAAACTTCATTAAAGTAGCAGTAGGGAAAATTGTCGGTCTTTGAACCTCTGTAAATCTGTGTTAAAAGCAAGCTTATAACATTCAATCTGCGCACATTTTAAACGGCGTAATTTCGGGTTTCACGCCTGTGGGTTCAGATTTTCTGCCTTTTCTGTTAGAAAGCGGAGTGAGAAACTCAAGTAGCTTCTCTTTATTTGAAATTTTACAAATTCAATGGAATTTTGCTGGGTTATTCTAATGCCTGCGGCAAACTTTTCATTCGGGTACGGTAAAACTGCGACTAAAGATCGTGGATTAACTTTGGGGAAGTCATTCTGAAGAGTAGAGCTCTCTTCGTAGAAGAGGAAAAAATTATTCAAGCTTTAGTCGTTTGAATTTTAACAATTATCACTTCTCCCACTGAGATTTAGATCAAAACGAAGTCGTCGAAAAAACCATGATCAATCTTACGTTGATCGTTAGACTACGGATCTTTATGCAGATTAAAATTTTTTTACCTAAAACTGGAGTGAGGTGGAAATTTATTTTCTAAATGCTTAAAAGATTAACGCATTGGTATCTTTTCAACAAATTCCGAATTCTGATTTAAAAATTAATTTTTATGTATGAAAATATAAAACAATTTTTTAAATACGGCCATGATTTTTGTGTAGTTCGATCATTCACTTTTTTATGTACTGTTGTTCAAAAATCTTTTCCCCACTCGTTACAGTGTCCTAACCCTTAACCTTTAGCATTGACTACTTTAGTAAGTAACTGCATTAGCATAGCGATCACGCTATCGCCATTCTGTTCACATATTATTTTTAATGAAAGAGGAAAAAAAGAAATGTTTGCAAACTTAGGAATAAGTTATGCTATACTAGGAATTGAAATATATTACATCAACTACAATAATGATTGCAGTATCAACAAGAATCAAATATTTATTTGATCTCTTGGATTAATTTTCTTATTCACCACAGGAAGATTAACAGGAATTATATTGTCAAATTCTTCAATCGATATTATACTCCATGACACTGACTATGTAATTGGTCACGTTAAACGTGTGGAAACAGTAAGGCCAGGGCCGTACGATGGGCAACGGGTTGTGCACACGCACACACGTGTGCGAGAGAAGAAATTTGTAACAGTTAAATCGAGTCTCGGGCGAAACGGAGCTCACACACTTTATCGACAATTCACCGGTGCAGTCGTTACATAAAATCGATAACATGTAATTCAAGCGTGAACACGGAATTGTCGGAACGAACGCCCCGGGTGTACGAGCTAAGGAACTGTTCGGAATTGACGCGTTTTGTGGCAGGTCCTAATGGTTCGTCGGAAATTTAAATATTATCAAGCACGCGTCTGCTTTTCCTACCTCTCCTCCCCATTCTTTTCTTCGTCCCTGCCCCCACCTCTTTTCGAAGGGGAACCCATCAACATCTAAGAATGCATACATAAAATATCAACGACGTCACCGCGGCGATACATCAAACGTCGGACGCGCGTATCGGTTTAAAGGAATTAACTTTGCCTCACGCTGATGTTACTGCGATAAATAAATTAGACGTCATGAGTCAACGAATCCGACGAACATAGCTGTCGAAGAACCACCGATAGGAAACGGCTGGCTCACGTTCGACGGATTTTGTTGGAGTTCGAACTTACCGCTCCGCTGATCACCCGCGATGGCAGAAAGTTTAACTACGTTTCTACTCTTCTTCGTTTTTCGTACTTGCGCCAGCGCTGAACTTTTAAATACACACTTTGTCGCTCCCCCGATCTGCAGGGTGAAACGGCTTATACTTGAACTCGACGCGAGTTTTAAATGACCGAGGAACGCGATGTTTACGTAAACTAAGGATAGTATACAGTAAACGCCCCTTTACTGTCCAACTGCCGTGTTTTGCACGGACAGTGATCGTACACGGACACTGTTTTACCACGTTTGTATTATTAGCTTGCCGTGTCGATGTTGTAATCGAATTTTGAACCACTTCCTGATAAGCTGGAGACTTGAAACTTTACACATAACTCAGAATTGGATGACAATGAAATATTTAAAAAATTTTTTAAGAAAACCGTGCGTTTAGGAGATAAGAAATATTTGGTAATTATATAGAAAAGGTCTGCCTACTCCGATTTTAATGAAATTTTAATATGTTATGCAGTAACACATTCTGAAAAACTTTTTCCATTTTCAATATAGAGGGGTCACTTTTAGTTTTCGAACCCTCTCCGTACCATTCACGACCTAACCACAACTCATTCTATTCGCATAATTTTTGCACTGTAGCTGTTATCTTAGAATATGAACTAGTAATGGAAAAATTATGCGATCACAAAAATCCAGGAGTAGTCTTCCCAAATTGAAAGTTTATCTTATATATGTATTACCCTATATAGAGCGAGACCCTGCTTTCTCTCTCACTCCCACAACGTGTTTACAAAACAAAAGTAAACAGACGACGCGCCGTGCAAGAATACCGAAAATTCAATACAGTATTAGCAATAGTTTTTTGCAAATATCTCGGAAACTAAAAGCGAACCCCCTATATTGGAACAGGAAAAAGTTGTTCAGAATGTCGAAATCTATAACGTATTAAAATTCCATAAAAATCGGAGTAAGTAAACCTTTTCTATATGATTACCAAATATTTAAATATCGGTGTACGTCATCGCGTCCAGCAATCCCCACTCCATTACACGTTCCCACTCCACTGACCCGCGTCGCACCGAAGGAACTCAGTGTGGTGTTCCGTTCATTCAGTTCCATTTCGGACAATTCCGGACTCTATCAAGAGACGTCCCCTCGTTTCATCTTGCGTATTTCCATATCTAGCGTGACTATATCTTAATAAATTGATCGCCAACCAGTAATTTTTCCGTTCTCCTTATTGGAGAGGAATTTAAAGACGATATTTCGCTAGAGCGTCAGCAGATTAAGAAGAATGAGGTAAGTGTTAGGCGGTCCAGCTCATTAATCTTGTTCTTGATTATTTCGAACGCGTGGCTTCGTTGCAGCTGAACGGAATTTATGAAAGATTCCTGGTTTTCAGTGATCATTCCTGAAGGCGGCGACGACGGTCCCGACGGGCATCCTCTTCTCGCAACTTTCCAACGATCCTTGATGGTTTCTCCGGAGCTCCGCTTATCTCGGCTGGTCTTTTGTGGGAGCCAGGTAAAGGGCAACAGATCAAAGCACTTAAAATTTGCAGCTATTTTCTGCAACCTTCATTTCTTGCTTTCGTCCGAGTTCTTTGGCCGGGATATAGGGCCCATGGTGCAAGGCTTGAACGGCGTGCAACGATACGAAGAATTTCCATCATGGGGTACAATTTTCCGCGGCGCCCAGCGGCGTCTGAGATGAGTCCGATCGAACGCTATTAAATCTGCACAGCGAAAACGAGTGGAACGGCTAAAAGTTTATCTTAGAAAATTCCATTATCCACCGACCGGAGATTCTACTCCGGTTAACGCTGTGTAAAGGGATGGAGAGAGCAGCCCGGCCGATATCGCGGAAAAATGAACACTACGCAAATACGGCGAAACTTTTGTTAGGACAGAATCTTCATTAAGGAACGATTTTTCATTAAGTGAAAAATTAAATTTTCACTCCGGCCTCGATTGTTAGAAGATTTCTATGCACCCTGATGAGAGCTGCGATTTAATCAAATTCGATGTCATCGTTCGACAGCTTACCAAGATAAATTCAAGAATTTTTTCTGATTTGTTATTTGCAAACTCTAGTTGTGAGAAACGAGTATCTCGAAAGGAACAGATTTCATATCGAAGCTTAAGAGCGGCCATTCTGGAAATTTATTAACTGATAAGGTATTGTTACCGACACTATTTCCAATTTTTTCATATTTTTAGCTAGCGTGCATCGTAGTGAAAAAAATAAAAACCAATTTTTTGGAACTGATTTTCTAATTTTTGACACACATAATTTCTTATTTGACTCCACAGTTCAGGAAGAAATTTTTTATTATCTGCATAAGGTTCCGCTGTCTACTAATGTCCAAGAACTGCTTTAAGTTTTCACCACTTTTGATTGTTAGATATTTAATGAGAATTTTAGAAATTTAACAATACTGCTTAGAATTATAAAAACTAGGCAGATACTAGTACACAGAGTCAATTAGGGCTCTTAACCAGTTCCGGCTGCTAGAGTCGATATCAGTCAGGACACTAATTGTTGCATTAGGTAATTCCAAAAGTTCTAACGCTTTCATAGATGAACTTTGATGTAGCATCGCATGCAAAGCACTGAAAGTTGGTCAATAACGTAATCACCGTCGTTGTCTATGATCCAAACCCGATACACTTACACGCCGACTATCAGTTTGTTATACCTTCGATCAAACTTTTCAATCAAACTAACCAAATGTGTTACCTATACGCAAAGTAAAAATTGACTATATCGATTGCAAGTTATTACTAAAGAAAGAGATAAAAAAGATATTTTTTTCTTAATAACTTGTAATGAGTGAATAATGATATAACAGTAATATATCAAATCCGCAATGTGCTAATTAAAATAGGCAACCCTTCAAAAATTTACGATTTATGAAAAACTTTAAATTTAAAATTTGTTTTTTAATCAGTTTATTAATCGGTGTGTAGTGTTATTTTTTTGAGTTGCGTAAGTGTTCTTGCCGAGATTCAATATGCGAGTTCGTAGAATGTGCAGCTGTTAACTTTTCCATCTAGTTCATCTATACACAGGGTGTCCCAAAATTCCTTCAACATCCGGAAATGGGAGGTTCCTCAGATCATTTGAGGCAACATTTTCCTCTGCAAAAATGACGTCCGTGACTTTATTAAGAAATTATTAACGGAATACACGGACCCAATCTGTCAATTGGCCAACTGTGCTAACTTTTGAGACACCTTGTATATCGGGGGAAACGAAGACGAAGGGAAGCAAACGTGGACACGTTCCGAACGGTTGTTCGTCGCAGCTCGTATCGCGTTTACTAGAGCTGTTTATTTGAACCGGTAAATCGGTGTCAAAAGCATTTTGATCGGCTTCTGATCCATTATTGGCATCGATGGTGCTCGTTGCTTGAATTTCACGGGGCGAGAGAAGGCTGGTTTGCGCATCGAAATAATCGACGAGCCGATAAAATTCGTCGAGAAGAAGACGAAGAGCGCGAGGCGAGCTTTTGTTACGCGAGAGAGAAAAAACCGACTGGAGTGTCGTAAAGAGGATATTTTTTATCCTTTTTCCCCCTTTTCACGGCCACTTTGTCCGCGTACGAACGAAAATTACGGCATTTTCGATGCAGGCTTTTAATCGCGAGGTCGCATTATTTCTTTAGAGTTCAAGGAGGTTCAGTTGGAGAGAGGTCCCTTTGTGCTGCGAACTGCTCTCGAAGAAATCCGGGTGATGAAAATCAGATTTCACCCCTTAACTTTTGAATTATGATTTTCTAATGTAGGGGCCAGTCGAGGAAACTCGAAGTCCTTAGAAATAAGTGAGCGTAAAAAAACAGCTGAACACGATTTATGGTGTTCGTGACTAGACAAAGCTATTTTTGAGAGAACTGTTTAGTGTCAGAGTTTGCCAGGATTTTAGCTTTCGTTAGTCACAGTGTCAATAGCGCATACGAGCACCATAAATCGTGGAGGACCGAAGGACCTTCGACCGCGTCCGGAAGAACCCCACGTGCGTAAGATCTGGAGGAAAAAGCGTAGTTAGAAGGGATTTTTCCCTTCCCCAAAAAGGAAGTTAGGATAAGAAGACGAGACGATCCGAACTCGAGGTCAGTTGTCTGGAGAGAGTCGGTCGCGAACTTGTCAAGACACTTTTAATACATAGTCAAAGAAATTCCAACTAACGAAAATATCGTGTTACAAAGAACCACTACCCTACACTAACGTTTACCGTGTTTTCCAATTTGTAATTTGTGACGCGATGAAAAAAGTAACAGCACCCTGTCAGACCACGAAATACTTCTCAAAAATACGCGAACACTCGAAACTCTTTACATTATGTCGCGTGTAACAATAGCAAAAATGAAAGAAATGAAATAACGATGTCATAAATAAAAAATTTACCTGCACGAAGCAGACGAATATACGAACGACACATAAACAAATTTTAATTATATTTGTATACGCCATACATGAATTATTTTTTCCAATAAATTGCATGTTTAATCGTAACAAGTTTTAATTAAATTAGATACTTCATTTTAACCTCGTTATGAACATAGTCCGATAGTCCGGAAGTTAAGAGTTCGCAAATAATTAATTCGTCACGGTAAGCGGTTACACGATGCAGAGACTATTTGTTTAAATATTGAAATGTTACGATGTGTCGTAAATGCGTATGCGACGAGGTCTACAGGTATTTTTTACCACGTTTTTATTTTCGTTTGATTTTGAACGGTGGTCGCGTATACAGGGAAACGATGAAACCTCCTACCTTTCTGGAGTATCGTCGAAACCATTAAAGCTCGATAAATTCCCAGAGTGATATCAGTAAACCTTTGATTTGTTTTACGTCGTTGTCGTGGCGCAACCGGTTGCGTTTGATATATCGCGAGTGCGCGCGTGTATGTATGTATGTAACTACCGTGAACACTTTCGGTGAACGAGGAAACATTCTTCGCTGCAATATACTGTGGCTCGCGCAAATAAAGTGTATCGAAACGCTCGACGATCTAGTTGATTATCTTTTCCACCCTGAGCTTCCAATTCCTTAGCTTTTCATTTTTCAAAAGGAGAGATTAAATAAATCGATGGAATGTTGCATTAAGCCCTGGGTACATTTCTACCTTGTTGATCTTCAGTTACTTGATGAAGTGGTCTGTGCAGTCTTAAGCACTTTGAAATTAAGTTGATTATTGTGTCTACCTTGGGGTTTCAGTTTCTTATTTTTTCAGTTTTGGCAAGAAAAAGTTAATGCAATATTTCATCAATATTATTAAGTGTTGGATAATTTGTGACCAAGTGGATTATTTTGTCTACCTTGGGGTTTCAGTTTCTTATCATTTCAGTTCTGAAAAAAGAAGTTACTAATATTAATGAAGCATTGCGATAAGTGTGTGGATAATTTACGAACTAATTGATTAAATTTCCTACCTTGCTGTTTCAATATCTTTTCAGTTTTAGAAAGAAGAAATTAATGCAATATTTTATAAATATTATTAAGTGTTGGATAATTTGTGACCAAGTGGATTATTTTGTCTATTTCAGTTCCTTATCATTTCATTTTTGAAAAGAAGTTAATAACATTAATTAAATATTACGCCAAGTGTTGGATAATTTGCGAAGTTGATTATATATTCTACTCCGAGATTTTGATTATAATCTGTGAAATATTTGACAGGATATTCTGTCGAGTCTCGAGTACTGTTTTTCTTCCACACATTTCACTAAATTTCGTTTTATAATTATCACATTTGCTGGCACCATATATTTTGGTAACGGTCTTCCTAACACGGAGTATGTCGAGCCATAAATTACAGCTACAAATAACGACGCCCGTGGAATTAATTGTATTTTTTACCTATCGCACGAAATGAGTAAACATATGTACGTGACATTGATGTACGTGATAATACTAATCTAACATGCATATATTTTTACTTTAGTATCAGTTTTATAACTGAAATATTATTTGGTTATAGCACGTATGCGAATGTGTAAAGAAACATAAATCTGGACGTATGAACAAAATTGTATTTATTTGATTCTCACCAGTAGAAATATTTTAAAACTTATAAAAATGGGGAATTGCACAATGATCTAATTGACAGAGACACGCAAAAATACAAATATAGAATAGAAATATTTCCACCGAATATTTTCATCAAAAAAGATCTCTGTTTATATATATTTCTTTACTTGTAATGGCTAAACAACACTGCATCCCATCACTGATAATTAAATTGCGTTTCTTCATGGAAAATATAAAATGTTTGCATTGATTGCAAAACACAGGAGCCACATATTTTCTTTCGTCTTGTAATTGTCTTATCAAGCTGAGATTAATACACTGATGTACTTAAACCTTAATTTGTTCACTGCTTAAAATTTGAGTGTCCATTATCGTCATAAATGCATCAAATCCGCAATCTAGTGATAATCTTCTGTAACATTCTTTATCTCTCTAGGCTGCAACATTGACAAGAGCCTGAACGCACAATCAACCTTCGGAACTAATTAGCGCCCATTGAGGATGAGTAATTACCATGAAGTATCGCGACAGAATTATTTATCGCGCGGAAGGTATACCTCTTGAACAAACAACGTGCTGGGTCGCGCAATATACCGAATCCGTTCGTTAATTACAGAATAGGAGCGCATTATTCAGTTTCCTCTTCATTCCCGAGGAAGGAAGAGTTTCCATAATGAAGCCATCGCAATCCAATGACTTCCAGATAAATTGCAAGGCGTGCGGAAAACCCGAATCGAAAATCTATTGATCGAGCATCTAATACTGAAACCTGTTGGATGCCGTTCGCAGTTAATTACAGCGCATTATCGCAATGATACTCTGCATCTGATCGTTAAATTCATTCGATAAATAACTGCAGTCGAATCAATGATATAGTACTTAATAGTTACGTATGTTCAAACCGAATATAACATCAAGTTCCGTAGTAAAGGTTGGTTCGATCATAATTGCGAAATGTTGATAACGTTACTTATATCTCTCCGATGTCCAACTCAGTGAATGTTTAATGTCGAACTTGTTTTTCAAATCCCCGGTGAATTTTCTAATTAATTGAGAACTGGATGCTTGATTAACCCCGTGTAAATTGTAATTAACACGACGGAATGATTAATTGCATGCTATACTCGTTAACATGTCCGTTGTAAGCAATTTCCTGCGAGTACAAGAGACGTAATAAAAAATGCAGTATTCTCTCGGTAACGATTTTAAGAAAATTATGAAATTTTCATCGAAACTGTACTGACATCTTTACTTTCAAAAATGATTTTCTGAAAGATTAAAGATGTCTGTATTATTTCGAAGAAAATTTTATAATTCTCAACATCTTTCTATAGTAAACGCTCCTTTACTGTCCAACACCCGTATTTTGCACGGACAGTGATCGTACCCAGACACTATTTTTTGATTTTGTGAAGTATTGTATTGTATAATGCAGTAGTCTATTATATTGCGAATTAAACGAGTAAACATGGTGCAAATTATGTCGCGTTTGGTATCGTTCACATTTACATGAAAATTGAGTAGATGAAGTACAAAATTGTTGGAAAATTTTCGAAATTAAAGATGTCAATGTATATGATTTCTCCTGGATTAAAATCGTTAAACGAATGCAGACAATCTTTATTTTTCATAAAGATCCGCAGTCTAACAATGACAAATGTTTCCTGGAAAACAAAATACTTAAACAACAAAAAAGTCTCCTCACTGTATTAGCATTGTTTCGTCGATACACTGGTGCCACCGATGCCTTCATTCCGAGAACATGGACAGAATAAAACCGGACACAAAGGGGCGATTCTTTCACACGAAATGAAATCAGTTTAAATATCGACAAGCGTTCGAGTAGGTTCTTAGAGCCACGGTAAATGATCTTCTCCAGGAAGAGAGTATTCAGGTTACAGTCTTTTCTTCGAAATTGAAGCAGCTGCTGTACGTGACGTTCTCAGAATATCGGATTTGCATCGACGTAGGAACCAGAAGGAAGATTTTAATCTTTCCTCGATGATCGTGAAGGAGAGGGCAGAAAAGTATTCCGACTGCGATAACGAGAATCGACGCGGACCGGAAGCCGAACGTTAGCTTTATTGCGGTGTAATTACCGCGTTATTAGTTTGATCGTTAATTGGCAGGCGCGGGACCGCGACAGGAGAAATCAGGAAAACACGGGACACGGTTCGAATAGGCTGGAGGACGGCAAATTGACGTCGTTGATTGAAATTTAATGCCATTGATATGCGCGCATGCAAATCGGCAGGCGCGTACAAACGTCGTGTCGACCCGCCGGGCAATTAATTTAGGAAAACGGACGAGGTCGTTGCACAAATCTCGCCGGGAAAATGTTTATCGCGATATGTCCCCGTTGCTGCTCTGCCCCGTCGTCGCACAGTGAGGTATTTAGCGCGAAACGTCGGAGAAAAATCATTTTCTTAACTTTCTGTAAGTTGTAAGATTTTTCCTGTCCGATGTAATTAAATGTCTGAAGAATAAAAGAAAAATAACTTTCATTGTTCATTCATTAGCGATTCTCAAGTGTTTCATGGAAATTGTGTAAATTTTTACATTGCAGAAGCTTCTCAAGTAGGTATACAGAATTTAACATCTAAATTAGTATAGTAATTAATACTCGAGCACAATAAATCTTTCTGTTAGTACTTTCACGATTATAAAACATCATTGTTGATTTTGTTTGGTCTTATTTTAATCAGCAAATGCCACAAACATGTGTTGAAAGTTTCATAAAAAGATAAGTAATAATAGAATCGATTTTGTATTACTATTACATTGTGATGACGCACAGGCCTTTGAACTGTGCCGACGACTGCGACTCTCGGCGTCACATTAGTAGTGGTTCACACCGATATTCCGAGCCGAGATCAGATTAAACAGTGGAGGGAATGTTTTTGTTGCTTTTATCGTGTACGGCTTTGTTGCGTTTATAGCGAATTCAATGTATTTTTATACTTTTCAGGCCAAATAACCCATTCTGCGTCGATCGGCGATGTAGGTTTTACTCGATAATGGAATTTCGTTTCTTCCACCCGCGATAAATTAGACGAGTAAAGAAGTTTAATGGCAGTTAGTGGAATCTGATGGTTAATGGGATTTCCTCAAAGAAAAAACACCCTAGGTCGCTAATTTTTACGAAGGACGAATCGCGCGCTTCTTTGTCGAAACAACGAACTTTCTGATCGCATTGACCCTTTGAAATCGACGCTCTCGTTGACCTTGAGAAAATCAATAGAGCTGCATCGCCTCTACGTTTTGGCGATGAAGGATAAATATTGGAAAATCGCTTGGGAGAAGAATGTCGCAACCATCTCAGCTGCGACGAAGCAGAGTCAAATTTTAAAGAAGCCTTCAGGCCTCGCATACCAGTGTGAGCGCCCCCGGCATCTTCTCGAACTGAACTCACCATAAATTGTCCAATAAACGTCGCACATCTGAAAATTCCAAGACGGCGGCGTCTGATGTTAAAATAATAATCGCGAGAACCCTTCGAACAATTTTTAAGAAAATAGTTTCTTCAATCTTTCTGCAAAGTTCTCAGAATTAAGCTGTTTATTATCTGATATAAGTGTTCCGCATATTTTTATACCAGATAATTGTAAACTAATAAATTCGTACCCGATTTTCATAAATTTCGCAAACTGCACTGCACGGAGGAGTTAAACAAATTATATAGTATATTTTTTTCCAGAATTTAAAAATAAAAGTCAATGGTTGAACTTTAAAGAATACAACTTTATTGATCGATTATAGTCCAATATTATTTACTGTAGTCAATTATATTAAATTTCAAAGAAAAAGTATTCTTGAAAATTTAACCACTGAATTTTATTTTCAAATGTATTCTAAAGTAGTGCTGGCCACGTTTACCTGAATTCAGACAAAACTATCCCCTTCCAGTTAGCGCCGTTACCATGGAGAAAGAAGGTACGCATGGTGGGGCAATGAAGAGGGTGGGGGAAGCAACTGTTTGAGTTTGAAACAATATCGAAACTTTGTTTAGCTTCAAAGACTTCAGGTGCACAGTTACGTTATAAAGCTGCAGTTTCTTCAGTTTCATAATTTCAACTGTTCAATATCAGTTAATAATTATATTACATATTTTTAATCTTCGTAGACAGTGCGTTCTCTTCAAGTAACGATTACTTTGAAGCAATTTTGAAAATTTTGTTAGCTTCGAAGACTTTGGGTACACATTTTCTTCACTTTCCAAACTTAAACTGTTCGTTGTCAGCTTATAATTGTATTACATATTTTGAATCTTCTCTAAGAGTGCCTGGTTTTTAAGTAATAATTACTAGAGCCCCTTGAAACAATTTCAAAACTTTATCTAGCTTCGGAGACCGTAGGTACACAATTTCTTCAGTTTCCGAACTTAAACTGATCGTTCATTATCTAATAATTGTATTACATATTTTTAAACTTTAGACGTGATTGAATTTTTCATGTTAATAATTGCAAGGGCCCTTTAAATCAATTTTGAAGTTCTGTTCTCTCTTCGCAGACCTTAAATATATAATTAAATTTACGGCTTAAGAGTAAAGTTCGCAAGACAATCTGTTTTAATTTCTTAGCAGCCAACGTAAGATTCTCAATTAAAAATATAAAGTTCAGATCCTGGTAGAATAAATATTGAAAAATCGTAGGGGAGAGGATGTCGTAACAGTCTGAGAACAGGAGTTTAGTTGTATCGAGGTGAAGTCGAATTCTACAGAATTCCTCGTCCTTTGCAACTGCTTTCTGACATATTTGTCATAAATATTTTATGTTTTTAGGTGCAATAAAATTGATTAAAATAATAACTGCAAGATATAAACGTGAAATAACTTTTTCAAAGTAACGAAAACAGAATTTTCAATTGAAAGGGCATAATTTTATTACTAAACTGCGAGTCTTTATGCAAAATAAAAGTGTTCTGCATTGATTGATAAAGACAATACTACCTTAATCATTTTTTCTAATCGTTTACCGTTTCACATTTCACCGATCCAATTTCTTATTAAATTGTGGTTATTCACGTGCAACTTATTTATAAAAAAAGGTACTGCTACTAAGTGTCGAAAAGCATTGAAAAGATTAACGATCAAGCGTGCAGCGCTAGATGTTTCCGGAGTCCAATTAAAGTCAGCTACATCATGAACAATTGCTGAAAGTTGGAGGGCCAGTTTCGGCACTTCCGGTTCAATTTTCCCACTTTGAGGACTGCTAATTGCGCTACGTGAAATCACGTGTAATTGAGCTAGCTTCCATCCCATTCTCGTATATTAACGAGGAGATAATAGCTTCTTGATAACTTAATTTCTCCGTTCCCAAAATCGACGCTTCAATTGCAATTGGCAAACATCGATCGATACTCGTCATCTCATTATCACGTCATCATCAGCATTCTAATTATCCTATAACAAACAATTTTCTAATATCCTCTTTCTTTCACGAACGCGAAAGTAATTGCGGATAATAATTTTGTCCGCAAAATAGTTCCACCACCGAACATTTAATGCAATACAGATTTTATCACGATTTTGAAAAATACACGATATTGTTGCACGCTTTGAACAATGCGAAAAGTTATTTACGATACAGAAACACATTTAACGTCGTCAATAGAATTGCGAATTTTATCAATTTATCACAAACATGAATCATTTAGCTCCTGTTTTTCGCGATTGATGTTCACTTTACACCGAAGGTCCGCAGTTCATGATCAATTACGAATAATTCGTTGAAATTCATTAATCCTGTTGTTCGAACCTTAAAAATATTATAACTGGTGATTCTTATGAAATCAGGGTTAGCGTTAAAGAACAAAGATCGTCTCGTCGTATCAGTGAACGTGGAATGATACTAAAGAATGCTGGCATGCACTACAAGGGTGTAATCAATTTCAGTATCAAGATAGACATCGACAATAAATTCTGAAGAATCTTCGCGAATCGAGAAATACTGCCATGCGTACGGAAGGCTGCCTATATTCAGCACGTTCACGCGGCAAATTTTCACAGCGGCAACTCATGCATACCGAGAATACGCGAGGCGTTTCCTTTTTGTCAAATCAGATGCCAAATGCGATACCAGCGAACAATAGATTTGGGACGCAGAGCGTCGAGCAGCCGATAAACGGAATAACCGCGCAAAATCGTTCCCAGACTCGGATTTGCGATCGCCATCGGATCATTCCTATCAGTGCCCGCGTTTGCTTTGCATAATCCGTGCACGCGTCAAAAAACAGAAACCCCATCAAATAGCAAGCAATGGAATGGTGCATTTTCTCTTGCTGAGAAAGTAGCAATCGGGCTAAGATCAGACACCGGTTTGAGCCGAATCCGAGTGGCCCGACTTGGCCTTATTCTAACTCCAAGAGTTCCAAAGAGTCTCAATTAGTTTGCGGACAGCTATCCAGCCCTTACGAATGAAAATCTGACCACAGACACCAGTTTGAGCTGAATTCGATCGTCAGCGCCCAATTGGCCCGATTAGGCCCGACTTGGCTTTATTCTTTAACACCTCAAGAGTTTGAATACAATATCTTCACTGCATTCGAACAATTACTGAAAACTATAAATCTATATTCAGTTCCTGTGTCTTTCGATCGATGCACAAACTATTTGCACGAATGAAGAATTTTATTAAATTCATGTACAAAATTTGATTTTATCGAGGAATTAAATTACATTTTTCCGGAGTCCGGTGATTATACAGGTTCTTCAGGCTATTACCAGCTAGTACTGTTTTTTGTTTTTCTTAAAATTGTTTTTTCCATTTCTTCCATTTCTGACCTTGCATGACCTTGAAGGTCATTGTGTACTAGATGAATGAATTCGTCTTGACACACCCTGTCATACGACATAAAAAATGTATAGCATTCCATTAAAAAGATTGAAGGTCACCATCATTTCCATCAAAATAATGTAAATAAAACAGAAATGCATATGTCATTGTATTGCGCATAAAAAACAGTACCACTTTTTCCTCTATCATATTTTTCCAATAAAAAAATGTATAGCATTCCATTAAAAAAATTGAAGGTCACCTTCATTTCCATCAAAATAATGTAAATAAAACAGGAATGAATATGTCATTGTATTGCGCATAAAAAACAGTACCACTTTTTCCTCTATCATATTTTTCCAATAAAAAAATGTATAGCATTCCATTGAAAAAATTGAAGGTCACCTTCATTTCCATCAAAATAATGTAAATAAAACAGAAATGAATATGTCATTGTATTGCGCATAAAAAACAGTACCACTTTTTCCTCTATCATATTTTTCCAATACTTACTATTTACCAAAAAAAATGCTGACTAGTAATAGCCTGAAGACGCTGTATTATCAGAATAATTTCTGAAACAGAAATTCGCCGTAAATATTTTTTAACAACTTATATTTCATTAAACCCGTCCAACAAGCTGGGGTTAAAATCCGAAGGGGTGTCCATCCAGAAAGTGCTTGCGGAGTTAAGTATTCGCGACTCGTAAATATGAAAACGACATTTGAATTCGAAACCAGCAGTAAGCGAGGAGAATGCGGAGTGGCTTGGACAGTGGCGATAGGAATGTATCGCATAATCCAATGGATTAAGCGGGTCCGGATTAATGTTACGGTGGCGACAGTAATTAATGTCTTGACTGGAAGGTGCTGGCGGAAGCAATATGCCACGCGTCTAAATTCACTGATCGCATTAAGGGCCTCGGCGACGTGCGCGGTGGTCCAATAGAATTTCCGTCAGTTTTACTGTCGCCTCGTCTCGATCCTGTAAAAACCTGATATCCGAATAAAACGGTGAGTCGTACGTTTCACTTGGAGATCCGTTCATTCGGCTTGGAACGTTCTGTCAAAAGGAAATTCGACGCTCGGTACTTCTCCAGAACTTAGGGAACTTAGAGCTGCCGGATATTTGATCGAAATATATTTATCACACAGCCGCCGCCGCCGTGTTGGCCGCGAGCGAAACGAGAGATGGTTTCTTGCACTTACGCCATTTTAATTGAGAGCCCTGCGAGGGGGCTTGAGCCTGCAGTTTAGCACCGATCTACCCGGCTCTTTGCATTCCAAATGGCGCCCGAGCAACGCAATTAACTAGATCAAACGGGACTGACCTCTTTGACGTTTCTTTAACCCCCGGAAGGATAATAAATTTAAGAAACCCAACCCTATCCTGGAGTTCGGGATCCCGGAATTCGCAAACATCTTCGGAAAACTCTCTTGTCTGGTGAATAATATTCCCATAGCGTTTCGTGGGTTTATTGCACAAAGACGTGGAATAGTTCGAGTTACGTCTGCTTTAATTACTTGCTTTCTCCCTGTACGTGGCATGAATCTCTTGAGTGCGGCTCCACCTTTGTTCCGTCTTTCGGTGCATTTCGTCATCTGAAGTTGATTCATTCAACGTAACAAGTGTTAGAGATGGATCTTTGTATCCGGCGAAACGAAAGCGACACGAGGTACATTTTCGTAGGATTTTCATCTTAATCGTTTTACGGTAATGCCTGGTTTTTAATTAGTATCCGTCCATCGTGTTCGCAACTTAATTCGTTCCTCGTGTGTCAAATTGGCACTATGGTAAAAGCCGAATATATTAATCTAATATATTCATAAATTAAGATACTAATAAGAATAACATTATAGCACTGTAATTATGAAGAGTTCTAACTGGAAGTTCTACAGTCATATAGAATTTATTTAAACTCATCACTAGACTGTGGGTCTTTGTGTAAAATAAAAATTACAATTAAACATTACATTACGTTTAAAAATAGATGACTAAATAAACTGAATCGAAGTTTATGAACATGAAGTTTTCAGACAGGTTTCCTGCAATTTCTCATACTTGACGAAAAAACATTAATTATATTACACGTACACGTTCAATAAAAACATTTATAATACGGAGTATACCAAAAATATTGTTCTTCCTTGAAATGAGCGATGCCTAACATCGTTTGCAGTAACTTTTTCAAATGCCAACGCTTCCAGCGACACCTGTCGGCGACCCAGAATTCCTTCGCAGTACGGGCTCTCTGATTAGTCAACATTTTCGCAAAAGAAAACAGTTACTTGAAAAGTGATCTTACACACCATCGTTTCAAGGAAGTACATTTTTGGGACACCCTGTATGATTGAATGTCCACGTTAAATTGCGTATACAGTAATCCCTCAAATGCTGTCCAACAGGCGTACTCTGAGCAGACAACGTTTGCACCCAAGACTAGTATATTATTTCTTGGACTAATTTTCGTACCTCTATTTCCTGTTTGGTCCAAAACGCTCTCGTAATAGCAGCTCCATTTGGAGCCACGAAAGCTAATGGATATTATCCGCCGTTTGTGATGCGTAATTGCTAAAAGGACTAGACGGTAATTACTGGAATGATTTAGATATTAAACGAAGCTCGCTTAACCCGGAGAATTTCAAACACAAAACAGCGACGTCTTTTAGAAACGTGAACACGATGGTTATGCAGCTCGGCTGTTTCACACAGTGGAAAGCACAGAAATAGCTATAATTTGAGAACGCGTGTAATTAATTCATTTTAACACTCGAAACGATAGAGCAGATTGCACGCGTCCGGTTTCGCCGTGAACCACTTTCTCGTCTGCCCACACGATGCTGGTAATTATAGTATTTACGTAGTGTAGGGTCGACGTACAAGGTGTTTTAATGTACACCGAACAGTTCTCGAATCATTCGGAAATGAAATAAAAATAAAAATCGTGACACGGTTCACGGACTCTTCGATTTTCAATTCGGAATTTCGTGCAATTTTTTACCGTGAAAAAAATACAGAACACTTTCGAAAGATCCGAAATATTCGACGTGAAATAATAGGGGAAAAAAGACCTGACACGGTACGGCGAGATTTCAATTTACAATTTGGAATTCGCCGCGGTTCCGATTGTAATATGTGCATTAATAATCTCCCGTGAATCTTTGCCGTTCCCGTAATTCCGAAATAAAATATCTGGAATTAATCATTTTGACCCGTCTAGCAATTTCGCTGATAAATTAATCTACCTGATTTTGTAACGGTACTTCATTATTAACTTCGTTCCCGGCTGCGGAATTGGTATAATTCGGGAAGCTACGGTCGCGAAAGCGATTCCGCATCCACGATAAATCACGGTTATGTTGCAAATTACTGTGCCTGCAAGCTGTTGGTAGTAAAATTTTATACATCGTTTGAAAGCGAGAGATAAGGAATACTGGAGAAAACGATTTGCTCGTCCGAAGTGTTACAGTAATGGCGCATAAAGGCCCTTAACACCTGTTACGAAGTCGTTCTTCACGGGAAAAGGATCCATATACCGGACAACAATTCCACACTTTCGTTTCCTCGACGCAATCCCATCGGCACCCACGCGTGATAATCGAAAGTCATTCGCAACATTTATTTGCAATCGAAGACCTTCGTGCATAAAACCAAGCACATCCAGATTTCAGGGAAATACTCGCCGAAGATCTACATGTTTTTAAAGCGAAAACTTTAGGCACACCGTGTACACAATTGTTGTTCCTGTTTTTATGAATATTGCTAAATGTTCGAAATAAGAATTAAACAAAAATCTGGACTTACTAATCTTACTGATTTATGCATTTACAACAAAAATTAGTACGTGAGCGACAAAAGTGGAACAGCAAACTCGTTGAAATTATGAAAAGACGAAAATCATTTTTATGCAATTTCGAGTTTCTAGAATTGATTTAGAACATTTTTATTGCGTGTGAAGATTCGCATTTTATTTATACTAGACAGTAAATATTATTGTTATATTTAATCTCAAAGTTTTAAAAATTCGAAATCTGCCGGACGGCGCAATGAATAATTCATTTTAAATTAATGGATGGACCAAAGAGCGTATTTATTGGAAAGATAACAGAAAAAATTAAAGCCACTTCGCACAAAACCGTATTTCAGCAAAATGTATGCTCAAACATCTACCTATTTTTATATGAATATTGCTGAATGTTCGAAGGAAGAATTAAACAAAAATCTGGACCTAGATTTTCAACTAAAGTGTCTTATGCATTGATGAAAAAAATGAATAGGTGAGACACACAAAAAACTAAAAAATTATAATTAAAAATTTTGAAAGAACAAAGATCTTCTTATCCTACTTCAAGTTCAATTTATCTGTACTAGATACTAAATATTCTTGTACACAATCTCCAAGTTTGAGCCACCTTAATAATTTACGAAATTAGTTAAAAAATTCGAGATCTGCCGGATGGTCCAATGAATAATTCATTTTGTTAAATCAATGGATGGAACAGTGAGCGTATTTATTGCAAAGATAACAGAAAAATTGCAGCAGCAGCTCGAAATTTAACAAATGCAAAAAAGTGTGAATTTGGTACTTTAACGTGGAGTATGCAACACATTCTTTCGCATCTAAACAGTTACCATAACTCGGCTTTCCTTTCGCGAATTACACACAGCCATGAGACTCAAGTATTTTCTTTGGAGACTTAACTGTACGCGTTACGTAAATATTGTCAGGAAATCCTACACTCTTGAAAACAAACGGAACTATTAATAACGTTACACATCACTAACTCCGTTCCATATATTATCACGAAGCCAATTTAACTTTGAACGTAATTATAAATTATGTTCAGGAGCGTGACACGATTATTTGTTGCAATTTCCACGACGCTGATCCTATCGATGCAAATGCAGTCAACTTTTGTCAATACTGTGTAAGCGATAATTTGTTATACTGCATATATTATTATCAGCCTTTACTTCGCTAAACGAAACAGTGCTTATCGCTTTGTAAAAAACGGAATAAATTACTTTCTTAAAGTTATGACTGAAGTTTAGCAACTCGGAGTCTCCAATACTGAACGTTTATACTTCTCACATAAGACTAGCATTTAATAAAAATGTTGGTCGCTGTTGCATATTGTTTTTTAATTCGACTTTCGTGATAGCGTTGATCATTTATTATAAGAGTTTTCTATCACTTTTCTTAATCATTTTAATCGGTAGGAAGTGATGCAAGAACATCTTTAAAGTCTTTAAGTATTTTCACCATTTAGTTCTTGATCTAGTAATTTTTGTCATAAATGCATAAAATCCGCAGTATAATTATTGTTTATACTAGTGATAAATTAATAAAAATTTTGGTAGCTGTTGCATCTTGTTTTTGACTTTCACTTTCGTGATAGCGTTGATTATTACAAGAGGATTTTATGCCAAACAAAAATGCGTAAAATCCGCAGTGTGATTATTGTCTGTAGCAGTAATTATTTATTGTTATCTGCAAAAGAAGCATTGAAAAACTTGCTGGACTGCAACAGTCCGCTGTAAATGCATCGCTCTTCGCTGTGCCGTGACCTACCGGTTAAAGTGATCTATAAACACTTGTTTAATGGGTTACGGAAGCAACAATATATCTTCCGTGGCACTTTAGGCGCACCATTCAAGCGACAATACGTCACATATATACACTGAACGCACTAAATTACACTACGCCGGAGCGTGGTGATGAATTATTAAGTTGCGTTCAGTCCGCGGTATTGAAATACAATGCGCGCTGTTTAGAACCACTTCTTCTCTAACACCTAACTGTATTAGAAATATACTATGTCAACCGTTTATTCGCAACAAAGAACGGTGGCGAATTTTCGGTCAAAAGCTGGCTAAAATTCAATTTTCCACGGACGTGGCAGCGTTTTGCTGCAGTAGCAGATTTACTGTGTATCTATACACGTGTGTACGCATCGAATGTTGCTTACATTTGTTTAACAAATTGATTGGTCACTGCATAGCACACTGCTAACGCTTCTTAAAAGTTTATCTTCAAAAAATTCGTATGGAATATTTTTAAATTTATTTATTCTCTTCTCAATCTGTTGCAAATCATGTTTCGATAAAACTAAAGGAATGTTATTCATTTAACTTCACTTCAATTCTTAGAAAATAGATTCTTGAGAAAATTTAAAAATAACATTAAATTCAAAGTAATGTTTAAATTTTCTGATGATACTGAAAATTTAAAAATAACATTAAATTTTCTTAGATTAAAGTGAGAACTGACTTGGAATGAGAATTTAAATAAACGCGAGAATTATTGTACGAATAACATAGCATACTATCAATTAATTAATTTTGGGTCGGCTGCAATGAATTATGAAGAAAATAAATTTCTTCCATTTCGAAATTTAAAATATAATTTCCTCGGTGCACGTATTTTTTGAAATTTTCCGAATCATATTAATATGTCGGCAAGAGTAGTACTTTGTATTCTATATTTATGATGCGTCCATGAAATTCTGAAGTAGCATACATTTTCATGATTAATTGTCCCGCGTTACATTTGGTCTGTCTTTCCCGACGTTGACAAACTATTTTCAACGAACGAGAGCTTCGATACAAGACGAAGCGGATAATATTATTAAAATATATTCGTATTATTCATTTTCGTTCACCTACGGTACAGGTCTCGACTATAGCGATCGCAATGCTCCATCAAATGGTCTCGCATCTTCGGTCACGATCTTTTTCATTATTTCTTCTATACATCACAGGAACAGAATCGCTCGCAGAACCATAACACGCAACCATAAATCAAGCTAGGATACATTTTTACGACTACAGTTCCGTCTCCTAGCACTGATAACTTAATAATCGAATTCTTTTGCAGCGTCATAAAATTTTCCGAAACCTACCATTAACTCCAAATGTTCGAGCATTTAGTGGAACACGCTACTCGTTAGCTCGAACAGAAATATTAGTCACATTTCACGCACAGCCGTATGTTTATTCTTCGCCTAATAGACACTACAACAGAAATGTATGTTTTTCAACAATTACTTTGTTAAGACAGTCCATGGAAATGTAAATTTACATAAATATGCAGGATTTAATTATACGTTCAATTTAAAAGGCTCGAAAATACATTCACTTTATTAACATAATGCTAGACTTGGAATTATACTGAAGTACAAGCAAAAATTTAAGCAATTGTCTCTAAATCTTAATACTGCATTCTGAATTATTATAAGTAGCTATTTCAAATCTAATTAGCAACGATTAAATGATCGAGTCGAATATACAGGATCTTTCATTAAGAAGTGTTGTGAAAGTGAAACTGCATTGCAAATATTTATGCATTTATAGTTTGTAGATGATCTTTGATATTTGGAAGTTCTACACGAAGCATTCAATAAAAGAATGCCGTTAAAAACTAAAACATAATCAAAGAACAAAATCTCATTAAAGGAAAGCTGCGTTGTCAGCACTTTTATAATGACAATCAAACGCCGTGGTACGCTCATGAAAAGCACTCTCGAGAATTCATAGTCGCAATAAACCGTCGCGTCGCAGAGCAAATCACCACAATCTATGCACTTGTCTACTTTGCTTGCGTCGGTATTATAAATAATTGAAAATATTGCAGAAATGTCATTTCGAAACCAGATGGTTTTGACTTGATATAATTCCTGTCTTTCGACAATAAAATTAATTTAAAACGTACAGCAGAGTGCAAAAGAGTGGGAAAGAATATGATATGGATATCTAAAAACATGCATTTACAAAATGGCAAATGATATTATGATATGCAAAATAAAAATTGTCTATGTTAATTCCAAGGAGAAGACAAGCTGCATGAACATTTATTCCGTTTTCATAATTTTAGCGAGCTGAAGGTGATACAACAGTATTTTTAAATTGACTATTTTGCATCGGGTCTACTAATAAATGCATAAAATTCACAGTCTATTAATGAAATGTTCGACATTATTTGAACACCCTGTATGTAATTTTCAGAATTGACACAGATCTAGAAAATGTAGTTTTTAAATTTTCAATCTGAGGTCCCATTAGAAATTGCAAACAACTTCTAGTATTTTCTTCGTAATTCCGACCAATTGTTTCAAAAATTTGTTCCACGTCTTCTCGAAAATTTTCAAAAGCCATAACTGCATAAAGATACGCAGTCCACTACTCATTTAATGTCCGGGGTCCCAACGTCGCGATGATTGATCTCGACTCGAGTATATCGTTGTGAACACCACTAAATACATTGACACCATGAATCTTCATTATTTTTTTATGGGATTTTACTGGCTTACTTCTGGCATTTTTCTGATTAAAACAAGACCAAACACGATATAATTTCAATTGTGTCCCTATACGATCACTATCCGTGCAGAACACGGCTGTTGGACAGTAAAAAAGGATTTACTGTAACAACTTCGCAGAACTGTGCTAACACCAATTTAGATTTACAATTCAAAGCTACAAGATTAGATCAGAAAAGGTAACCGAAATCCACGCAATTATCAGAAATCAGTGGAGAAATAGTGTTGCTTTAGTGTCGAGCAATGCCGCGGTACCACTTTGCGATTAAAAAGCTTTGAATCTAAAGAGCATGGAGACCAATCGAACAGAAGCAAACACACTTATCCGCATTCGATTCTAAAAATACATAGCGAGCGAGTCTATCGTCCGCGGAGGTAGTAATTAACGGATTAATAACGTTCGTATTTAGCAGGGACTGCGTCGAGCACGAAGCGTACGAAATAATTGCTGGATCGGTCAAGGCTTTAAACGGATAATGATCGTCTGAGAAGGAACGAGTGAGGAAGCGAGAGTGACAGAAGGAAGGCAGGAGACAAAGCAATTAATAAACAAGTAAGACGCGGGAAACGTAACTTCTTACTACCCGAAGCCCGTATTTTCGTATCCGTAGTCGAACCACTTTATCTACGGCCCCTTAAAGAGGATACCGTTCGTCGTTTCCCGTTTCCTTAAAGCTGATACATCGAATTTATTCGCGGAGCAAATTCGGCCAGTGAATCATCATACATCCGAGCATGGTTTCTGACAAATTAGGAGTCTCGTCGACGACGCGCGAAATCGTGTCGTACTCCGTTAACAAGTTACTTTATTAATAACACACAACGGGACTTAATCGAAAACGCCATGCCGACGCGCGAGGGTGCAGGGTTGGAAGATATACGACAGCTCTGGAATAGACGAACACTGTTGCGAGCGGATTTGGGGAAATAGACCATCCGAGGGGTTGGAGAAAGTATACAGGGTGTTGAAAACCATTCAATCTGTATGTGGTATGAGCTGAGAAGACCTGAATGTTGTTTAGAATGGTCATCTTGACGATATATTTCAAGGTTATTGAATGTTTACCTTTCATTTAGCTATTGCTTCCTATGGTTAGAGTTGGGCAAAAATTTTATTTAAATAAAAATTTCGAATAAATTGGGTTGAAAATCCACTTGAAAAATCCCAATTTATTCAAAAGTTTTGCCTAACTCTGCCCATGATCGATGCAGGATAATTTTATTTTGCATAAAGATCCGTAATTATTAGATTATTCAAAGCTATAATTGTTACTTTGCCCTCACATTCGGAAAATTTTGGGATGTTTCAGTCAAATAGACGAACCTAAAAATGACAATTACTACATTACTAGTCCTACAGATTGTTAACGAATACGCTATAGGTATTTAAAATCGTGCATTCATAAAATGAGGAAACGGGCATGCGTACAGCAAAAAAATGATCGATGCAGAACACTATTATTGTGCAAAGAGATACGGAACTTATTACATTATGCAGAACTGTAATTGTGAATTTGACTTTACATTTGGAAGATTTTGAGATTATCTAGTTAAGTAGAAGACCGGATACCCACGTCTAATTTTGGCTACCGAATGACGTTCGTATGGAACAGCCGTGGAGTGTCCGCGTGTTCGTGCCACGATCGTTCTTGAGAAGTCTCCCCTTGAAAACTACAATGCCAGGAGTCGTGGATTTAATGACACGTGAACGGGGTCGGCCCCTCGAGGACGTTCCAACCACTGCCTCGGTTTTCGACCGAGTCCCAATCAGGTTCGATAGTTTAGAAAGCGACCAGGGACTCGCAAATAATCCCTTTCGGAATACCCGATGCGAACACAGAGCCGAACCGACTCAAGATTACACGGAAACAACTCCACCGACGCGACGGCGAAACCTAACCATGACATCCTGGTCGACTTATGCTCCGATGATGCACGATGCACAATGCTTGCATATCGCGAAATTGTGACCCGGGCCTCCAAAATGAATTTTTTGTTAGGAATGCGGTACGTACTATTTTATAGATGGTTGCATAATAAGTTCGTATCCTATTTTCATAAATAACGCAAACTGCATAATTGAGTAATGAAGCTGTATTATTCCAAAAACCATTGAATTTCATTTTCAAAACCGAGGCGAACTTACGCAATAATTTGATAAATTCTCTAGTACTGTACCTATGAAAAAACTTATGACAGGAATCAGTAAGCGTAAGTTAAAAAATAATAAAAAAACATTAGAAAAATTTAAAAATATTGTCATGTTATTATTAGCCTATCAAACATTTGATATTAATTCTAAACCTACCGAGCTTTGCAAGAAGCTGGTACTTGTCTTACAAAGAATAACAAGATTCAATGGTATTTAAACTTTGTGCGGATCATATTACATCTGCTCTACTAAATATATTTATTTAATCGTTCACCGCAAAAGTGTCTTTATAATTTCAATAATTGCGAAATAAAAAATCAATTCGGGTAGAAACCTAATTTATTTTGCACACATATCCGCTGTCTATTCGTTACTTTTCCTTGCAAAATCATGAAGAAAGCAGAATTCAATTTTTTAGCGTGAATTATCTTGCACCGGGTGTACTCAGCGCACACAGTAAAGAAGATAAAATTGCACGTGCATCACGGGGGCGCAGAATCATACACTTCCCATGTACCAGTCCAATAAAATTCGCGCATGCGAGCGTTCGAACGGGAGCGGTTCGCGGCCATAGATCATCGAATTATCTCAGGTCGTAGAAACACGAAAATATTCAGACATTTCATTTCTCCTTTCCGCTGGACCCGTGTTCCGTGAAGTCGCGATAAGAGGTCGCAAACGAGAAGACAACAGAGAAAGAGGGAGAGAGAGACTGTAGGGACAATAGGAGAGAGAACGAGTGTGTAATAAAGAACTGTAGATAAAGGAGCATGGCTGAACATGCACGGATGGCTTATAGGAGGAGCGTTTATAATTATATCGCGTGTAACCGAGTTCCCGGCGAAACAAATCAAGCCCTGGAACCCGTGTTGCCGGGCAACAATGGCGAATTCGAGAGAAGAAAGTCGCCATGAATAATGTGCATCTTATTTGGACCGTCGAGCATCGCGTCGGCGGGAAACGGTCCTCCAGTCTAAAGTGCGAAATTGTGTAGAAGTGCGCAACGCATAGATTCGAAAAGTAGATAGTGCAGTGTCAGGTGTGTAGCGTGTATACAGTTGAGTCGGTGTCAACCGAGCGGAGTAAGCATGGAAATATGCTGAATAGGCTTTGGAAATAGCCTTGCCCGACGATATCGAGGTGGATGCCGTGAAATATCAAGTAAAAATCCCTCTCGCCCGGAAAAACGGAGATACCGCAGCGTGACGATGTTATCGGCCACCGGGGGAAAAAGACTACGTCGAGGAAACTTCGACGGTAGAACCTGCGAGTTGATGCCGATGTGATAAAACGTCTGCCGATGTTTCGAGGGCTCGGAGACGCCTAATCCCCGCGTAGAATGATGGATATCGTACCGAGAGCAAATTAGATGCGGTCAGGCGTGCGCCTTTTCCTATAATTTTCTACTGCAGCGCCAGATTCTGCATCAGACATGTTAAACACGCGGCCCGTTGACAAGTAGTCTGTGACTTGACCAAAAACTTTGATGCTGTTCGTGATACAGTAATCGCCCCTTTACTGTTCGGGTTCGTGGCCACGGTCACTGTCCAATGTCTACCCACTCCACTGCCTGCCAACGCGATCCGTATTTCATTCCGTCCTTCTCTATGTTCGGCTCTCTATTGAAATCTCGCTCGGTGTGGTAGACGCAGTCATTAATCTAAAATAGTGTCCGGGTGCGATCACTGTCCCTGCAAAGCACGCCTGTTGGACAATAAAGGGACGATTACTGTAATTTGCAACTGGAATTAATCGAAACGCAGAGTGATTTCGTATTGAAACAAGCATATATGGATGTTGGGATTTCACGTTTCTACAAATATATATATATATAACATATATAACTTATATAACTCTCGAGCTTTATATATTAATTGAATTATTTAATGAGCTAATTTTGTATTTCTTCTGTACGTGAGTGCGAATAACTTCGAACTGGAACTAGAACCGTAATGATTCTCCTCATAAGTTAATACTTTTCAGAACAATGACTGGATCTCTTAATCCTTATCATTCACGAGAGTCTTTGTAGTTACACAAGTTCGTTGGCTCGACGAACGTGCCTCTGTTTCCATCGATTCGCAGAGTGATTACAAACTTCCCGCCAGTAGTGTGTAGACAAACTGCTAAGTTTATGCTAAGACAGTAATTTATATCTACTATGCAGATGCTTATGCAAATTCGCTTTATTATAACCAAGATGCTGTACAGCGATATTACAAACAAATTAGGAAGAATTAATGGAATTAAATGGAGAAGCTAAATTGTTGTTCTGCGAAACAGAAATTTCCATATTTCGAGTTGGAACAAAAGTTCGTAGGGTTTTTAAATTAAAGTTCAAAGATAAAATTAACATTCAACACAGATGAATTTTCGAGTCAATCTCCAATGGTGTCAATATAATGCACAATTTATACAAGTTTCTAAATAATTGACAGAGACAGCAAAACAGATCAATATAAGCATTTGAATAATTGAAATAGAGCGTTAATTTCATAATGTTAAGCAGTACAAGCAGTAATAACAGACGAATCCTAGGAGTTAATTTGCAATAGTCACAATATTATTCGAAATTTATATCTGAATAATTCTGAATGTTTATGCAATTTTCAAGTGGAATAAAATAGAACCTTATTTCCAGTGATAGTAACTAAATTCTGTCGAATTTGGTATTCTACCTTTTTGAAAATTTTCGGAAGCCAAAAATGCATAAAGATCCGCAGTCCAGTTATAACGTATAATAGAATAAAAATGTTATCTGTCCTTGGAAGTCAGGAAAGCGTTAGCCCAGGAGTCTCGGTTAAATCGATGCAAACTAATGCATGAATAGGAAATAGGCTAGCGGGGCAAGATGAAAAATTTCGTGGAAACTGGACCCGGAATAGTGAAAATAAAGTAGTACGCACAACGAGTGCAGCCAGCTGAGAGTAAAACTCGGTGCATAGTATACGTGCGGCTGGGAGACCGCGATAATAGAAAGGGCTGTCCACTCTGGAATTTAAAATAGCTGGGTAGGAATAAAGGAAAGAAGAAGAATGCAAGGCATAGTAATACACAGCATGCGCGTTTCGAAATAATTTCAGCTACCGAGAACAATAATTACACCACCTGTATAATTTGCTCGAGTAAGAACAAAATTTTATCCCTTCGTACTTTTACGATCTTTTAAGTTTTTATGCTTTTCAACTGATTCCGTGACAACCAGGCGCGCCATTCAACATTTTGGTCTATTTCGGGGTGCAACCGGACGGAATAGACGTCGCAAAATGTTTCGCGAGGAAGAAATTAAAACACATTCTGAAATGTAGAAAACATGTAGGATGTATGATGGACAGGGCTTCGCAAAATTCAAGTTTTATTTGAAAATGTACTCTGCTATTTTAGTTTGCCGAATACTATTTCAGTGACACAGTATTTCCCTATGTTGTTTTAATGTGTCCTATTTTAGTCAGAGTTTGCTAAAAAATAAAATAATTCTGACGTTTTATGAAATGATCATCGACACGAGAAAATATTAATAGCGATGTGTATTTATAATGAAATCACTGGAATACTTGTTTAAAATTAAATACAGCAATTACTGAAGAAATAAGAGAATCAGACAATTACTAAATATTCTAAAAAAATTTAATTATCTTCATAGCTACTACGAGGCAGATACTGACAGACAGAAAAGTAAATCAAGTCCGAAAAAATTAAACAAACCTTGTCCGTTTAATGTCGCAGTCTAAAATTTCATATATTTTTAATTGCACTGGGGCTCGATAAATATTTGAACTTCTGGTCGAGTACTTTGGAACGTTTCTGTCTATAACGCATGGTAATTTTTAGTGAATTTCCAGGAAGAATAAATTCCATAAACTAGGACCGTAAGGTTCAACCGGACGCGGGAAAAACATGGGAGTTCGACGTGCCTCGCTTCGGGCATTTTTCCACAGAATTTCGGTCCGTGGTTTGGAAGTGTACCAATCAAGAACTACCAGTAAAAAACCAGCCCATTTGCTCGGATTGAAAAATTAATAAGATTATTTTTAATAAAAACAAACAACAACAGAGTCACTGCAGAATGCCATCTAACCGAATTTTTTAAAGTTATTCTGAAAACGTCGATCTTGATGTAAACTTGAGAAAATCTTTCTCCTTCTTTCGAATTAAATTTAAGTTCGTAAAGTGAACGTCTATTTTCTAGTATGAAGGATTTTATTTTTATTATATTGTCCGTCATATTTATAATAGGACAATAATGTCAAGTTATTTTCAATTTGGATCTACAAAATTGTACAATATTAAAATTTTAGTATTAGCGTAGAAGTGAAATTCATTTAAAGATAAAACTATACATTATCTAAATTAAAATGGAAGGTAGGACCTTAAGAATGAGCTTTGTAGCTAAAAATGATACCTGTACCTCCCACTTTCGACCAAACCCGTGTGCCACAGTGATGGGCACGATACCGCAATAGGGTCCCATGAAAACCACAGACACAGCTTTTAGCTACAATATTTCACCGGTTCCAAATTTGACGGACAATAACACTGGCTATTGGTCGGCGAATGTAACCGACAACAGTGTTATCCGACAGTAACGTCGTTTCTAAACACGGCTTTTGTATGAAAATGTAATTATTACAGTATAAGACCAGAACATTATACAGAATAAAAAGAATATTCTTTTAACTATTTTGCACTGACACTTTTACTTTTGTAGAAAAATATAATAATCACACTATAAGAAGAATTAGACGTAGCAGGCTAACGTTGTAGTCAAGCGATGTGAACATCTAATAATACTGTCGTCGATTAAAGTCGTTGTCGATCAAAGTTATTGTGAAGACTGTGTCGATAATTTTTATGGGACCCTCCCCATTCTTCCATTCAGCAGCCCAGTCGAGGGAGGGACGAACTCTTCTTTGCCTAACAAGGGAACATATTCAACTCATACAAACCGATTTTTATGAAACTCATGTGAGATATAGTTCATCGAAAAATATTTGACACGTGTTTTTTTTATCACCAAGCGTTTTCACCCCTTCGAAGTGGATGGTTTCCATTAAAAAAGATACAGTTTAAAAAAACGTTAATTTTTTCGACCTCTGATTTCCAAGATATCTCAGAAAATATGGTTCTGACCACCCCAACTTTGAGGGTGCTGTTGTCACCCTTTCAAAGTGGATGGTTGCCGATTAAAAAAGAACGTGTCAAATATTTTTCGAAGAATTATATCTCGCATACCATATATCGAGATATAATTACATCTCGTTTCATCAAATTCGGCTTGTATCAACTGAATATGTTCCCTTGTGAGCCGAAGAGGAGAGTGGGGGTTGGAACCACAAATTGTCACCCCTCCTATAGAAAACGCTGTTTGCACCCCTTCGAAGTGGATGGTTTCCATTAAAAAAGATACAGTTTTAAAAAATGTCAATTTTTTCGACCTCTGATTTCCAAGAAATCTCAGAAATTATGGTTCTACCATCCTCAACTTTGAGGATGCTGTTTTCACCCTTTCAAAGTGGATGGTTGCCGATTAAAAAAGAACGTGTAAAATATTTTTCGAAGAATTATATCTCGCATATCATATATCGAGATATAATTATATCTCGTTTCATCAAATTCGGCTTGTATCAGCTGAATATGTTCCCTTGTGAGCCGAAGAGGAGAGTGGAGGTGGGAACCACAAATTGTCACCCCTCCTATAGACTATAGTAGTATTTCTTGATGGGAACGCTTTCTAACATTTGCATTCTAAAATTGGACATTTCTAATGCAACAAGCTAATATTCGAGAGAAACAATCGGAAACGCGGAACGAAATATCCCATCATCGAGACCAACGAATGGGGATCATTTCAATTAAAAAGAAGCAACGACCGCCTCCGAAGAAAGTTCTCGGCGGGTAACTAAAGCGAGCAGACAATGGGAACAATACGAGCACTGCGTTGCGAGGGCCGGCGGGGATGTAAACATTGAGATTCGCGGAATGAGGTTTCAACTAGCACAAAGTGGCACTGTCGATAGATATTTGTGGCGACGACATTTTGCACCGTAACGCAAACACGTGTGGCGAGGAGGTATGGCCGCTATAAGGCCGACCGTTTCGTATTCATAAATGCATGTACAGGGTGTTCCATCTAAAACGCCCCGCTTATTCGTTTTCTCTGATATTCGGTACATTTCAATTCTTAAAATTTCCTAACTGTAACATTAAAACAGTATGAAGATCATTTGAATTGAGTATATATACAAAAAAACCAAAATGATCTTTAAGAAACCCATAAAAAATGACGTTAATAAAAAAATATTGCCCTCCATTTGATTCCCATTCTGAAAACCATTAAAACGTTTCTAGTGCTATCACAGTTAAAAATAATTCGACGATTTATTTCTGGTGAAATGTCCTGTAAAAATGCAATTTATAGAATTTGTCAATCAACTTGTTAATCCAGAATGACGTTAGCTCCAAGAATACTTGATCTGGTACGCGTGTACGCCAATATTTTTAAGTTAATTTCTCTGTGCTTATTTATACAGTGACACATGATCGAATTTAATCGTGTCACTTTAATTGGGTCCGACAGAGTCCACAATGGCGAAATTACGTGATCAAGGGGCTAATTGAAATGTCGACAGCACTCCTGAATATTTCAGAATGTAATATTTATAACTCTCGAGGGCGTTCTTCAAGATTACGAATGAATTTTCATGCAGCTTCTAGAGACCACTTAAGGTGAAACTTATTTTTAATCCGTCCGCTCGTAAGACTAATTATTATGGCTCTCGCGAATCCACTCGCCGTATTGTTTTCTCTGCAAATCTATACAATAAGAGCTCCTTTACTGTTCTGGTTGCCAGTCGCATGCTGTCCTTCTCCATGTTCGGCTCTCTATTGAAGTCGATGCGGTAGACGCGGTCATAAAAAAATAATATCCGGATACAATCACAATCTGTGCAGTACACGGTTGTTGGACAGTAAAGGAACTTTTACTGTATCAAGACAATATTGACTCCTTCTAGGTCTGCGCGTTCATTCAGAAGCACTCTGTCCGCTGCACTACTACTCTGAAAATTAATTATAGTCATTGTTATTAGTCCACTGTACTACGAGATGTGGCTTGATGAGAAAGACAAAAGGTGAGAACAACGTTGCTACGTTATAAATGGGCTCGCAATTTTTAGCTTTCTCGCGAATTCGATTACGAATACATTTTCTGTCTTCAGGCTCGTTTAAATGCATTACATTCTTTGATTGTGCCTCCAGTTTGCAGACTGTCAAGGCTGCAGTGAATCAATAAAATTCGCAATCTACTTGTAATGTCATAGGTTGTTGACGATAGTATTTGGTCGATTTTGCAATTACAAAGTTGAAACGTAGTGTGTTCTATGACAAGTTAATTTTGTTTTTATGAGTCGTACAATTCTCAAAAAAAATTCTTTTCAATCAAGATGTGTACATTTAATACGGGTGGAAATATGCACATGTATTTTTATCATACAATCCTACTCGATAAATCACAGAGTGTGATTCAATGTGATATAAAAACTTGACAAGTGTCTCAGAAAATATTTACAACATCAACAAGCTCAGAAAATTACCGTGAAACCTACCCGGTTCGGATAGTCGAGGTTCAACCAAATCGTCAACTGGACAAGCAAATGTCCAGCGAAATGAAGTGATGTTTGGATTAGTTTGAATCAAAAAAATTGCACGAATATGCTGGCAAGAGTTTCATAAAACTATAATTCGTGAAAAAAGACTCGTCGATTAATTCTTCAAAAATATTAGGTATAAGAGACTCGCGTTTCGAAACCGCAAAACGCGGTTAGAAAAGTTCGAGAGATTTTGAAGGTTTCATTGCAAATACGAGAGTGTTTAGAACTTTTACAGGAATCCGATAGTGCGGCTGAAATATTTATACATTGAGAGTGGAGCAGCGAGATGGAGAGGCACGCGACAGACATCAATGGAATCGCCTTGAAAAAATTCCCGCCGCGTGATTCGTTCAAAGGGAGTATATCTCGTGCGGGACAACGAGATCCATTTTCTTGAAAATGTATAAATAAATAAATGGACCGGCTCGTGTAAACGTATCGTTGCTTTTGATCTTCTACTTCAGCCGGTACTTCTCGCTCCGCAAGACCGATTATCCGCGAGTTAATGAAAAATTTCCCGTCGCTATTCCACGGAGGCAATAGTATTAAATATCTCTCTCTCTCTCTCTCTTTCTATGCTTGATCCATATTAAATTCGTGCCGAAGGTGTAGAGTTACATTTCAAATGCATAACTTTGCAAAACCGTCGTTGCGTCATTGTGCGCGTAGCGGAACAGGAAGGAAACGCAGTGGGCACACAAACAAACTCGCAAGAAGAATTATGAAAATCCAAATGAGAAAGTTAACTTTTTTCCAGGTCGGTGACGCGGAATGATTGATATTTTAAAAGATGGGGTTGGTGGAGGAAACGTCGGGACGAAAGCTGGTTTATTTTCACTTAAATCTTTTCTCGTTGAATATGCCGCGGTCTGAAGTTTCAATATTCATACGCCGTTTGGACAATTTTCCAATTTTACGGCATTCGTCGTATTATCCTGCTTCAACATCATTTATCCCGTAAATTTTAAACAGTCAACCAATAAGAGATTTTTTACTTGTGCAAATTCGAGTTGTCACCCCTCGACAAGAGGTTGGTAACGTGAAAGAATTGTTAATTGAAAAACAGCGCTTTTTTATAAATTAAAATATCACTTATTAATGGATTATCGTGTATAAGGTTCTCTCAAAAAAATTTGTATCGCTATAAATATAGATCATGATTTAAAATGTACTCCACTTTGGTAACGTTCTTAAAACACATTGCATGTACAAGGTGTACAATAAAATATAAGATGCTACATATTCTTAATCATTCTAACGAGCTGAAAATTATGCAACACTATCAACAGAAATAGTAAACACTATAAAAAAGTGGAAGAGAAAGTTATACTGTTTTATGGAAACAATGTAATAGTGTCTATAATTTTTGTATCTGCATTATTTTCGAAGGTGACCTTCAATTTTTTATATAGAACACTATGTACTTTTTTATATCATACGAAAGTATAATTTGACGATCATCAATGAATTCGTTTTGACACACGCTTTCATAAGACAAAAAACAAATACGTAGCATTCTCCATTTACAAAATTGAAGATCATCTTTATTTTTCTAACGTGGGTTGAAAGTATACAGAACAACTTGGTAGTAAATAATTAAAAATGGTCGACTGAAGGAGACATAAATTTGATAGGGAAAATTGCGAATGGGATGAAGGAGTTCGCGTAATTTCGAACGAATTGAGTTCGCTGTGTACTTCGTTCCGCAAAGTATCTCGTTTCCGAAGGTTGAAGGCAGAAAAAGAACGTTTCGCGCAGATATAAAACTGAAGGAGGTAATTAAAAGCTCGGTGGAAAACATAACTTCGCATTTCGCGCGATTACGAAGGGAGGAAAGGGGCAGTAGTATTAACGGGAACCTCAAAGAAACCGAAATGTCCGGGAAAAGTAGCCTGTTAAGATTTCAAACGGGAACGCTGGATTAATATCGTACGTTCCCTTTCATATCCCGCGGGTTGCGCTGTACCCCCGTGTTCTGTCGCGAAATCTCGAAAACAATCGTCCCACGTGGAAACGAAATTTTTTTTTTTCGCGAATCGGTGCTCTCCATTATCGTGGCAGCCGCCGCCGTCACACTTCCTTTGACGTGCGCACGTTTGAATTATTCAGACCCACGACTTTCATGAACTTCGTGGTGAAGGAATCGTTGTTGCGTGCATAGTCTAAAGATTATTTCCGAGGAAAAAAGCAACTGGACCGGATCAGGCTGGCACAATGGCCACTGTAAAACCACCTGAACGTTCCATTATTCGATTAATGTACACATCCCGCGTTATCGATTCCCTTGGGCGATCTCATTCCGTCTATTAACACGTTCGGCGTCGATTGAACAGTTATAAAAATTCCACAGGATTAAAGAAACGCGAAGAGAAATCGAAAAATCAAGAAGTTAAATATTGTGTTAAGATCGTGATTAATTCTGAAGCACTAAACGTTGAAATTGAATTTTTATACAGAAACAGTCTGTACAATTTGGGTGATCAAATTATTATGGATAATGTTATTCAAAATAGTAACCTTGACAACATACTTCAAGGTCATTGAAATCAAAGAGGAGATGATATATCAAAAAGTTTACCATTTACAACGTGAATTCTACAATTATACAATTTTTTGGATACAACAAATCAATTCGGAGGTCCAAGTATTTGTATTGTACAAGAAGAATGTATAAATTAGGGTTTAAATTGAAATGGACGAATTACGATAAACTCTAGTGAAATAAATATTTATTGTACTGTATTTCTTAATATGTTTAATAAGTAGAAAATAATATAACGATATTTTTTAATTGTTCTAACGTTTTTTCCGCTATCTAATCATGAAAAGCTGCCAACGAGATCGCACCAGGAACCTTCGTCCAGGAACCTTGAGGTAATCGCGTGTGTTTTTTAACAGCTGCATGATTGATAACGGGACATTACCATGATATTTCCATTTGTTTCGAACCGTCAATGTATACAAAGATTGTTCGATGGGAACTGGGTTACTTCGGTTTTCGACTGATTAAATACACTCATCCAAATGCAAGCATTCCGCGGAATCATCCGCCACAGAGGCGACCGATGTGTAACACATTGTTACTAGTCTTTTTACTAACGCCCACGATTTTGGCAATGAACCTCGTGTCGATTCTCCACCGAGCGAGACTGCTCGTATCTCGATTGGCGTGCTCGACTTCGCCAGGACATGAAAAATTAATCGTTTCGCGGAGAACCTCCCCATTATTGCTTCGACCGCAGGATCGACGCGTACACGCGCGATTAACATTGATTCTAGTGCGACCTTTAAAATTGAAATTTTGTAATTTATCCGCGGTGCAAAACCAGACGGAAAACAATACCCACTGCAATCTATATTACAGAAAGTAATGGACGAAACTGATTTCTACGGTAAATATTTTTAACGCTAATGAGTTTTTGCCATATGTGATTTATATTGGTAATTTTATATAATAACGAGTAGCATCGAGTAGTGCATTAACAGAACATAGAATTTCTTTTAAAAAAACGGAGTTCGCGTCCACGTAGAAGAAAGATGTCCATGTACATCGGAAAGTGGTCCCCTTATACCGTTTAACTTTTGGCTGGAACATTTTTTAATATTATCAACAGGACTTTCGTTATTAATGATTTTGTAAAACTAGTGTTCAGAGCAAAGTTGTACAGTTTTAATCTTATTCAGTTATTGTTTATTCGCTCCGAAAAAGAATTGGAACAGTACGCGTTGTTTTGTTATTAATTCTGAACGATAGTAATTTCAGAAAATTAAGATCTATAGAGTGTCTTCAAATATTGATGCAGTATTCCAAAAGTGTACCGGTGTCGTTTGGAGCTTCTGCATGTTATAATTCCACGTGGATTGCCTATTGTGTGCATTCGTTAATAATTTAAGACGCGAGGGTATAAGATTTGAATACTCGAGAAACATAGACAGTTTTTTGCTTATTCTTGCTTTATATGCAAAAGAATTCTGCAGCTCCCTCGGTATTTCAAAGGGGAAATGTTTGCTTTCATTAACTCAGTTATTCATTAATCTAGATCATTAATTCAGAACTAACAATAGAAAGTATTCTACAAGATACGGAAGGTATAAATCCATTCGAATGATGCTAATTACTCATAATACTGAACAGGTTGCGTTCATAAGAATTAATTGCTCTTGCTGTAACATACTAGGTAATAATTGACGAACCTATCTTTAAGCGTCGCGATAAGTATCAGCTATTTTCGTAAACAAACACAAGTGAATATTATTTTAAACTTCAATCTCGTTAACAGCGCTACAATGTTAAAGAAACCTTACAACAATAGCCGCGTGTATGTTTATGCAAATTTCTATTTTAATAGCCAAGTAACACGAAACCGACGTAACATGGAATTTTATCTTCTTTTATTAATACTCTTGGTTGGTTAAAACCGACACAAAATGATTAAACGAAAAATACATTTTAATTTAATTTCGGTTCTCTATAATAGGCTTGCACAATTTTTGTTTCGCATAAACATCCCCAGTCTGACAATGACATTAATTTCCACAGATATTGCAATGGTTAACTTTCCGAGACGACGCTAATCCTTCTTTTTATCAATTAATTTTTAATTAATTTAAGTAAAAAAATTGTTTAGAAAAACTATGTATGCACACTTCACCAGCTGATTACTCACTGCATTTCTTTCAGTTTTAATCTTTGAAGGGGCCAATGCTTTTCCATTACAAACTCGAGTTTTCTTTACGAAAATTTTATATACAAGGTGTCCCACATACCGTTTGAAAAAGTGACTAGAAAAGAATGAATAAAATCTTTTACGAGACGCCTTGTTTTCGAGGAAACCAAGTTTAAATATGATCAGACGCATCAGCTGATTCGCTGAATTTTCAAACTTGATTCACTCGAAAACGTAGCGTCAAATGAAAAGATCGTTCTTCCTTTCCCACTCACTTTTGCGTGTAGAATTACTTTCCAATCGATTGTCCACGGTATGCGGGACGTCCTATATACAACCGACATGTCACGCAAAATTCCCAAGTTCGTCCCTGGCCACTATAGCGCCCAGTCCGGCCCTGTAAAAGTAAATCGGGATGTTAATTTTCAGTTAATTTCTTAAAATGTGTTTACACTTTTTGAGACATTCTACGAGGCAGTAAATGTAAAGTAAACGTACAAAAGCAAAATTGTTTCCTACAGAGATATTCACTCTAACGACGAGTGAAGGGGTTGTTTGATAGAACAGAAACAAGAAGCACGCACTATATACTATTTTCCTGGACACTCCCCCCATAATCGACCGGCGAACAAAAGCTCCCCAACCACGATCAACGAAACATCTCAATAAATAATCTCGATGCTCGATGCATTTCATAACACGGCGGCGACCTCGACATCGACGACGGCCGTTTCGAGGTCATCGATACAGGTCCTCCCTCTCTCCCTCGAGCCTTTAGTCTCCGGCTGCAGAGAATTGTCATAGAGGAAAGTCGGGCTCCGTCGGCCCGAGACACCCCTGGCGCTTTTTCCGATGGATCGGCACGAACCAGAACCTTGGAAAAACATTTCCATTGATACAACAACTCGATAGGCTCGATGGCGTTCCCGGAACGCGGCTCGTGTGCAAACCGACGACCGGAGAGGTCAATAGGAACCAATTTCCTCTCCCAGCGTTACAAGCGAACGCGTTTTTATCACACTTCAACCCTTGCAACCATCACCACCCACCCCCTTTTCGCGGAACTCCTAGTCCTGACACGAGACATTAACCCTTCACGAACGAATGCCACTGCTACACAATTAACAGATTATTCCTATATAATATTAATCGAATTTTCATTAATACTAGCGTCACAGAACCCGCCAAAATGTCATTACTTTGGATGTGTATTGTCGATAGGATGGCTAAAAGTTTGAACAGATACATTGTTATTTTTGTAAAGTAGTCACTACCTTGACGAGGTGCTACCTCTTCGAGAATTTTTTAAAGAATGATTAGCACGTGAAAATCTGCTTTTTAACATTCTCAATATTTTTCAAATAAAAATATTAACAAATAAAGGAGTTATTCGCTTCTTCTCGGAATGGCCTTTCATCGAGACATCCATGCATTGTCAGCACTGCTTGCAAAAATGGAAACGTTCGAAATTAAACACTTTTTTTATTCGCGAACTAGCAGCAGTCCGAATCGAAAAAATCTCTTTTTACTTTGAAAAATTAAATTTAATCATGTAATATTTGAGATATCAAAAGGAAAATAAGAATCAGAGTAAATGTTTCGCGAACTAGAAGGTTCCATGTGGAAAGAATGAAATGAGAATATAATTGGGGTTGAATGTTAATGTAAACGTTTTCTGGTGTTCTGCAAGCCTGCGAATCTCATAAATTCATTAAGATCCACGGTGTAGTTTTAAATTTGTGTTTGAATTGCGTCTGCAACTGTTGGTTGCATGCTACTTTTAATTTTCGTTACATTAGCTTGTGCTTTTAAAATATTATTACACACCTTTCTCTCGCAAAGTTAGGAATATGTACATCGAGAAAAAGCCATTATTTATAAACGTTCGTATAATATTTCAGTTCTTATTTCAAGTACCCCTCTCAATCCTAAAATTGCATTCGGTTCAGTTTGACCATTCACAAAACAAATAATAATAAACTCAACACATTTGATACGTGGCAGCATTGGAATAAAATCATGTCGCAATCACATTAATAATTTTAATCAACCGTTTCTGTGATATGTGTATCGTGAAATAACGTAAACGAACTGCAGCATTCCCTCACCCTCCAATGTTCCACAAAATCATATATATCATTCGACTCCAAATGTCAAAACAAAAATTGCAACATTAATATCTTTTACAAGAATACGAAAAAATACAAAATAAAAAATTGATAACACATTTTCGTGTGTCGATTTTCGTTCAAACGCATTTCCATCTTATGTCTATTGCAATTTATCGGAAGTAAGCCATTTTACTAACTCCATCGTGTAGCTTATTCCCCTTCGTCGATTCCGATTATCAACTTCTACAAGTTTTTCTCCTGCTCTATTTGTTTTTATTCTGTACAACACATTCTCATTCACTTTCATTTCCTAAATCAAACTCGGAAACGCACGTTTTATAAATTCGCTGCTACATGAAATTACATGTAGTCATAATGCTGATAATCAAAACAAAAAGGCAATGCATCAACGAAAATTTGCATTAAACCAACTTGCTCTTTGAATATTCAACAATTAAAGTTCCTCCGCAACTTCCTCGATCAACGGATAAGCGTGTCCTCCCCAAAGCAACAACCCTCAATATCCAGATACCTGTCCAACACCACGAAGGTCCGCTCAAAGGTGTAGCTTCTGGCAGGTTCCGGAGGATCGATCCTCGATCTCGTGCAGGCCCGGTGAACCACCGTTAAACACCGTCGCGCATCACCAGAGACCGTTCACACCACACTGGCAACAAATGTTTCAAGGACACTCTACCAAAGACTTGTAAGAAGCAGCGCGACTGATCGAAAGCGGAACCAGGTGCGTCGACCCCCGTGTCTCGATCGTTCACACTATCGCGAAAAAGGCGGAAGTTGGCATTCCGAATCGACGCGCGATTTTCCCGGTTTCCGGCTAGGACACTGAACGTTCCGATCTACGAAGACAGGACCACATCCGTCCGGGCCACTCGATCACAAGAACTCCCTCGGAAGACGGGTACTTTATCACCCGACAGACAGATCTTCCGGGTTGTTGAGCAAAAAGCGTTTCCAAGAAACGACGGGAATTTTTTTCCGAAGCCCATTCACGTTTCCTCGCGGCACTATTTGCCCGTTTAACCGGGTACTCGGTCCTTCATTCGCGCTCATCGGTTCATCGGTGACACTGATCGGTTATTATTCAAGGTAACGTTTTGTTTCGAAGGAAATTTGTCTGATTGAGCCAGCAGCGAGTGCACACAGGTGTTCGTTGGGGAAAGTGCCCTGTCGACTTGGCTCTCTGTTTGTATTTCGTCCTGTTGCTTCGTCTCTTCTCCGCTCTGCTTCAGCGGCGGGTCGCGAGCTGGAGGGGGAAACGGGTATGCGCTCGCGGATCGGCTTCGCGGAGCGTCGCGACACCGACAACCCGCTCGGGCGTTCGTCGTACGACTAGACCGGGTTCTTGCCGTTGACCCGGACCCGCCTTGCGGCGCTTGCGCCGCGCCGCCAAATTACTGCCCTATCCGGAAAACCGTCCAATGCATGACGCAACGTATCGTAACGCCCTGTGCCGTTGTTTTCCCATGGACCCGCGTGCGTTCGCCCACGGCCACGCATTTTTCGCGCCACGCTAGCTCACCGCGCACCGGTACTCGCCGACACGGTGCACAGTGCGCCGAACCCTGGACAAAAATCGAAAAAGTCACTTCTTCATATCGATTTAAAACTATGTCAGAATGTCCCAATAAATCATTTTTTGAAACAAAAATTCCGTAGGAAATTAATTACAAGCGAATCCGTAAGCGAATTTTTAAGTCCGTATCGATGAGACAGAACATGATCGTGTGCATGCCTTGAGTCACAACAAAATTTAAAGGGTCATTAGTCTCCCTGCCCAACAAAAATGTAACAAAAATTAGGGTGCCTATCATTCTCCATTGAAAACAAATTGTTTTGAGATTTATAGACGACTGAATATTGACTTCTATTCACAATTTTTGTCAGATTATTAAGATGTGCTAATTTATGTGCAATTTGGAAGAAATCGTACTTGAAATATGGAATTGAACTCGAGGGTAAACCAAATTATTGCAGTATTGCTGCGGAAATTCATATATGATATGTTAAATATAAAATAGTAAATAACGTAGCAGTGATAATCAAATGAAAAATATCGATTAGTATTTTAAATTAAATTAAAAGCGTCGATTAACATTGGTAATGAAATGAAAAATGCGAATTGAAATTGGAAATCAAATTAAAAATACGGACAGACATTGTTTTGTGGAAGTTTCTTGTGCCAGAATTGTCAAGTGTTTTTCGTAATCTACCGAGTACGTGTGTTCTTCGGTAGTAGTGGTTAATGTGCCTGATCATTACTGGCCATTTCTACTGCAATAGGCGCAGATGGTGGCACGGTATTATCTGTTTCCCATCGATCTTGTTATCTTCTACGAATTAATTAGTATTGAATTCTCACGAGAAATAAATAGTGTCGTGATACTATCAATATTTCTAAATATTAATGTAAGTAGATGCAGAGTATAACGGTTGGACATGAAAGAAAATTTCGTCAATTAACTGCGCTCTTAAAATTCTACTGAAACATTCTCATCCTCATATTTCGCACACTATTGATTGTTACAAACTCGTAAAATCGGTGTAAATGTTATGCGTTTCATATAATTGTATAATTAAAACATAACAGTAACGCCGATACTATTTTAAGAATTCTGTATTCTCGCTGGAAGAAGTCCGACTAAATACGAGTCTAAGAAAGTTTCTACCGTTCTTAAGAGTCATTCTACTCTGGAAGATCGGAATAAAGAAGTATTTTAAGGAGCTTAAGAAGAAAGATCTATTTAAACGATTATTTCCCGTTCTATTTGAGCCTCCTAATTCATTCCTCCTTGAATTAACGGAACAAACATTAATTCATATTTATAATCTTTTCAGGTGTAAACATAAATTAATCAATGAATTCTACAGGCTCTTCCGTTAAGAAGTGTTATTTTAAATCATAAAAAACGCTGTTTTTTACAATTTTACAAATAAAAATAGCGTGAACATCTAATGGAAGACTCTCTACGCTCATGTAATCGATTGGTCAGCAATCTGCAGCTACCGCCGATAATTTTTGTCGGGAAAATGCTAACAATTAAGGAACGACCCGACAAAAACATTCTCCTTGCATTGACCGATTCTAATTACAAAAGAACGCTTGTTATTTCCCCGCCGATATAAAAGCATTGTGAGATACAACAACTGTTTTCTCTGTAGATAAGGACAACGCTTTTCTGACGTGCCGTTGTCGCCCTTCGCGAACTTGTTTTTACAACGGAAGCGAATTTTCGGGATAATACTGCGAGACAGCGAAAGAGAAGATAATGGACTTCTGGTAGCAGTGGTCAACCTTATAGAAAATTGCTTTCCTAAAAAAAAGAACCCGCTAGTACTCGACGAGAAAGTTATCCAACTTTCCTCTTCCAAAAAGCAGATGATATTTCCGCGGACGTTACTTTCCTGCACAACGTGGAAAAAGATTCAACTCTGAACTTACAATGTAAGTTTCTGCGTGCAAGATTTCATCATTCTCATAACTAACACGCGGATTTCATGTACTCGTAATCCAAAACGAGTAAGTGCAATCTCAGACAAAAGACAAATTAATAGAGTTTGAGAACATCAATAAACTTCGAGTTATTAAAATTATTAAAAGAAGAATAAAACTTACATTCGGCTTCTGCTTGTTACAATTGATGCCAGCAATTTTTATTTTACCTGGAGATCCTTGACAGCTGACTATACGTTTTTCTTCTTTTTTGCCATATTTCGCAAGTGAGTTCACATCGGTAAGTGTTTCCTAAAAAAATAATTATAGTTAGATAGTGTTTAATAGTACTAGTGTTTCTTTAGTGCCCCAATCTCTTCGTCACGTATAATGACGTATGTCGTAAACAATTCAAAAATGTTGGCTGGAGAGTAAGGTCTGAGTAAAATATAGAAAAGAGACGGAAACGACGGTAAGATAAAGCGTAACCCGTTTCTCCAACAGGAAACTGATCTCAGAAAATGGAGAACATGGCCGTGACTCCTTTCACGGCGCAATGATCCACGAGAAACAAAACACGAGACAGATTTCGGGAGAATCGACGGGCGAAAACTTTTCTCCGATTGCATCGGACGCGTTTGACTTTAAATTACCATTAACTACCGGATCCACGAATAACAGCTGGAGGTAATGAGAAGGAAATTTAATACGGGAAAAGTTGCGCTCGGAAGAGTGAGTCAAGAACGAATTCCCGTAACTCATCGAATCGTGACCGGACTTGCATGGCGAATCGTTCGATCCACTTCTCCCGGTAATCTTCGTGAAGTGAACTTTGGCTTTCTATCACACATAAATATCGTGCGCAGCAAATATTATGAATTTGCTTCGTCTATGACAATTCGGTTTTTAACATTATATTGCGGGCGTAATCGGTAGACTGCGGATATACAGGGTGTCACGGAATTATATGTCACGGCCACCATAGCGTGATTCTGCACCTACGATTTAGTAGAAATTAATATAAAAAAGCTGCCTGCAAAATTGACTTTGACCTTGAAAACCAAGGAAAAAACAAAATTTAAAACTAACTTAGGACTATATTAGGTAATACATTTATGAATATGGTCCTTATGACTAGTAGAACGCGATTAAACAAAAAAAATTTTGTTTCTTTACCTTGATTTTCAAGGTCAAGGCCAATTTTGCGGGGAATTTTTTATGTCTATTTCCACTAAATCGTAGGTGTAGAATCACGCTTCGGTGCAGTGCGTGGATCCGGGGCACCAATTCGCACGCGATGGCCACCAGATGGCGGCGTCTTCAGCTTCAGTAACAGTAAAATGGGGTACCTTAAGTACCCCGCAGAATTTTACAAAATTATTAGTATATACATGTGATATATTGAAATGATAAATCACACAAAATTTTGTTCTAAAATCATGAGAACAATAATACCGGTACACTCCCGCTAATATAACTGCCTCGGGGCTCAGGGCTCTGGCCGCTCTGCTACCTTATTCTAGACACGGCACTGTTTTTGCGCCATCTGGTGGCCATCGCGCGCGAATTGGTGCCCCGGATCCACGCACTGCTTCGGTGGCCGTGACATATAATTTCGTGACACCCTGTACATGCAGACACCGGTTTTCGTGGACCAGATCGTTGAAACTGAAATCGAAAATATAATAATTTTAACAATTACTTGACCTTACGATTATGTCTTGTGAGAAAAAGCGGGGTAAACGTTGACAAAAACGGCCCCATCTCCGATGACCTTCGCGTGGGGACATTGCAAACGTAGTCCACAACCATAACCAACTTGAACTATACCTTCTCTCTGAGATCCTGTACCAGTAAGTCCTCGACTTACGCGGTTAATCGTTCCACCATTTTCCACGTGAGGCCTGAAAGGTATATCGTATATATTTACTCATTTGAAAAGAAAATTCAAATAAACCAATAATATTCATGCAAAATTCTGTCATTCATAAATATGTAAACGGAAAAATCGTGAAAAGTGTTACCTGGGACACCCTATATACCAACGAAGCTCCCGTTTTGACAATCAAAAAAGGAATTTCATAATTCATAATTAAATCCGTGTAAAACGAATCTGTGTAAGTTGAGAACTTACTGTAAACGACGCTTTTAACTTAACGAAAAACAAAAAAGTTTCTTATAAGAACTACTAAGTTGATATTTTGGTGGTATTTTATACAATGTACAACGTACATGTTTTATACAATGTGGTTCACTTTAAATGCACGGGATACAGCAGATGCTTAGAATTTTATGACTCGATACATTTTAACATGTGCACAGAATAGAACTTGTTATTAAACAGGATACTTCAACATTTCTGTCACATGTACACATTTGACTTTCTTTTCAATTTTTTTTTCTGCATCTAATATATAATAATAATAAACTCATACTGTATATAATGAATCAACAAGTTATTAATCGAAATATTCAACGTTCGAAACAAAAATATTATAACGTATTAGAAACGTATTATAAGTTTTACGATAACATTGCTGAAGTAAATATTATAAGACTGTACCTAGACGGAAAGGACAACGAAGGAGAAACACGTTGACAAAAGGGGACCGAGCTTCGACGACCATCTTCACACAATAATATTCTGTCAAGGGCAACATTCTCAAGAACTTCTCCAGACACGGGATACAGGCACGTAGGATCTTACAACCGTTATGACACAACTCGAACCGCTTCGACTTGATTCGGAAACTGTCGGGTTGCTTCGGCATCCCGATCATACATGCAGAGACTACTTTCCTTACAAAATAATGTATTTGCACGAATTTTTGCACGTATCCAATAAACAAAATGTAAATATATTTTAACGTATAAAATAGAATTTATTATAAAAACGATTAAATGGTTAATGATTTTATTGCTGGATCACGAACCACTTCGGCTCGATTCGGAAACTTTCGGATTACTTCGGCATCCCTGTCAAACGTACAGACACTACATTTTTACAAATACAATGAAATTACACGAATCTTTACATTTAACATATAATTATAATGATCTAATACAGTATCTAATGAACAATCAAGTTATTATTCGAAATACTCAATGCCTAAAATGTAAGTATACATAAATCCTGTACTCTAAAGCTCAGTTAACGCTTTAATTCAAATTTTTGAATTTCGAAATTGTGACAAGTGGCATTTTTCCTTACAACGTATTTTTATTGAAAATACGGCATTAAAGAAATTGAATGTTACGGAGGTATAATATTGAAATATGTGGAATAATGGTTTTATAGAAAAGTTTAATATTATTGAGGGATAATATCAAAATATTTTAGAATAATATTTTTGTAATCAACGCCACCGCGTTTGTGGCGCCACCCAGCGGCTGTTGTCGTTAAACGACGCACGACGTTTGAGTACATATGAACATGCCGGAGTTTTTATTACCTGTCAAATACGGTTAAAATTGTTTAACTTTTGAACGAGTGAATTTCTACCGTTATAACTTGAATATTTGGTATTGTCTCGTCGGAATCTACTTGATTATACAAACCAAGTCCAAAATTGTTGGTTTCGTAAGGTGAAGTTTAGCCAAGAGGTTACCTTTCTGCGTCAACCTTGTACTGTGCATATATCGGACTAAGAAGACCGGTAATACAATGACGAAAACTGGCCGAATTAATGAAAAAACATTCGTAAGTACAATACAATGCATTTGCACGAATAATTACAATGATTTTATACAGTGTCTAATGGACAATCAAGTTATTAATCGAAATATTCAACGCTCGAAAAACAAATTTTACGATGCATTGCTCAAAATTTATTAAATGTAGACTGCAGATTTTTATACATTTCTGAAGAAATTGAGTGAAACGTAAAACTGCTTCTCGTAATTAATGAAGAACAGTTTTACTGTGCATAAAGAACAGCAGTTTAATTTTATTAATTCAATCTTTTTAATAATTAAACATCCGCGACAATCTTTCCTGTGTAATGAGTAAAATATATGTATTAAGACTGCTGTTGATTGGACAAACTTTTGTAGAGAGCTATATAAATTAATATTTAATATTATTATTTCTTATATTTTTCTCTGTTCAATACTTGATAGTTATTATCCAACTGGCTAATAATTACACAACAGCAAACTAGGTGGACCAGGAGTTGTAGAAATAAATGAAGCCAAAATAGAAAGAAGAAATATTGACAATATAGTTCAAGGCCAGCATTTACCAAAGGTGAAACTCTGTTTATCATAATTATCTTAAATTGTGTAAAAAAAAGCTAATCGGTATAAATCATGTTCTACTTTGACATAACCTTGAAACGACTTCGAACTCCGAAGATAAAGATCAAAATTTATATCATTCGTAACAAAAACTCGTTTACTTTATCCAAATTAAGGAAGATATTCTGAGGGCCATATCCATGATGAGTCTGATTGTAGCTTTTATAGAAATCCATACTCTAATTATCCGTTTCGCACGCGTTGCTAATTTCTCGTGTTCCAAACTCGAAGATCTTGGCAGTTTTAATCGCGGACTTATATCGTTGGACTAATTTCAGAACGTCGCATGATCGTCAAGGAAAACGTGGCTGCTTCTTCGGTATCCGGGGACCGTCTCGGCGCAGTGCGGGTCCATTTCGTTTAATCTCGGAATACAGCGTAGCGGGATCGCGTTTAATCGTCCAGGTAATTGTTCCGAGCCATTGAGAACTTGCGAACTGTTTTAGCGCTCACCGGCCGCGTTTATTACAACAAACGATTCGAGAGGAAATTAGTCTTCAAATTGGCTGCAACGGATTTGGCCGTGTCGCGACGCAACGTCGACAACCGACGTCGACGCGGCAGGTGGTGGCTTTTCTGAAGCGCTCGTTGTTAAACGAATCGCCCGAGGCGCGAACGAAGTAATTTCCCCGTGAAAGTAATTCGAGTGGGCCTCGGTCGGTGTTTCGTTTCAAAGAGTGACGAACCAGCAAGCTGCGCCGAGCCAATCGAAAGCTTTTCGAAATCCCTTGAGTCTTGTTCGTCGACTTTTAAAGGATAAGTTTCCCACGCCTTTCTGCTCCTCGATGCTTCCCAACCAACGTGGCTGGATAAGATAACCTGTCCAGTGAATGGATACTTAATTAATGCTTAAAATTTACAAATATATACAGCGACAATTACTAATATTCGGACACTCTTAAAAAGACGATAATATTTTTAATATTGTACTATACGATTTGAATTTTTTTGGAAAGCTAGAGCAATTAGTTTGCCACAGGGTGCGAAAAAAAATTTTGTCAAAAATTGCAATTGATCGGAATTGTAGAAAAAATACTAAAACTTGCATTTTACAACTTTTTACTAGTCCATGTAACTGACACAGATCAACAAAACATAGTTTTTAAATTTTCAATATAGGTCCACATAAAAAAGTTGTAAAATGCAAGTTTTAGTATTTTTTCTACAATTCTAGTCAATTGCAATTTTTGACAAAATTTTTTTTCGCATCCTGTGGCAAACTAATTGCTCTAGCTTCCCAAAAAAATTCAAATCGTAAAGTACAATATTAAAAATATTATCGTCATTTTAAGAGTGTCCGAATATTAGTAAGAGTCACTGTATTTAGCAGCACTGTAGACAACTAACATTAAGAAATATATTTATCATTATATATTTATATAATGATTGAATCAGGATTTGTTTATGGTTTACAAAAATTAAAAAAAAAATGTTGGAGTATCAAATTCCTATATCTATTACCAATGTAAAGATGTGATTTGGTCCCACTTTCTCAAAAGTTGTGATGTAAAATCCCACAAACATGGAAATCTACATTGATGCAGTAGCAATGCATTCCAGGGATCTAATCTAGCTCTGGATCGTAATCCAGTCAAACGACCTGATCGACAGTCTACTTTACACTATATATTGTTAACCCTCCTGCCAGAGTCAATAGAATTGACTCGAATTCGAGGGAAAAAGTACTAGATCAATCATGTGATATTGTGACATATGCACGACAGAGATGAAACGAGTCACGTGATCGACCCGTGGTTGTAGCGTGGGGGATAGCGTCGTAGAAGGGGGAGTTAGAGTGGGGAGACTTAATCTGGCGACTTCGCCCTCGCCATCAAGAAAACAATATTCCAGCGTTACTGGAATCGTCTAGACCACGCGCGACATATGGCGGTACGCAACGGGAGGAAGAAAATTATATGTCATGAGTAGACCATGGATGTTCATGCAATTTTCAATTTTTGTACAAGAATGCTAACACATTATGACTAGTACAGTTGTATTTATCACCGCAGTGGAGCAAATTAAATAGAAAACAGGAGGTATACACGATGGTCGATAATACAGAACCCAGCAAGTCATACATCTTAATACACTCGATAGATTTCCCAATATTTACACATTGCACGACAAACTGCAACATCAAACGGAGCAAATAGCCTGGTTCTATGCATGTGCGTGAGGTGTGCCCGCAATTCATACAGATTGACCAATACAGAGTGATGTCGATGAACATTCCCGACCGCCAGTGGAGAGTTAACAATTTTTAGTTACGATTGAGTTCGGAATTTTCAACAAGTGTTGAATGTGCCGGAGCCGGTCCGCGTGGGCCGCGACTATTATTTGCGATTCAGTCTGTCTTTCTCCCCGGTTTCCGATTCTCTCTGTTGCTTCGGCCGCTTCTCTGAACTCTCATTGTACTGGTTGAATCCGGCTATCATTGTACGACAGAAGTCCATCCGCGAGTTCTACACCGGTATGGCTAATCCGATCGAGCGTACGTGCGTACACGTTTTATCGGCCGTGGAGCACACTCCGCCGGCACTAATAATGTCAGATGCACCGGGGTCACTTCGTGAAACGCATCGATACACGTCCCTCGTGATGCATCGATGTAAAGTCCTGGCCAGGACATGCAGAATAATTCGGAGGCAAAGTCGACGGCCGACCCGATCGGAGCGGTTGCCGCTTGTCATCTAGCCCCGGCCAATATCGGTGCTCGACAGACAACCTCTATACGGAACACAAGATGAAAAGCGAATCTCTAAGTTCTCTAATTGCTCGGCCGAACGGAAATTCGTTTTCGAAAATATTCTGTCAACAGATTACGTTATAATTTTTTAACATAAAAAGCTTTCTCATTTTTTTATTACTTATTGTTTTTAATGCATCAAATAAGTTATTATTTACTTTTAAAAATAATTTTTTTCTACCAGGAGGATCTGAATAAATGGTGGTCGAATTAAGACACGCTGCTATAATCGTCGGGAACAGTCATTACTTTATTCTGATTTCACGTTGAGTACTCATCCGCATGATTAAAATCCGCGGAAAACATGTCATTTGCGTCAAAGTAAAAGAGGCCAGGGAATTTTATCGAATCTTCTTGATTACGTTAGTTCGTATCTAGATGCGTCGGAAAATCGTTCGAAATTTAACGACCCCGCGCGTTGTTATTATTAATTAACAGATCGATTGAACTAAATGCACGATAGCCTACGTCGCGTCGTAGAAAGCAGAAGGGATTCCGCTGGGCATAAATCAAACGAAGCCAATATAATCGTATCTTTTATGCTTGGTCGAGTCCCCGGAAGAAGTTCACCAGCGGCTGGAATAAATTTTCATGTTAAATTCGAAAATGACAACGGTAGAACGCGGTCTTTACTCTTAATCTATCAAAGTCATTGCGACAGGCATTACGTTCTTTTAGAGTGAGTCGTTCTCGCTCGAGCACGCTAGGCAAAAATTCAATATTAAATCATTAATAAAATAGAATTTGAGGATATATTATTTTATCTTGCTAAAATTTTTACGATGAGAAAGAAACTGTCATGTTTTATAAATTCACATGTTGAGACTGCGGATTTCATAGATTTATGATAAAAACGGATAAGTGTAATTTCAAACAGCGAAAACATTAGAAGAATTTAAAAATACTGTTATATTATTTTCGATCTATTAAACGAACTCAGGAAAGAAATAAATTGAAGTAGAATATTTTTATTCTGCATAGAGAACCGCAGTCTAATGATCACTGTAACATCCATCATGTGTACATATCGCGAATTAAGAAGCTCACAGCAGTTTATAAAATATGAAACAAATTCTAGTATCTACAAATCAGTGAAATTAAAAAGTCATTAATTACATACATCAATTTTCACGGAAGGAGTACCCAACGTGAAATTATGTAGCGAACTCATAATGAATATTACAGTGGATATAAAATACCCTCGTTATACAGCTTATAATACACTGTAACAAAAATTGATTTTCCAGATTGGTAAAAAGGTTGAGCAAGCCATTGGTGACTGACGAAGTGTTGACCTCTCAATTACCGAAGCTCGGAAACGTTCACGAAAGTTTCGCAAGTTCAAGACCGCGACGTCCATATTCCGGGACGCGTCTCAATAATCAATAAGGACGTCACGTGACGTTTCGCGAGGCCGTAAATTCCGATCGTTCAGTGGTCCAAGAAATGATATAGCTGGCGCAGGACGCGAGAACGACAACGGTAAATCTGTCACATAATTTTGGGTCTGGGGGTTGGGCGCTGAGACAAGCGACTCAACCCTGAGACACCCCCGAGGCGGGAGGGGCACCGGTTGATTAGCGATACGATTCCATTAAGAAGCTCGCCCCCTCTGGTCGCCTTCCGCGTTCACCGGAATTAATGCTAAAATATTCTGCGCAGACGTTATCCATCGTCTGCGGTTGGCGGCGATCGCTTCAACGCCGAGGCGGACAGCAGCGTCGCGAAATATCATGGAATGGCGCGGTGGAGCAAGAACCGAGAGTTGAATCTCTGGTCACGAGGTAGATGACACGAGTCATATTTTCATAAAATTTTCATCTTAATCCTTTTACGGTGATGCATGGTTTTTAAACCTTATCTCCCGTCCATCGTGTTTTGCAACATAATGTGTCCATCGTGTGTTAAATTGACACGATGGTAAAAGTCAAATTATCTGGTAAATCTAAACTGATACATTCATAAAAATAATCTTATATGAGAATAATCTTATTGACAAAGAATTTGGTACAATCGTCTTAAAGCTCTTCTTCAACCATGTCAGTAATTCTAGTTTAAACTTAAAAATCGTGAATTTCCTTTTTTCCGACATCTAAAAGAAATCTAGCCGTTTCCAAGCCTGAAAAGGTTAGTTGTTTTTAAATGGAGTGCGAATACTCTTTTTACACTGATTGTGCATGCGAAATGTGCGTGTATGTTGCCAAATGATCGCGTTTAGATGTTTCAGGAGCGACAGAACGCGCGTGCCAACGAAAACACTTGAATCCGAGATATCCAGCACATTGTTTCGCGTTCCACTTAGTCTCGAGAAAAGTGGCCGTGTGCGGTTGCCCCTCGCGATGCCTGCAACCGCAACAAATTTTCGACGTTACCGCTGCATTTTTCTCCTCTCTGTTGAACTCTCGACGACCTACACCTCGGAATGTACAGTGTTCGGTAGAAAATGGGGATTGCGGTCCATTTTTCGAATGAAAAGAGTGTTAATGAAAAGTGATACGCTTGAGAATTGCGCTTTTGTTTTACTCGGGAAAACTGCTGTTTAGCGGAGAATCTCCTGTTTCTTTTACTACCTGGTGCAACAGAGACATCGTACAGTTTTTTGTTTAGATAATCATACTGGTTTTAAACAATTGGCATTTTTAGATTATTAAATCATTTTCTTTTTTTCAATTATAACGATTATACATCTATGTCGTTGCTACATTACATTTAGAATCTACGACGATCTTTAAAGAATTGTGCAATATAATTAATTTAAAGGTATTTCATTTATGATCATTCAACTTCCTGAAGCTGTTTACGAAGATAAACATTAATAACTAGTATCTACGCACAATGCAAACTGAATTAAAAGCGTCAATAGGTGATTAAGAAAAATTCACTTAAGACTTTACACATGAAAATGCTGTTTGAACCTCTTACATTGTGTAACAAAGCTTTTTTTTCAAATTAATTGCATTACTCAAATTTTATAGACATTATTGACAAATTCAATAACTGTGTCAGAAGTTAAGCATCCTTGGAAACGAGAAAACTACTAGTCGGTCATACTACAATTGATCATAGTTACTGCTACGCAGTTTAGTGTACGAAGAGCCTTATCAGCTCTGAAAATAATGCCAGATGATCTGCGGTGCAATTCATCATATTTTACATAAATTTTTCGTAATATTTAACTTCGATTGTACACGTTAAATAATCAATTACGTAATTAGCACTGATTACTTTCATACCGCCTTCATTTGAAAACGTATCAATTCTATAATTAATTCTACATATAATATTTGTTACCTCGTAACCAAAACAAAACGTATTTGTCATCGATAATGGGTAATAATGACCTATAAAATAATTCTGATTATTAATAATAGTTACTCGTAACCTAAAATGATTTCTGTCATCGATAATAGTTACTAATGATCAGACAAATTTTAGTCATTTATACTGATAATTTGTAACCAATATCATTTGTAGGATAATATTAACTCTTACTCCATAACTTATAGAATTTTGGTTATAACAACCACGCACCCTGTAGAATATTATACCCCTATCGTTTACGTGAGAGCAATCAAAATTGAAATTGAGTACGCTGGGTAATGCAACATCATCGCGTGGGATCAAAATGCTGCAGTTACATAATTAGAGAGTCGCGCAATTTTCGCACAAAGGAATGCGAACGAATGTATTCGAACTTCAACCGCGCGCACGTTGCGATTCGTTAAAACGTTTATTTCGTCAGAGTTTATTCGGCGGTATTTGCGCGATTAACATTCGCACGCGTAAATATTAATTGCGAATGCCAAGAATCCATGAAATCCGGGTTGGGATCGGGGGGAAAGGTCGCGGGCACTCGTTAACGTCACTCGCATGCAACAGTTATCAGAGTGGGGCGCGCTATCAGGCGCGGCACAGTTCGCGAATTGAAAAATAAGAGCGCGGGACACCGCCAATTTGCGGACGGGATTACAGGTCAGTCGAATACGCGTGGATCCCGCGTGTGACGGCGTTTAAACCCTCTAATCGATAGCAGGCAAACGGAATTATAAAGTTAACGTGGTCACACGCGTAAGGTTGCCATTCGCCCGGGTTTCCCTGTCCTAGTTTTTAGTGCATCCGCGGACATTTGGGGGATTTTCTTCAAGGATCCTTCGAGGAACACTTTTTGAACTATACTGTCTCGGATTTTGTTCAAATTTGAATATTCTGTAGCCTTCAGTGATCTACGAACGAATCTCAAAGGATTTTTCGATATCTTAAATATTGTTGATTGATTTTATAGAACTGAAATTATAGAACTAGAACTAACAAACCGATGAGAATGAATTTCTACATAGAAGCTTATAGTGAAATCATAAGAGTATTTACTAAAAATGTTGTGATTTGAAAAAATTCTTTTCACCATTTATTTTGGAATTGTTTTAAATAAATGCAATGTGTTCATAGCTAAAGCCTTTTCAAAAATTTAGCCCTAGGCGTCCTTTTGCGGACTCTTTCTTTAAAAAGCGGACACTTTAAAAATGACTACACGGTGCAGTGGGTCGAGGAAGATTACATTTTACTTACTATAACTCTTGAACCATAGGAGATGTCGGGATGAAATTTGCACTAGAATTCATTAAAAAATGATTTCTATCTGCTAATAATATAATTATCGTAATAAACATATACTGTTCTGCTTTCAGACGGGAAAGTCCGGGATTTCGTGCTGTTCGTCCTGGGTTTGCGATTTTATAGATAGCAACCCTTACCCACGCGTTCAGATCGCTCGTAAATTTCGAGTCGGCGAACCCGAGTTCTACTCGCGAACGGGCCTCGGATTCGCAGAAATAGGACAGGCTGTAGCTACTTGTCAATTTAAGCGTGCTCCCGGAGTTTCTGATGCGCGTCGTTTGCCTCGCGCCGCGATTGCGGGCGACTTTTCAGCTTTTCAAGGAGTTAGGTCGAAAGTTGCGACCACCACTTCGACTCGCTTCTCTTTCTCCTTTCTTTTTCTTCTTTTTCCCTTTTCCCCGTTTCTCCCTCTCCGGTTTTCCCTGGTCGCGCGTGCTACTTTTCGCTGATAAATTTGTATACGGGCTAATTCACCCCCGACTCCCAGCAGAAAAGCTTCGAAAGTTCCGAACTTATTGATTTGTCGTCGGTGTGTGATGAGCGCGACGTTTTCCGGATCTGTGCCCGCCAATTTAATATTGGGCCAGTAGTTCAAATGTTACAATGATACGAAGTCGCAAAAGACATTATCGTTTCGCAAGACAATAAAATATACGTTAAATGAAGCGTTTCGTCCCGGACCTGCTAGTGGACTCATCAGTAAGGCTGATCTAGCAGGTCCTGCCTTATACGCGCGCAGATTGTATATCTAAAATAGACTTGAATAGCGACAATATCGTACGCTCGCGGATCTGTTGAAGATGCGATCCCGTTCGACGCGTGTCCTGATCGCTGGACATTGAACTGCCGTAAACCGATTGAAATGAACCGAAAGACTGACGAGACTAAACTGAAGAACGCGGTCTCAACGCGATGTTCGTCAGGCTTCTCGAATAGGAAATAAGCTGCACTGATTGGTTCCTGCAGAAAGTTGCATTTCCCAATCAGTATACTTTTAACTGTTAGGACCTCCTTCCTGTGGCACTGAATGAGGCCCTTGGAAGGAGGAGTAGGGCGATCCCTGTATCGGTCACAGACGCGTCTCGGTAATTCGACACGGGACGGTTAACGGTCGCGGGCGATCCTTCGGAGGGACACGATTTATGACACTTTGTATTTTAAGTGTAGAAAACAGCTAAATATTAGGCCAGATGCCTCGACTGGTCGTCGAATGACCCTTAGTTCGTTTAATCCTCTACGACGGTCTTTAGGCACGAACGGACCATAAATATTAATCTGAAGAAGTCCACGTGGATGATTCCGACGCGACGGAACATGCTCCCCCACGTTGATCGATTCGGTCGATCAATATGAATTCGTTTTATGCGTTTAGGTTGCGCGTAGTTTACGCTAACGCTTGGCACCGTGCGATTGTGCTCTGTGAATGAATTTCCAATTGCGCCGTGTCGTTATCACGTCGTTGTCGATTAAGCATCGTTGCTGCTCGTATGCTGCAGTGATAATCGATTTTAGAAATAAATTATGCTGAAATCAGTATACATAGGTAATACACATTAACAGATCTACCAATCAGGAAAATAGCTAAAGATGTTAGCGTAGGGATCGTTCGGAACTGACGAAAGATGTACGAGGACAAATTTACGACCGGTTTCGAATTTGAGAATGACTTGTCGAGTTGTCCATGCATGAAATCTTCTGCCGAAGATACGGTTTCGTTGTGTTTGCTCGCTTTGAGGGCTGATTCCATAGTTATGAGATTGACTGCTCAGTGAAATGTCACGAGAATGTTAAGATGTGTGAAATTCTCACAATTTCTTGTCTCACGATCGAACCTGACATTGTTCGATTAGTACGTGTTGCAAGGTCGTCTTGTAATGTGATGTCATACAAGGAATTGCAGTACTCAGTCAAGGGACTGGAGCACTCTTGGATCAAGGTGTACTTGATCCGAATCGTGTCGTCTCGTATTGGAATACGAGGGATCGTAGTATTTAGTCATATCTCATAGTGGACTAAGATCAGGTTTCAACTCCCAAAGCGAGGTTTTCCTGGCTCCTTCATTGTGTCGAGCGGGAGCCAATTGACATTCAGAGAACTGTGTCTCGTCGATTGTCAATGTTGAAGTTAACTGCCTTTGTGATGAACAGGCAAACACCGGCGCGTGACTATTGTTGTGGGCCCGATCTTTAAACCATTGTTCGTTTAACGAGGGACTGTAATAAAACACGCGGTGGTTGGTGAGTGGCCGACCCTCGGAGACGGGTGCCGCAGGTAAGATCGCAGGTTGATCGTCCCTGTAACCTGACGCGTGATCGAATGATTCGACATGTGAGTCAATGTGTAGATCCGACGCGTAGGTTCGATGTGACTTGACGCGACTTGACGCGATTTGTCTGTCGATCGACTGTATTGTCGAGATTGAGTCTTGTTGCAATTCGAGACTGGCAATTGAATTTCGATTTGATTGAATGTCAGTTTCCGTTGTACGTTGGCCATGCGTTTCGCGACGAAAGGTTTCAAAGCGCGGGTTGTGTGTTTAACCCGTTGAAAACACGGTCGACTTGATCGAGAACGTGGTTGTTCGTAAATTGTCATAGTTCGAGACGATACGTGCGTAGATCTGTAGATCTGTATTAACTCCGACTTGCTGTCAGCGATCGCAAGTGAGTAAAACACTCTCCGATGAGATTTGAATTGTACGCGCAGATCTTCGATAGATCTGGATTATTTCAGACTTGCTGTCAACGATCGCAAGTGAGTAAAGACACTCCGGTGGGACTGGAATACATACAATTCCAAATGCGCGAGAGTGACTTGACTAAAGCGCGACGCGGTATTTTGTTTGAAGAAAGTTCATGTGAATTGAACTGATACGGTCCGTTGTCCGCGTGTAAAGCAGATATCGCGTGCTCGTTGTTCGCGTTGTGAATTTGTGGGTTCGATTCGTTCATGTCCTTGAGGTACGATTCGTTCATGTCCTTGAGCTTCACGATGAGATTTTAAAAACTCGAAGTAATTGCGTGATCGTGAATCGCCTTCGAATTTGGTCGATTCACTATGAATTCTGATAAGCAGTAACGCGCGATCTTTGGGACGTGCATTTGATAACGCGACGGAATGCAGCTCGTTCGTTTCTCCGTTTGAGTTCATCCTTTTCGCGTATCGTTGTGTCGAGGCGTTATGTTGTTCGAATGCAATGAATACAACGACTGTGCGTTGTGTCTGATTACACGAGGATTGGATGGTATCGCGTTGTTTGAGGCGTATATTCAAACGATTGTGAATTTGATTTCCAATCCTTAGTGAGTTTATAGAATTCTGTGAGTGCAATTTAACCGATTGCCCTGTGAATGGCATATGCACTGATCAATTTCGTCTGCTCTGCATCGACTCCGACTTGCTGTGCTCGATCGTAGGCGAGTAAGACATTCTAATGAGACCGTGATTGCACGATAACGAGTGCAATTGTGAAAGTTTCGATGCTTGGATTGACCTGAACTTTCACTTGATATCAGTCTCTGTATGTCTTTGTTTAGATTTTCGTGGCTCGAGAGATTTAGACGAATTTTTATCGTGTGCTGGTACGATTACATGTAGAACTGGTTAGTGTCACGTTGTTTGAGGCGTAAATTCAAACGTTGTGAGCTCGACTTCCAGTCCTAGCATGAGGTCGTTTAATTGATAATTTAAATTCGATCTCGCGGAGCTGTCAAAAACTCGTATCGGCCGTTGTCGTAAAGATTTTTACCATTCCGGACGGTGTGATGCGGCAGGTAGACGATTAGCGCGCGTGTAATGTCTACCTGTTTTATTGTGCCTCGGCTCATGGCATTATGTTTTAGACCCGGTACCGTTGTATCGATTCTGAATTGTGTTTGAATTTCCGTTCGAAGATATACCGGTTGATTTTAAAGTTCGATAACGTCCTGCTTGTTGTACCGGCGAATCAGGGTTGTTCGCGGTTTGATCGTCGCGACGTTATCGTGGCTGGTTATACTCGCATGCCTTGACGCACGCGGATTCGTGATGGTGAAACGTATCGAGAGTTTGAAAATTCGCGTCTACGTCTCGATGTTCGCGACCGACGGCTGGCGGTCGGTCTCAGGTTTGAGCATGTTCGAATATATATTTCGCGTTCGTCACCGTTGTGTGCGATTTGCGTTGAGGCGACGGGTGACGCAGCATTGGGCATACGCGTATCCGTTGACGGTTGTTCCCGTGTTTGCGCGTATCGAGAGTTGAATCGATCGTGAAGCTCGTGAGGAGATCGTTCGCGATGTCTTTGCGCGATCAGTTGACTGATTATACTGATCGGATGTACGATTGCTTGTGATGAATTGAATCGGTTAAAGAATCCGACGAATTGTCCGGCAAGGCGGTTGCATTTAATAGTTGCGAAGTGTGACGCAAAACAAGTGCGCGATGGTATCGTGAGTTTCCATCCGCTGAGTAACTTGTAAATTTGCTCGTTGTGAGTGAACGACTCGATCGCGGATTCGGCCTTTTCGGAAACTGACACTCGTAACTGATTGATTGAATCGCTGGATGTTAACGAATCCAGTCGCAACGACACGGCGAGTCGAACGTGAATCTCGCGTTTGGAATATGATTATCGCTGACGATCGATTACGTCATTGCACGAGACGGTCGCGGCTTCGCGTTCGGTCTCGTTTTCGTTGAATTCGTGTGATGTCCGAATTCGATTTGATTACCGACGAGGAGTCGAATTGTTACTTCAAACGTTCGACGCGTTCGCGAGGGTTCATTCGTTCCGTCGTGGAATTTGAAAGACTTCGCGGTACTTCGCGACGATCGTTATATGCGACTGGAAGACACGGTGGTTGTGCTTCAAAATACGGATGTTGGCTTGCTTCGTTCGCGTTAGCCATTATGTTTCTCGGAACGGATACGAATGTGAGAAATTATTGAAAGAACGGTCCTGATTGGTATATTTAATGTGTCTACCTTGTACTGATGTGGTTCGAACGGCGTGACTCTGATCGGCTGTTGCCTGCGAATGAGTCCGGCGTTGACGGCTGTATCGAATGCCTTCACGGCGATGATGAATCTTAGCGCGGCTAAGGCTGGTTGCTTCCTTTAACGTCGTTGGGTGAACTGCCGGATGCTGCAGATCACTATATGATTGTCTTGTACACGTTTGTTTGTACACGATTGTCTTTTGCACTAAACTGCACTCCCTAGGTCACCGATCCGGCTCGAAGGACCAAATGATTTGTCGTCGGTGTGTGATGAGCGCGACGTTTTCCGGATCTGTGCCCGCCAATTTAATATTGGGCCAGTAGTTCAAATGTTACAATGATACGAAGTCGCAAAAGACATTATCGTTTCGCAAGACAATAAAATATACGTTAAATGAAGCGTTTCGTCCCGGACCTGCTAGTGGACTCATCAGTAAGGCTGATCTAGCAGGTCCTGCCTTATACGCGCGCAGATTGTATATCTAAAATAGACTTGAATAGCGACAATATCGTACGCTCGCGGATCTGTTGAAGATGCGATCCCGTTCGACGCGTGTCCTGATCGCTGGACATTGAACTGCCGTAAACCGATTGAAATGAACCGAAAGACTGACGAGACTAAACTGAAGAACGCGGTCTCAACGCGATGTTCGTCAGGCTTCTCGAATAGGAAATAAGCTGCACTGATTGGTTCCTGCAGAAAGTTGCATTTCCCAATCAGTATACTTTTAACTGTTAGGACCTCCTTCCTGTGGCACTGAATGAGGCCCTTGGAAGGAGGAGTAGGGCGATCCCTGTATCGGTCACAGACGCGTCTCGGTAATTCGACACGGGACGGTTAACGGTCGCGGGCGATCCTTCGGAGGGACACGATTTATGACACTTTGTATTTTAAGTGTAGAAAACAGCTAAATATTAGGCCAGATGCCTCGACTGGTCGTCGAATGACCCTTAGTTCGTTTAATCCTCTACGACGGTCTTTAGGCACGAACGGACCATAAATATTAATCTGAAGAAGTCCACGTGGATGATTCCGACGCGACGGAACACTTATGGCTGCTCCCTTTACCGTCTTCAGCCACCGCAGTCCCAGCCGGTTACAGGTGACATTTTAGAGAATCATCAAATATTATTTTTCCTCAATTTTGCTTACTTCCTCTCTCTCCATATGTTTATTCTTTTCTCTCGCTTACTCTCTTTGATTATTTTCGACGCGATTTTCCATTGATAAGTTTCGCAAGTTCCAAACTAATATTTGCTATCATTGCCACATCTTGTCTGTTCCAGATGGCATTTTATGAAATGGCCAGACATTATTTTTATCGGGTTTTGCCGGTTATTCCTTCCTTTTATTTTCCCCTTTGGCGATGTCCGCTTTCCTCAGACCCACATGCTGCTTTTCACTGATAAGTTTCGCAAGTTTCAATCTTGTATTCCCTTTTAAAAAATTGTAAGATATTTTTTCTTGTAATTAGCTCGTCGATTCTGTTTCGAGTCTGAATAATAGACTATATTTGTATAATAGAATTAAACATTGTCCTGGATTCACGAGTAGAAGTTTCTTTCTCTCCTTAATAATTTTAGTGAATTTGGATATGGTCTATTCTGACTACATGGTGGAATATTACAGTAGAAATATAATGCACATTATGAATCGTTCATATAACTTCAAGACGTTCTTCTTTGGAAAATTACTTTCCACAAATTAGGGAGCAATATTACCCGTCCTATTTGAGACGCAATTAAATAGAATTTCGAACGTCAATCGGTTCCTGTCAAAGTGAATGTTAATGCCTCGAAATTCGTGCTAAGCACTGCGAAACTATAATTTGATAAGGTGCTGCGGTAATACCACACGTGTACCGAAATTTCAAAGTTCTAATTCCCTGCATCCTAATAGAGTTAAGTGTGTGCCACATGGAAGGAATACAATTATTTAGATAATATGCTCAGACGCAATTATAGCAAAGGTCTAATGTTAAACCATACAATCTTCCAAATTAAAATCTAATTTAATGTTGTATCGCTTTAACTTCTGCATACAAATAACTTCGATTTTACATAGTTTTATAATATACTTATATCAAGATGTCATTCACAGAATAACAAACTGTATAAAAATTAATAGTAAATAGCACAAAAATGAAAAAATAGAAGATGGCCTACTCAATTAGGATCCACTCAGAAACTCAAATTGTTATTTCACAAAAGATTAATGGAGTGAGAGAGCTCCTTTCATAATCCACAACATGCGGGAGTTGCTCCTCTCGAGTCAAGTAAATTATTTACAGATTATTGACGTGACCGACCGATTGAAGTCGTTCCTTCCAGTCTGTCCTTCAATATTGAAATTCATCAATCATGCATCAGCACGATGAAAGTTTAAACTGAACGTCACATCAAATTCAATCTTTGTGGGATGGATTTAATCCTCGATTGGGCCTCCATTGTGAATTCTATTAATCGATAAAGATTATTACCTGTTTGATGGAGGTCAATTTTTTCATAGGTGTCTACACAATTCCAATTTATCTGATTCTCATTTAGAGAAGGAATTTTTCCAAAATGTTCTAGAATTCCAAGATGTTCTCTCTATCATTTTCTTCTATCTCTAATCACGTACACAATATCTCGATCACACATTCTAAACATTCTTAAAATATTTATGTATGAAGAGCTTCACGAGGTAGAACACTTTAAACAATCTTTAAAAATACGCCAACACGGTACAACGAACCTGACACGTGAAACAAAAGTTTTGCAATTTCCACCAAACTGTATTTTACCATATCGAGATTTAGAGAGTCGCGCGCGCTATAAATGCGGCAAATCCGCAGTCCGAAGGTCTTAAATACAAATCGAATACGTCACCTTTCAATCGACGTGTCGCGGATACTACAGAACCATTTCCGGAATGCAAAAACCAATTGGCTCCAAACGTGTCTGTCACGATAATCCATTTTCGTGTGCATAGATGCTTGCCACGGGCCAGTAGCCAGCCTATTTGTCGCCAGACAGTTGATTAAACGAAAAAGAAAAAAATGAATCGGCGAATCTACCATGCGTAACAATACGTGCAAATATAAGTTTCGGGACGGTAGACGCTGTCGGTTGATTTTCCCAATTCTCTGCTGAAGGTAGAATGCACTGCTGGCGAAGGGTCGGTTTCCATGTAATGGACGTGGCTTACACTGAAAGTCCACACCCTACATTCAACCCTTAATCCCGTAGCACAAGCAATCTGAGCTATTCTGAAATCGTAAACTTCGTATAAAGTACAGATATCCCTTGATGCAAAATCTGTGTACACGGCAAAGGTTGCTAATGCGGAGCAACCGATTTGAAAAGTTTGCCAAAATCACGGTACTCTGCTTGCTCCACAGGATGTCTAAAAATTTCAATTAAATTTTTCAATATTCCTGAACCGTCATGAAAATTAATAAAATTTTACATTGTAAAATTTTTAATTGTCCAAATGATATCAAACATAGCACAATTTGATTCTTATTTACATGTGTAATTCATGATATAGTGTAGTCTCGATTATCCGAACTAATCAGTGAAACAATAGCGGTCGGAGAATAAAACAGTCATTTTTGGGAAGAAAGATAGAAAAGTCGAAGAGTGCCTGGAGAAGTTGAGCAGAAACAGAAAAAGAATTAATTGTAAGGCTGAAATAAAGCAATAATAATAAAACAGTCACTTTCTACAGTGATTACATCCATACAATTTCGCATGATCGAAGTTCTACTAAATTGTGAATGAAACAAGCAAATATGCTCCGAACTGTGTAATGTTTGGACTCATTTTAGTTTGAAAAGTGTCAGGAATATGTTGTTAAAATAATGTAATAATGTAATTTGGAAACAAATTGTAGCTTTCCCGTGATCATTAAATGAATAAGTTAGAATGTAATGTGAGTAGTATTCTTGGAAATAATTAGACGATTCAGCCAGAGAACAACCTAATTCACACGTAAAAATTAGTGAAGGATAATAAAAGTCTCATGATAGATTGTTTACGCGTGTGTGTTGTTTTTTTTCGTTTTTTGTGAAAGTTTTAAATATAAATTTCCGTTGGCACAATGTTCCGTTCCGGCGTTTTGTGCGAAGTTGGAACTGACGCGTCTGGGTTCAGACTACAGCACTGCTATTCGTCCTTATAGTTGTGAAACTTTGTTCATTATTCATATCCCTGTCACAGCGTACAGATTTCGCGACTAGTTAGCTTCTCGATAAATATCTTGCGTGTCATAAACTTTTATTCCCAATCATTTCGCCGCGAACGAATCCGTTAATATAGATGGAACTGTCGAAAGTATAAACAATGTCCCAATAAAATAGAGTACCTTGTTACTGCAAGTGGAGATTGGCGTATAAATCACTGTCTATTATCTATCGACTGGACGACTTCATTTAATACGGTCAAATTGACTGGAAACGCTTGTGTCCCCAATGTACAAAATTGCAAAAACAGTTCAATCAATTTTTTAGTTTCTACATATGTGGACAAAAGTCTGTCATGCATTTATGACATATAACATATTCATTATTTATCGTGATTGAAAACTCTCAAATTTTAGTGGACTTTCCCTTAAATGTAAAAACCTTAATCCTCCGTTTGCTATGCTAGAGTTATTCGTGATTAGGGTTGCCATCTATAAAATCGCGAACTCCGGACTTTCCCGGTTAATATTTGATTACGATAATTATCAGTAGATTGAAATCAGTTTTTAATTAGTTATATAGTAAATTTAATCGCTATATGGGGAATGGGGAAATGGCGTAAGGTAAAGTAGGAGGATAAGCTGGAACGATCATGCCAATATGTATTAGTAAAATATTTAATGATAAATGATTAATGATAATGGATCTTCGTGTAAAAGAAAATTTTGCCAGATGATTGCGACAAACCGGAGTAACATAGAAATTTATTTCCTCTGTTAATATGTTCATTAAGTTAAATTGAGAACGACGTAAAATAAATAAAAAAAAAACAATATAAAAGTGTTTTTAAATTTTCTTCTACTATTTTTACTATTTTAAATTGCACCTACTAATTTTCGCATAAATGCATAAAATACGCAGTCTAGTGGTGAAAGATGGTTGCGAGGTTCAATTTTACAAAATTATTATTTAAAAATTTGAAATTCTGGGGATAACAGACTTTCAATGAAGTGCAGTATCAAAAAATGATAAGATTGCAAAGTAAACAACATAAACTGTGTAGAAGTATAGAATGCGAATTGAGTAGTTTGACTATAGTAATTAATTTCGGGTGATTTCCCGGCTTCAAAAGTTAATCCCTGCTTGAGCTTCCGCTGCCATTCCGAACAGATTTCCGATAGAAGCTTCAGCAACATTTAGTTTCTACTTGTTCAACGCTCGCGACACTTGCGTGCAGTTCTGTTTTCGGGAAACTCTCTAGCGAACTCTACGCGACGGAAACAATTATGCAAGACTCGTGTATGTATGCGTCGAGTGTGATCCTGTTAATTCGACGCATTACATGTTGCTTTGTTGATATTATCCACTGAAATTACTTTACTTGGAGGTCTCCGATACAACGAATGTTAATTCTGCATTATTCATCTTTTTCAGTTACACAATTAAACCGCGGATCTCTTTATGCATTTCAAGAAATGGAAACTAAATTGAATGTTATTCAAACCTCAAACATTTTTACAAAATGAAATTTACTTCAAATGAGCTCGGGAATGTTCCCTTTCAAGGAAGTAGAACATTTTTGAGACATTCTGTATATTTGATGACATCAATTCTGCATTGAATGACTAATAGAAGAATCTATAGCAAATGCAATTGTTACAGACTGTCTTGATACTCCGATTTGGCTTCGGAATTTTCGGTGTGCCGCTCGATAGTACTCACGACCCCGACGACACCTCCTAAACTCGATTCCTGTGACATCGACATCATCGATATCGACTTCCATAATCTTCGCGCGTTCGCTACTGATAATGGCGTTTTATGACTGCAGCGGTGTCAGAGTCGGACCCTATACTGGTACTTACCGCTTACCAAATGCGCGGAGTTCATCTCGAAGGCATCATACTAAATCTCCAATACAAAATTCTACATCCCATATACATAGTCGATCTTAATGTCTTCGAACTGAGAATATTGCATTCTATAGAAGCTCATCTTCTTCCACATTGCAGATATGTATTTCGCAATATCGTCAGATTGAGAATTTTCATCTTATTCCTTTTAAGAATAGCTTCGGTAGATTGGAAATGACATTAATCAATTTGCAATTTTATTCGATTCTCTTTTTCGTAGTCGCTTCGAGATTTTTACTCTGCGACGAATAAATGTCGATATCGCAGAAATATTGATGATAATGAATAATTAAACTGCACGGGGATGTAGAAGGACTTTTATCATTTTCTATGTAGAACGTCACTGCAGCAATAACAATTCTTATCTTTATTTTTTCATGGTTGTTTATATATTTGTATAAAGTTACTGTTATGAATTGAACATTATGTATATGGTAGTATTTTGTAAATTGTATGTATCCCTGCCCTTATCGGACTGACGTGTATGAATCGACTTTAATTTTGCAGGTGGTCATCCAGATCGTGACAACGGCAGCTATTAGTCGGCATATGTTTCTACGAGACGAGTTACACACAGAAAATTTAATCAACGAAGGAAACGGCATCAATGCATCCGAACGACAAGTTTAATCTGTATAATCAGGGGATTCTAATCTCCACGACAGCATTGAACGCGACCGGAGCTGAACTTTGCATGTTCAACGAATTAACGAAAATTGACAGGGTATGACCGACAAGCCATTATCGCGCCAGCGACCATGGGGCACGATCGACGGTTTATCGATTGAAATATTTCGACAATCGCAACTGGCCCAATAGGCATCGTTCCAATCCGTTCAAATGTTAATTAATCGCTCTGCGGAACGCCGGTAATAACATTCTACGAAATGAGGATCTTTAACGCCAGAACTACGAGACCTGCCGATATCACCGGGTTCCATATTTTTTCATTTGAAATTGTTAACACTAAACCTGCCTTAAATGTAACATGTTCTTTTATAAAAATGACAATATTCATCTGATTTAGAGTTTGTGCAGCTACTATTGTAATATGTGCTCCACTAAACATATTTATTCTATCATTTCTTATGAAATTGTTTTTATTATATCAATAATTTTGAAACAAATCTGGGACCGGTCATTTTGATCGATAATGGTAGGTTTAGTGTTAAGAATAAGTTAGCACGTTATAGATAGAGTTAAAATTCAAAATATTGTTCGCATTATTAAATATGTTGATATCTAATCAATTACTGTACATTGTGTCCAGTATTATATCAATTTCACATCCATAAAATGAAAAAAAATCATGTAAAATAGTATTTATTCTACGTCGTTAGTAAGGTTTAATTTTAGAGTTAAAATAGCTCCGACTGTAATGGGTTAAACCAAGCAGAAGTTTCTACGCTTTGATTTTTTGAAATTGAATTTCGAGCTTGAATTTTCTTTGCCTCGAAAGACAAAGGTAGATTGGCCAATCTTGGATCTTCCAACGAGCTACTTCGGTCTTTCCCCTCTCTCTCTCTCCCTCTCCCTCTCTCTCTCTTTCTCTTACTCACTCTCTCCTTTATCGCTTCCTATTTCTTTCTATCAAAGGAACCCGAGCGCCATGAAACACCAGAAACGCTCGAAGAAATTGCAGATCAGACGGCTTTATCGTTCTGGGTCAGTAGTTTTAGACCATGAAGCACGTGCATTCAATTCTAAGCAGATATTGGAAGAGTTATGGAATTTTAATAAGTTCTATTTAAAACATGCACCCAAGACCGTCTTTAACTTTACTCCTCTCAAGGTTCACAGAGTTAACAAACTGCACAATTTTTATTATAATGTTAGCTTGGATTAAGGCATTTTTGTGATCGTTTCCCATTGGTGCATCTTTATAATTTCGATGATAATAAGGTACAAATTTTCAAATGAGTTATTTGCCCTTCAGTTTACAATAAAAAATTCTTTTAACAAATGAAGTTCTTGAGAGTGAAAGTTTTAACAGAGACACTATTAATATTTCTTCTTTAAAATACATACGCATTATTTGAATTGAAGATTCATATAATAAAGAAAAAGGTTTGGATTTAAAATAACACCCTTTACAATTGCGGCCTTGACCGGCTAAATTTATTTATCTATCGATTGATTCGTGATTAAAATTATAGTACTAGCAAGATCATTGTTATTTCCACGAAAGGAAAATATGATTTTCAGGTGCACAGATTTTCAATCATCGTTTCACCACTCTCTATTCCTTTCAATCATCTTACCCACGTTCCTTCTTCTTTTCCTTCGCTCCCATTTTTCTTTTTTTTATTTTCTCTTTCGCTCGCGTACTTTCTCTTGCTCTTGTCTCTCCTCCATCATACGTTCTCTGCAGCTACTATATTACTGTTATTTTCCCGTTACCTCTTTGAACAAATTGAGTTAATAAAAACTGCCGTAGTCGTTCAACCGTCGTATTCAACAAGTTTTTTTAACAAATATTGTACCGAAATATTTACTTTATTTGGGCTAACACTAGCCAGCGTTTTCAGTGTAAACAACAAACATCAGAAAAAAATGAAAGAGGGAAACAGCTGTAATTCTTTTTTAACTGCATTATTTTTTTTAGAAATGATTGCGACCTTCAATTGTATAGATGTCTAGTTGTAAGTGTCCACAAGCGATCAAATATGTTCGAGCGTGAACATTCGTGCGAAAGAAAGAATTGGACAAAATATGAATATCAAACATTGGAACCGTGTATCCGGGATCACGTGAAATATACTTGACGGAATGAACTCTGTTTCCAATTCCACCTGTCCGGTTCCGAGCACGTGGGGTCTCGCGTATAAAATATCATCGCGCGGTTCGTTATCGTTTTCTATTTATCGACGGGGCATCGAACAGACCGGCCCCCTGCTTTTATGAACACATAAATTCACCGGTTTATCTGGAGCGCATTTTTTCCAGCGACCCATCAAATCATGCCGCGTGCAATTAGCGAAGTACACTAACCGTCCGTGGCAGCGTGCGATCGGGAGTGCATGTAATTGCTGTGATTCAATTTCATTCGAGAGAGAATTCCCAGATTTACAATTGCCATACAATAACTCACATTAATATTTGGACACTCTTAAAATGACGATAACTTGTTCTCAACGCTTTGCACTCGGAGCTGTTTTAACTTGGAAATTAAACATTTCTTCAGAGCTAGAATAATTCCATTTATACTATGATTTTTTTAATTTTATGGATATGGATATGAAGTTTCTTTTAATTTTTTTATTGGGGGCCTTAATGGAAATTTAAATAATAAATTTAAATTTATATTTGTCATAATTGTATAAAATCTGCAGTCTTGTGATTAACAACGTGTGTTTGAAATCTTACAAGATACCCATTGTCTTGAACAACGCGATGAAGAAATAGAGTAAGAGGAAATGCAGTTCTTGTCTTCACCTACATAAAATATGCGTACAACGTGGACAATGACAGTGTGGATTGCTATTAAATCTAATCATGATGATTGTGCAAGACGTGTGGCAGCCTCAGGAAGTGAGTTAATATCCAACGTCAAACTGTTCTCGGAACTTAACAAGAAGAAATGATTATATGGTTTTGAGACGAATGCAAGATACTCGTTTATTATGCGGGAAACTAAATGGACAATTGAAGTTTAAAATGACAACAACGGTAACATCTTTTATTCACTTTCTCAACGGTCATAATCTTTTATAGCAAATTAATAGAAATGTTTATCAACGAAAATTGATTATTGGAGAATAAAATGACGATTGAATTGAATGCATGTGATACGATTCTTTGAGACTAGTTTAAGACAAACTCAACTCGAAACAAGTGATATAGTTTCATTTCTTGCTCGACACTGTTAATTAATGTTTCACTATCGATTGATAAATATGTCTACTTTCCAATTATGAGATGCTCTGTATGTTAAAATAACCGGCATAGTTCAACACGTTTGAGAGAACGAAGTGGTTAAAAATCATGACTAGACTGCACATCTTTATCCATTCATGGCTGATAAAAATGTTCAGAAAATGAAGGAGTATTAAGTTCAACAGAATTTAGTACGATTTTTATTTATCATGGATCTACAAATGCGTCTACAAAAATTGAAAATTGCATGAACATCCGCAGTCTAATCATGACCTTTACCTTTTTTTCTTCGCAAATTTCGATCAATAGCAATTAAAAAACGAAGTATTCCACTGTTCCACTGAGCGCAGCGTTGGATTGCGCCGCGGTGAAGCAATGAACAAGAGAAGAAGTAACAATTCATTTAATTAGAACTTACTTATATTGAGCCATAAATGCAGTTGCTGCTTCGATGTGTGTAACACTGGACCATTCGGAGACGAACTGCACAGCTGGCTTCAGGAATACAGCAGGAAAAACACATACTAACAATCGCGAACTTCGAATTGACACGTCTTGAGAGATGTTCTTTCTACCACGGTTCGAACGACATTGATTGTGCGCAAGATTTTTCTGAAGAATTTAGGAAGGGCACTTTGAATGTCGAATAGGGATTGGTCGAAAACATCGACTGTCCTCATAGAAAATTTCTTAACACTCACGACGCGTACCTGACATTTCTACCTCTCGTTGGGTAAAGGGACAGATTTTTTTCGACCAGTTACCCATCGGTTCTTCGTACCAATCTGCACAAACACTGAAACATGTGGTTGCCATAAATTATAGTCTCACAGCGGTTCCTCTCGCGTTCTGTGTTTTGTTTGACCTCCCCGTCGCGTCGTTCGAAATTCATGTTGACATCCCTAATCTCTTCATAAAAACCTTGCGTAAAATCAGTATCGTTCGAACTGCGGAAGAGAGAACATCTTCCAAGACGTGTAAATGTGCACTATAATCGTGGATATAGAAACATTTCACGGCATCTGTGCGAACTGAACATTAATTTATCGATAATAAAGTGAGAGTGAAAGTGAATATACATATCTACTATCTACCACCAACTATGCAGTTCGTCACCGAATGGCCCAGTGACACATTTCGAAGCAGCAACTGTATTTACGGCTGAATTTGTGAGTTCTAATTAAATCAATTTTTGCTCCTTTTCTTGATCAATGCTTTACCACGGCGCGACTCAACTCTGCGGTCAGTGTACATACTTTAAGAACGAATAACTTTTTTTAAATGTGGATCAAACAGCTTTGAGCTTTTAAAGATGTTAGAAAAATTAGTTTCGTAGCCAATGTGTAAATAATTTCTTTTTAAATTTAATATTACACTGTTTTATATTTCACTCAAGCAAAATTTCTTCATAAATGCATAAAGGTCAGCAATCTTGTGATTAAATATTGGATTTCATGCGCTTCTAACAGAACTTTGTACATATTTACAATTTAAATCAGTGGACATATTTAAAAACTTTAAGAATGTCAACGTATTAGTTTCAATTTAATAAAATAATTAAATGAATAACATAACTTAACGACTTTGTTACATTAAAAGGAAAATTACATCAACTCGATTCACTGTTTTCGGAGTAAAACCAGTCGCAGTAAATGAAAGTAGAACCTTGTAATCGTTCGTGATACATGTACCTCGAGCCCGTGAACACGATTATTTCCCCAGACAATTGTTCAATACCAGGAGAAAATCGTTTCGTGGACGTGTGGTCGCTCTAGCTCGTCAAATTGAGAAGACCACTTTAGATTGCTTGAAAGCGATACTCTAATCCCTCAGTATTCTGAAGCCTGCATTCTTACTTTCCTCGTAATTTAGTTTCCACGGGGCAATTGAACTAACGATATTGTAACACAATTACTAAAATGTAAATCCTCTTCAGCTTATAACTTTGCCATTACAATTTCCCGAAATTTCACTCTAAAATATAAATTTATAATTTGATTAGTACTACCGGAACGTTCTATTCAATTTTAAGAACCACATTTCATTGCAGTTATCCTTTTATTACTGTAGTATATTCCCAAGAGACAATTGGATCAACGATATTATAATACAGTTACTAAAACTGTCCAATTTCAATTACGATATTTAATAAAAATCGTGACTTATTTTATTTCTGTATAATTTTATTGTCTTTATTATCTATAATTTGTGGTTACCTTATTTATAACTTTTTAGTCCAGTCTCTAATAAATTCTTAGTTGCCTGATAATATAAATTCTTATTCATGTAAACTTTCTACAATAATTCCTTTTGCTACATCTAGTTAACACCAGTTTTTTTCAAAGTAAATTTCTTTTTTCGGACTGAATGTTTCATTATATTCCTAAAAATGCATCTGATAAAATTTATATGTAACATTATTATGAATTATTCGTTTTATGCATACGATATATAAAAGTTTTCGTCTCCCATATGTATAATGATTATTTATTTCTACAGATTATGATTATAGTTATCGCGTTCGGACTTCTCTTTGACAAAATTATTGCGAATTTGTTCGCTTCGAACTAGATGGAACCTGATTTGTGGGTCGACGTAATGAGCGAGTAACTTCTAACTTATTATAACTACTTGCTTCGCTCGGAAATCTATAAAGCTGTGAGCCAGTAGATGTCGCATGCATTAACGTTTTACTGATAAAGTTCCTGGAACTAGACTTGTTAGAGCTGCATGTATCGCCAGAGGATTAATTGCCAGCAATTCCCAGGTGAACGAATTTAACCAGCATTAATTTATGTGAGTGTACGCAAGCATCCGGATGCACGGGATGTTTCTGATTCTGGTTGGATGGGTCGCAAGAAAATGTTAAAATGCAATGGTCTTTTATTAATAAATTGCCACGTACTGTAAATCACAGTACTATTCCAATATTATCATGCTTTTAAAAGTGTCCGAACATTACTGTGGTTCACTGTAGATTCAATTAATCATTGACGTAGTATAATAAAAGTCGAGCGAATCAAGTTGGACACAGAATTTTTCAAATTACCTTTCACGTGCACGGAACTGTACAGATACGAAGAGAAATGTGTTTTTGAGTTTTCCATCGGCAAGACTTTTCCAAGGAGACAGGGCAGTCGATCGCGCAATGGAGTTACGTCGAACTCTATTTCTAAGAGCAGCGCATCGGGAACCAATACCGATAAAGCCGTGAAAATGGACGTAATACCTGGCGGTACCTCACGAAGACATAACGCTGGCCAGCTTCGAGACATTATGAAGAACCAATTTCTTCCTAAACCGATTGATATTCCGGCAACTTCGATTCCTTTCCCCGTCACGAGCGCGACATCGAATCGAATTAAAGGGAAAATTAAGTTTCTTTCTCCGATGGCATTCCAGGCAGGGACCATCTGATTTCTGTCTGCGTCTTACGCTTCTGCCATTCACACTGGCTCCTTCTCATTATACTTCGTCCTATGTGAAATAACTTCTAATGGATGACCGAAAAATTAGATATTCCTTTTCCAATAATCCTACCGATTCGCTATCTTCTCGCGAATGCTGTAGCTATTTTCAAGAAACGACAGTAACGTCTCAATGTATGTGAACAATTCTTCGTGGTTTCTAATTATTTTTTCATGAAACCCGTGGCAACTTATTCGTGACTCTTCCCTGATTAAAATTATACCAAACATGACGCGGTTAGCATTAAAAATATTTCGAATAGTTATTTCAATTATTCACACAATTGATCAAGCATCAAGATACTCTAATTAATAAATAGACTGCGGTCTTTATGCACGATAAAAATTTCGTACTTGAATTACAACAAACCGGAGTGACATAGAAATTTATTTTCTCTCTTAATATGTTCAATAAGTGAAAACAATATACGAGTATTTTCAAATTCTTCTACCATTTTTACTGTTTTAAATTACGTTTACTTATTTTTGTCATAAATGCGTCAAATCTGCTGTCTATTAATGAAACACCGTGAGGCTTCATCGCCACATCCGTTTGAAATATTCGGTAATCATAAAATCACCAAAAACTAGTCGAAGAAAAAGAGCATCAGCGTGTTGCGCATTGAGTAGTTAAAGAAAGCGTCTATCTTCGTCTCGACATTAAAGTAATTTCTTCGAGGCATCGCGCGACGGGAAGACAACTGTTTTCTCTTTTTCTTGGGAAACAGCTGCTGGTATTAAATGCATACCACCACCACCGTCTACTCGCGTTTCCCGCCACTAAACTACTAAATTATGTAATTACCGTGATACTGGCTGGTAAGGAAGGATACAGAATGTATGAAACCTCGAGAGAATTATGACGCGACGGGGATGGCGAAGAATGGCCAAGCTGTTACGTGTTGCACCTTTTATTCGTCGAGTTCCATAGAGACGCCATGCATAGAGGAGCCATGGAATTTTCGGCGGAGTTATGGCGTCCAGAGATGAACAATTCTGTTGTCTCCGGCAAAAAGTTGTTAACACTAGATCTACCAAACATAAAAACTGGCTAGTACGTATTTTCATAGAGAACTTACAAGATTGAACATATTTAGACTTTTAAAGATTATTTTTCGCGATCGCACATTGTTTTTAGACAAATAGAAATTGATATTATCGGCGCCCTGGTTCGATCATGATTCTACAAACATAATTTGAATAACTACTACAAACATAATTTGAATAACTACTACAAACATAAGTTGAATAAATACTACAAACGTTGATTCGGGTTTATATTTAGACTTTGTGTGATTTTTATCAATAACTAGACTGATTACATGCATTTATGATAAAAATGAGTAGGCGTAATTTAAAGCAGGGAAAACATTGAAAGAAATTTCAAGGTACCATTAAATTATTTTTAATCTACTAAATATATTAAGAGAAGGAAATTAAATTTTCATTTCACCTCACTTTCTTGCGATTCAGAGGGAGAGTTTTTATTTTGCATAAAGATCCTCAGTCACTATAACAGTGAATGCAACGAGCCATAGCAATGGTTCTAAAAGTAAAAAGATAAAACTACAGTATACAGGGTGACCCAAAAATGTTGTACTTCCTTGAAAAGCATGATTTCTTAGGTGATTTGAGAATAATTAAACAATTGATTACAGTGGTAAAACTATTATAGACGTCTTAAAAACGTCATTTCCTCACATATATAATTTCAAAGAAACTTTAATATTAAAAAATAAATAGAATTTTTTGGAATCCATTGTCTAATAGTTAACATTGAATTTACCACTTCCGGTCAAATTACCGGTCTTACATTTTTGATAGAATCCAAGCTTCGTCATTTTATCAGCTAAAACATTTGAATCTCTTTCAGTGCTCGGTAGTTTTAATGTTAACACAACTGATAAAAAATTCCAATATTTAAAGAAATCATAAACGAGCAGTCTTCATCCGATACAAACAGAAAAGTATATTAGAGAAATGAGCATATTCCCACATGCGAGTCGATGGTGTTGAATACCAGGCCCTCAATTACCTTTAATTTATTTAAAATGTAGCGTTGCCCCGATAATGATTTTATTCGAAATTATCGTCACTTCCGTCCATCGTGTCGTCGTGTTTGTGTACAAATGCGCGTGCACGCGCGTTTCATCTCGCGTTCAAGGAAATATCGAGTCAATATAACGTACCGAATATTTTATGTCGGCAATCGGTTCTTCAATATCCGAATCAAATTGCGCCGATGCGCGTTGACAGATTAAACCTACGTTCCAAAAATGCATTTTCACGGCATAGCGAGACGCCCCATCATATATATTCATCAAACGGCACCGTAAATATTGTACGAGCAAACTTTAACAATTTGCGCAAATAACATCCGCCCGGCGTTACCGAACTTCCCAGTCCGGGACCCAGCCATCGTCCAATCTAATTTCAGTTTCCAATATTTTTTCGCGATCTTCAACTGCAACTGCTCTACTCGATAGCAACAATAACAGATTTGAACATTTTCTCCAATGGTATCTGATGCATTAGCGTCGGAATATAGTGGAGCGTTGAGGAAAGATTATTTCTATTTCTATGCGCACCGCTATTCTCCCGTCACCGTTCCACTAGGGTGAAGGTACCAGTTACCAGATACTTAGTGACGACTGGAAAGTTCTTTTCATCAATTTGGAGGGGCATTGTGTAATTTATTTTGCATTATTTGTGATAAACGATCGATTATCAACCTTTCTTCTATATCGTTAAATTTTTCAGGACGATTCTGTTAAACAGCAAAAGAAATATAACAAAGTTTTAATCTGACGTTTTGGTCCTATTCACGGGAAACAAGAAATTTATGATAACAAATTAATTAATTAGTTCTTTTTATGCCATACCACTTATGTATTCTCTGGTGTATCACAGTTTCTCAGCATTTTCTAGTAATACTTTTGATTTATATACGAACAGGAATCAATTTTATTTTGAAAAATTAAGTAATACCAGGTACTTCATGGTATTCCTATTAATTTCTAAAAAGTTTGTTTAGTTTCCGATAACGAAAATCATAATACAAAATCGCACTGCATTTCGCGATTAATTTCAGTTGTGAATTATCATTGACAGTTTCAAAATTTTACGGTTGGGCCGCAGAGTATTTGGCTTTGATATGCATGAATCAGATATAGAGATGAACACCATTTCGAAACAACATCGGAATACATTAACCTGGCATACTGGACAAGTGGGTCGTTTATATTTCGAGAATTGAATTAGAACAGAGTTGATATCAAATTCAGCAAGCAGACTAGTTCTTAACTCGTGTGCGATTTATAATTTATACATTTGATACATTCCTGATGTACCAAGAAAAGGTTCAATCAAAAAAATGTCTGCATCGATTCCAACACACAGAAGCTAAATACAAATTTCTTTGTTCTTTTAATTATTTTGTTACACTGCAACTAATACGTTGATATTCTTGAATTTTTTAAATGTGTCCACTGTTTTAAATTGTACATACTAATTTTTGTTAGAAACGCATAAAATTCGCAGTCTATTAATAAATAGTCAACGAATCTTTATGCAAAATAGAAATTTGTTTTCTTTCTTAATTTGTTTTAATAGGTTGAAAATAATGTAACAGTATCTTTAAATTCTTCTAATGCTTTTACTGTTTTTTATACCTACTTATTTTTGTCCTGAATGCATAACATCCGCTGTCAAATAACTAGACTGCAGATATTATGCACTTGTAACAAAAATGAGTACGCGAAAAATAAAAGATGAGAAATGTCAGAAGAGTTTAAAATGTCTATTTTGCATACTTATTAATAACTCCACACCAGCCTGATAAAATGGTTGAAGGAGAAATGGGAATTGGGTTACAACGCAAATGAATATTCTATATTACACGTCTTTTTAGAGGGCAAAAAAGAAGCAACAATGTCTGCGATGTATACACAACAATTTATCGATGTTCATACTGCAGCAATTCAATTTAGTTGATTGAAATATTTGGATAATCGATACCCTGCGGATGAAATTCCAGGAGCATCAATAAATCGCGCCGAATTCAATGTTTCAATAGTTAAATAATAATGATCAAAATATTAATCGTCTCTAGTATCAAAACATTTTTAAATTATATAAAATTAATAAACTGTCATGTTAGATATGTAAACGTGTTGACTCAGACATAGTGTTTAGCAAAACTTCGTCGAAAATAGCGATATTTAATTGCGAGTGTTCCACCGACGCGGAATTGCGATTAAGAAGTAATTCAGTAGCCAAGATTTAAGAAACTCGATGAAAAAGTTCACTTATACACCGGACTAAATTATTTAACGAAGATTCAGACTTGTTACCATGCCGGTTAATGCCAGGGCGGAACGGAGTTTCAAACTGGATTCAACAATTGTCAAGATTTCTGCAAGTTCAATTAAAAGCACTGTCACAGGGTTCGGTTGAATTATATTAAGTTGATTTCCAAGATTAAGGCGCATCGTCCTTCATCCAGTTAGCTACTTTCTTCGTCGTAACTTCTCGATGTAACGGAGTTCGAAGTTATCGTTACTGTAGAAAATCTACGAAACTCGAAGTTATCGTTACTGTCGAAAATCTACGAAACTCGAAATCCGACCTTACAATCGTCGACATAGGGAACGATAGGTGCTACAATACTTTGTTGGTTTTATAGATACGACAAATATCTGAAGGACAAAGTTGTATGATTCAGTGGAGTTAACATGGTACCAAAAATATTTTTGATTTTATGTGATTTTTTTAGAGGTATCAAGATCACCTTCACATTTTTAAATGGAAGCACCTTTTTTCAGACAACTAAAATGGTGGTCCCATTCATAAGGAATTTGGTGACTATAATTACTCAAGGTCACGGACAGAAAAACCTGATGAATTCCTGATATAGTGATATGTGAAACGGATTGAATTTAATGCGAAAAGTAGCGTAAAAAATTGCTTCTATTAGGTGTAACTTCTTCTACTTGTGTGCAGTTTCATAATTTTTAAAATTCACGGGTTCGATAACTTTATATTGTAGTTAAATGTTCACATTTTCAAATGAGTTTATCAGTTATTTCACATCACATTATTTTAAACTGAGTTGGTTGAATATAATGTTTACTTTAAATGTAATTTTATTATTTTTGCATGAAATATACATCGAAACAAGAAATATATGACCACTTTCGTAATTATGGTCACATAAAACAGTTAATACAAATCCTTTTCACCCTATTAAGGATTGTGGCATGTAATTTGCCTTAGTTTTATGCCTTCTAGGTGTGTGTAACCGCTTAAGTGGCCGTCATTACCCCATTCTCTAATTTTTAGTGCTCCCTCGGAGGGTAGAGTGGAGTGTAAAGGGTTAAACAATCGACTGTGCGAATAGTCTCGGTCTCGCTACAAAGGTGCAAGAGTTTCGCATCACTGCGCAAGGGTTTCGCATCAGTGTGCAAGCGATTTCCGCGGTCTACTTTGCGGTGTAGAATCACCGGACGAAATGAAATCGTAAAAAGCAAGGACCACCTTTCGCGGACAAGGGAGGAGCGTGTTATTATTATTTCCTTCGAGCGGGTGCCATTTCTCAGTTCCGTCGACAGAGGAAACGGCGTCGGGAGCCATGGCCTCTTGGATAAAAGTTTCCCGGAACTGGTTGGTCCTCGGTTTCGGAATGCGAAACCGGTTGTTGAAACTTATGTGCGCGAACTAACAGCAATAGGGGAAAGCTCGTTCCGTATCCCCGAAATGTTCTTCAGGGGATTTCGGTAGCTACTTTCATTTACATGCAGCGCGTAATTTATTATCAGCGATACATGCTGAAGAAAAAGAACTGTAAAGTGGAACCACTGAGAAAAATAACTAGACGTACAGTTAAGCTGAGACTTTTTGTAATATATAAGGTTGTCTCAACCAAAGCAGACCGCATAAATGTCTCCTTTATTTTTAACGAGACCACAAATATTTATGGCATAATTTAAATGGTATCGAAAAAGGAATATCGTAGAAGAACAATTTTTTTGTCCGGTTATTTTTTCATAGTTTTTTTTAAGGTCATCGTTATTATCTTATCAGGAAACTTGTTTTTTTTTATTCCATCTTATAGCAGTTGAAAAAATACATTTAGATATGCTTAAGTCATTACCACTTAAAAATCAGAGATGGTCTTCAAAAAACTTTCAAAACGATAACAATCAGAACATACTTTTACATCACCATATCTGTCTTCTTGAACAGTACAGCTTTTCTCTCACATTTTCTTCCGTCTTCATGCCTAACAGAGCTTTTTAGTTTATCCTCTTGAAAGAAATGAATATGTATTCCCTTACTGAGAACTTTATTCGCGCTGAATTCAACTTTTCACAGAATAATCTTACGATAACATACTCGCACAAGAAGCATATTCCGAGAATCGATTTTTCCAACATCTACAAGTGTATGTAATCCCTTGAGTAGCTTCGATCATGCAGTATTTTTCGTTGCAGGTTCGACGATCGTGCCGAAGCCACGCGTCAATGATGGCGTATCAAATAAAGCGCAAGTATCGAGCGCATAACGAGATCACAATCGCACAAATAGCATAAAGAGCGTTCCGCAACGACACACGTCCAACCAAGCGAAACATCATGTCAGAACATCGATCACGAATTTAAACAACAGAGAATGGACGAGTGTACGATCGAGAGAGAGAGAGACAAGGAGAGAGGTAGAGATGTCGGCTATCAATTACACAGGCCGAACATTGACCGATCATGAATGCCGCATACGATTGAGATTAATTGAATGGTTCGCGCGGTGGAAATAACGCGAGGAGAGGGGAGGAGGGGTGGACGAGGAGGAGGAGGAGCGGTTTAGCGAGTCGTTTCCGATTTGAAAACACGGTTCCCGGAGGGGGTTGGGTTATAACCATCGAAATCGGGAACAATATGGGGCGCAGGAAGTCAGCGTACAGTCGACCAGCAGGGTAGGAAACTGGCATCCGTCCGGGCCGATACGAAATTTCGGTTCCACGTCGATGAACAATGCATGCAAATTCACCGAATAATCCCCGCGATGAATCGCTGCGAATACTCTCACTCTCTCCGTCTCGCGTCCCTCTCTCTCTCTCGTATGGTTACAACTCCATCGTGTTTGCGGTACGTACGGAATTGATATCCTTTGTTCGCTGGTTAGAGGGGAACCATAGAAAATCAGTGGATACCACAAAGGATTTTCTTGCAAGCGTGTGCCGCGCGCAGCGACCGGGCGTTGTATAACAACGGGTACGCGTCATCAACAGGTCTATCAACAGGTGAGAATGCCGATACAAACGTGGCCGACGAATGACGAAAACCGTCGTCGAGAGACCACCTGAATCCCGTCATGCACACGTACAGCAACCGCGAACTTTCGCGACACGTGCGCGCCGACCGAGAGCGACCCGGCAACGCACGCCCGGCGAATTTTCAGCGACGTCGAAATCGATTACGGCCACTCCGTCAGGAAAACGGTGTGCACACGGCTGCGTAGGCTCCGGTCGACGCGAACTACACCAATGCTTTCGCCATTGTGCGCCCTACACAGTGAAACGAACGGACATTCTAACTGGGGTAAAAAGGCATGCAACAAAATAATAGATATAACTTTCATTTGTTCATTTAGTAACCGTATAAGCGGAGAAATCGATGCTTAGACACTCCGAACCGTCATACGATGAGATCGTACGATTATTTAAATTATAAAGAGGATTGTGCAAAGTTTCTTTCAATTTTTATGTATCATCTAGTGTATTAGCATTACCGAATAGATTGTTTGGGCAGTAAGCTATTATGTTAATCAAATATCAAGAGGATTGATTGAATCAGTACATTAATTTCCATGTTCAAGGTTTCCTCGAGGTCATGGAGTAATATTACAGTAACTGTTATTATGTCAATCAAATATCGAGAGATTCATTGAATCAAGAAATTCATTGCGTCAGTACGTTAACCATTTCTATGCTGAAAGTTACCTAAGGTAATACTGTACAATGTTACACACAGGCAAACGTGACTTATTTTAAAAAATGAAGGACTTTTTGTAAAAATCAAGCTTTTTTCGAAATTTCTATTAATGCAGTTTGTAAACCATTGAAGACTGGTTAACTTTTGTGGGAAACACTTATCGGAAACGACTGAAAAATCGTGGTTGGTAAATTTGAAACTAGTCTGTGTATCAGGCGAACGATCAAACGTTTTTAAGTGTGTGCCTAAATGAATGGTCGGGGAATGAAAATGTTTGAAACTTCAGAGAGCCGGTATCAACGTTTCAATCATCCGCTTCGGCAGTGGAACGCCGGTTATCGAAGTGGCGGGTTTAAATCGACGTGGCCGAACCGTTCTTTATGTGGCTCGCGTGTGCAAGTCACATTAATTCAACGACTCACCGGGGCCTAAGAGTAACTATCGACTCGCTCGAGCTTTTAATTGCTCCGCCGGAATTGTGTCGGTGACCGTTTGCGACTCGTTCCCAATTACTCTTCGCGCGTTTCCTACCCTCTTCGCTCGGCCGCGTATTTCTTCGAAGCGTTTTGCGTTTAATTGATGCGCCGCCGTTCCCGAACCCTATTAAAAGGTGCGCGTCTCTCTTCTATAATTGAAACAACGTGCATCGTGATGGCCACCCACGTGACTCGAGCACGTGGTCGCTTGGAACACTTCCGAGCAAATTCTCTCCGTTTATTAAACCACCGACGCTAGAACTACAGGCTCATGAAATATTAAATGATTGCATATGTTCGTTCCCGATTTTCACGGTTAACGTAAACTGTACTGCATGGCGGAGTGTAGCAAACATTATATAGTCACCATTATTTTCCAATTGTCGATATTTTTTATAATTGATTAATCCTTTGAAAAAGGATTTTTCTATGTATTTGGTTCTTCCTTTATTTATTTAATTTCTTATGTTTCAGTTAAAAACAAATATAAATACAACAATCTTGGACGGATCAGATCCCAACAAAAAGCTGAGGAAAAATTAAAACAATAATGGACAGATGATCACGTTCTTCATATATGTTCGTGCTACTTAACAATGTCAATTTTTATTTTACATGAGGAACACAGTACGTATAACAAAGTTTTGTACAGAAGTAATCTTTCTTCAGCGATACACAGAAACGACAGTCTGCGAAACGTGATTCTCAAAATTCCAGAACTTTTCTGAAGACGATATCCGCAATTCTCTAGCGGACACTGATCCACGAAAGAAACTTTGCCGTCGATAACACAGTCCTTTTGTCTTTTCGTGGACAGTTCTTGAACAGCCTCGGAGGTGCAGCCCGAGGGTCCCGTTTAAAAAACAGTTAGGAACAAAGCTTTGTCATTCGGCCACTGCACGTTTTTTCGACGGCGACTCTTATAAATTTTCCTTTGTTCGCCACGTGTCAGTTGCTGTTTTTTTTCTCGTCTGGTTTTTGCGGCGAGTTTTTCCCTTAATGGAGAAACTGGCCGCCTTCTTGTCCGTTGCTGCGGAATTTTTTCCGCTACCTAGACGCGTTACCGCGAATTTTTTTCTCTTCAAACTTCCCACCCCCTCCCCATTTGAGCCATGCTTTTTCTCAACGTAGTAACCAATTTCGCACACGATTATTTAAACAAGCTTCCACAACCCCTGTTTCTACCTTGTCCAGTGTATCCACGGGAAGTGAGGTGTTCTTTACAGCTGCGACACGAGCCGAAGAGAAATCTTTTATTTAGACTTCGAAGTTATAGAATTTTGAGTTTCATCTATTTTCAATAATTTAATTCCGCTTTACTCTTAGAGCAAGGTTAGGTCCGCTCTTCACGAGGACAAGGTTTGCCACGGAGTTTGCATGGAAGTGACATGGATTTAGCATGGATTTGGCACGGATTTGGCATGGATTTGGTATGGATTTGGCATGGATTTGAAATGTATTTGGTATATAGACATGGAATTGCTCCTGCTAACTTTGCACTCAAATGCCAGTCGGAATTTGTGGACAAATTTTCGTGGCAAATTCATAGCAAATTGCTTATTGGGAAGTAATTATATTGACGATAGCGTTATGTAATGTTTGGTGAAACATATTAATTAATAGACTGCAGATCTTCATGCAAAATACAAATATTCCGCATCGTTTGTGGAAATTTAAAAAAAATTAATGTCATCCCTTAATAGTTTTTTTACCCTGAAAACAACGAAACAATATTCTTAGATTTTTTATATTTTTCCCTGTTTTATGGTTCACGCAGTTAATTGCTTCATGAATGCATGGAAATCCGCAGTCTATTGGTTAATCTATTCGTCGATGATAGAAAAGAGTAAGTAAATGAGGAAAGTAAACACCCAAAGCTGTTATAATTTTTTGAAGAATCGGACATTTCGCATGCGACATCCCGATACAGATGCGCCAGCGAATTTAGGCTTACCAGGGGCGGAGACGTGATCGCCGATATATGATAATATCGATATTGTTTCGGTATGACTCATTTGTCGGGGGCGCAGGGTACACCTTATCTATTGATCAGCCGGGAATCATGAATGCGCGACTCATGCACGATCACGGTTTGTTTACGTAACTCAGCTTTCCATTAACATCGTCCCCAATGAGAACCGTGTAATCCGCGGGCTCAAGCAGGAAGCAGAACAATCGTTAGAATTAGGAAGTATGTCATCGCTCGTTGACCGGTTAATTGGTTCATACATATGGATGCAAACCTTCGTTCCACGTCCAAAAACAATGCGGTCAATATTGTGTACAATATTGTCCCAGCTGCTTCGCGCGTTGTACCCTGATAAACCTTTGATCAATTTCACGGACATGCGGGAGGTTTGTTAGCAAACTGAGTGATAAGCTGCTGTCCATTTCAAACGCGGACACCACAGCCGGTATGAGGTTTGACAGTGATTGTACGCTTGATCATATTACAACGCTCGTCTCGTACATTTTTCCCGAAACGCTGAATTCAAGCTGTGCTGTTGACCTTTGGCTTTAAACAAAACACGCTTTTTCCACGCAATTTCCAGTCTCCCAGTAAGCAATCTGCTCTCGATTTGGTATCAATTTGCACTAAATTTGGCGTCGAATTACGACCCATCTGTTTCCGCTTTAGATTCGGTATTTGGTGAGAAAGTTTGGTGCCAAATAGAGGCCAAATCGAGAGCAGGGACTGTCCTCGTTATAGAGGGCAGGTCGGTCGCATTAAGAGCGAAGTTAACCTTACTTTCAGAGTAAATATCGGGATAGAAAGTTATTGTCATTATTTTACAACATGTCAGCAAATACCGAGCCTAATTGGAAACAGTTGGACCGTTATTTGGGCCAAATTTCGTGTCAAATTTATACCAAATCAGGTACAGATTGCTTAGTGGGCAGCTCCAACGTTGAAGAATTCGATGCAATGGCCTCGTGGATGATCAAGGTGCGTTTCAATCGAAATAAAATCGACTGTTAAGATTATCTCTCGCCGGAACGAAGGATTAATAGCACGCCAGTGTGATAGAACTGAATGATGTGACAGAATTCGAACGGGAAGAAGAAATTTTTATTGTTTCCCCGAATCGATCCATAAAACTCCCCGTTTGCATAAATGTTCGGTGTCCAGTCATTACTTACGGACACTGACTCCTGTCAGCTCTGTAATATCACACGGTATCGCGCGTCACCGACGCAATCGACATTCTGCCAGCTCCACTTTTTTAGTCGTCTCTCTTTTTCCATCAACTGAAAATTGTCAAGACGCTTTGTCGATAGTTCTCCATTAATCCGTATTCAGATGCATTGCCTGGCTGTCGTTAACGCCAGTGATCATTCATCTTGCTTCGCGTTTACGACTGGCGACATTAAACCAGTATGCTACTCCCACGATGATGCTTGAAAAGAAAAACATTGGTTCTTCGATCGGTGCTATTTTTTCCAATTCACCTCCACAAGTTTTTGCACGGGCTTCGGAAGACGTCTAGTTTTGCATTTAATAATGGATTACTACAGGAAACTCAGAAAAATTAATCTTTATTACAGCTGTTACCCTTATAACCCTCCTACATCTTTTAGTCCTAATCGAAACCAATTTCCTCCGGTATACAGGGTGTCCCAAAATAAGTGTAACTCCCGGAAATGGGAGGTTCCTTGGGTCATTTGAAGCGACATTTTCCTTTACGAAAATGGTGTCCGCGGCTTAGTTTAGGAATTGTTATCGAAAAACACGGACCAATCATAGTCCGGCTATAGCGAATGTGGTGTCGCTATTGGCCGAACCAGAATCAATCCGCTGTAGCCGCGCTCTAATTGGTCCGTGTTTTTCGTTAATAACTCCTAAACAAAACCGCGGACGCCATTTTTGTAAAGGAAAATGTAGCTTCAAATTACCCAAGGAACCTCCCATTTCCGGGAGTTACACTTATTTGGGGACACAATGTACATTGGAGTAACAATTAATTTCAAGATCTGATGCAAAAACAGGTGTCACCCGTATAAACATATATATATATATATATATATATATATATATATATATATATATATCACAAATTGTAACATAAACCTCCAAACCTTTTATTTGTAACATCTTCTGGTGTTTACCAATATAATTACAAGTAATCAGAAAATGCATCTGAAAATGCATTGACAAAAATTCATTTACGTATACTTGTAAGGAAATTAACTGAAATCACGATTTCTAATAAAATCCTTAGAATTCGATTCGAAAGATAAAACTTCATTTACGTTTATTTGCAGAAAAACGAACTGAAATCACGATTCTTAATAAAATGCGTTGCGTTCGGTTAAAAATGTATGAATTTCACGATTTCTCAATATACTCGTCGTAATTATTTTCATGTTATTTACATTTATTTGAGGCAATCGCGGACTACAAAATTCATTTTCATTTATACGTTGGAACTGGCGTTTCCGATTGGAATATTATCGAATTAATCAAGTTAAATTATGTAACCGGAATCCTAGCAGAATTTATCAAAATAACCGAACGTCAAGATAATCGATGCGCCACTGCAGAATCGCGCATCAATTCGTCGTAACTTATTTTCGAAATTTCCTTCCAGATCACTGGGAACGCATATATAAATCATTAAGCGTAATTATAGCCACGTTGCACCCGTGGGCTATAATATATCACGTCACGGGAGCGACAACGGAACAACAGGCATTTAATTACAACCGAAATGTGCGAAGTTCCTGCTGCTGGTTACAAGCAACCGCGTGATATGCACGTATGCGTTGCAATTTGCAAACTAGTAGACTGTTTTTCCCCCGTGACGTTCACGTAATTAACCCTTTGCTCGATGCTCGTTTCAAATTGTTTTTATCGCGTCTCAATTCGCAAAAACTTCGACCTCGTTTTCATTGAATGGATTGCAAAACCGTTTTAAATTTAATCGTTCTCCGGTGAAATTTCGAAACGTTCAATTTAGTATTTTTAAGGCACCAGATACTTTCGCGAAACAAATAACACAAACAAGTTTCACTAGACAGTCTTTTTATACATGTCAATTAAAAACGTCATTGCATTGTATCAGAGCCTCCACTTTACCAATCGGTTACCAGGAATGCAGTCCAAAATGATCCTAATTTACTTCTATTCATTTTACATGACTCGTTATAGTTTCATGCTGTGCTTACATCATACTTCACTAATGCAAACGCACCTGAAAAGTTGCCGAATCGAAAATTTCACATATGATTGAAAAACTCGAATTGATTAAATTTATTATTTTTATATATTCCATAGAATTTTTTAGACTTCCTGTACCGTCATGAAAATTAATAAAATTTTACAAATAGTTACGCAGTCAAAGTTTAATTAGATTCTGTTGCATGAATTGAATATACTAATTATTTTATAATTGTTATAGTTACTTGCAAGTCGTGTCAGTTCAAACAAACCAGAAGTAAATAAAGTGTAGGTAAATAAACTAAATATATAATAGGTAATTAGAGTGTTATTTTTAAAATGGTCAAATTATTGTTAAGAGGCAGCAGAAAGTTAGTCCGATCGGTGCAGCTGTGTGGGCGAAAAGAGTTAATTCATGTGCGTGGTTAAATTTTTCCGGCAAGACTGTTTGATATTTTATGACGGAACTTCTCGTGGAATCGGTGGAACGTCAAATTTTGATGGAAACCCAGCGCGTCGTGTGTGTATGTGTGTCGATTTCCTTTCGCAGTTCCAGTTATACGTCAATCACTCCGTTTTCGTGGTATTTCGAACGCAAACGTAAGAATAGATTGATGCACGTCCCGGCATGTGCCATTCCTTTGCGACGTGTCTTTCGACAGATGTTCCCGGACTCGGGTTTTATTGAATTTATTGGGAGTTGTGCTGCTATAGGTCTCTGCGATCGCGAGAACCACAAGTTCACGACACTCACCTGCGCGGATTCCGAAACGTTTTCGACAGTATTTCCATTAGAGATCTCTATTTCATGTGTATTTAATACTAGGTTCTAACATTATTAATTTTGCGATTATTAAAATCCTAAAGATGTTTTCTTGAATGGAATTATTAAATAATATTCAATTTCCTTTCGGTTTCTTGCAATCGATGCAAACAGTTTCTATTTTGCATAAAGATCCGCAGTCTATGCAGATCATTACCAATGATAGAAATTGTGTGATGATTTCGGCGCACAGGTTCGATCAATTATTAAAACAAGGACTTAGTACATTATCTACCAGCATAGAGTCAACCACGTTGTATTTTTGAATATACATTATTCTTTTACACGTATCAAGTAGGACAAGTTTTTGTTGACTATTATCCCACCGTGTTTAACATACATTACAGTATATATATTTTTTTTACAGACGCAACTTTTCTTCAGAAAATGGTCTATATCTAGATCGAAATGTCGAGAACTTTCTGAATTGCAAAATTGCACAATTTCTATTAAATATCTACGATCGACAAAACGGAATAATTACCAATGATATTTAGTATTTGATTGAAGATGTTGTTACCCTTTCTACCACCGAAAGTCTCAGACACCCGGCGAGCCTCGTTCTATAAATTTCAAGCCCAAGATAAGGAAGCATACTTCGTGCTCGTATCTATTTTGACTTTGGATAAATTGCTTTCGGTAGAAGTCTGGCCATGTGCTGGTTGAACTCGAATTACGACCAACGGGATGTCTCCCGCGGTAGGATATTACTGTCTGCATGAATCTTCGGTATCCTACTGATCCTCCAGGGTGCCCTTAAGGATGTCCGCGTGAACTTATCCTATCGGCACCTTCTACTAACTCGCTGCACCACCAGAAACGTTATTTCGCCCGCGGGTCTACGAGAATCGTTACCGACTGTTCTACCGCGTCTAAATTTTCCATTCTCCGATCTCGCATTAATGGACGTAAATTTGCATATCTTGAGGACATGGGATGATTCTGGGAACCGAACCAGCTGCTGTTAAAACAGTATTTTCAGCTGTCCAAAATTCTCAAAGAGAAACGATCTCGCAGCTAAACGGGAAATAAAATCGAACTTGTAATATTTTTATATGGAAATGGAGTTACAAATTCCTGCTAACTGCTGGGATATCAAGCTAACATTCGTTCCAAGAATCACACAGCTTGGCAAACGTTCTCGCCGAATCAGCAACGAAACCGCGAACACAAATGTTTTTCTCAAATTCAATAAACTTCGTGTGAAAAACTTCGCGTAACAACGTAACCGTGTTCGATGTGTGTACTTGGATACCAATCAATTGAAGATTTGGGAGCCAAGGTCGCCATAACAGTATTGCCTGAGGTGATTTCCAATTCTCATTATTCCATTTAAAAAGTAGAGGGGACCTTAAGATCTCGAAAACGCACTCCTCTGTACCGTGCAAGTTTTTAACTTTTTCTCACACGTATCTTCTGTAGCAATAAATGCAGGATTGATCAAAAATATTTCTACACGTAAAAGGCAATGAAAATATATAAAACATCACAATTTTCTGCATGATTTATTAAAATTATTGAGGGATGAAATTAACCTTCATTTAACTCTTCTTTAGTTTCACAGTCGAATGTTTCCTGTAGAACCTATTCGAGCATAACTTCACAACTTTCAGAGTGGAAAGAGCTAAAGAGAAGTTACTATGAATAAAATATTATGTTATAACAAGACTGCGGTTCTTTATGCATAATAAAAATATTCTGCGTCGATTGTAGGAAGCAGTAGTAAGATAAAAATTCATTTTATACCTTAACAGTCTTCTCACATTGAAAACAACATAACAATATTCTTAGATTTTTCATATTTTTCATTGTTTTAAATTTCAGCCAGTTAACTTGTTCGTGAATGCATAAAGATCCGCAGTCTAGTTACAACATAAATTCTTTCGGCGAAGAGATTTACGTTTAGACACAAATATATTCTAATTTCAACGATTTAGTTGTGACTCGTTGTAAATACGCGTAATTTGCGATTGAACAGAAACCACTTACAGTTGGATATCGTGAAATCCATGAAATACAATCCTGTACTTCATCAATGAATGAAAGCATATACCGAATACAACGAAACGTGTTTACGTTATAGAATTCAATCAGCAGATCCATCGTGTTCGTCAGCTTCGCGTTGCTCGTGTCTTATGAAATCATTTAAAATTACTTCACCGAAACGTGAACCGATTATTTTCCCGCACAGTTTGCGGTTTACTGTACACCCGGGAAGTAATGGCTAAAGTAATTGCACGACCGCAGATAAACGCCACCGGAACGTTCATCGGCGCGTAAATCGATTGTCGTTCGAACAGACACCAAATTAATTGCGCTCGCGGAGCCCACAATGCGGTGACTCAAGAAGAGCAAAACCGCAATGATCATATAGACCATGTGTGGCAGTCTCTATTATCTTGACATACTTTGGCTTCCATGACGCCTTTCCGATCGAAGCTATTTTCATTTGAAAAATATCGTCCGCCGACCAACTCGCTTTTTCATTAATACCTTTCTAGTCGGCGATCTCTTCGTTATCCTAATGAAACTCTTGGAACAGTAAGTTTCGTGGTTTCATCCCTTAGCACTCGAGTGGCGCTACCGAGGCGACACTAAAAATTGCTGCACTATTATTTAAAATATTGAGAATAGAAGTCTTTGCCGTAACGTCTTTATTTATTAGACATTAGATATATCGGTATCAAACAAATTACTAAACATTTAAGTATCGTCTGCAGGTATCATATCAATTTCATATCTACCAAATTTAAAATATCGTAAAGAATGGAAATATTCTAGGTCAGAAGAAACGTTTGATTTTCGAGTTAAAATTCCTCCGAGTGCAAAGGGTTAATATCTTATTATAGTAACATATTGCCTACCGATCATTATTTCATCATTTTTAACCCTTTGCACACGGGGCACTTTAAAAATTAAACATTTCTTCCGATCTCGAATAATTACGTTGTATATATTTTTCATTTCAAGGATATAAAATTGATATATAGTACTTCATGCAATACTTTAGTATTGCATCCTTGAAATGAAAAATATATACAATGTAATTATTCGAGATCGGAAGAAATGTTTGATTTTCGAGTTAAAATTCCTCCGAGTGCAAAGGGTTAATATCTTATTATAGTAACATATTGTCTACCGATCATTATTTCATCATTTCTAACCCTTTGCACACGGAGAACTTTAAAAATTAAACATTCCTTCCGATCTCGAATAATTACGTTGTATATATTTTTCATTTCAAGGATATACAATTGATATAATACTTCATACAATACTTTAGTAATTGATTAGATACAAACATATTTAACAGTAAACCTACAGAGCCTTAAAAGTAACTGGTTGTACGTGTTCCTTTACAAAAATGACAGGATTGATTTTATTTAGATTTTGAACGTGTGCTAAAGACGTCTATACAACCATTTCTTATTTTTGATATTTGATAAAATTTTTAGAAAAATCATCCTTTAAATGTCAAATCGATCGGCCACCGCGGTGCCTTTCGGAATAATATCCCAAATAGCTTAAGTGGCGTTAGGCGTTTAATTCACCGAGCTTTCCGGATTATCGCGGACCGCTCGTTCGATCCCAATGCCCGCAAAACCGCGCAAAAAGGTGGAATCGCGTGCGAGATAGATTTTCGCGCGGCGGGGGTGGAGGAGGTGCGCGCTTACATATCGCGAACGCGATCAAACAAATTCTCCGCGGTTTATGAAATAGAAATTCTTGGGAAACGCTAGAGTTGCCTGCCGTGTTGAGGATCGTTTCCGCTCGGTTATGCAGCGAGAACGTGCCAGGAATCCGCAGGGTCTCGGCCATGATTCACCACCGACCGTAACATTCCGAAACCCGAGTTCTGACCACTGAATGAGTTCTCGTTTTTTGGATGCACTTATAAACCAGAAGAGATATTATCATCGTAACTTTCGTTCGGAGCTGCAGCACTTGCTCCTCGAACGATGGTACGAAAATGAACCGCACCGTCGTGAAACTTGACCTCGTGATGCACAAAACTATACAGTAAAGACTCAAATACTGTCCGGCATCGAGATCCCAAACGTTGTCTAGGTCTACTCGATTCACTGCCTGTCAACGCGACGACTCGAGTACATCCGTGTGAACACCGCTAGATTGACACAATGAATCAAATGTTCAAACTACTTAATTTTCATTATTTTTTCAGGGGACTTTTGAAAACGTTTTTCTAGCATTTTTCTTATTAAAACAAGACCAAATTTATTCACGTAGAATCGCGCTCTGTCTGACGAAACTGCGGGCTTCTGACACCTACGCATTGCTCGGTTTTATTAACCCTTAGCACTCGAGAGGCGTCACTAAAAATTACTGTACTATTATTTAAAATATTGTTGTTTAAAGCATAGAGAATGAAAATATTCTTGGTCAGATGAAACGTTTGATTGTCGAGTTAAAATAGCTCCGAGTGCAAAGGGTTAACACTAAACCTACCATCGCCGGTCACAATAATGTTTCCAGATTTTTTATTTCACGATTATTGATATAATAAAAACAATTTCATTAGAAATGATTCTGTAGATATTTTTAGTACAGCACATATTACATATTACAAAGTCTGAATCAAATTAATCTTGTCATTTTTATAAAGGAACTTGTTACTTCTAAGGTTCGGCAGGTTTAGTGTTAAACAAATGAATGTCTAATTTCGACCGATGGTACGAAAATGAACCGCGGCGTCGTGAAACTTGACCTCTTGATGCACAAGACTGTAATGGGCTATTAGCATTGCCAATAGAAGTGGAGAAAAGTCATTAATTTTTCTTCCGCAGCGATTTTCATGAAACGAAACTTAAAGTCCAAAGTGCTCGAAATAATAAAAGGAAACTAAACTAATTCATTCCGGTGGAGTCGCGCCCTGCCGACGAAACTGCGGGCTGCTGACACATACGCATTGCTCGGTTCCATTAAACAAATGAAAGGTCTAATGTATTCCGCTCGTGAAATTCATGAAGTTCTCAGGTGATGTCTCAGATCCTTGCCAAACTCTTAACCCCCTTGGCGTTCCTGAAAACGTCCATCATTCTCCATATTCATTTTGATTTGCACATTTTTACGTGAAAATCCTTGGATTTCTTGGCATCAAGGATTTATGTAAATGTCGAGGAAATTGCATATGAAACTGCGCGTCGTGTGAAAGTGATCCATCTTCCTCAAGTATGCTAATCACCCAGTACAGAGTTTTCATTACTGATTTAAACGAACATGAAATGTGTTCACACGTCAATGGAATATCGTTTGTGATATCTAACTTGATTGACACGCAGTTTAAAACAACTCGCATAATTCGTGTCTATTATTGTATGCGAATCTACATCTGAAAATCGAACATAAGCGTGTGATAATTAGACTGCGAATGTTCATGCAATTTTTGCAAGCAATATTCAAGAATGGGGGATCAATGAAATCTTATTTTCAATGGTAGAATCCTTCATAGATCAGTAATAAATAAAAATCGTATTTTATTCTGTGGAATTTTGTATTCCAGTAATATTTGAAAGTTTTAGAAACCATAAATGCATAAAGATCTAGTGATGATATTGAATCTACATTTTTTGTCATAAATCTATAAGTGCAAATGCTTGTAAAATTTATTAATTTTTCTTTATACTGCAAATGTATAGGTATCTTCTAAGTCCAAAACGTACAGGTAAATACCAGATCATGTGTAAAAACAATTGTTATTTTTAGTATACATGGTACAGCACATGATTTAAGCAACGAATAAAGTTTGTTAATTCGATAAAGACATATATATCAAATTTGTGGTACATTTCATAGAAAACCGGAGGCATCTTCCTCGAGCTACTTCGTATGGGACGAAAGTTCTCTGTGACAGTTTTAATCAAACATCTAAATTAGAAAAAGCTTCCAAGATCACATTGCAGGTCTTTCCAATCTCATCGAAACTGTGACCTTGAAATGACCTTGACTAATCAAATCTGTGGTTGCCTCTTTTCTCTATTTTTAACGGTAACAGAAATGATGTTCCATTTGAAGGGATGACTGTGTATAACAATTTTAATCAGTTAGGAGCTGCTTCGAGCTTCGACTTTGAGGGATCCTGCGAAAAACCAAGTCGTCGAAAATGGATAAATAAATTAGCCGGAGCGTGTTCGCGAATCAGCGCGGTTCGCGTTTGCGTCGTCGGAGTGAGCTATGCTCGGGTCGCAAATATTGACAGACATTACATACACCGGGGGGGGGAAAAAACGACATCGCGGAAACAGTGGTTCGTCGGCGGCGAATACACACACAGAGAAATCCAGCGGAAGCACGCCGTTATATTTTCATTACGCGGTCGTATCGTCGGCTCTGCAAATAGAACGGGGTGGATCGTTTTCTTTTTGTCCACCCCGGAGAAGTCCTTGGGCTGGCTTATCTGCAGACACTGCTGTCCGCGGTGATGCAGTTCCTAGGGGTTGGAACCGCCATTTTGAAGCCACCCCCACAGAACTGTCTCGCGGAAGATGATTGCCTCATCACCGGAAGCAGAGGCTCGCCAGGGGTCTTGGGCTTCGATTCCCTCGATTTTTGCAAGAGCCTCTTCTGAGTATAGTACTTCCTCTTCAACTCGGTCATCTCTCCGCTCATCCTGTCGAGCCCGACCCGGTACTCACCGATTTGAACCTCGTACATGCTCACCTCCGCCAGCAGACACTGAGAAATCACCACTTGAATCATTGAACTCGCGTGCTATCTGGCATTTGCTACCGTTAAAATACAGGCACACCCTCCAGGCTGATGTCATCCTGAATGTTTAAGGTACCCCACGCGTGAGAACCCTTCGGTCAGTTAGTTAGCGCCTAGGGTCGGCGTACGCCACCGTGTAAGTTTAAAATTATTGGTGAAATGAAAGAATTTTTGTAAGTAATTTTTAAATAACATGGAATCATCTAGGTCCATCATCAGAAGACGATGGATTTTATGTATTTATTAAAATGACTGGGTGTAATTTAAAACTTTAAAGACATTAGACAAATTTAAAAATACTTTTATATCATTTTCAACCTATTAAACATATCATTCTCTCTTAATGAGAGAAAATACATTTTTTGATGAATGCTCCATATATTTGTTGACCCATCAAACACAATGATAGAATATATTATATATGATCGCTATTTTGTAATTTTAAAGTAAAGTCAAGGTGTTGCTAAGTATCCTCTAAAAAGACATTTTCATTTTATTGAACAATTATGGAAAAACTTTCTATTTTTACCAATAATTTTAAAATTATGGTGTACCCCTTAACCCTTGCGGTATGCGAGCCGAATTCTAGAACAGGGTGGTGAACATTTTATGTGATTCGATCTCGAAAGTTTGAACATTTCGCTTTATGGAATATTCATTGGAATTTATCGTGACTCGAATAGTACGTAGGGTCACCCTACAAATCAGAATAATTTTTTAAGAGTAAATCAACGTAAATCAAAGAGAAAATCAACTATGCAAGATAACTTTGAAAGAATTACCTCAAATTGTTAACGTTGAATAATCTCGTTAAATTGCCGTTCAATTTCAAAGATGCCTGTTCTTTAACGACAGATGAGAAACCTTGATAGAATTTACCTTCATCTTCTTTCCTCTTGCACGCAATGCTTTCTGGGTTTCGTTGAGGGAAATCGTCACCTGTGGTCCCGGATGCTTCGATAAAATTTCACGAAGATTCATGTACAATTTCTCGGTGTCCTTGATCTGCTTTTCCTTGTCGACCAACTCGGAAGCCATTTTTATAACACGCTTCTGTAGAATCTGAATCTTCTTCAGCAGCTCATACGTAGACGGATCGGATCCCTACAAAGAATTCGCAGGTGTCCTTATATCCTTCTCTTTCATCATCATTTTTCTCATTCAGAATAATTTTTTCTGTAATATCGATAGTTATAAACAGACTGCGAATCTTCGTGCGAAATAAAGATTTTCTAAACTCACTATGAAACATAGAAATTAGACAAATTTGAATTTCCTCTTTTAATCTTCACAGTTTTGGAATTTATCTATTTTCTCTTAAAGATGCATTAAAAAATCAACAGTCTCATTATAAACTAGTTAGATTGTCAAATTATTACGCGTGTATCCATATGATTAATGATTTGAAAAATACCTCAAGTTTGCGCCACCTGTGAATGTTTAATGGCGTCTGCACTTCCTCTTCGAGAGCCATCACCTTCAATCTCTCTCTGGTCAGATCCCTGTTCAAATGAAAGACTTCCTGACGCAGGTCGCTCATGTTCGTAATGCTCTTGGTCAGCAGCGTCTTCTCGGTCCTCAGATTCTTCACCTCGAGCTTCAGCAGCCTGATGTCCTCCAATCTTTGATTATACTGCGCCTCGCCCCGTTGCAGGGTGCCGTGTAACACTTTGATCCTGCTATACTGGAGGCTGAGCTCGTCGTTCCGCCTGACCAATTGTGTGCCGAGGATGTCCCTCTCGTTCATGATGTTGTCGATGTCCTTCATGTGACGGCCAATATCCGCCTCCGCCCGCTGGATCACCTGTCTCAGGCTCTTCTCCTCCTGCTTCATCTCCTCGATCTCGTGCTTCAGATCGGACACCTCCTTGCGGGATGCTTGCAGCTCGACCTTCAATCCCTCCCTCTCCTTCTCCACCTTGCCACGAACTATAGTAGAAAGCGAAGCATCGTGTGAAAGAGGACGTTGCAAAGAATGTAGCATCCCTACTTTGGAGACAAAATTCCATAGCAAATGGTGGACATACTGAGACCAAACCTCGGTTTCGTCATAGAGGGCAGGTCGGTCGCACTAAGAGCGGCCGTAATGTTGCTCTAAGATTAAATATCGAACAAAATGCCTCCCTCTCCTTCAGGGAGAGGACGCTGTAAAGAATGTAGCACCTCTACTAGAACTGTTGCTCGGCTGCGATACGACAGTTACCGAGCTTAATGCAAAAACAGATGGTTTGGCATTTGGCAACAGAGTTTGGAGACAAAATTCCATGGCAAATGGTGGACATACTGAGACCAAACCTCGGTCTCGTCATAGAGGGCAGGTCGGTCGTACTAATAGCGGAAGATACAACAGTTCGGGAATACCACGGTCTCTCCCTTATTTCTGACCTTCTTTGACCTTGGACGTCATTGTGTTACATATGAGTGAATTCGTCTTCATATGCTCACGCTTTCGTATGATATTAACACAATACCGACCGGTGATTATTATATAATTTTGAAAAATTTATGCTACATGGCCAAACGCTTTTTAATGGAATTTTCAATAGCTACAACAATTTTCATTGTGAACTAACAAGCACCCTCAATAACGTCATCTAATGGTTAAAGAATGGTGAAAGAAAATTCCTATACTTCCGACCTAAAATATTTCCACAACAATTCCATGTAATTATTAATATTTAATAACGTAAACAATATTTTGAGTAATAGTACAGCAACTTTTAGTATCGCCACTCGAGTGTTAAGGGTTAATTACTACTTGAAATAATAATGTTTCACTCAGGTCCGACTTCAATCAACCGCGTGCCCGATGGTTCGGAATAAAAATGTAAACCGCTTACGAAACTCTTCCTTAATCAAGCCGGCCTCCTTGGCTACGATATCCTCTTTCAATTGCTCTGTCTGATGTCCGAACACAGTCAGCTTGTTCTTCAGCTCCTGTATGTTGTCCTGCGCTTCTATCAAGCTTTTGTGCAGGGAATTTCTCTCGGCGCGTACGGATTCGAACAAGTTCTGCTGTTGCCGATGCCTTGTCTCGGCCTCCGCCAGCCTCTTCTTGTAGCTTGAAATCTCGACTTGCTTCAGCTTGACCTCGCTTATGTAGTTCTCGACCTGTTAGGATGACGAAGTTAGCTGAACCGGGACGAATGCAAATCTGCCGTGCGACGTCTCGATTCCCATGCACGCGGAGATTATGCGTCGCGCAGCGCAGCCGCGCATAAATAGCTGTAATTATGAGTCTCGTTGGTGCCGCCGGCAATTTCAACATTCCCAGAAACGTCACCGGGGGCTACGAGTTTCCCTATCGACCTAATCAGACTCCGACTCTCGAGGAATAACTTATTATTAGATCGACCAGATTTGCTGAAAGCTATTCGATATTCGGCTAACTATTTTTGCACTAACCCTGTGTACAGAGTGAGTCAAATGTTAATCGGACAAGAACAGGCTCGTGGCGCCAAGCCAAGCAGAACACCCCTGATGAATGCGAAAAGCGGGACAACGGAGGTGCTACGGCACTGGTGGACGTAGAGAGAAAAAAGGGCCTTGTTCCTTGGCCCTGATGGGGGTTTAGTGGGTAGGGGCAGGGACGGTAGTCCCGTTTTCTTCCAAACATCATCTTAGGGGGTGTTGAGACCCACACTAGCCTCTCCGACCATCGTCGAAGGAGAGGGTGTGCGTAAGAGACATTCCCCCACCGCCCTTAAACAAAAAACAAACAAAACTAGCTGGTTATTGTTTTAATTAAAAAAAAATTTTTTTTAAATAAAAATGAAATATATATAATTACGTTTGTTTATTCGGTGGAAAATTTCCATCCTCTCGTATAAATTGCATTCTTGAATGAACTTCTTTCGAAAAAAACTAAAAAATCTAAAAAACTACTTGACCAATATCGACCAAAATCTAATCAGCTCTAAGTTACGACGGGGCACATCGATTGCATCATTCATCATTCAGATCGCATTGTTACTTTTTCAGAAAACGTTAACGAAAAATTTGATAACATAAAAACGGCCATACGCACACGCACACACACACACACACATACTAACGATTTGATAAAAATAGTCTAAAATGACTTCAATAACCATGAAATAATCACAGAATGACCAGTTCAAGTTCGATCGCAGTCGGTAATGTTTTGTATATTCTACTGTGCAAAATCGGGATGTGGTGCAATCAGTGTGTAGTCAGACGCGGAACAAATTATACTGACGGATTTACGGTCCTATGGCCAGCAGGAAGTGAAGGTAAACGTAGAACAGTCGGTCATTTCTGGTTTACTCTTGGACAGATGGTGTTAGAAGGTTTGCGACCATATCTCTCCAACAATTTGTAACCGAAACGCTACCGTGTCTAACTGTGGCTATATTTTCCAAGTCTTGTCCCTTAATTTGCATACTACTTTACAAGACCACTGCGGAATAAACTTCAAATATATCAACGAGGACGTAGATCTCCTTTACACAGTGATTTTGAATTTATATAAGCAAGGACATAGATCTCCATTACACAGTGATTGTAAATTTACATCAACAAGTACATAGATCTCCATTGCACAATGATTTTAAATTTATCTTTTGTTAGCAGAATCAAATCTACGAGTTCTTTAGTTACAACAATTGAAAAAGTTGTCACTAGACAGCATATTTTTATGGATTTATGGTTTATAAAAATTTGTTGAAAATGCTCGAGCATTTATGGGGAAAATGAGTAGGTGCCATTTAAAACGGTGAAAATGTTACAATCAATGATTCAACGATGCCATTATAGTTTGTTGCACATGGCGAAGAATTTATTATTAATTTTATTAAGATTATTAATTTCTAATCGAACGGAATGAACGTTTGATTAAATTCCATATTTTCCTGACAATTCGTATAATGATTAATTAATTGTAGTAGTGAATCTTTTTTTGATTCTGAAAACTAATTATAGAGGTTCAATTGTGGAAATATTTAGTGTTATCGTTAATAACGTTGCGCCACCTTTATGGCAATTTGTGCGCCAGCTGATGTTGACGCAACGTGGACAAATGGTAATCAGATGGAGTCGTGTCGAGGGAATAAGCTATCACGGTTCCTCAACCATAAGCAGCACAAACCATTTCGGTGGCTTCAGTCACGGTTTCCCCAAGATTGAATGCAAATAGCATGCTGCACCGAATATGCAGTTTATTGCGGTACATCGCATACACCACAGATTGATAAGATTACGTTAGAGAATATTAATGTCATATAGTATTTTGACAGTTGATACTGCGACGCTTCAAAAGAATAAAATACTTCCACTCGAATAATTGTATTCATCGTGAAAAACTAATCTACAGGGTGAACAACGTAACTTGGTTATCTCGAATATGTTACTTGATTATCTCGAATATGTTACTTGATTCTATGGTAGATTGTCAAACAAATAATCACAAGACTGCAAAAAAATATTGTAAAACATTGTTCAGCTCAAAAAGACAAATATTATGAAAATGAAGGAAATGTTTTTCCAGCTGATCTAATATAAAAACGTGCACTTTCACATAAAGAGACTTCAATGTTCTTGACATCTTAAAAGACATGACCTTGAGAACAATTGCTTGCTTGAAATAACGTTTTTCTTTCAAATTTTATTTATTATAAAGGGGAAGTGAGACATTTGACCAAAGGTTCCTCGCTGCATAATAGAGAATGGTTGTGATTGCATTTTTATACTTTACATTCCCCAAGTGTGAAAAGAAATGCGCGTTACTTGTCGGACGAGCTGGTATTTACAAGTACGGAGGTTCTCCTATGACTATACAGAATCTCATTTCAACCACTTTCCATAGTGTTCTACTTGTTTGAACAAACACCACTTCGCTTCACTTGTCTGACCACATACGTACCTACTCCACTTGCAGGCATACGCGCAGTTCTACTACGCTTCCGCGACCGCATATCGCCAACTTCTCCGCATATGTATGAAGTTTGACGAATAGACAGTAGATTTATTTTCTAGTTCCCTATGCGCTGATATCATTGAATAACTAGACTCGATCTATGTGTATCGTTCGACTGCAGACCTTTTGGATTTGTGACAAAAAGGAGTTCTATAAAAATAATAAATTGGTACACTGGTAGAACGGTAAATTGGCAAACTTCTAAAAAGATAAGATGGTTGAATAATAAACTGGTACATTGGAAAAATGGCAAATTGAAGAAATTGTATTGATGACACTAAGATGTTTCGTAGGTTTATTTAATAACATGATAAGTTACCTCGAAAATCGGAACTGATTAATCTGGTAAAATAATAAACTGGTACACTAATAAAATGGCAAACTGCTAAATTTTGATTGATGAAATTAAGATATTTATTAATAGGTTTATTTAATAACATAAGTTACCTCAAAAATCGGAACTGATTAATCTGGTAAAATAATAAACTGGTCCACTAATAAAATGGCAAACTGCTAAATTTTGATTGATGAAATTAAGATATTTATTAATAGGTTTATTCAATAACATGATAAGTTACCTCAAAAATCGGAACTGATTAATCTGGTAAAATAATAAACTGGTACACTAATAAAATGGCAAACTGCTAAATTTTGATTGATGAAATTAAGATATTTATTAATAGGTTTATTTAATAACACGATAAGTTACCTCGAAAATCGGAACTGATTAATCTGGTAAAATAATAAACTGGTACACTAATAAAATGGCAAGCTGCTAAATTTTGATTGATGAAATTAAGATATTTATTAATAGGTTTATTTAATAACATGATAAGTTACCTCGAAAATCGGAACTGATTAATCTGGTAAAATAATAAACTGGTACACTAATAAAATGGCAAACTGCTAAATTTTGATTGATGAAATTAAGATATTTATTAATAGGTTTATTCAATAACAAGTTACCTCAAAAAGTAATATCACAGTATGGAAAATATGTTATTGACTAAACATCTTAATTTTAATTTAAAATGATAAAGTGATTTATGCATGTTATGCATCAATTCCCACGGAATCGAAGGAAAAATTGATATTAAGAATTTCTACTTACCTGAGTCGCCAATTCCTGCGCCGCCAAACTGTGTCTATCCCTCTCTTTTTCCGCGAGGGACATCTGCTTCTGCACATTCGTGATGTTCAGTATGACGGTGTCAAGTTCCTGCTCGACCTTCCGCCTGCTATATTCGCACACCATAATCTCGTGGTTCTGCTTCTTAATTTGATCGCCCAAGTTCTCCTTGGTCCGCGCCAGGATGTTTTTCTCGCGCATCAGGACTTCAACCTGTTGCTGCTTATCGATCTGCACTTTCCGCAAAGTAAACACTTCTTGCTCGCGATTCCTCGTGTTCGCAATCGCCTGTCTCAATTGTTGGTCGATGCTCGACCGCTCGGCTTCGAACTTTTGCGCCCGTTTCAGTGCCGACTCCATGTCGGTTTTGCATCTTGTCACCTCGGCTTTCAGTCTAACAGAAGCGTCATAAGGGTTTGTTAACACACACTATATATCGACGACTATTTCATAATTTTTGAAAGTATATGGCCTGCACTACGGATTTTCAAATAAATCTTTAACAGCAATTTCTATTTCCATCGCGAACTAACAAGACACCCTCGGTAACGTATCTACTTATTTGGGATTGTTACGTAAAAGAAGATTTTTAAACTTCTTTTTAGAACAGTGCAATTATTAAAAATTACAAAAATCAGCGGCTGATTTAATTATTAGAGCCACTTGCTTAAATTGACGAGCTTATATTGAAACATTCGATTTTTATTAACGCGAGTGCTAAATTACAACCCCCCTAACTGGACAGTGGATAATGCGAAATAAACATTTTCAACCTAAATTGCAACAAACTGGAATGAAATAGTTTATTTTCTTATATAACAATATATTTAAAATTAAATTACTACTGCTATCTACCCATAACACTCAACGAAATCAAAATAATTTAATTAAGGAAATCAAACCTGGAAACATGATAAAAGTTAATTTGTTTTCAATGCGTCACTGTAACAATTAATTTTTAAACTCCATGAATAAAATCTTTGTGTAAAACCGAATCCATAAGGAAAATATCTACTCTAGAATTCTTAAAGATTTCGAATTCGACGGACACTGTACGCGAACCATTAAATAAATTTATCGAGCGGCAAAAATCGCTCGAAACCTACGAGAATTCGTCTAAAAAAGATGATTGATGAACGAACACGGTTTGAAGTTTCCGAGCACATACTTGAGCGTGAAAAAAAGCATGTCAAAAAGTCAAATTGGTTTGAAGTCTCCGGACATATACTTGAACCTTCGAAAAAACTTATCAATAAGCAAAAATCGTTTTAGAGCTTGTGAGAACTCAATTGGGAGGATGGAAACCGTGATTGATGATCGCAAGTAGATTAAAGCGTCCGAGTACATACTTGGAACGTTCAAAGAGTCTGCCGACGAGCCAAACTGTTTTAAAGTGTTTGAATAGGTACTTGAAACGTTAAAAACGTACAATGTGTAGCAAAAGTGCCTTAACGCTTCAGAGAATTCACGTGGAATGTTTAAAAAATCATTGAATATAGAAGAATTTATCTTGTGGACGTTATCTAGAAAATCCTAGGCCAAAACGTTTAATTTTTGAAATTAAAATAGCTCCGAGTGCAAAGGGTTAAAAAAAAGAAATTTACTTTGTTACAGTCGAGGTAGACATTTTTTGTATACAGATTTGCAGTTTAATGGAGACGAGAATCGTTGAAAGATGGTTAATTCCGTCGATACGGTACGCAAAAATGGCCTCGGCTCTTTTGGCAACGCGCGATCATATTTCCACGGACTTTTTCACCGTATCCTGGAGAAATATACGACGATTTGCATAGCAATTATACGGGGCGCAAGTATCGACGCATTGTAATGCAAAATTTAATGGAAAATAAATTTCGCCCGGGTGACACCCTTCTGCCGATCGCAACGCGAGCGAACGCAATTCACCAAAACAGCCAGTTCGAATAATGTTTCTCGCGTTGCTCCGCGCAAGTACGATCCATTATATTCCCGTCGCGTCTGATATTTTATTAGCGGAAATTGGAATAACGCCGTTGATATAGGTCTTCGGCGCGAAAACCGATCGCGGATTGTTGTTTCGCTCGCCGAAAACGCGATGCTTAATTAAACCCGACCGTTCGGGCGCCATTTGCCGTCGTCCACCGTCCAATGAGATGGCGGCGTGCCGGGTTTAAGCGTCTTTTAATGGAAGACAGAACGCTCCTGAAATTAATTTGTGTTTTAGTTTTATGTTCTGCTCGTAATCACGGAAAAATGTAACGGGAAGTCTCAATTGAAACATTCTGCACAAAATGGCTGCCTAGCACTAGAATTCCATCGACACCTGTGCACTACTAATTGGACCTCTCCTTTTAATTGCAACTTGTCCATACAGAGTGGTCTCGTACAGTGGTCGTCAAACTCATTAGTTAAAGATCAGCAGTGTAACGATTTATATTTCTTTCGAGAGCCAAATTTCTTTACAAAAATCCTATCTTTAAAAATCGGTTAAGATTAGGTACTCTGAATAAAGCTAGATATACTTAATAATAATTTTATATATTGATAAAAATCACATTAGAACATTGAAATGTGTAATGCATTATTAAATTAAAATAAAATTAATGTATTTTCAACCTTTATCAAGGTTTGGGTCCCCTTTTGTCAACATTTACCAAAACAGAAACTGTTACTCTCATATTGTAGTTTCCTTTATATTGAAAAATTTTGGTAATAAGGTTTTATCACATCTTTTAAAACAGCGGTGATGATGAAGTGCTAATATAAATTGGACCACCCTATACATAAATTAATTGGACAGCAGCGGTTTGTAAATGTTGTACGCGAAGGAAATTAAGAATTTTTTGGGGAACGTGCAAGGATCGGAAGAAGCAAAATGTTCCAAGTTTTAATTAGTAACTTAGCGAGAGAGAGGCCGAGATTCATCAACTTCAATCATTACCTGTTTACCATTTGTCTAATTTCCTTGATATGCTTGTCCTTCTCTATGATTTCCTTCTCCAAGTTGTCGACTTGTCCAGCCGCGTTGTCTAGGTCTGTTTGGAGGTTCAACCTCTTCACCAACAGCTTGTTCATCTCCTTTTGCGTTTTGTCCGCAATGGACTTGTGCTCCTTCACCAAACTTTCGAGCCTTGCAATGTTAGCGTTCGCTGTTTCTATAGTTGCATGCGCTATCTATAAAAATGGAACGCAGTTTTCTCATCACAACGTCACCAAACAGAACGTAATTCTATGTAAACAATAGAACCTCGCTTATCCAAACCAATGATCTCTGAATTCCTTGAATAATTAAGATCAAATGTCTGCTTTCATACTTTTTTCTAATTTTTTCAAAGTTCCCTGATATGAAAACATTGCATTTATTTAAAATACTTGCAAAATAAACGGCGAACAAAACATCTTCAGTAGATACTCTTGTATTTTCATTAAAGTTTAAGTGAGTTCCTAAAAACTCGTTTCCATTGGTTTGTTAGTTCTAGTCTCCTAATTTAATGAAAAAGTGTGCCACTTTTTTCCACATCTGTAAAACTATTCTTCTAAATTATATAATTTTAAGTGCCATGCATTTTCAATCATTTAAATATTTACAGGACTTAAAATAACAACGATTTTGCCCGATATTTACTCTGAAAGCAAGGTTAGGTTCACTCTTAGTGCGTCCGACCTGCCCTCTACAACGAGGCCAAGGTTTGCTTTGGATCTGGCACCAAACTTCGCCGTCAAATACCGAGTCTAATGCGGAAACAGATGCGTCGGTATTTCGCGACAAAGTTTGGTGCGAAATTCATATCAAATCAAGAGCAAATTGCTGACCGAGCATATACAACAAGCTTCGCTGTAGAAATGGGTAAATATTTAAATTGAATAACTTTATGTAACTAGACAACCGTTCGTGCATTACACGAGTAACAAAAAAGTAACTAAAAGTAATAAAGTTTTATCGATTGATTATATTTGATGCTAGAGTCGGTAAACGTAATTACGAGAGATGTAATAAAATTGTACAAATGTGAGACAGCGATTGGCCAACGCCGCCAATTTTCATCTCACTGCCAAACGGTTTGCATTACGATACCGTCTATTTTTAGCAGAAGAGTTCGATAAGTTTCCCGACAGAACTTTCCGTAGATCGAAGCCCCGGCTGGCGACTGCCACAGGTTCATTCCGGAAAGATAAGCTTCATTCTCGGGATCGTTTCTTCGGTCGCCGCGAAGCTGAATTCAGTTTGTTCGAGTTGTGCGCCGCGGTATCCGCTATCGCGGTCGAGCGGCGTCATTTCATTTCTGTTACCATTCGAGAAACTTGTTGAACTTTTCCGTACACTTGGATGTCATCGGACGATTTCTTCGATTCCTCAAGAGCCGCGGGACAACACCGTTGGCTCCACAAAGTTCGCGTTACTCCGAGCCCGAGGATTCCAGCGAACATTAAAAATATTACGCAGGATGTCTTTCATTTTGGCAGACTAAATACATTTTTCATGTGTAATTTTAATGGTATCGAGTAGTCAGTGATTTTCAAGGACATCGATGTGTTTTTTTAAATGACTATACAGGGTGTCCCAAAACTACCCTAGGAGCCAAAAATGGGAGGTTCCTTGGATCATTTGAAGCAACATTTTCCTTTACAAAAATGGTGTCCGTGACTTTGTTTAGGAGTTATTAACGAAAAACACGGACCAATCAGAGCGCGGCTACAGCGGATTGATTCTGAGTCGACCAATGGCGATACCACGCCTCGCGGGACCTGTCGCAGAGTCGGACTCCGTTCGCTATAGCTGCGCTCTGATTGGTCCGTGTTTTTCGCTGATAACTCCTAAACAAAGTCACGGACAACATTTTTGTAAAGGAAAATGTCGCTTCAAATGACCCAAGGAACCTCCCATTTTCGGCTCTTAGGGTAGTTTTGGGACACCCTGTATACAGGGTGAAGGTACCAGTTATCGCGCCCCATTCGGTTATCAGACATGATACAAACATTTTAGAAATCACTAAAAATAACATGTGTGAAGTACCTGGTATTACTTTATTTTAAAAAATAAAAGTATTACAATAATTTTTGTTAAAAACCTTATTCCAGTTTAAGATATAAATTATAGAAAATGCGCTGAGATACACCAAAGGATAATAAAATAATGATGTTATTCTGATACGGCATAAAAAGGAATTATTATCACAAATTTCGTGTGTTCGTTAAAAAGAACCAAATCTTTGGATTAGAACTTCGATAATCTTTCTTGCTGTTTAATAAAATTGTCCAGAAAGATTTGACGATACAGAAGAAAGATTGATAAACAGTCATTCATCAGAAATAATGCAATATACATTACATAATGTCTTCAAATTAATAAAATCTTTTAGGTCATCATTAAATATCGTGTAACTGGCACCTTTAAGTAAAGAAGTGCATTCAAATAAGTACTGTGACATGACCTTCAAATGACCTTGAACTCCAAAGTTGAAGGTCAAACTTAAATTTAAAAAGTGTTTATCATACCACAAAAAATCTGTCGAGATGGGTTGACCATGAAATTTTGAATGGCTTAGTTTTATTTATTATACCTTTGTATATAGTGTTCCATGTTCAGTTTTATTGCATCGGCGGACTCATTGTAATCGCAGGATGCTCTCCGAATTTCGCTATTTACAAAACAAACAAGCGAGGCAATGCATTGTGTAAACGCGACTCGCAGATTCGAATTCGTGCAATTTAGGTCCGACGGCACTGAATCTTGCAGAAAATAGGGGACAATGCATACCGCGAGCACAATGCTTCGGAGAAATTCTAAACTCCCGGGAAAATCGAACGGTTTCCAGAGTTTTCACCGCATCCGAACGAATCCTCGATAATTGCAACTTCGCGCGGCGATTAAACGTTAAATCGAAAAGTTAGGTACGCCTAACTAAATCGTGGAAAATCGATTTTATACCGATCCGCCGCAAGAAGTTCTTAAAGATAACGAGTTTATGAAAATGTGGAACAATACAATTACGAATAGACGGCGTAATTTAAAACAGTGAGAATAGTAGAAATTCTCTTCCCGAATTGCAACAAACTGAAGACAAATAGAAATTTATTTTATAAAATATATTATATATATATTTTTATATTTTATAAAATAAAATATATTTGTATTTCACACCAGTTTGTTGCAATCCAGCAAAAAAATTTCTATTTCGCGCAGAGATCTGCTGTCAGTTGAAATTTTGCAACAAAAATTTGTAATTTTTTAGTTTAAAGAACATTTACGTACAGTTAGAACTTTAAAGATCCACATTCAGTATTACTTTTATTCGCCTACTCTAAAATTGTTCTTTTCTCAGTTAGAAATTGCTGAACACCAATTGCAGAATTATAGTAAACAATTGCTCACTGCAATACAATTTAAACATTTAGTAAATTCTCAAACACAACTCACTCCTGGATGAATGCAATTAATATCAGGAATACGGAACAATGTAATTGTTTCGTAATTTCTGTAATAAAAATGACAAAAATACAGTGGATGATTTCAGCGGGAATATTACAATCTATGCAGCAATGAATCCACTTTCCCAACAATTCTGGAAAATGGTTAAATCATTGGAAAGTGAGAAATGTACCGCTTTGATTAAATTTTTCGTTTTCATGGAGCGTCTAACTTCTAAGCTTCGGCGGGGAAGTTATTTCTGGGTCGATTGCGCTGCGAATTAAGCCGCGCCGTCCATCGCGGTGGCCTCTGTAAGCTGCAGCGTGGCTGAAACTTATTTATGAAACCCTTACCTCCAGATCATTCGTCGCTACGGTCAGCCCCTCCTGCATCTGGCTCATCTCGTCCTCCGCCTTTAGCTTCGCCCTTCGTTCTGCCGAGATCTCGCTGAGCTGCTTATCGATGGTCTCGCGCATCTCGTTTATCTGTTGTTCGAACTCGCTGTTCCGTTTTTCCAAATCGACCGTGTACAGTGACGAGTTCTTCAATCGCTGCCTGAGCGTATCCATCTCGCTCATCAGCTTCTCCTTCTCCTTCATCAGGTTCTCCTTCTGCTTGCTCGCGGAGACGCTGCGAATTCCGATGAATTATTCAACTTTCACGCGGCACGCGAGACAAAGAAAATCATTGCGCGAATATCTCCGTTCTTAGCGTTGCGACGCGGAAATCAAATTTTCTAAATAAGTAAAGAGAAGTCGGATTTTCAAGTTGGAAAGATGCTTCTCGACTCTTTACATCGGGCTCGAGCTACTTCTTGCCCGTTGTCACTTCACGAATCCCACTATCGGTATACCGGCTCCCCACTAACAAATATCTGATACTGAGAATACATTTTCTTACATTTTCATTAGGATTTTTCATGCATTTCCAATAACCTGGCACGTGAAGTTTTCAAACAACAGTTGGACAGTAAGCACACGATAATATATCTTGTATATTCAAGTATATTCAAATATATTCAAATATATTCAAATATATTCAAATATATTCAAGTATATTCAAATATATTCAAGTATATTCAAGTATATTCAAATATATTCAAATATATTCAAATATATTCAAATATATTCTTGTATATTCAAATATATTCAAATATATTCTTGTATATTCAAATATATTCTTGTATATTCAAATATATTCAAGTATATTCAAATATATTCAAGTATATTCAAATATATTCAAGTATATTCAAATATATTCTTGTATATTCAAATATATTCTTGTATATTCAAGTATATTCTTGTATATTCAAGTATATTCAAATATATTCAAATATATTCAAATATATTCTTGTATATTCAAATATATTCTTGTATATTCAAATATATTCAAGTATATTCAAATATATTCTTGTATATTCAAATATATTCAAGTATATTCAAATATATTCTTGTATATTCAAATATATTCAAATATATTCTTGTATATTCAAATATATTCTTGTATATTCAAATATATTCAAGTATATTCAAATATATTCTTGTATATTCAAATATATTCAAGTATATTCAAATATATTCTTGTATATTCAAATGTATTCTTGTATATTCAAATGTATTCTTGTATATTCAAATATATTCTTGTATATTCAAGTATATTCAAGTATATTCAAGTATATTCAAGTATATTCAAGTATATTGTTGTACATTCTAGTACAGTCTAATACGTGGAAAGAAACGAGCAAAATGTTTTGTATTCAACCTTGTCCAAGGATCTATTTTACGGTTTCAGTGATTAGAACTTTCTGCTAGTTCTTAATTTTCTAAAAAAGGACAAATTTATATATGTCGTACGCCTATATGTTTACCAATAACTGTACTTTAAGAAAACCGAAATAGAATTTCATTTCGATTGGAAGGAAATGAATAAGATACATGTTTATCAGACTCATTCAGAATCCTCATTGCGAATTTGAAACAATATTGTAGAGCAAGGGTAAATAAAAAAAAGTAAAGGTAACTTTGAGTTTGATTAACAAAATTGTAGTTTTTCTACCAATATTTCCGAACATTGTGTATCATTTTAAAAATTAATAATACTTTCAGAATGATCGACCAAAAGAATTACTACTACTAATTGAGGAAAACTTATTTTCCTAAATTCTTTATATTAACCGAGTAGTTTATACATCTGAAATTGCGAATTATGAATAAAAATGAACTGACCTGTCGTGAACAGATCGAATCTGTAAAGGTTCTTATATTGGTGCCTATTCAAAGTGCATATTTAATACGCTTCCAGTTCGAAGGATCTGAGCAGTATACGTAAAATGCAGAAAATTTCCTTGGAAGCCCACTTCAATTTTAAACACAGTCAGGCGTAGTATTTTGAGGTACTACCTGTAAGAGGGATGACGTATTGGGTGAAGAATTGGGAATCGTAGGATTTTGTCTGTTAAAACTTTATCTGGAGAACCGAAAATGGATTTTCGAATGGACCAAGCATCCGCTCAAAAGAAGAATTATATGCTGTAGGCACCTTATGTGGTTTAAGGTAATAAATAAATGATAATATAGAAGAATGAACAGAAATTCGAGAAGAATCGTGGACTGAGTTCTCTGCACAAATCCATACAAATTAATATTCAAGAGTGGCGTCTTCATGATCTATTAAGTTGGAGTCGAAGGATTTTCTCTGTTAAAACTTTATCTGGAGAACCGAAAATGGATTTTCGAATGGACCAAGCATTCGCTCAAAAGAAGAATTATATGCTGTATACACCTTATGTGGTTTAAGGTAATAAATAAATGATAACATAGAAGAATGAACAGAAAATATAAAAATTGAGGTATTCGAGAAGAATCGTGGTGCGAATTCTATTTACAAATTCGATACAAATTAATATTCGTGAGATTACAAAGGGTTCAGGAGTGGCGTGTTGGCGACCTATTTTAGTCATTTTGAGAGGGGGATGCACGAAAGCAGAAGGCACTCACTGGTGGTGGTCCTCTGTCGCTGTAACGCCGAGGGAAACGAAGCACAACATCTTTATGAGCTACTATGCCACAAACTACGATCATGTTAGAACGGAATTGCAGGCCGATCGTCTGTTGACTGAACAGAGACGCCGCTCTATCGGGCACGCTTCTCTCCTCCAGGGATTATACTCGAACATCCTTGTAGCCCCAATGCGATCACGATGAATACACACGAATGGCGGCCCGATGACGACGTCGTTTACTCTGATAACGGAAAACGTCGTGTACAAACTCACACGATTTCGAGCGCGCCGAGATATTCTTCAACAATCTCCGGATTACTCTTGCACACTTGTTTCCTATTTTTCGACTTTTTTCTCTCATTATGCAGTGAATAATCATTTCTGTTATAAATGCATAAAATTCGCGGTCTACTGATAAATTATTAGCTCGGATAAATTCTCCAATACTGTATAAAGCAGTACAGTAAAATATCCATAAATGTCTTAAAAGTGTGGCCTTTAAAAGTCCCGAAGCCATCCCCACTACTGCGGGGTACACCCTCTTCAGGGGCCAAGAAAATCGAGAGGCCTCGGTCGTCGAGAAGTATGACATCATGCGGCTCGGGTGTCTCGGTGAAACCGCCTGATCCAAATTTCCAACTTCCTTATTTTTCATTATTTTTTTATGAGACTGCAATTACCATATTTGTGGCATTTTTCTAAGGACAATGATACCACATATGATATAATTCCGATGATATTTATTTGTGTAATAGACAGTTAAAGTTTCGGGCGCGTAGGATAGGGTATGGGAAGGAAAGAGACGCAGAGAGTCGTAGTCGCCAGCACATTTCAAAGGCTCGCCATTACACACCTAAATATCAGCGGAATTATATCATGTTTGGTATCATTTTGCATTAGAAAAATGCCACAAATATGGTAATCGAAGTCTCATACAAAAATGATGAAAAATAAGGAAGTTGGCAATTTGGATTAGCTATGTTTACATTTCTCGGCGACGAACGCCTCTCGATAGCTCGAGAGGCTAGCGCCTGTCCTTTTCTACGTTCGGCAACACTCAAAGAATAGTGACTGTGGTGCATAAATGTCCCTCGGCAGACCCGTGCTAGGGACTTATATGGATAATTTACTGTATAAAGCATCTTGAAGACTCTTTCTCTTCCAGGAGGAGAATTGAACAAGTGTCAACATACATTTAAGCGGTAGTGTAGATCTTCATTTTGTTCTAAGTTATTATAAATAAATTATAAACCACGGAGAACTTCCAATCACTGTAACTGTAAAAGAAATCGCAAGGGGTGAATAGTTTTGCAAGAGCTGTGTGCTCGCCAAGATTCATTAACATCTCAAGAAGTCTCTGAGGGGTGATCTCTGTTCATTGTTCAATATTCAAACACGAATTTATAAAAACGTTCTGCATGTTATTGAAAGCTAGCTGAATTTAATTTGCATACTCGGTAAGCAAGCATGCATGCATGCACACGTTCGGCGAACACCTAACCACCGATAGCGTAGAATCGAATTAATCCGAAGATCCGAACGCTTTTGATGGAAATTAAATCCCGCGAACGGCTCGAAAACACACCGCAGACACACGGTACTCCACCTAAACGATAGGGAATTGTGGCTTTGAAGGATTTCTATCAGGGTCCTTGAAGCGTTTGATCCGTCGCGTTTGCTGAAGGCGACTGGGTTTCTCTAATCCGTAAATGTCTCACCTATTCATTGCCGGGTACTCGATTAAAACGAGAAAGAACGAAACCATTTTCCCCTTGGCACTAGATTTCCGGAACTAACTACTCGACAATTGTAGAAATTACTTAGACAATTATAAGGAATTATTTAGACAATTGTAAGAAATTATTTAGACAATTGTAAGAAATTATTTAGACAATTGTAAGAAATTACTTAGACAATTGTAAGAAATGATTTAGATAATTATAATCATTGCATGATTCGTTAATAGGTTCATTATCGACAACAATATTTCTCGTATACTCCCATGAAAATATTAGTTTGAATTTCAACTAGTAATCTCAGCTTGAAAGTGTGTTCCTGGGATTAAAGAAAAGTAATTACTAATTAATAAGTGAAAAATAATGCAATATTACTTTTAAATTGTCCAAATGTTCTTACTGTGTCGGATCTACTAATTTGTTGTTGTAAATGCATAAAATTCGCAGTCTAATAAGACTTGAGATGGTATTCAAAATGATGAAAAAATTGCATTAAACTTGAAACTCTCTAAAAATCTTGACGTTACGGATTCACGAGGAAACTCACTCTTCATGGGCGGCGAGTTGCCTGGTAGTTTGCTCGATTTCGTGACTCAGTTGTGCGATATTCAGCCGCAAATTCTCTATCACCTCCTGCGCGTTCAGTTCGCGCGTGTGAGCTGCGTCGGCCCGCTTTATCGCGTTCACTACTTCCAGTTTCAGCTTCTCGATCTCCTCGTTGTTGTTCGCAATCGTTTGCGTTAACTCCTCCACGGTGTTCACGTTCTCGTCGACCTGGACCTGAAATCACAATCTCCGACAATAATTGCGAATTATTTTACCGTCACTTAACGTTTAATGCAATTTTAAAAAAATAAATATGTATAAATATGTTTAAATATGTGTAAATATGTTAGTTATATTTTGCAATTAATGCAACCATGTTCAAAGTCCATCAACACAGATAAAATGCGAAACAATACAAATTGGAATCGCTACTGTATTATATGCAATTTACTAGAACTAAAAAATAATAGGTATGTATGTACTAGCACTTACATTTTGCGATGAATGCAACCATCTTTAAATTCAATTAACACGTAGATCAAATGCGAAACAATACAAATTGGAATTCGTACTATATTATTTTCAATTTACTATAATTTAAAAATAAATAAATATCTATGTACCAGCTCTTAGATTTTGCAAATAATGCAAACATCTTTAATTTTACATAAAAATCTACAGTCTAGTTGCAGCTTTCTAATAAATGCTTTTACTATCTAATAGTTTATGAACGTAAATATTATTTCAAAAGAATCGGGCATTTGATTATTTTATTAAATGACTCTTTTCCGAAATTATCTCGTCCAATTAAATTTTCCATAAAAACCTTGTTCCGGAGTTTAATTGTTTACAATTGTTAAAGAGTTTTAGAGATATAAAAATACTTGTTAATATTAACTTTTCCCATGTTTCACCTTTCATGGAATCATTACCGCAAGCTTCTGAGGTACGTTAATAAAAATCAGAATTAATAAAAATCAGTTGATTTATATTCTTTATACTATCTAAGAAGAGTATGGACCGATAACATACGGGTGAAAAGCGTCGCATGAAATGTGCAACAGAAAAATGCATCAAAATATACAATTAATTGTACCTCTAGTGATGAACATTTTTCCAACAGCTCCTTTTCTACTCGATGCGCTTTATATAGAGACTCGAACAGCCTGGTGTACTCGTTCAAAAACGGAGCCAATGCGTCGATGTTTTTCATGTCTTTCAAGACCTAAAAAACGAAATAATAAACTACCATCTTTACTATTTACCGATTTCATGATATCGGTAATTAATAAATGGAGTTTTTGAACTGCAGCGATCTGGCTAATAGGACTTCCTTAATTGACAAACTACAGCTTCATGACGATGATATAGCAGCGTAAACCCATAAACGAAAGAGAAAACGACGGGGAAGAAATATCTGAATTTTTTCATTAACCTGTTAATTAAACATTTAAAACACCTTGAAGTATTTCAAACGCAATGCGACAATAATGCAATTCGTCTCGGCTTTGAATTAGAGCAAATAGAGTTTTCAAATGATCTTCGACAACTCAAATTTACACGAACGACCGAAATTTCTTCATAATTTCTGAATAAATAGTGTAGATATGCATGACATTACTCGACAAAATTATACACTTTTTATTTGTATTAATATTTAAAATTCCTGAACGTGAAAATGTCACGAATTCCTCGACGTTCGAATCACCGATTCAGTGGAGACTTCGCATATAAGTAACGCATACTTTCAACTCTATTACCTTACGAAATTATAAATGCACCGCTCGTGCTTAACACCTTGTTATACGCGATGTATAACTATCTATATGCAAAATCTGAGCTAAATCGGTGACCTGAACGTCACGGGCTTCCCTTGTTAATTCTGCGGCTGCTCTTCTCAACGGTATTCACAACGGTACCATCATTTTAAAGCTCTCCGCGAACCATGTTGTTTTAGCTAAATTTTTATTGCTTCAAACGTGTATCTACGCTGTTACTATAATTATGTACTTAACTATTAAAATAATCAAAGATAGGGCGGCTCGAAAATCGATTTTTTTCGGGAAGGCGTGGCATAATGTTGGTTGAAAACCGCTTATTTAAGTAAGCTGATTACTAGACTGCGGATCTGTATGCAAAATAAAATTTATCTGCATCGATTACGAGAAATAAAAAGTGAATTGATTGTTATTCATTCCCTTAACGATTTTAAGAGAGGAGGAATTATTGACATCTTCAATTTTGGAAATTTTTCAACAGTTTTGAACTTCGTCTACTTAATTTTGCTATAAATCCATAAAGATCCGCAGTCTCCTGATCACGCTTCATTGTCCAGCCTAAAAAAAGTTTAATTTTTTAATTAAAATAGCTCCGATTGCAAAGGGTTAATAGGGTGACCTCAGAGTTGGACATTAGTCGATTAAGATCCTAATCACGATTGATTGATTAATGTGTACGATTAGAAACGATATTCATTGAAAAATCGATCATGATTCAATCGATTGATAAAGTTGATCGTCAATCGTTGATTAAAAGAAGTAATCATCAAAAAATCGGAGACTGATTTAATTAATTATTGTTGAAGTTAATCGCCACACGCTCTATCCATATTAATTAATTATTGTTGAAGTTAATCTCCACACGCTCTATCCATAAATTGTAATAAGTAGGCACATAGGGATCGTATTATAGACCATGTACTTCATTTCAAAATTCCAGCAGTTAATTAATTAATAGACTGCGAATTTGATGCATTTATCCCAATAATGGGTAAGCACAAATTAATGAAATGGACATATTAAAAACATTTAAAGACATCAGCGTAATGGCTTCAGCTTGATCAGATAATTAAAAGAAGAAGACAAATTTTTAATGTATTCCTGTGTCGTGCGATTAATGCAAACATTTTTTATGTTGCAAAAAGATTCGCAGTCTAATAATTAATCGATTACCCGATTGACGATTACAATTGAAAAGAGCGTAATCGTTAACCGCAATTATCGACTAAAGTTGGAGTTTAATTGCTAATAGCGAATTAACGATTGAAGTAGAAATTTATTCGTCAATGGTTGCTTAAATTTCTGCCCAACTCTGAGTGGTCTTTCGTCCACGACTGCAGAAATGTCGGAGTCAATGATGTTCCCCGAACTGAGAACTTAAAAGCCCGACGATTATATAATTAAAAGAAACACATTTTTAATTAATTCCTGGGTCATTCCTGTGTCGTGCAATTAATGCAAACATTTTTTAAGTCGCAAAAAGATTCGCAGTCGAATCATTAATCGATTACCCGATTGACGATTACAATTGAAAAGAGCGTAATCGTTAACCGCAATTAACGACTAAAGTAGGAGCTTAATTGCCAATAGCGAATTAACGATTGAAGTACAAATTTATTCGTCAATGGTTGCTTAAATTTCTGCCCAACTCTGGGTGGTCTTTCGTCCACGACTGTGGAAATGTCGGAGTCAATGATGTTCCCCGGGCTAAGAACTCGAAAGCTCGGCGATTATATGTATAATTAAAAGAAAAAAATTTTTAATTGATTCCTGTGTCGTGCAATTAATGCAAACATTTTTTAAGTCGCAAAAAGATTCGCAGTCTAATCATTAATAGATTACCCGATTGACGACTACAATTGAAAAGAGCGTAATCGTTAACCGTAATTAACGACTAAAGTTGGAGCTTAATTGCTAATAGCAAATTAACGATTGAAGTAGAAATTTATTCGTCAATGGTTGCTTAAATTTCTGCCCAACTCTGGATGGTCTTTCGTCCACGACTGCAGAAATGTCGGAGTCAATGATATTCCCCGAGCTGAGAACTTAAATCCCGACGATTATATAATTAAGAGAAAAAAATGTTTAATTAATTCCTGTGTCATTCTTGTGTCGCGCAATTAATGCAAACATTTTTTAAGTCGCAAAAAGATTCGCTGTCTAATCATTAATCGATGACCCGATTGACGATTACAATTGAAAAGAGCGTAATCGTTAACCGTAATTAACGACTAAAGTTGGAGCTTAATTGCTAATAGCGAATTAACGATTGAAGTAGAAATTTATTCGTCAATGGTTGCTTAAATTTCTGCCCAACTCTGAGTGGTCTTTCGTCCACGACTGCAGAAATGTCGGAGTCAATGATGTTCCCCGAGCTGAGAACTCGAAAGCTCGGCGATTACCGTGATCTCGATATGAAATAAATAGCATGGTGGAATATATAGCAGGGTTTTCGTCGAGCGTAATGAAAAACATTTTCCCGATGTCGGCGAGAACGCCTTACCTTGTCGTAATCCTTCTCCAGGGCGCAGAAGGTGCTGCTGGCCGAGCTCCCCTCCGACGAAGCTTCGCTGATCTCGCTCCCCTCATCCTGAAACGTGTCATTCCACCACGCTGACAGGATATCCCTCGTATCCTTCGTTACTTTTTCACGATCATTGCCACCTAGCCGCGCCACTGACCGTCGACCCGTCGACCCGTCCGATATTAATCGCGTCACGGCCCTGATAAGGGTCCATGAAATTTACGACCAATTTTTTCGCGACTCCGACTGAACCGGCACGCCTAATAAACTTCCCACACACACGTTCCCCGAAACACACGGAAGGAGCAATAATTTTTTCTTCTTTTTCTTTGACAGCACCCGAGATTGACTAGACATCAGTGGCCTCGTTATAGCCGCGTTATCCTGCGTCTCGGGCTTTTTATGCTATCATCTTCCTGCTCTTTTTATTTCCTGTCGGATCGAGGACCTGTTGTTCGGACCTGCTTCATCTCCTGTCTATTTATTATACCGGCGTGATAACAATAACCGAATTTCACTTCGCGAAAGCGTTATACCCTGTGCACAATCTGAGCGCAAATTGACAACAGACGTTGACATGTTTCGGTTTAGTTTCACGACACTTGGCGACTGCTACTTTTTCCAATTATGAAGATCCCTTGTCCAATTATGAAAATTTCATTCATTATGCACAGTAACTCCTACTAATATTTGGACATACGATACTTAAACATACGATAATTTTTTTAATATTGTAATATACGATTTGAACTTTTTTGGGAAGTTAGAGTAAATAGTTTGCTATAGGATGCGAAAAATTTTCAAGAATTGCAATTGATCGGAATTGTAGAAAAAATACTAAAAGTTACGTTTCACATCTTTTTTATTTGGACCTATGTTGAAAATTTAAAAAATAAATTTTGCTGATCTGTGCCAATTAAACGTATTCTGAAAATTCTGTAAAAATCGGACGACGTTGAAATGAGCTACATACGTTTAAAGATGGTAAAAATTGCAGATTTTCATGATTTTTGGCCTAGAACTAGTAAATCTAAGGATTCTTGCGTCTTTCAATGCCTGTCGTTTTTTCCCGCATCAAACCGATTTCGAAGAAACTTTCACAGTGCATATAATTTACACAGATCTACAAAACATATTTTTAAACCTAAATTAATTTTATTTATTTACTAATTTTAAATCTCTTTTTTCAATCTAATATAAATATATATTTTAAATAATGTTTTAAATAATCTAATATCTTATTATTATAATATAATATTAATCTAATATCTATTTGTAATATTATTTTAAATTTTCAATGTAGACCCACATAAGAAAGTTGTAAAATGCAATTTTTAGTATTTTTTCTACAATTCCAATCGATTGCAATTTCTGAACAATTTTTTTTCACATCCTGTAGCAAACTGTTTGCTCTAGCTGCCCACAAAATTTCAAATTGTATAAATCAATGTTAAAACAGTTATCAATTTTTTTAGAGCGTCCGAATATTAATGTGTGTATATAAAATAGTAAATGAATAAATAAATAATATGTATGAATCTACAAAGACACAACAAAATTTTTGTACATCGCCATCTACTTTGCAAAACCAGATTAAAAATGTGGTTGTCTTTTTAAAAGTGTCCAAACATTAATGGGAGTCACTGTCAATTATTGTTGCACTAACTTTTTGAATGTTATTCAAGTGTGTAGAAATGACTACGATTAATTGAGAATTAACTAAATTGCTCGTAATCCTTGTGCAACTTTGTTTTCCTGTTGTATCATTATCCTCGTTCCTTTAAAATGTTGCGTCGGTGGTAGTGGCGCGTTTAGGTTGCAAATACTTTAAATAATTCAATAGTAATAATAACATCGGCTAACTTCTCTGGTCCGTCTTGTTTCTCGACGTTCTCGTCACCCATTGTTATTAAAATACTGCTGAGGACGGCAAATTAATATCATAAAATGACAACGACCATATTCGCGTAATATAATAAACGTCATCGGAATGCGGTTAACTATTACATCGGAGATCGATAACAAAAGGCAAACATCGTTTAGCTAATAATCGACGTGAATAATACAATGGCAAATTTCACATTGATTGAACCTTTCCAAGTACTTCTTATACAAACTCTAAAAAATACAGCAAAGATTGAGTTCAAGCAATACGCTGTTCTATAAAATTAACACTAATCGTACCGTAAAGCAGTATTAATAAATATTATGATCTGTAATTATTCGATATTGATATGAAATAAGAATATTAAATCTAGTTGATTTCAATTTCTCGCGTGATAAAGATAATTTGATAAAGATGCTTCCCAATTAGAAATTATTCAACAAATTTCTTTGTTCCAGCATCTTTACAGTTCCAGAAATTAAAAGATAATTAATGTGAAACGATCGTAATACGGTTAGTGTTAAACTTTACTCTTCGAACTGAACACAGACAGAATATTGTAATTTATCGATCCTCAAATTTTGTATCGTAATTTTATTTATTGATTATTTTCATTCATCGATAAAAATAACTGTACCTATGTTCTAAATACTTACGTCGCCCAAGCCGGCGTTCATTTCCATGTCCATCATGATTGCGGATTAAAATGTTTACAGATTGTGTAAAAACAATTTTAAAAATGAATTGGCTTCATCGTCAATCTGTCTCGCAACTTTCACAGAAGCATAATTGCACGGAGACCAAAGGTTGCACACTTGGAGGAACTTCTCTTAATTTCAACAGAATCAAAAACGAAGCACATAGTCGTCGTTGATGAGCAAGAAGTCGATGCGACGTTGAAGAAAGAAATAAGACGAAAATACTAGTAACACTAAGTCGAAACTATAAAAAGAAAAACTACAGCAAGTGGAAAAAGCAATGGTGCGCGAAGGAATGCGTCGAGACTATCGTGATTTCGCTTGTTGATTAGTAACCATGGTGGCACACAGTGAAGGGATTCCTCAACCCCTTGCTCTACGATATCATTTCGAGCTTGTGACGAAGATTCTGAACAGATTCTAACAAATATATGTATGTTATTAATTCTGCAGCTATTGGAGAACATATTGGTATCTAATAGATATAAATTTTCTCTTGTTTCAGGAAATTACGATCTGCAAGAAAGTTTTAATCACTGAAATCGTAAAATAAGTCTTATGGCAAGGGTTAATAGTAACAGGCCCTGATTTAGAGTTCGCAATCGTGCTGGAGCATTTTCTACATAGTGAATGGTAATAAATGATGATGGTTCTGATCCATGCTGAAAAATTGAGACTAGAGTGCAGCACTATACTGGAGGTGCAGACATTGCATCTTATCACAGACGAGGTATAGAAGCACCGATCGATGTTGAGAGAATTTGGTTCTCGTGAACCTATCTTTAGGTTTGCTGTCTCGAATTTGCACTTATGTATGTGCGGGATTACTTCGGCTCTCGTGAGTTAGGTTTGCACTCGTGTGCGGAATTATTTTTTTAGTCTAATTTTTATTAGTCTGTTTCAGATAGAATACACCGAGAAGTGGACACTCAAAGAAGAGGATACCCCGAGAAGAGGACATACAAAGAAAGGGACACCAAGAAGAGGATACGCCCAGGAAGAGTGGACTGCTTCGTATTTTTAAGTTAGTTTAGCCACAAATATTTTGATTACAGACGAAAATGCGTGTCTAGCGAAACATCTCCATTCCAATCTGATCCAATCGGCTACATGTTGAATACTTACGTCACCGCATACCTGTCAATGACAATCTTCTTATCTCACCACGGTACATGTTTAATATTGTAAATTTTTAGTGAAAAATAAAGAATATTAGTTACAACGATTAATGTGTTCTTTTTTCGCAAACCTGGACATGAATATTCCAATCCCTGTACATGAATATTCCAATAGTAGAGTTAAATTAACATCTGCCAATAATTTGGAGCCCCTCCTTAGTATCAAATTATTTTAATACAAAGTTTAAGTCTCGTGGTTTTCTCAATTTTACGACCGTCTGATTTTCCATGGAGTTGCACTACTGAATTTAAAAATTTTCGAATGTCTGACTTGTGGCTGACTTATACTACTGAAAATCTGGATACCTCCTTCGATATCATGTTCTCCTAATACCGAGTTCAATTTTCGAGGTTTTTGAAATTTTCGGCCGTCTGACTTGTCGTTGAGTTGTACTACTGAAATTTTCGGGCGTCTGACTTATGGCTGACTTATACTACTGAAAAATCGGATACCTCCTATGATATCATGTTCTCCTAATACCGAGTTCAATTTTCGAGGTTTTTGAAATTTTCGGCCGTCTGACTTGTCGTTGAGTTGTACTACTGAAATTTTCGGGCTTCTGACTTATGGCTGACTTATACTACTGAACAATCGGATACCTCCTTCAATATCATGTTCTCCTAATACCGAGTTCAATTTTCGAGGTTTTTGAAATTTTCGGCCGTCTGACTTGTCGTTGAGTTGTACTACTGAAATTTTCGGGCGTCTGACTTATGGCTGACTTATACTACTGAAAAATCGGATACCTCCTTTGATATCATGTTCTCCTAATACCGAGTTCAATTTTCGAGGTTTTTGAAAATTTTCCCGAAAAATGAACTCGGTATTAGGAGAACATGATATCAAAGGAGGTATCCGGTTTTTCAGTAGTGTAAGTCAACCATAAGTCAGACACCCGAAAAATTCAGTAGTACGAGTCAACGACAAGTCAGACGGCCGAAAATAGCGAAAATTTTACGAAAACCTCGAAAATTGAACTCGGTATTAGGAGAACATGATGTCGAAGGAGGTATGCGGATTTTCAGTAGTATAAGTCAGCCATAAGTCAGACTCTCGAAAAATTCAGTAGTACGAGTCAACGACAAGTCAGACGGCCGAAAATTTCAAAAACCTCGAAAATGGAACTCGGTATTAGGAGAACATGATATCGAAGGAGGTATCCAGATTTTCAGTAGTATAAGTCAGCCACAAGTCAGACCCCCGAAAATTTCAGTAGTACGAGTCAACGACAAGTCAGCCGGCCGAAAAATAGCGAAAATTTTAAAAATTCTCGAAAATTGAACTCTGTATTAGGAGAACATGATATAAAGGAGGTATCCGGATTTTCAGTAGTATAAGTCAACCACAAGTCGGACGCTCAAAAAATTTTTATTTATCAAAGTGCCGCTATTTATTACTATTCTCCGGAAAGCTGTATACCCAGTTACTTCATGATAAATCATAGGATTGGGAAAAATGATGGTTCAATAAATATATACGCAGACATATTTTCTTATTACGTTGTCTTTATTGATTCATTGTAAGTGTATACATAAAATATTTGTATATTGTACATGTACGTGACTTACATTCTAAGCATGTGTACGTAACAACTGCAACACTGCCCTGCAGTGAAAGTGGACACAATTATATTAGTTGATCATCCCACTGGTAAATTGCTATACTGCTGATACGAGTGCTGTCGTCCGTGGTAGACCAGCTAGAAACCATGGAAACCATTTTGTGCTGAGGGTTGGTGACTTCGGAAGACGCTACGGAAAGGAATAGACTTGAAATGATCACAGATATTAATTTACAAGTAACGTGTATCAGGATTTTCTTTTTTTTGTCATTCAACAATAATTATTTTATATTAATATAAATTATATTTTATACTAATTGTTTTATCGAAATATAAGCATTTAGTATAAGCGTATATAGTATTTTAAACAACACCACTGGGTTATATGTCGTTTATTGTTATATCAGTAGCTGAAGAAGGTAATTTCAATAAAAATAATAAAATAACTATGCCAGTGGTCTTTCACATATACTGAGACCAATATTTCCTTAGCAAAACTTGTTCCTCTGATGGGGTTAATAAGAAAGAAGCACGTTGAACGAAAATATCATTGTATTAATAAAATTGCCATCGTTCATATACATATTAACATTTTACATTGTAACACTTATTCATATATTAATTCTCCCACTAAGTTCCTCTTAAGCTCTATCTTACAATACCTGGAGTCGTTCGTAGTACGGAAAAGAGGCCTATGCATCAGCATTGAACAACAACACCTCTTAAAACACCTTGAATAACAAACTTTATTTACATTTCGCATCTCAGTCTCTCCGTAACCGAAATCCACGGCATCGGAATATCGTTTGAGACATGCTCTCGCGCTTCAATATCCCAAATACTCGTATCTCTCCCTCTCAGTTTACTTTGCATACACACACACTAACGGCGATTCGTCGGGACGCAGCCAGCGTTCAAGTTGATTCCTTCTTCGAATCGAACAACGCTTGCTTTTAGCGGCCGCAATAAGTAATCCACCATTTTACTTAACCGTAAACGATAAACAATTATCCAGAACCCTTCGTACACTCTTCAGAATCGATCGCGCGAAATATCCTCCCATAATTCCTAGCCATTTTCGTTTTACACTTCTATTCGACTGTAATATAAAAAATAAAGCGAACAACTGTAGTAACTTCCTTTAAAAGATTTTTTTCGCACTCGTTTCAATATGATTTGATAAAGAGTAGCCACCCCTTTACAACGATCTCTCGAAAGTCCATCTGCAATGTTTCATCACGGTTTTATTACACATCAAGTGAAAAGTGTGCGGTCGTTATTTCGATGATAATTGAAATCATCTTTTAACACTAACCGTACCTGGTACAAAATATATATCCGATGTATTGTTTTATAAAAATTACAAGACTGAATTTATTAAGACTGCTCACAATTTTTTTACGTGCTCGAATAAAGAAATTTCTCGAATAATTTCTAATGGAAGAATTTTTATAATTTGAATAATTAAAAATGAACAATGTGAAAGTGGGCCAGATTGGCTACGGGCCCCACGTCTAGAGCAGAAAATGTTCAGCTTGTAAAATTTTGCAACAGCCCTGGTTATCGTTAACAGATTTTCTTCGAAGAAATGTGATTTTAAGAATATTTCAAAAAACAAAATAATTTTGTGTATAATCTAGGGTCTTCCGATAACATTTGCTACAATTTGTGTTAAACAAGCGGACAAACAGAAAATTATACGCCGTGTAAGATAGAAAACGGGTGAATTTTAACCCCGAAGATGCGTGCAAAGGTTAACGAAAATGGCGTACGCCACCGGAGAACATTATTAGCTCGCGTCGTACGTTCAATTAAAGTTAAATTGTACATTTAGTCGTAATGGAATACGAATAGCAGTGAAGGCTGCCGAAGCTAGTCACAACTTCAACGATTTTTTGTGCAAATTCTTGACGTCTTCTAATCGCTTCGTTTATTTATTGGAGAAAAGTATAGAGGAAATGATAGTATGCGTGTTTCTCCCTACTTTTCATGGCTGCACTAATTGCACGAAAGACTCTCAGATCGCTTGCTTACAATTTATATACACTTTAGTCGTATCTTAATCGCGAAATCTATAAACGAATATGAAGAACAAGAGTCATTTCGTATTTCCGCAAGTCAAACGATCAAGTCAGATACCCCGATCTAAGATTTGTAAATCTCACAGCGACAGGTTTTATATATCTTCTCAACGACTAGGAACTGCAACTATCTCCAAGTTTCTACAGCACTCTAAGAGATCATTTGGCAGCGAAATATTTGAAAAACTTTGATCCTGTTAGCTTCAATCGAAGAACAAACTCGAATACACTCCCTTGTTTGCATTGACGTATTACCGATCGGTGATTATTGCATAATTTTGAGAAATCTATGGCACGTACAGTGACTCCCACTAATATTCGGACACTCTTACAAAGACGATAACTATTTTAATATTGTACTACACGATTTGAATTTTTTTGGCAAGCTAGTGCAATTAGTTTGCCACGGGATGCGAAAAACAATTTTGTGAAAAATCGCAATTCATCTGAATTATAAAAAAAATACTAAAAGTTGCATTTTACAACTTTTTTATGTGGACCTAGGGTAACTGCACCAGTGAATGAACGGGCACCAGTAAATGAACGCTTTTGTATATTTCAACAAATTTTAACCCGGACGGCATACTAGCGATAAAATTGTGATTAAAGAGTTAAATAAATAAGAGAATATTGTTTAGTAATTTTGTTCATCGATTGGACTAGCATTATTCAATTACTAGAATGTAGTGTTCATTGACTGGTATTTTTCATATTTTTGATTTAACGTTTAATAAAGAAGAATAATAATAATTTCATTGTATTTGTGTTCATTTATTTTTGACAAATGAAGTATAGGGAGCTATTTGGCATATATGAGATTCCTTTAATTCACATAGTTTTTTTTTAAATAAAATATTTTCCTGAACAATTTCTTCAATGTTCATTCACTGGTGCAGTTACCCTATATTGAAAATTTAAAAAATACGTTTTGTAGATCTGTGTCAATTATATGCCCTGTGAAAGTTTCATCGCAATCGGCTGATGTAGAAAACAACGACAACGTTTGAGAGAGGCAAGAATCATTATATTTACTGCAGTTGAAGGCCGAAAATCGTGAAAATCTGCCATTTTTACCATATTTAAACGTTTGTAGCTCATTGCAACGTCGACCGATTTCGACGAAATTTTCAGAATATGTTCAATTGACACATGTCTATAACACGTATTTTATAAATTTTCAACGTGGGTCCACATAAAAAAGTTGTAAAATGCAACTTTTGGTATTTTTTTTACAATTCCGATCAATTGCAATTTTTGACAAAATTCTTTTTTCGCATCCTGTGGCAAACTAATTGCTCTAGCTTCTAAAAAAATGCTCAAATCGTATAATACAATATTAAAACAGTTTTTAAGAGTGTCCGAATATTAGTGGGAGTCACTGTAGCTAAACATTTTTTAATGGAACGAAACAGTGGACGTTCGTCGCGAACTCTTCAATGAAATGAATTTCTTCAAGATACAATGGATTACTTATTCGTGCAGCCGGCATAACGAAACCTTCTCGATGCTGAGGACCCGTTCTCCAAAATGGTGGGTGGCTGGTGTCTTTGTGCGGGAGGCCATTTTGAACGCGTGCCGCGTCGCCGATGCTTATACGCGTACACTTGGGCAAATAATACAAAAATAATTCTGAGGTACTCCTCTCTCTCCTTGTAGTTGGAATTTCCTAACTAATTGGCAGATCGCGTTCGCTGCGACGTCTCCTCTGAACGCGCGCTCTACCGTTTGGGGATCACTTTTCCTTTAATCTCGTCGTCTTTCGTTTTTTATACCGGCCTGTTTTCTCTCTTTCTCTCCCGTCGTATCCCATCGCACGCCTCTCTCGCTTCTCGACGCACAGACTAGCCTGCAACATTTAGGCACAGGGGAACTCCTGGTTGCTATATTGGAACGATATACGCGCGCAAAATGGGGAGAAAGAGCACGTGATACTACCAGGCGGTTCAATTGGTCGACCCTTGCATACGACACGCTCTACGAAGGACCAAATCAGAACTGACAGGACATCGAGTCCTACAAACTCGCTTCGATCTACATGCATCGACGCACAGTCAAACGTTTCGTTTCAAATAATACGCATGAGCTTGAAATCTTATGAACAGCAATATTTGAAGAAAGTTCTCCACCATCGCAGGACAGAGTTGTGCTGATTTAAGAACATTGAGTGTTGAAACAATGTTCTTGTTTTAAGTCTACTCTATTAAATATAATTTTGTCTTATGTCTTATTGTGATCACACAATGTACATTTATGAATTACACCATGGTCATCGTTGCTGCTAATCTTTTTCTTCTTCCGCCTCTTTTTGTTCTTTTTATGTGTAATCCATAATTACACTGTACTTCGTAATTGTGTTTCAATTATAAAATCGAATTACGTTGTATAATAATGGAATTGAATAAGAGACCAGAATTACAAATTACATTGCAACTTAAGTGACTGAATTTCGAATTAGAAAATGATGGAATACAATGTAATTAGAATTCGTGAAGTAATACAACTGCAATTCAACACAACTCTGTCGTAGGATACAGCCCTTAAAATAATGAAACTCTGTTTGAGACGAATGAATAGAAATTTGTTTTCCACGTATACTCCTTGAAAAGTGTTACGCAACAAATTCTCCATTAACTCTTGCAATTGTAGCTTTTACATCTTATTTGTTCCACTGAAACTTGTCTTGTGTGACTTTACTAGATAGCTGTCTTCAACATCAGGAAAGCACATAACAATGTTGGAGAGATAGCGTATCACTTTAATCTTCGCAAGGTAGTGTGGGGTCTCTGAGAAGACCCCAGCTTCACATTATTCAATAGAATTTTTATACGAATAAAATTAAATCTGTTTGTTCACATTTTATCCTGTGTTATTCTTTATCCCAAAATTATTAACAAGTAGGCTATTTATGAAATTCGTTTATCGTTATTAGACCTTACCTTCCAAGGTTTAATAACGTAACCTTGCGTAACAAATTTTTGAATCAGAATCAGTACAACGCAGAGACATCATTCTTCAAGGGTTAAACAAATATGATCCAGTTACACCAGAATCATAAGGAAATAAAAAATAGTAAAATATTTAAAACAGAGAAAGTAAAGAATGTGCGCCCGAAAAACATGCGAGGATTACTTTGTTGAAGACGATCCCCTCCGAAGGAAACGTGGTACGATTAACGGCGAATTAACAGAAGAACATAATCGATGTTACATAAATTACTAGACTGCGGATTTTTATGAAGAAACAAGAAATTGGTTGCATTGATTGCAAGACACAGGAGCCAACGAGAAATTTAATTCTTCTTTTAATTGCATGATCAAGCTAAAATGAATACACTGACGCCCTTGAATCTTCGTGCACTGCTTTAAATTGCATGTGCTCGTTTCCGTCATAAATGCATAAAATCCGCAGTCTATTAACCCCTTAGCGCATCAATTAAAAATTCAAATTCAATTTTTTATTCTCTTTCTTTGTTATTGGTGGCACAAATGATGAGAAACGTCTTGCCGATAATCTCAGTGGTGTTGGAACGTTTGATGGTCGTCCGGAACATTTTTCGGGTCAGAGGAAAGAAGCACAACACGGTCTAACGAGTTTCCTTAAACCCTTGTTAACTCGAGTGCGCTAAGGGGCTAATTACCTAAGACTCGTAGCTCGAGTGCGAAGGGTCGTTTACGTAAAAGATCGAAAGCACGGTACGCTATTAGCAAGGCATCGATTGCGTGTAAAAAATAACTCTCGTCCTAAGCTTAGTTCGTTTTTTTCCGCGACGCTCCCTAATATCGATGTGCTTCTTAGGGGAACGCATAGTATGTCCTTAGAGAAGTCTTTAGTTTGACAGTCCTACCAGGCCGCAGAAGCGTGGTCGCGATACGCGTTTCTCAGTGTTCAAAGATCTGCGACAGATTGTCCAAACCAAATGTTTCCATATAACTGTTGGGTGAATCTTATAGAGTTTTTTACGCTGAATCCGAATCTGCCTATACGCACAGTCTTTGAGAAAAATGACTTTGAAAGAAAAAAATAGTTTTCAACTTTATATAAATATTGTTATGTCATTATAAAAGATATTAAATTGTTCTTTACAGCAAAAGTTTACAGCAAAAGAATCTGTAGACTTTCCCAAATATAATGATGATATCAATTATTAATATGTTATACTTTTGCACAGTTTTGAGGATATTTTTCAATTCATATAAAAATACAAGGGTCCAGCGTAAAATCAAACTACACCACGCGATAGAGCAGACTTTTATCTCGAGAAGCCACCGTTTCAACTTTTCAACGTCGAAGTTTTCTTCGATCCAGAAAGCAAAATATTTTCGTCCGGCATGAGTTGCCCTCAGAATCTATCCAACAGTTATCTGGAAACATGAAAAAAGTTGAAATTTCTTGGACAGTGTAATCGGAGACGTAACTTGAGCCAGTAGATCGGAAATGATTTCGTCGGACGATTTACTTCCGGATCCCTTCTAATCTCTGAGTCGCTTAGAATCGTTGAACAACAATGGCTGCCGGTCGTTACTCTACGTCAGGCCTGGACGACGCTGGTCCGCGGAACAGATGTGGCTACTTTTCTCTCTCCCGAAGAGTAGCAGCAACGTTTGTTCCGCAGGACAGCGTCGCCTAAACCTGCTCTACGTTACAGGTTTCTTGCGGAGATATTATTGACTGTGTACGCTGACAATGCAACGGAATGTTTAAACTTTAACGCCGAGGTAACGCTGTTTCCCGTCGACCGCCTCTTATCGTTCTAGAGGTGTCTCAACGCGTACACGCACTTTTGCTCTACAGCTCGGTAAGAATCATTGTACGCTTATTGGTTTTCTTCTGTTTTCGTTTTAAGGGGCTAGATTCGTATCCAGGATTGCAAGGGTGCTGGCCAAACGTTTGAAATCGTGGTGTACATTCAGAGAACCAGGACGTTTATAAGAACTGAATGTCTTTGGAACAACCAAGAGAAATTAACTTGTCGAAAAACTGATGACAGTATGATTTACATTTGGTATTACTTTTTCCCGGACCCTTGCAATCCTGGAAAAACGATTCTACCCTCTTAAGACACTGAACGCATTTTCTGCGCGTGCTAACACTGCTATGATCGTCTGCGGACAGTCAACAGACGCGGTATCCACATCGACAAACACTCAGTAATAGTTTTAGAGATAATTTACAATGACTTCGAACCGCTTTCATCGAAATCGTGAGCCAGATGATTGCTCCACAGAGTTTTATACAGAGTGTTTCAGTACAATATATACAAACAGAGCTCGTTGAGTCTTGCAAAATGAAAGGAACCGGCTACAGACGCTTCTTAAAATTATTATGAGACCATACGTGAAAATGTGTCCAAGTTTTTCGACACAATAATTTTAGATAATTAACCCTTTGCACTCCGAATTGTTTTTCTATTTCGTTGCCAACAACTCTTTACCATTTGGAGTGTTTTAGCTGTGATTCATTTCAAAGGACAATCTTGTCTACTAATTATTAAACTGCGGATCTCTTTATACAAAATAAAATTTGTCTGGATCGATTGCAAGAAACAGAAGCTTTTAAAAATTTAGAGAAGTTATAATGATACAATAAAAGAATTACGAAACAAAGGGTCGCGAATTTATATGTGAACCTAACAAGTATGGCTCTGAAACTTTGTTGTAATTTATATTTGTGGAGCTTATATTCGTCTATAACAAAAGAATTAATAAAGGAAGAACCAAATACATATAAGAACCTGTTTTATTTACATTTTTCTTTCTCTCAACGAGTCACACTCGACATAGGAGTGCAAATGGTTAACATTTGTACAATCGGATCAATTACCGATTGAAGTCTGACAGATACTCGGGTGTGATCAATGTAATCAGTTGTGACAAACAATGGTAACGTTACTGAATATTGGGTAATCATCGGATTCATTGGTACAGTCGCCATTATTTCGAAATTACAATTATCACTATAGTATTATTAATTCTTCGCGTCCTTGTATTTTGATCATTTGGAAATGTAAACTATACCTGCTCTATCCTAATATTAGACAGTACATGAACGAAATATTGATTGAAGAGGATGTATCAAAGTATTTTTAACTAGAGGTAAATGATGCAGCAATTTCAGTGTTATATACAAATTTCCTTACAACATTGTTCAACGTAATTGAAGATCGAATATTGGAAACACTGTGACACCACTGTTGACATATATTTTTTAGTATTATTCAACTAATATGTCTTCCATTTACGTCGAACAACGTAATAATACTATTACACTGAAATGACTGAAAAATGTAGATTCAATCTATATTTATAGTTAATATGAAATTTGCCTTAGAATCGTAGCTTATATAAATTTCGATAATCCAATGAAAATCTTAACGCTAATTAAAGTCAGCTAATAGATCCTAGAACTTTAATACCTATGGAACAAGACAATGACAGTATGACACTATGCAACAACAACTAACTTATTAATAATTATTGGCAGTCGTTGTTTTACATTGTGCAAAATTAAATCGATTACTTGATCACACTCTGTCATTAAATTAAAATCGAACACGCGACATTAATCAATTTAACTCCCGCGGAAACACACTGTATAAAACAATATAATACAAACTCTTGAAACTCTCGAATAAATAATATAAAAAAATTTCTTTTACACGTAGAAAGTATATTCTATACAAATGTTTCCCACTTTGCTATCGTTGGTGATCCTTCGTTCCCTTATTATACATCGTATCTACGCAAGAAAGAACCCTATGAAACCTCTTGTACCCGGAACGTGGCGACAGAAGCTTCCAATCCTAATCCTGAACGTAACTTAATTTTTAGGATACTGCATAATCGGAATTGCCTGTTAGCGTCAGCGTCTTTCGAGTGGAACTGGATTCGCGACAGGGACTTAGGCCACGTGCGGTCCTGAAAGGGAGAATTAAGCTTCGTACAGACCTGAAGATACATGATTTTTTGAAAATCTCTTTTACATATAATTTCGTAAACCAATGCTTCTAATTGATTATAAAAAAATCAGGTAAAATTATAAGAAAGTTATTCTATTTTAAAAGGCGTGCGAACACTTTGTAGGAATAATATTGAATGAACGGATGAAAAAATCGACAACTGATGTGTTCCCTTCGCAATGTTCGGCGAAATGTTCAGGTCTGTACGAAGCTTAAGGGAGTAGAGACTCGTTTCTCCAGAATTGCAAGGATCCGGAATGTGCCTTCTCATTTCTCAATAATGTAAAGATGGTGTTTTTCAGTAGCCAAATTGCCAGATGAATCATTAATCTAGGTTGCTATCGCCTTCAATAGTCCTATTTTTATGATTAAGAAGCGTAATTTGCATTATTCGACACCGTAATTTGTATTACGAATGAAACTATACGCTGTCCTTCCTGGCGACCGAAACTTTCTTCGTCGACTACACCACTATATTACAATTGAAACTATATCGTGTTTTAAAAATAATAAAAATCACGAAGTTTAAACATTCGAATCGTTGTGTCAATGTAGTGGTGTTCACGCCGATATACCCGAGCCAACTCCAGACTAGTAATGAGCGTTTGCTGTATTCAGAAGAAAAATGCAAATTACACCTCGTAAACGTAAAAATAGGACTTTCGAGGACGATCGAGACCTAGATGGATCTTTCACCTAGCGCTTTGACTACTAATAAACTCCACATTTGCATCAAACCGCACCCTTGGAATCCTGGAAACGTGTCTACCCTCTCAAGAAAGTAAGTCTATCAGTGAGCTGGTCGGTCAGACAGGAGTTTCTCGCGCAACGAAACTCGTGGTGTCAGTAAAGCTGCGCTGCCTCGAAGACAAGGATACCATTCCTGGAGAGTCTGGCCACGGGGTAGGAAAGAGAAGGGCGTCTTTTGGCGAGAGGACTGTGTCAGACCGCACGGCACTTACCCCAGAACCTCTGACGAGTGAAAACCTTAGAATTTTGTATCTTCTTTCGAAGTTACTCTAACAAACAGTTTACAGCCTCGTGCTCCTCGCCTCTGAAACAGAGAGAAAAAGCTAGCGTGGCGTAAAAGTGGGAGTCGTAACTTTTTTTTTAAATTCGTGACTAGGAAATTACCCTCCAACAAAGAAATGCAATTCAGATAATTAGAAACATGCGTTGCTGACGCTACACCACGCTTAAGGGTTCATAGGTAATTCCTATACACTGATAGAGAATTGATAGCATCTGCAGAACCGATCTATGCTATGTATCCGCACTACTGCTGTCTGAAAAATGTTATGTAGACGACTCCTCTAGATCATACTCGCGGAAAACCGCGTCAACCAGCAGGAAACTTATTGTCACGAAAATTTGGCACAAACGAGAGTAACGTGCCCCGTTGCGAGTGGATGCTGTGCTAATTAATCGGATCCCAGGACACCTGTTAAAAATCGCAGTTAACGAGTTTCCAGAACTGTATTTCGATTATTCGCAAGAATCGTTGACAATTATTTACAAAGAGTAATTATGGCTCATCTACCTCGATCACCTTCCGATATGTTCTCATGGTCGTCGTCTTAAGCAACTTTGCTTGTTCATAAAAATGGCTGAACTGTTATCCTAGTCTTTCTTATGCAGCTATTTTTGAGGAACGTATGAGGGTTAAAAAATATTTTGAACTTTCGTCACGCAACTAAAGTTTCTTGGACAGCAGCATTTATTATTTTCAATTTTAATAAACGAACAAAGTTACTCGGTACGCTGACCCTGACAACGCATCTAAACCTCTTTGTAAATAATAACTGAATTGTTCTCCCTCATTTTCAGATGATGGACACGCTGAAAATTTCGTCTACGCAGCTCCAAATAGATAGACTACAACGTTCTACTTGTGTTTTTGAGCAGGGGAAAAAGCCGAGCAATAACGTTTCTTGGAACAGAGACAAATACGTCCATTCGGTACTTGCCGAGTGTGAAAGATAGATTAGGACACTCGAGATGGAGGGTGTGTCTGAAATTGCGGTGTGAAAAAGAATGGGTGACCATTTTGAATATACAACTGAGTGAAAAACATGGAATAAAAATTTGTTCGCCACTGTAATGGTCAAATACAGTTTTCTTGGAAACGGAAATGCGCGTCACATTTTTGCTTCGATTTCAGACACACCCTGTATAAACGTTCTGTCGAGACGATGGTCACGATTACAGTACAATCACACTTCGACTACTCGCAACTTTCTTCGCTAGTTTATTATATTAAAAATTTAGAAATCACTCGTTTGATATAGTTTCAAGTCCAACTCGGCGCAAGGATTTGTCTCTCAGTCTACGGTGCATCCCCTTCCTTGCGAACTTTCGTTTTAATGTCCCGTGAAACATTTCTCTTTCATTCTGTTAATTGTTTTTTTTGTCGTTTTTGTTTTACTATCTTACTTAAGATTCTTGCGCTTCACCTAAAAAGAGTATATTCCAAAATTAAATACATATGTATGTATGTATATGTATGTATGTGTATATATAAATACAAATATCTCTATTTTACAAACGAAATGTCCCTCGACTCTCTCGCAGCTATATTCAATTTACATTAAGTCTCCGACGATCTCTTCGGTTTCTCATTTTACAAAACGATCGAACCAATAACACGAGCCGCGTTTATACAGTACGCACCATAAATATAGACACGACAAAGTAACATGAACAGAATGCACACGGTTATGGGAAAATCAATATACCGGGTGAGTCACCTGAGACTGGAACATAAAACATGTCCGTATTTTTTAACAAAATGAGTTTTAACGAACGAGTATTTACTTTGAATAGAAAAATATTTCAAAGTCTTAATAAAACAGATGAAAACATAACCTGTCGAAATATCACCAGAAAGACGGAGATACTTTAGGTCGCAGTCGTAGGTAACGCCCCTCCCGTAAAATTAGGTATTAAAAAAGCTAAATTCACCTCTTTGTCTATCTTATTATGTAAAATGTCTTTTGTAGCTAGTTACAATATTCCGTCCGGACAAAAATAATTGAAAAAACAAACGCATCTTAGGAAGGTTCTTTGTAAAATCATCGATGCAGTCTGTCCGAAAGATGACGATCATTCACTCCAACTCAATATCGATCACCTCTGCTGCAAAACGAGCAGGAGGTGATTCTATCACAAAAAGGGAATGTAACGTGGAAACGGTATCACATAGAAAAAAGATTAGCGAATCGCGTCAATTGTGTTTTTCAGTTTCGTCTACATTTGATGGTACCAGCTGTATAAAGTAATCGATTCCCGCATTAACAAAGCAGGTCTATAAAATCGGAAACTCGAGCGCTTACACAGTAACTAAACACGCCTATTGGGGGAAGATAAAGTATAAACGGAACGTCGATGAAGAGAATAGAAAAGATAAGAACGAAATCGATATACAATATAAAGAATATTCTGTACAATGGTATCGTGTATCCTAACCGACAACTGCGTCTCTTCTTTTCTACATTTTGTTCCTTTTTCCCCCATGTTTAATACAAGATTCGTAAATTTCAAACTATGGTACAGATTCTTTTGGAACTCAGCTAGGGTAAAAATCGTTCGATCACGACGTGTAAAAATAGTGCCGAACGTCGCCGACGTATTTAGTTTAAGTGCGTTTAAGTATACAAATTAACGCAAAGAACGGTTCAAACAGTAATTCATGTTGTTTCGATGTTCTCCAAGATTCACTATCTGACTTGTACTTTTTTTATACTTGACAAGGACTCGAATTTAAGCATTGCAATGCGTTAAGAATATATTTTTTTTATTAATTTCGTTCCCCAAGCCCGCTAAAATGTTAACAGAAAATCGAAACAACACAATACCGTCGAATTTTAATATACTCTGCGCGGGCGTATAATACACGAACGTGTGCAGCTACACCTGCGTAGCGTTTAATCTCCTAGGGAAGTTTGCCAGATGTTAAATTAGCTTGAAAGAGTAACAGTTGGAAGTTATAAGACTCGTAAACAAAATAAGAGTCATTCACTTGAGAAATTCATTATTGTTTTCAAACTCCGGGTATTCTCGATGTCTATGTCGTTGCTAATTTTGAATGATTTAGGGAAATGTTCCTTGGAACATTCTCTTTAGAATTGTTTACGTGTATCTTTGATTTTATTAATGTTACCAATTTTGAATCAGTCGGGCGAATGCTCCGCGACGTCTCTCGTAACTTCGTATCATTACTGTTTCAACGTTAATGTAACATCTGGCGAAGTTTTCCCGTGAGAGTCGACTATCGAAACGCTGCGTCTCTACTAGAAGAAGGAATCGAATGATCACATAGCTGAATGCCCGAAAAATATTAACAGGAAGAAGATATTCAGTGAAGAGAAAGAAATCGATTCCCTAGTTTATACCTTGTTCTGTTAATGTTCAGCTCGCAGGTGTTACTTGGGAAACGGTGAACGGCGTCACCTGATAGAGGAAACACCTGTTGCACACCCTCACGGGTTTCGTGTGCCCGTAACGTGGCAAGGGAACGTTGTTGCTACTGCAACGACCGCAGAACACTTTGCCACAGTTTCTGCAATGGTGTCTTCGTCGCACTACGGTGAAGCCCGCTTGACAAGCCATACACCTTGGCGCGTCGTTGTCGGGTACCCAAGCTGGAGCACGTTCCACACACTCCTCACCGCGTTCGGTTACCGGAGAATCTGCAGATCAAAGACAAATGTCAATAAAACGCCAAAGACGCGCGCCTTGGACGTCGTACGTTGCTGCCCGAAAGTTAACACGCTAAAACTAGACACTACGACTAACATGTCCGTCATACATTAAGGAGCATAACTGTTTCCACACACTTTAAATCAGAATAACTTTTTTATGAATTGACCAAACTACCCAGTCAGCACGGCCTGCTACCTAGCTCAGCCTGCAGAGCCCCTGACTTGCCGAGTACGGAACGACACAATACTTGGAGCTGCTCGAGCTGCTTTGGTAAACTTTTACAATAGATTTTTACAACTTTCTTAACTGGGCCATTAACGTAAATTTAAAAAATGTGTTTTGTAAACCTGTATGAATTATATACGTTCCAAAAATTACATTGAAATTGGTTGATTGGTTTACGAACTATAGATGCTAGGATGTTCCGTTACAAATGTTTACAATACGAACAAAACGAGGTTGATTATTCCAGTCGATTAAGCGAACAAGACGTACTTGTGTTTTGAGTGTTCATCGCAGTGGTGTCTTCCAGTTCGTCTTCGTACTCCTGTAACGAGTCTTGCCGTTCGTGATCAGTACCCGTATCGTTTATAGGATTCACTAGCTGGTCTTCCGTCGTTAAAACTTCCTCCTTCACCTCGGTGTCCTCCACGGCTTGACTACTGTTCATTAGGAACACGCACTTCAAGATATTCCGCAAATCCGAGGCAAAGTTCGTCTGCAACTGATCCGCCACACCGGCTATGCACACGAACAGACGATGAACGAGATCCTCCGACGACCTGCAATAATACAAAGTACTTTAATAATAAATAAATAAAAATTATGTGCTTTGCTTTATACTACATTTTTTGTAATACCTCATTCTTTTGGTGGAAATATTGGGTAGGCGAGAAAGTAATTTCGGTATTTTAAGGTGAATCAAAACCCAATTTTTCTATCCAAGCAATCAACTTTAATCAGTGGAATATTTTCCATTTTCTTCAAGATAATCTTTTGCCATCTTTCTGGTAGCTTCATAATTCCACGCTCATAAAGCTTAAAAATTTTCCCAAAATTGGGTTTCATTTCACTCATAAAGTACTGAAATTACTTTTTTGCTAACCCAATGTACTCAATATAGTGTTAAACTAACTAGCCCAATAGCTAACCCAATATAGTGTTAAACTCGTTATAAAATAGGTACACGCAGTCGAAATAGATAGTTTAGTGTGTACCATCAGTGTTACAGATGATTCCTGAGATCATCAGAAGTAACTTCACGAAAACGTTACTTCAAACGACCTCGAGGAAATCCCTTTCCAAGAAACTAAAAGATTTTCGGGACACCCAATTCTAGTGATTCAAGTATAAAGGATCATTTTACCGAAACTTCGCCCGAATCTGATTCCTGTTCGCGATCTCTGCGGCCTGCATCGCTAGCGCGATCTCTTCGTCGTCCTGACAGTCGCTCTGGAACTCGCTAGTTTCGGAGCTGGAGTCGTAGCAGCTGGAACCGCTGGAGCTCGAGCCGACATCCGGCTTATGAATCAGCGAGTGATTCGAGTTGAACGACTGCGCGCCAGAAACGGTGGTCGCGTTGACCAGTCTTATCGCCCGAGCGGTCCTCTGTGTATTATTGTCTTTGATTGCGCTCTGGACTGCGTAAGGAACGTTTTGCGGCATCACCGGTGAGACTGGCTCTGTCACCAATCCACTCTTATCGGTCCTTGGTCCCAAACCATCGTTCATCAGTTCGCTAGGTCTCCTGCTACCCAGTTTCCTCTTGTTCTGTTCACAGCGAGGATGATCCCTATGCTCGTACTTGTCCCTTTTCTCCGCGTCCCTCCTCTTCATCCTGCTGATCTGTTCAGACCTGGATCTCCTGTGGTCCAGGAGCTTTCTATTCTGCGGCGACAGGTTCCTCTGCGTCCTCTGGGCGATGCTGCTGGTCCTGAGCCCGTTAGAGCGGGGCTCGAAGTGCTGCATCCTAGGACTAGCGTGGGGACTGTGACTCCCGAAGTTTGGCATTTGCCTGGTGTTCTGGCTGGGATGCAAACTAGCGCCGTAATTGACCAACCTAGGGTTCAAGCATCGATCTGTCGAGTTCGACCTGGAACTCTCGGTGCTGGTCGCGCAGTACACACTTGGGAAGTTGGACGTCCTAGTCTCCTGCGTCCCTGCGTGGAGCATGCTCCTCTCGTGTCTGCGGTGGTGCCTTCGCTTCTGCTTCTCGTCCCGCATCTTCCGCGACACGATCTTCTCCTGCGCGTACTGCTCGATCTTCGTCCCGATCTTGCCGATGCTCTGCGACGTGGATGGACAGTTCTCGCACTTCAGATCGCACCAGAACTCCCGGCGGGACGTCGACGCGTCGATATTCAGGTTCAGGTTCTCCCAATTCTCCGTGTAGTTGATTTGGAAGCTGGACTGGTTCGAGTCACACACGGCGATCTGTCCGTTCCCGTACGCGACCCCGACGAACTCCTCGTTGGTGCCGTCGAAGTTCGACGATATCCTTGGAATGTTTTTCGCGGCTTCGGTGCTGGCCGGCTGCAAATTATGCACCTCGATCGAATGGTCCATCGGCGGGACCGGTTTCACGCTCCGCAAGTTGCACACGCAAGAGCTCTCCGAGATCGTGGAACTTTTCCTCTTTGGTGAGTTTAGATTCGAGCAGGAATAACTGGTGTTCTCTTGCGTGTCCTCGTCGGCGAGCGTTTGATCGTCCTGCTGGATCTCGTTCGCGAATGTCTTCTTCTCTTCGGGACTCTTATCGTAGAGGCTGGTGTTCTCGGAGGATAGGACTGTGCAGATTCCGGAGTCCGTTTGCTCAGAGATCTCGTTCTGACAATCGCTGTCCAACAGGAGGTTGGACAGGGTCTTGTTCGCTTCGGAGATCAGCTTCTTCGAGTCGAGATCCGGAAGGGAGTTCTGAATGTGCATAGTCTCGCCAGAGACGTTGTTCTCGTGGGACACCTGATTCAGAAGGTACTGAGTCTGTGGAATCTCGATGTTCTCCGAGCCGTCCAGGATCTCAGAAATATCCGAGGTCATGAAATCGTTTCGCTGCTGTTCACTCAACTGCGTCTCGTCGACGATAGACGCGGTGTTCTCGAAGCTAGTTGGCATAGCGGGTAAGTGTACCGGCAGGTCAACCGAATCCGCGTTGTCCTCCTCCATCGTCGAGTAAAGACCTTCGTCGGAGGACCGCCGATCTATGTTCTTTTTCGATTTGCACGCCCTCTTCGCGTTGTATTGCACTTCCTCACAGACACTTCCCCGTTCACTGGATGTCCTCGAGCCACCGTTACACCTTGCACTACTCTCCTCGTACCCGTTCGCGGCGGACATGTTCACGCGATTAGGCTCGTGATCAGCGTCGTTCATTCTAGTAGACCCGTGCCTATCGTTCTGTTCGTCTCGTTGATCGCACCTCATCTCCGGCAAACGATCGTTGTTCTCGCATTCCTCCGATAATGCTTGAACTACGTCGTTCGCCACCTCGTCCATATTGTTTCCCGTGTTCCTCGTCACTGTGTAAAAATCTACGATGAAGTCTTTGCAGTTCGGATAACCGGTATAAAAATTGTGAACGAACTCCTCCAGGTCCGGTATGTCCTGGCACGCGGACCTCGACGAATGCGTGATAGGACCCGACGGCTCTTCGTTCGAGCATAACAGTTTCTCAAGCATATACAGCTCGCGATTATTCAACGTCCATAGAAGCTCGCGGATTTTTAGAAGCAGCGTCTGAAACCAATACGATCCTCGTTCGATACTGACATCGCGGTTCAATATACTTATTTTCTAAAGCGTGCTCGGAATCTTACAATTTTCCTCCCAAAACAGAGTAGGTTCTAATTTAGACATTTGTACTTGAAATGAACTGTGCTTTGGGAGAACATTGTAAATGGAACGTTAAATGGAACTTTAAATGCAACTTTAAATGCAACTTTAAATGCAACTTTAAATGCAACTTTAAATGCAACTTTAAATGCAACTTTAAATACAACTTTAAATGCAACTTTAAATGCAACTTTAAATGCAACTTTAAATGCAACTTTAAATGCAACTTTAAATGCAACTTTAAATGCAACTTTAAATGCAACAAGTTGTATAAACTGATTCCGAATGGACATTTCTCGAAGTGAACTCTGTTTTGGGAAACTAGTGTAAATGGAACTGTAAATGGAACTTGAAATGGAACAGGTTGTATGAACTGATTCTTAATGGACATTTCTCGAAGTAAACTCTGTTTTGGGAAACTAGTGTAAATGAAACAGCTTGTATAAACTAATTCGAAATCGATATTTCTTGAAGTGAACTTCGTCTTGGGAAACCATTGTAAATGGAACTGTAAATGGAACTGTAAATGGAACTGTAAATGGAACTGTAAATGGAACTTGAAATGGAACAGGTTGTATGAACTGATTCTTAATGGACATTTCTCGAAGTAAACTCTGTTTTGGGAAACTAGTGTAAATGAAACAGCTTGTATAAACTAATTCGAAATCGATATTTCTTGAAGTGAACTTCGTCTTGGGAAACCATTGTAAATGGAACTGTAAATGGAACTGTAAATGGAACTGTAAATGGAACTGTAAATGGAACTTGAAATGGAACAGGTTGTATGAACTGATTCTTAATGGACATTTGTCAAAGTAAACTCTGTTTTGGGAAACTAGTGTAAATGGAACAGCTTGTATAAACTGATTCGAAATCGATATTTCTTGAAGTGAACTCCGTTTTGGGAAACCATTGTAAATGGAACTGTAAATGGAACTTGAAATGGAACAGGTTGTATGAACTGATTCTTGATGGACATTTCTCAAAGTAAACTCTGTTTTGGGAAACTAGTGTAAATGGAACAGCTTGTATAAACTGATTCGAAATCGATATTTCTTGAAGTGAACTCCGTTTTGGGAAACCATTGTAAACGGAACTGTAAATGGAACTTTAAATGGAACAACTCGTATAAACTGATTCGAAATGGACATTTCGTCGAGACGTTTTGAAGAAAAGTGGTCCGTCGCTCCCCAACTTAGCCTAATCAGCCATTGGCTAGCTAACTAGGGCCATTCAGTGGCTTACCTTAAACGGTCTAAACATTTCGCTAATGTTGTCAGGTGATTTGAGGCACAGCGGGCCTCCAGGCGGAGCCAAGAGACCAGAAACAATCGCCAAACGGGGAATAGTAAACATCAGGGCTGGCTCGTAATTATCCACGTCGGCTTGGCTGAGCAATCCGCGTTCGAGAGCTCTCTGCAGCGTCTCCGAAAATAAAACGCACACGAGTTCCTGTTGCTCGTACTCCTTGGTCGATTTCACCGGTACCATGGCGCCGACGTAGCACAGCTCGAAATCGGAGAACAGCCGATCGAAGATCTTCAACGACTCGATCAACTTCTCCAACAACGGGTCCAGCGGGTTTTGCGTCTGAAAGAGGTACTACGAATAGAAAAGTTAGTTGGACATTGTTTCAAACTACCGCTGTACATCGGTAATTCGAGTTCCGTGGGAACACCGCAGGTCATCGAGTTATGTAGAGAGTTTCAAGATTTCTTAGAAACGCGGTTTAAGGGGGTAGTTTCTCCAGGATTGCAAGGTTGAAAAATGATCAATCTAGATCGTGATCGCCTTTAAAAGTCCAATTTTTACGTTTACTGTAATTTGTGTTATCCGGAAGCATACAGCAGCGCATGTAACTATTTGCATAAAGCCGCGACACCTACACGCTGCCGATTAATGCAACCGACGCCTCGCAAACGTAAAAATAGGACTTCCGAGGATGATTGCGGTCTAGATCCATCTTTTATTTAGCACTTCTTACTACTGAAAAACCCCATCTTTGCATTATCGAAAAATGAGAAGGCGTATACCTAATCCTTGCAATCCTGGAAACAAGTCTACTCACGTAACTCTATCCACTCCGAATTATTTTTCAATTTTCTTGCCAACTCCCTACTATTTTAAGTGTGTCATTTGAGACTTACTTCAAAGGATAGTTTCTCGACTGCTACTTATTTTAAACAATTTTGTTCACCAATTATATCAGATATTATTCAAACTTTGTTGTAACTTATATTCGTGAAACTTATATTTCCTTTTGACTAAAAAGCAAGACAATTAAAGAAATAAGGGAAGAACCAAATACATTTTTGTTTATTAATTATATTGATATTACTCAAACTTTCCTGCAATTTATATTTGTGGAACTTACATTTCCTTTTAACTAAAGAACAAGACAATTCTATTCGTTTTTAACTGAAAAAGACGACTTAAATAAATAAGGGAAGAACAAAATACATTTTTGTTTATTAATTATATTGATATTACTCAAACTTTCCTGCAATTTATATTTGTGGAACTTACATTTCCTTTTAACTAAAGAACAAGACAATTCTATTCGTTTTTAACTGAAAAAGACGACTTAAATAAATAAGGGAAGAACCAAATACATTTTTGTTTATTAATTATATTGATATTACTCAAACTTTCCTGCAATTTATATTTGTGGAACTTACATTTCCTTTTAACTAAAGAACAAGACAATTCTATTCGTTTTTAACTGAAAAAGACGACTTAAATAAATAAGGGAAGAACAAAATACATTTTTGTTTATTAATTATATTGATATTACTCAAACTTTCCTGCAATTTATATTTGTGGAACTTACATTTCCTTTTAACTAAAGAACAAGACAATTCTATTCGTTTTTAACTGAAAAAGACGACTTAAATAAATAAGGGAAGAACCAAATACATTTTTGTTTATTAATTATATTGATATTACTCAAACTTTCCTGCAATTTATATTTATGGAACTTACATTTCCTTTTAACTAAAGAACAAGACAATTCTATTCGTTTTTAACTGAAAAAGACGACTTAAATAAATAAGGGAAGAACATATAAAAATCCGTTTCATTTATATTTTTTTTCTCTGATATCGACGAAGGAGTGCAAACGAAAATTTGAAACACAGAGAATTTTTACGAAGATTAACACGTTGACTGCGAGCGGCCATGAAAGTCACATAAAATTGCAAGTGCTTATTCCATAATGTAAAAATAGAACAGATTTATTGTAGCACTAAGTTTCAGTAACTTCGTTAGATCTTGGAAATGCTAACAGGGGTTACTGAAGGAATTGTAATAAAAATTGATTTTGGATGATGCGACCGCTGTAGCAGCCAAAGCGGAAAGAATAATCAAAATTATTATCTTGTTTTGCGTTATCCTGCTTTTCGCGTTATCGAGGTTCAACTATACTACCACCGTACATTTCTCCTTTGATTTTCGATTTCTCCTTTCCTCGTGTTCTCTTTCGCTTTTATGGATCGCCGTTTCGAAGAATTCGGTGAAACGTAAATTACTTTATTTAGATTACCGCCATTTGGCAACGCCGCTTCCCTTTCTATTTTGTTAAACAATGTATAGCAAACGTTCTATACATAAACAAACGAGAAGGTACTCGACGCGACACTTGTGCTGTGATTAAAGAAAACCATTGCGATGGACTGAAAGAACAAAAATTTCTTTTTGTATTCCGTTTGAAAACATCAGAAGAGATAACATAAAAAATGTCAAATTAAATACAGTTAACTACAATGTTCGCTTTAACGAAAACTAGCCTTTGCAATATTAAAATAAAAATTTCCGCGACTCTGAAACTGGCATACTCAATTATTTCCTTTTGTCCCGCTGGAATGATTCCATATTGCCAGAACTCAGGCACCGTGCAAGTTTGTGTGACCCAGTGGTTTTTTATTTAACGACACACCGCTCGCACGTGAAATTAGTTTCTGCCAGAAGCAGCTTTACGCCAAATTCTTTCCACTATAAATCTGATAACGAGGAATTAATGTCATCGCAACAGTTATTTAAACGTTCAAAGAAAGATCAATTTATTCTGAAATCTTACTTCTGTGTCCATAACAAAATATTGAACAGTATTCAAAATACTTTGGGCAATAAATAAATAATGTATATCTGATAACAAGGACTTCATGGCATCACAACAATTAATTAAACTCTGAATCCTTACTTCTGTATTCACAACAAAATATTGAACAATATTCAAAATACAGGGGGCAATCCTTGACAGAAATTTATTGTCAATGGTAGAATAAGGAAACGATTTACCTAATACTCGATACTAATGTCTTGTTGAACAATTGGTACATAAGAACAGGATTTAACCCGTTGAAAGACTTAATATTAAATACGAAATCTAAATAATTACTATTTTTCCATTATTAGAAGGTATGCCAATTGCATTTACTGCAAGGTGGTTCTAGTGTTAACAAAACTAACTGGAATTGCAGGGAGGAATTGTTCAGAGACTGTGGAGCATTATCATTCTTGTGGACGTAGGCGAGCGAGCAGGATTGATAAGCGAATGGTTCTAGCGACAAGAGGAGATACCTCCAAGTTCGTGTGACCTTTCAGCGAAATTTTAATCGACACTATAGAAAATCAGGAATATAAAAACTTGTTGAAGGTATTAGAGTAAATGGATCACAAACAAAAACAAACAAAAACTTTCAATATCAAAAACTGCACTTGCAGGGAGGAATTGTTCGGGGACTGTGAAACATTATCATTCTTGTGGACGTAGGCGAGCGAGCAGGATTGATAATTGAATGGTTCTAGAGAGAAGAGGAGATAAATACATTCAAGTTCATGTGACCTTTCAGCGAAATTAATTGACACTATATAAAATCAGGAATATCAAAACTTCTTGAAGATATTAGAGTAAATTGATCGCAAACGAAAACGATCAATATAAAAAACTGCAGTTGCAGGGAGGAATTGTTCGGAGACTGTGGAGCATTATCATTCTCGTGGACGTAGGCGAGCGAGCAGGATTGATAGGCGAATGGTTCTAGCGACAAGAGGAGATAAATACCTTCAGGTTCATGTGACCTTTGAGCGCGTGCTCCCTGAGCAAATTCCTGACGATATCCAGCGACTTTGTCAGAGCTTTCGCTAACGGCCTCATGGCTGAACTTTCAGCTTCCCTATTCATGATGGAGGAGCCGGCTGCCAGGCATTCCGCGCCGAACCACAATTGTCCTGCGAGGTTCTCCTGCATCACGTCGTCCGGGAACTTCACCCTGAAATCCCTGTTCGCCCTGCTCTCCGGGATCAGCTCGTCCATTATCTGACTACAGATCGTCAGAACCTTGTCCTGACAATGGCGCAGCTGATTCACCAGCGAGGTGCATCTCTCTGGCTCTTGCCGGCCGTCGAAGGAGTCTAATTCACAGGCGACCGCGTTCAGCGCCTCGTCAGCGTAGAAAAACTGAGCGAGCAGACTCGTGTCGTCTCTCTGAAATATGAACAAACACCAATCTCATTAGAAGGAATACTATCCGGGACGTTCGTACATTTCTAGTAGCGCAGGGATGGATAACAGACTGTCTTTCTCTGCTGTCGGGAGCACTCTTGATTGTCTCTGGAGACAAACTACGTTAGAGAAAGAGGAAACTTTGCAGTAAGATTAGCTACCTCGTTCTTTCTCCCTGGGTGGGCGTGGTTAGGGTGCTCCCTGAGTGGGCGTGGTTAGGGTGCTCCCTGGGTGGGCGTGGTTAGGGTGCTCCCTGGGTGGGCGTGGTTAGGGTACTCCCTGGATGGGCGTGGTTAGGGTGCTCCTTACGGGCCAGGGTAGTGCCTCATGCGGAAAGGGAGAGGGAGGCCAACCCCCTCTCCGAGAGAAGGATTGCTCTGGCGAGGCGTCCTCGCTACGAGGCAGGCGACGGATCGGGGGAGGCGGGACTAGTTAAGTCCTTCCCGCCTCCCCCGAAGAGGCATCCCAGACGAGTTGCTCTTATATGGTGGGACTATTCCCGCCCCCTTTCCTCTGTCCCCCCGGGGGGACGTAGAGGTCATTGGGTCGGGGGAGGAGCGAACGCGGGCGGGGTGCCCGCCTTCTTCCCTCCTTGTCGCGCGCGGAGGGCTCCTCGAGCGAGGAACCGAATCACCGGGGGTCGTTGGGCGGAGCGAGCTGGAGACTCGTGAAGCCCACCGAACGGCCCAGGGAAGGGACGTGTAAGTGGACAACCTGCTTACACCCTGATAGCTTAGGTATTGCTGGGGGGAGCTTCTCTCTCCCCCGGGACGAGGCCCAACACAGGGCGAGGGGGTGGCTTTTTGTGTTCCATTCGAGATCCCAGTCGCCCCCGACTAGCTTAGGGAAGGTTGTCGTGAGGTTTTTAGTGGGTATTGTGAGCCCTTCTGGCCACGTAGCCCCACATAACCTCGTATCTCTCTCAGGAGGTACGGGGTATGCGTAAAAGCATTTCCCTCACGCTAAAAAATTTATGATTACGATCTCGTTTGAAGATATTTGTTCATTTATGGCATATGTGTTTGACAATACGCGAAAATCTGCATATTCATAATCAGGATATGCTGGTAACTCTATCCGAGATGTTTGCTAATTTCTAGATGGAAAACAAACACTCCTGACTCTTGACAGCACTTTGAATCGCCGCTGGGAGCAAATGACATTGACGGAAGAAAGAGCTTCGCAATAAGATTAGCTTCCACTCGTTTTCACTGTGTAGGATGCTCCGAATGGGCGTGGTTATGTTGCCCTTGGTCTTTACGCAGAGATTAATCCATAAATTGCGGATCGTTATGCAAAATAAAAATTGTCTGCATCTATTTAAAGAAATAGAAACAGAACTGATTGTTATTTCTTCGCCTAATGATTTTAAATGAATGCATGAAAATTTTGCTCTGAATGCATAAAAATACGCAGTCTAGTAATCTATACTCGTGCATCTATTGCAAGACGCACGAGCTAAATGCTTTTCTGATGACACGAAAGAATGTTTAAGTAAACATTGTTAAGTGAAAAGGCAAATATTATGATGACCAACGAATTTTTCTCAACGTTATGTTTTTCGAAATATTTTGTCACGAATTTGTTCTTTAAAGTAATAATTCAAGATCGCGTAAATGTTACGTTAATAGACATAATCGAATTAGTCAGGACTTCAGCCATTGCGTTACGATGATCAAAATATACACTCTCGATTAAACAAACATCGGTGACCTTCGCAAAACGCGTTGTTGGGAAACCTTTTAGCTTATTATTGCGTAGTGGTTTCCCGTTACAATTTATCTTATCGTCAAAACTAAGTGAGCTGATCCAGGTGCTCAAGTTACGTTGTTCACCCAGTATAATTACAAGCAACCTGCGTCGATACACGTGTCCGTGACCGTAAATTAAATGTTAATTTCTCGATTGTAGCGTAGGCGTGGCCGACAAGTAGTTTTTGCTCTCGGGAGCGCTCCGGATTATTCCCAGGGGCAAGTGACGTCAGAGGAAGAACGAAACTTTTCATATTGCGAAAGGACTACCTATCCACTTTTCTCTTTATCTTGGACGGACGTAATTCCGTGGCACCCGATTTCGGAGAAACCAAACCTCTGCCCTTAATCGCTCTAGAATATGCAGAAAACTGTAACCACGAGCAACTGAAATGGTTCCAACTTTACTATAGGACAAGCACGGTCAACAAGTGTTCTTTGCTCTCGGAAGCGCTCCGAATTGCTCCCAGGGGCAAGTAACGTCAGAGGAAGAACGAAACTTTCGATATTGCGAGAGGACTATCTACCATTCTCTTTATCTTGGACAGACGTGGTTCCGCTGCTCCCAATTGCAAAGAAACCAAGCCTGTGCCGCCCACGGAACAAACTGTACCCTTAACACTAGGATTACGGAGCTGTAGGAATAACTGTTTCACATTATTTTATAAACGTAATAGCCTATTACATTTTAATTACTAATAAGTGTATCCAAATTTTTTGCCATTTTTCCAATAATTTACAGGGTGTCTCACGCAAAACAGGCATCTAAATATTTCCAATAAAAATCGGAGCTGTAGGAATAACTGTTTCACATTATTTTATAAACGTAATAGCCTATCACATTTTGATTACTAATAAGTGTATCCAAATTTTTTGCCATTTTTATAATAATATACAGGGTGTCTCACGCAAAACAGGCATCTAAATATCTCCAATAAAAATCGGAGCTGTAGGAATAACTGTTTCACATTATTTTATAAACGTAATAGCCTATTACATTTTAATTACTAATAAGTGTATCCAAATTTTTTGCCATTTTTATAATAATATACATGGTGTCTCACGCAAAACAGGCATCTAAATATCTCCAATAAAAATCGGAGCTGTAGGAATAACTGTTTCACATTATTTTATAAACGTAATAGCCTATCACATTTTAATTACTAATAAGTGTATCCGAATATTTTGTCATTTTTCCAATAATATACAGGGTGTCTCACCCAAAACAGGCATCTAAATATCTCCAATAAAAAACGGAGCTGTAGGAGTAACTGTTTCACATTATTTCATAAACGTAATAGCCTATTACATTTTAATTACTAATAAGTGTATCCAAATTTTTTGCCATTTTTCCAATAATATACAGGGTGTCTCACGCAAAACAGGCATCTAAATATCTCCAAGAAAAATCGGAGCTGTAGGAATAACTGTTTCACATTATTTTATAAACGTAATAGCCTATCACATTTTGATTACTAATAAGTGTATCCAAATTTTTTGCCATTTTTCGAATAATATACAGGGTGTCTCACCCAAAACAGGCATCTAAATATCTCCAATAAAAATCGGAGCTGTAGGAATAACTGTTTCACATTATTTTATAAACGTAATAGCCTATCACATTTTAATTACTAATAAGTGTATCCAAATTTTTTGCCATTTTTCGAATAATATACAGGGTGTCTCACCCAAAACAGGCATCTAAATATCTCCAATAAAAATCGGAGCTGTAGGAATAACTGTTTCACATTATTTTATAAACGTAATAGCCTATTACATTTTAATTACTAATAAGTGTATCCAAATTTTTGCCATTTTTCCAATAATATACAGGGTGTCTCACCCAAAACAGGCCATCTAAATATCTCCAATAAAAAAATGTCACAAAACTTTTTTTCTTAATAAAAAATAGGATGTTAATTTTTTATATGCCACTAAATATTTTTTATTACATATTGTTGTAGCTGATGTCAAGACGAATCCAATGACCTACTTCACTAGGGCTTTAAGTCTTAAAATAATACTAGAATAATTTTGTCCAGCTAAACGGCCCGTTTAGACCACTGTGTGGCGGAAACGTGGGAGTAGCGCCGTAGAAGGGGAAGGTACAGTGGGGACACAAGTGTTAATCTAACGACTCCGGTTCGTAATGCAAGGCAACCATAATATTTTATCACGTCAACGTCAACAAATCAACGAACAGATTACAACGATGCATATCTTTATTGCATTCGGATACAAGACGAATTAACAACCTTACAGAAGTTTGCGCGTTTTACTGCCTGTTTCGTTATCTGAAGCACTGTTTGATTAACTTTAGCGCATGTGTGTGTGCGCGTGAATCCGCGAGGTCAGGCCAGCTATACGCCTAGCCAATTTTTATCGAATACGATATTCGATAACTCCGTTATCCCTCGAGATGAGTTATATGTATACGCCGGACTCAAAATAACGTAATTGTTTTGGCGATACCGTAGACTTTTTGTCCGCACAATGCTTGCATTCTTGCTTCGGCACTGTTGATTAAATATATCAGCGCAATTGGATAATAACTAGACTGCGGATTTTGTGACTAAATAGTGAAAGTATCAGACGATTTTTATGAATCATAAAATTCTAAGCTTCTAAGGTCCTAAGATCATAAGACCCTATGATCTCAAGATTCTAAAGATCTAAGATTCTAAGGATCTAAGATTCTAAGGATCTAAGATTCTAAGGATCTAAGATTCTAAGGATCTAAGATTCTAAGGATCTAAAATTCTAAGGATCTAAGATTCTAAGGATCTAAAATTCTAAGGATCTAAGATTCTAAACTCGCAAAATTCTAAATTCGCAAAATTCTAAATTCGCAAAATTCTAAACTCGCAAAATTCTAAATTCGCAAAATTCTAAACTCGCAAGATTCTAAACTCGCAAGATTCTAAACTCGCAAGATTCTATACTCGCAAGATTCTATACTCGCAAAATTCTAAACTCGCAAAATTCTAAACTCGCAAAATTCTAAACTCGCAAAATTCTAAACTCGCAAAATTCTAAACTCGCAAAATTCTAAACTCGCAAAATTCTAAACTCGCAAAATTCTAAACTCGCAAAATTCTAAGCTCGCAAAATTCTAAGCTCGCAAAATTCTAAGCTCGCAAGATTCTAAGCTCGCAAGATTCTAAGCTCGCAAGATTCTATACTCGCAAGATTGTAAAATCGTAAGATTGTAAAATCGCAAGATTGTAAAATCGCAAGATTGTAAAATCGTAAGATTGTAAAATTGTAAAATTCTAAGATACTAAGATACTAAGATACTAAGATACTAAGATCCTAACATTCTAAGATCCTAACATTCTAAGATCCTAACATTCCAAGATTCTAAGGATCTAAGGATATAAGATTCTAAGGATCTAAGGATCTAAGGATATAAGATTCTAAGGATCTAAGGATCTAAGATTCTAAGATTCCAAGATTCTGAAATTGTAAGATTCTAAAATCGTAAGATTCTTAAATCGTAAAATCCCAAGATTCTGAAATTGTAAGATCCTAAAATCGTAAGATCCTAAAATCGTAGGGTCGTAAAAAACGGCGTTCTTTTATGAAAGGAAATAACAATTGTTAATGAAAGATCCTATTGTATAAATCACCACGTGCCTCTTTTACCGTTCGGTAGGTTCAGCGTTGCACTAAAACTGCACCAACGCGAGTGCTTTCGGGCAATAAAGGGTGTAATGATTTTTCCCGCGTGTCAGCCGAAACGGGGTAGCGCTTTTCCGCGTGGCATCGATCAGAAAAACATTTCCCTTCGCGATTGGTAATTTTCCGTGCTCGTTTCTCCGCGGGAGAAACGCCGTCACTCGAGAGATATTTATACATATTGATACGAACCCGTGCGCCTCGAAACAATGACTCTAATTATACCTATGCCGTAATTAAAAGGGGTGGACTGACTGTACGATACTTTATGTTCCGTAAACAGTGATCGTGAATGGAAGAGGGCACACAGGCTATTCAACTGCTAATTACATCAAACGGCATCGGCATCGATGTATTTAATGACGAAACTTTCTCCCGTTGACTCCGACACAATCGATCTCCGCCATTATCGCCTACTGACAAATACATATCGACAGACACGGAGTTACAGCTATCAGATCTATTGCGTTGATTATCGCACGTACATTTTTCTCTGTTCATCTTTCTGTTTTACCTTACGTTCCCTAAAAAATCACAATTTCCTCTTTCGTCAATCTCCACGAATTTTTTAATTAATTACGTAAGCACTTAAACGCGATCAGATCTATTGCATTAATTACCACACGAAAGATCGATACTTTTTTCTCTGTTCATCACTCTGTTCTATCTTACACTTCCTAAAAAAATTATAATTTGCTATATCGTCAATCTCCATGAAATATTTTATTAATTACGTAAGCATTTAGACGCAATCAGCCGTATTGCGTTAATTACCACACGTACGGCCGACATTTTATCTCTGTTCCCCTTTCTGTTCTACCTTACGTGTCCTAAAAAAATCATAATTTCCTCTTTCGTCAATCCCCACGAAATATTTTATTAATTACGTAAGCATTTAATCGCGATCAGATCTGTTACGTTAATTACCGCACGAATAGCCCATATTTTTTCTCTGTTCATCTTTTTGTTCTACCTTAAATTTCATGCCCACCATTTTCCATGCAATATTTTATTAATATCGCAAACATTTGGAGAGACATAAATTTGACATGACAAACATTTTATCGCAAAAAATGTACGTTTGATGTTGTTGAAAATAACATGGATCTTACGACGAAATAAAGTAAAATAATTATTTGTTGAGTGAAGAATAGAATGAAATTTTTACGCCACGTGATAGCAAATACTATTAGACAAAATTAAAAGAGAAATAAATAGATATATCACACTTGAACAATTACAAGAATGTTTGCCTGGAAAATTAAAAAATGTAAAAATTACGTGTTTATCAAACGCAACAGAAAAAATCTTATCATCTTTCTAGTTGAATCGAGTGCAGAAACGTAACGTGAGAAGGTAAATTTTTATTCGATGTCCAACTCCAGAAATTCGTTTTTAACAATTCGAGATTACACGAACGTTTCCTGACTATCTGAGATTAATTTTATTCGTAGGTGACTAATAGAACCGCACGCGAAGTGTATATTGTTGTTGTACCTCTTATCGTCTTATCTCTTCGTTGATGATTATTTTACGAACGCCTCGGAAAAAACAAGGTGTTTTCAGGGCTGCGATGCGTGGTTTACGCTCTTTGTCTTAAGCCGAAGATTATAAATTCGCAACAGAACATGCCTCGTGTGTGATTCAAACTGTTTAATCGCAGTCTTTCTTCTGTGCGTCATGATACAAATTGTAAGACGTCACGAATGAAATATTGATACGGGATAATATCTCGCAAAATGCTCAACGCAATTGAAAAATGTGGATCTTCATGTAAAATATATATTTTCGATTGCTACAGATTTTTAAAAATTCAAAATCGTCACCGAAAAGATGTATATCTTTTAACCATTTGCACTCGGAGCTGTTTTAATTCGAAAATTAAACATTATCTATGTTTTTTTTTAATTTCATGAGTATGAAATTGATATAATAAGTCATGCAATGCTTAAATGTTTAGTGACTGTTTAGTAGACAGCGGATTTTATGCATTTGTGACAAAAACGAGTAGTTGTACAAACATTAAGAGAATTTTAAAATACTATTATATTACTTTCAACTTAATAAACATATTAAGAAAGAAAATTAATTTATTTCACCCAAAATTATTGCAATTCGGATAGAAAATTTTTATTTTGTACGAAGATCTGCTGTTTATTAATGAGATACTAACATTTTTAATAATGTAAATTATATTTTTAATAATGGTACAGTAATTTTTGTGTGCCAAGAGTTGTACATCTGTAAGTTTGTGTAAAAAAATCTTACAATATTCTATCTGTACTTATTTTAACGAGTTAAACATCTACCTTGACGAGATTGAATTTAATTTTTTCATCAAGCCTTCTTTGTTACAAAACAAAGAAAGAAACCGGTTTGAATAATTTTAGAACTTACTAACTCGGGTTCCGTGAAGTTTAAACAATTTTTTCCACGTTCGTTTCAATGTGATTGTATAAAGAGAATTATTTAATGAAAGACTCCTTTTCATAATGATTTCTCAACCGTTGATCTGCGGCTTTTTGTCGCGGTATTATTGTACTCTCAATGAAAACTGTGTCGTCGGCATTAGAATAACTCAAAGTACAAACGATAAGGCAGTGGAGACATACTACTCGTTTCTAAACACACTAGACGCAGACTATAGACACGCATACTGCACACGCACCGAACACACATCAGAAACCTACATTCGACACACACGTTTATCACACACGAGGTGCAAGTCCGACAATCTTCAGATATTTTTATACCAACAGCACGGTCTTTGTTTAAAGTAAAACGTAAGTAAAATTCAGAATTCCCAATGATATACAATTCGAAAGAATTACGAAACGAAAGGTCGCAAATTTAGTTGTCAACCTAATATATTGCATAGAGATCCGCCGTCTAATAATTTAGTAATCATTTAATTTTGCTGACTAATGTAATAGAATGTCATACATGTCACATCGTGTCACATGTCATGTCAATGAAAATTTTTCAAGTATTTATCATTAGACTACGAATTTCTATGCAAAGTAAGCACTGTGTGAATCGATTGTGCACGAATGCATAAACTTATTTATTGAAAATTATGTAACAAAATTAAACATTTCTTCCGATGTAGAATTATTCCATGTTATATTCATTCATATAATATTGGTGTAATACCTCATACAATATTTAAATGTTTAGTAATTGATTAGATACCGAGATATTTAAATAATATTTTGAATAATGGTGCAGCAATTTTTAGTGAAGACATCAGATTTTAATGAAATTTTCAGAATATGTATAATTGACACAGATCTCCAAAATGTAATTTTAAAATTTCCAATGTAGGTTAAAATTTCCAATAAAAAAGTTGTACACAACAGATTCTAGTATTTTCTCTGTAATCCCTATCAATTGCAATTTTTTAAAAAATTATACGTCTTGTATAGTAAACTAATTGCTCTAACTTCTCAAAAAATGTCCAAGTCGTATGACCTGGTATTAAAAAAGTTATCATCTATTGAAAAGTGTCCGAATATTACTATGATTCACTGTATTTCAGAATAATAAAGCATCCAAAATTTTCGTCATGCTGATGTAGAAATTCATTTGAGTCTTGTAATCAATTAATTGTTCTAACTTCTCAAAAAATGTCCAAGTCGTATGACCTGGTATTAAAAATGTTATCGTTCCTTGAAAAGTGTCCGAATATTACTATGATTCACTGTATTTCAGAATAATAAAGCATCCAAAATTTTCGTCATGCTGATCTAGAAATTCATTCGAGTCTTGTAGTCAATTAATTGTTCTAACTTCTCAAAAAATGTCCAAGTCGTATGACCTGGTATTAAAAATGTTATCGTCCCTTGAAAAGTGTCCGAATATTACTATGATTCACTGTATTTCAGAATAATAAAGCATCTAAAATTTTCGTCATGCTGATCTAGAAATTCATTTGAGTCTTGTAATCAATTAATTGTTTTAACTTCTAAAAAATCATAATTTCCTCTTTCGCCAATCTCCATTAAACATTTCACTGTCCACTGTTCAAGATCCACTGTGTTTCAGAATAATAAAGCGTACAGAATTTTCGATTTGCTGGCGTAGAAACTAATTCGAAGAGGAATCCACAGGGGAGTGATATTATTACGAGGAAAAGTGTTGGTACACTATCAGGTCTGCTGATAAACAGGACAAGAGAAGTCGAGTAATAGACTTTCGTGTTTGCTGCCGTCTCGGTAAATCAATTTTCATTCGGAGCACCGTAGATCAGCCAGTCGTGTAATATCCTGGTGAATCATTTGAAAAGGAAAAAATAAAAGTAGGATACGAAAATGTGAAGATAGTGGAACCTACATATCACGAGGAAAAATGAATCCGTGTTTCTGTAGGGATGAAGTTGTTTATAACGTGCGGGTATTTTGTCGGTTATTCTGCGTACAAGGAATAAAGATGAATTTTTATTGGATTTGAAAGCTCATGAAAATGTATGTAGCCGGAACGAGACGTTGGCGGAATTTCAGTGTGTGGGATATCGATAATAAACGATATTAAACACGATACATGAATCGCTCATTAGCCACAGGAGGCGCGGAGCAGAAGAGGAGTCGTAAAAATCAACGTCGAAAAAGCGATTTAGAAAGCGTAACGAGGTTTTCTCCGGTTCGTGTCGGCCAATAATTGCAGAACCGTCCGCAGAATTCGGCGGTAATAGTTACACGAATGTTACAAACGACGAATGCGATTCTTCTGAAACATCGACCCTTCTTATACGTCGGATTAATCGATAGAGACTCCATTTTTTGTACGCATTATTTATTTACTATTTTATTACTGTTTTATTACACACAGAAAATACGCAGAAGATGGATAAACATAATGTGCCAAAACACGTCCTTCTCGAATAAAAGATTATATTCGATTGGATTTTTTCCTTTTCAATTTTTGTTTTTCATTATTTTTCCATCACTTTTCGGATTAATACGAGACCAAACACTTACTCAGAAAAATGTCACGAACGTATTCATCGGAATTTCATAAAAAGATAATTAGAAACAACAAAATATTCTGACTGGATTAATATTGTCTCCTGTAAATGTTTTATGTTGTTTTATATTCAATGTAATCGATTCTGTTCTATATTGTATACCGATAATTTATTCTATTATACGAACACCCATCTTCCAGTGGTTAATTCGGATAATAGAGGATCTACTGGATCGTGTATTAAACTACATACATGCTCCGAATTATATCGTGTTTGGTTTCTTTTTACTCAGAAAAATGTCACGAATATATTCACCGAGATTTCATAAAAAAAATAATTAAAACCAACAACAGTTAATTTGTTAATTAATTTAATAGAGGTTCTACTGCATCGTGAATTGACCAAACATGCTTGGAATTATATCGTGTTCGATCTCGTTTTACTCAGAAAAATGTCAAGGTTGTATTCACCAATTTTCCATAAAAATATAATTAAAAACAACAAAGTGTTGTTCGCTGAATTAATTAATATTCTCTCGTGTCAATGTTTCATGTTCGACGTAATCGATTCGCCATTGTCTTTTCAAACGATTTTATGGAACGATCGAGCATCCACAGATAAAAAGGTCGTAGAAAGTAAGAAGCAACTCTTTCAAATGGAAATGGTTCACGCCCAAGGTTCTCGTTTGCAATTCTGAAACACACCTAGCACGCGGAGCATGACTTTTGAAAATTCATCCGTGCATATGGCTCCGACCGCTCTATTTTCAATGGAGAAGTCGGATACGTGAATTAGGATGCACAACGATAGCTACGCGGTGCTGCTGCAATTTCGATTGCATAAGACTGTGTCGATGCACTTTGAATCGATACCATCGAGTCGCGTGATGCGGGCTCGTGTTTATTGCTTGTTAAAACAATGTATCCGACAGAAACAAAGAAAAAGCAAAAGCGTGACAACGTAACTGTCGATCGTACAGCTGATCCAACTATCACGACGTTCTGAAAATTCTCTCACTTTCCACTTGGCTTTATCAACGTCATCCATCGGCACGGAACATTAACCCCCCAGTGAATTATTGAGATCGTGTTATGCTAATCGATATTTAATGTGCAGTCATTAAGAATATAACTATTTGTAGATTTAAATGAGATTTCACTATGTCACTGTGTTCCCATACACCATTTCGCTAAAGATGAATATTAAATATACGTGAATCATTGCATTCTTAAAATCCGTTTTAAAGGTCACCTTTGCTATTGTCCGCACCTGGATCGAAACGTCGAGAATTTTCTAAATTGCAAAATTGTTCATTTTAATAATTGATCGAACCTGTGCGCCGAATTCATCACGCAACTTCTATTAAACATCTACGATCGACAAAACGGAATATTTGATCAATAACGATGGAAATAAAATTGTACTAAGACGAGAATTGCCCACAAGAATGATAATTTGCATACAGATTCAGCAATGATTGAATAAAACATGTTTTACACGAACCTCGAAGTTTCGTCAACTGGGACCAAGTCTACGCCGAAATTCACGCGAATCGGTTGCGAGAACATTTTTTAGGGATTCAGCTGCGAGCGAGACGTAAATTCTCAAGAGATTAGGTTACGAAGGCAAAAATTCTTAAGAGATTCGGTTACGTCAAGATGCATAAGAGTCCGTCGGTCGGAGTGACGGTCAAGATCGAAATTCACGAACGTTGTTGGCTCAAGGATACGGTCAAGAACGAAATTCGCCGAGGAACACGGTCAAAGTTATAGTCACGAGAGATACCCGCAATTTATGGACAGAGTTGGACAACGTTTCACGTGAAATCCGTGGCACCGAGCGAAAAGCAACAAAAATAAAGCGGCGATTACGAGTAACGAGGAAACTTTGTCATGGGAACGAACGTTCCTCGAATTATTGTTTGCCCCGTAAAAATAATACTGCGCGACATAAGACCGAACGACCCAAGTGAAAACTTCTATAGCGCGACACGTACCTGTCCGGTTTATCCGACAGCGTTTCACCTCGGAGCGTGACGGATCAGACTCGCTCACTACTGCTCAGCAAAAATTGCGTACGCGTTGGGTCTAAAGCACAGTTTTCACTTCACAAATTTTCACCTCGATCGCTCGCTTGCACACAGAATTAATTCCACTAACTAGACTGTGCATCTTTATGCATTTTTAGCAAAATTTTAGCAAAATTGAGTAGATGAAATTTAAGATTGTTGGACAATTTGAGAAATTGAAGATGTCGATAGATGATTTCTACTGTGTTAAAATTATTAAAAGGAGAAATAACGTTCAATTTCGTTTCTATTTCTAGCAATCGATGCAGACTATTTTTATTTTGCGTGAAGATCCGCAGTCTACACTTTGATGATGCGTCGTACACTTCCTGGGTCCCGGTAACAACCGTTGACAAGGTGCAGAGAAGAGTGAATCGGAGATAATCAGAAATACGCGTGTTCACTATGACTTTCGCGTATATTATGAATTCGCAGTCGGTCCCTCGCGACCGATTATCACCGAAGATCGGCGATTGCACCCGAATTGGAAATCGGACGACGTCAATTAACCCTTAGCACACGAATGGCGCCTCTGAGGCACCACTAAAAATTGCTGTACCGTTATTCAAAATATTGTTTACATTATTAAAGACCAAAGACCATCCGGGCGAGTTGCGCCCAACCACTGGCGGTATACCTGACAAGGTTGTTATAGCGGACAAAGACGCGGACGGATCAGCTCCGAACCCGCTGATTATTTACATCCACCGTGCTCAATGACACCTTGTGCTTAACGAGAGGTACGACTGTAAAAAACATCAATCTACTTGCCGTTTAGAAAAATGTTGGGCCCCCTTTTCCCTCCTACCAAGAAATTTTCCTAAACACACATCTGTTTTAAACTTTCAATGTTATTCGCGCAACGGTTCGACCAATCTCTAAACAAATGTAGCTACTTTGCAAGTATCCCAAACGTTTCGGTTCTGATTTGAACAATTTCATGGTAGAACTGCGTTTGCTATTAATGTTTTTAATAGAATAGGAATTCTATAGAAATAATAGAAATGGTTCAAATCAAAACCGAAACGTTTGGGATACTTGCAAAATAGCTATTATCTAACTAATATACAGGGTGTCCCAAAACTAGTGTAGGAGCAGGAAATGGAAAGTTCCTTGGGTCATTTGAAGCGACATTTTCCTTTACAAAAATGTTCCTTAAAATTTCACTTTTTTAAAAATAAAATAGTATAGACTCGCGAAATTCAATTCAATTTCATTTGTGTCTGTTTATACAGCTGTTTTGCAAGAATGTGTAAGAACAAAACCTCGGTTGTAATGTTAAATAAATAAATAAATATTACGTTAATTTTAATGTGTGCTTTCTTTTTGTCCCTGAGTGTATGTCGAAACACGGACCCGAGGATCCGGCTTCGATCAAGACTTTACTGGATCCGATAAATAAGAGCAGTACTATACAGTGAAATTAACCTATTCGGAGAATATTGTCGTTTCTTTTCGGAACGCTCCACATATAGTACGCAGAATTGGGTCACGTGCCATTGATTTACCATCACCGTGACGTATTGTTACGGTCTTCGGTGTAAATTAGACACTTATTACCTCCTATTACGGAAGTGAAGTCAGATTATCGACCAGGCTATGCTCCGGAGCACACAAGGTGCACGCGGACAAGTCCATTCAAATTCTCGTTATTACACGTGACAGTGTGCTCGGTTTTCAACGAAACGCGATCCTCGTCGTACATATGTGAACGTTCCGCGAATTAACATGAAAAAAACAACGGCCCCTGGGTCAAACCACCGATAAAACGTCGAAGACTATCCCGAAGGCGTTAACCTTTGCCAAGCCGGAAACCATTGTCAATTTTAATCGTGCGAAACTGCTAGAATTTTAGATCCGCTGTAAATCATTATCTCGAGAAACACGTAACGCAGAAATCAACTGTAATTCGTTATTAAAATTCACAAGAACACGATGGCGTAACTGTTAACGTTACGAATAAATTTCTTCCCATCGAGATCCACTTCAATCCAATCTGATTGAAAGAATAGAGGTTTTTTTAACTCCATTATTTTTTAAAAATAGTGGATATTTTATCGATCGAGATTTTTGATATACAATAATTAATTTTTCGCGGCGCCGTGGCACGATCATTATTTACTATACTTGGCTCTACTGTAGCGAATATCAAAGTGACATACATGTGCTCGTCCAAATAGTGATTGAAAGAATATTCGAAATGCTCCGAAGCCAATCAGTGCAAATCCAATTTTCTCATATGCATCAATTTTATTTATTGCTTTAAACCATATAAGATTTATACAGGAGGTCTCAAAATTTCTTCAACATCTGGGTATGGCAGGTTCCTGAGATTATTTGAGGAGAGATTTTCCTTTGCAAAAATTGCTATGATTGGTCCGTGTTATTGTTAATAATTCCTTAACAATACCGCGGACGCTATTTTTGTAAAGCAAAATCTTGCTTCAAACGATCTCGAGAACCTCCCATTTTAGATGTTGAAGGAATTTTGAGACACCCTGTATAGTGTACACGTTTATTCGAACATGTTCAGTTTTATTTTCGCTCGTGCTCGAGATTATTTTTGTATGTTACATGAAAAATGTTACATGAAATACTAGTATTTCTACAATTAAGTGACCAACTGTACAACATCGATTTTCTTGCGAGTTCTTCAATCAGATACTAAATATTTGAACCGTAAATGAGAGTTTTAGAAATTAGTGTTGCATAATGCTCGCGCAGGAAGTTTTTAATAACATATTACCTACGACGCTGGTTTCCTACTTTTTCTAAGTCTGAATCAGAGCTAAGAGTTTCTTTAATAAGTCTCTCGGTAGTAATTGAAACGTTAATCCTGAATATAATTCATAAATAATCATTTCTCGTAGGATCATGCATAGTGTAACATTGACACAATATTTGAATATAAAATTTTACGTGTTCGATGGACAGTCTAGAGAGGCTTGTAGCCGAGTAAAATTCAAATCGCATTATTTATAGAATCTGCAAATCGAGAAAATATGTTGGCGTCGAAGGTCTGGTTGCGCAAGGTGAAAAAATGCATAGTGCCTTTTTACAAGTAGGTAACTGTTACGTTGTCCACTGTGCCAGTTTCGTATTATGCAGAAACTGTAATGACTAGACCGCGGATCTTTACGCAAAATAAACATTGTGCGTATCATTTGCAAGAAACAAGAGTGACACATAACGACCCTGATTTCTTGAATCGGTTTAATGAATCGCAAAATAATATATTGATACTCTCCAATCGTGGTAAACTTTGTTTTTGAACTACACTTACCCAATTTTGTTATAAATGTATCAAACACGCAGACTGCATTTATTGAAGTTAAATTTAAATATTAATTATACATATAGGTACATTACATATTAAGTAAATTTTAAAAGAGTTACACGTAACGACCCTTATTTCTTTAATCGTTTTAATGAATCGCAAAATAATGTATTGATACTCTCCAATCGTGGTAAACTTCGTTTTAAATTACACTTATCCAAATTTTATCGCAAATGCATCTAATACGTAGACTGCATTTATTGAAGTTAAATTTAAATATTAATTATACATATAGGTACATTACATATTAAGTAAATTTTAAAAGAGTTACACGTAACGACCCTTACTTCTTTAATCGTTTTAATAAATCGAAAATAATGTATTGATACTCTCCAATCGTGGTAAACTTCGTTTTAAATTACACTTACCCAATTTTGTTATAAATGTGTCAAATACGGTCTACATTAATTGAAGTTAAATTTAAATATTGATTATACATATAGGTACATTACATATTAAGTTAATTTTAAAAAAGTTACACGTAACGACCCTTATTTCTTTAATCGTTTTAATAAATCGAAAATAATGTTTTGATATTCTCCAATCGTGGTAAACTTTCTTTTTGAACTACACTTACCCAATTTTGTTATAAATGTGTCAAATACGGTCTACATTAATTGAAGTTAAATTTAAATATTAATTATATATATTAAAAAAAGAGAGAAAATTTTTGTAACAAAGACATATATAACGATTAAACTGTACATTTTTACAAGAATTCCTCCAGTTTCGTAAAAAATAGAAGAAAATAAATGAATTTCTGTGAACTTCGACGTTCCCGTGTATTCGATAATTAGATAGCGGATCTTTATGCAAAATGAAAATATTCTACCTGAATTGCAACAAACTGGAGCAGAAATTGAAATTTATTTTCTCTCTTGATATGTTGGATTGGTTGAAAATAATATTTTTAAAAAAGTATTATTTTAATAAAGTATTATAAATATTTTTAGAAAAGTAATTTTAAATTCGTTCAATGTTTTTAATGTTTCAAATCACACCTATTCGTTTCAGTCATAAATGCATAAAATCCGCTGTCCATTGAAAAATTAACTGTAAATGCAGAAAAACCCGCGGTTTAATTAGTAACATCGAAGCAAACGTATCTGTTTTTTCCTTCGGTCAGGTACTCCAATTGACAATGGCGACGCTGGTCAACGGTGACCGGCACGGCAATGAACGCGTCAACAGGAAAAGAAACAGTGTCCGTTCCGGGAACTACTTATTTTGCATTGAGCAACTGGTACGAATATTTATTCTCTCGTATCCGCACGGGAGAAATACGTTCAACCGAAACTTACACGTGTTTTATCGTTTTTCTCGAAGTGGAACACGCGAGTGCGACACACGTGCATAAAGAATGACTGCTCTAATCTTCTTTATTAATTCCTTCTGCTACGGCTTCCTCTGCGACGTTTCAGGTGACTAATAAATTTCCACTCCGTAATGAATTTTTCATAAAGAATCGCGAGTGGGTGACCTGTCGCGGTATTTTCAGGTTTATGCATTTTTAATGCATGAATGTGGACAACAAATTAAGAATTCAAGATTCTATGGAATTTAATAGTTTCACTTTACTCGATTGTGCATTTTTAATGTGTGACGATCTTTGACAAATTAAAAATACAAAATTGACAATAGAACTTAATCATTCGAATTAACTCGATTATGCATTTTTTGTGTACAAATCCAAGAGATTACAAAAACTGCATATCTAATGCAATACTTTTAAAAATGCCTCGATGAATTACATATACAAGTATCAATGAAATTTAATAGTTTCACTTTACTCGATTGTGCATTTTTAATGTGTGACGATCTTTGACAAATTAAAAATATAAAATTAACAATAGAACTTAATCATTCGAATTAAATTGATTATGCATTTTTTGTGTACAAATCCAAGAGATTATAAAAACTGCATATCTAATGCAATACTTTTAAAAATGCCTCGATGAAAATTCATTAAAACTATAAGCCTAAATAGAATTTAATTGTTTCAATGTAGTTATTCGCATTTAGTTTACCCACGGTATAAATTAATAAATGCAGTGTTCCACACACAGTAAATTGACTAGTTCTAGTTTACTTCGAATTTTTTACTATAAATACGAATGATTAGTATCGCAAGATGTATATTAATTATTTTATTATATTTTCCGGAATGTTTAATGACGTCTTCACATCGGTCCATTAAGATATATGCTGTTACGTCACCAACAATGGCAAAACCGAACCGAGAACCGAATTCCAACATAACACGTCGTCGCTAATGGAGATTTTACGACCGTGAGGAAAGAGATAGCTTTTTTACGTTGTATTATGATTCCCGCTCGATGCACCGTTCCCTCCATATTTTTCTGTTTCCTTCAAATAAAAAGCTTTGCTAATACCAGACCAAAAAATGGACGGGAATGAACGTAAACATGTAAAAAAATAAATATCGCAGCTGTCACAAAATCGTGAAATAGTTTAGCTTTCAAACGTGATCTAGATAAAAAATCAAATGTTAACAAGTACAATTCTAGGAGGAAGCAATATTCTGGTATGGTTAATAAAGATCGCGTAATTTTGCCCTCTAAAGAAACGTTCAATAAGCGATTCAATTTCTTCCGGCCATTATGTGGAATTAAATATTTATTGCTATCGATTCCGTCGAGACAATCGATCGATCTTGCGCACGATGGATGTTATTATCGTCTAGATCAACCACGAGTCTATCGATTCGTCTGCGAACGATATTCTCGATGAATTTAAAAATACATACATTCAATCTCCTATTAAATACCACCAAGCTCACCATTGCGTACTTTACTTTAATCCTTAAATAGATTATTGGCGCCGACGAGGCTGCATTTAAATTTATGCTAATAATTATTTAGTTTGTAGCTAATAATGATTAGCTAGTAATGAAATTTTGCTACGTTTTTATCTACCATTTTGATAGATACGAATTTTAAATATAAATATAATACTAAATATAATTTAATTGAGTCAGTGCATTTTTCAAGCACATTAGAGTCCACTTAGGGGTTAATGCACTAACCATTTTGATAAGACAAATATACATATATTAGTTGAGTCAGTGCATTTTTCAAGCACATTAGAGTCCACTTAGGGGTTAATACACTAACCATTTTGATACAGACAAATATAAATATATTAATTGAGTCAGTGCATTTTTCAAGCACATTAGAGTCCACTTAGGGGTTAATACACTAACCATTTTGATAGAGACAAATATAAATATAATTTAATTGAGTCACTGCATTTTTATCATCTTGATAGAGACAAATGTAAATATAATCTAATTTAGTCAGTGCATTTTTATCATCTTGATAGTGACAAATGTAAATATAATTTAATTTAGTCAGTGCATTTTTATCATCTTGATAGTGACAAATGTAAATATAATTTAATTGAGTCAGTGCATTTTTCAAGCACATTAGAATCCACTTAGGGGTTAATACACTAACCATTTTGATAGAGACAAATATAAATATAATACTAAATATAATTTGATCGAGTCAGTGCATTTTTCAAACTCATTAAAGTCAACTTGATTCAGTACACAATAATAATATTGAAAGACTTTTACACGGTTTTTGTCACTCAAGCTGGAAAGCATCATTATAGTAAGTGCATCGCCACAAAATGCAGAATCTACTCGTGATAGCAGGAACTCAATTATCGTTTGTTCTTCGAAAAAGGAAACCGAGATACAACGATAAATACAATAGCTGTCTGCCACACTCCTGTAACGCATGTGCTGCGAGAGTCTGAAGTGCATAACTGCGATGGGGTGGACAGCTATTATAATCATTAGTATACCTGGGCTCGTTTCTTTCGAAGAGCAGACTGCAACGAAAAAAATTTGTAATTCGACGGATTTGCGAACTGTGAATTATATGTTACGCTTCACTCTCTTGCTTAAGGTGCGATCTCCTTTGCGCGTCTGGACGCAGCGTTTTGTTATCCCAGCGTCTTTTACACTCCATTCGTCGAAATCGCAATGAAATTTCCACTAAAATTCATTTAAAGCTGATTTGTATCTTCTGATAATTATCGTAATAAATCTATATTTTTTAAATTAATTCTTTCAACTTTCTTGTGTTGAAGTAGAATTTTAAATTGTTCATTTGTTATTTATTTAATAGTTTTTCAGATCATTTTAATCGCCGAAGTCTTTGGCTATTCTCTGTATTATTGAATGTAAATAATGTACGATCGTGTGAACAACAGTTCTTTAGTGATTAAGATAGAAGAAGCATGATATTTTTACTTAACTTTTCTTCAAAAAAATGAAGAATGTTTTTTTCAAATCCTGGGATTTTCAAAATGTCAGAATACATTCTTCATTGAATTGTACAAATTGATTCAAGGGCAAAATATTTATTTTCACATATTTCAATCTTATCAGGAAAAAATACACCCGCAGTATAATAAATTTATATTTACCCTATTTCACCGTTATTTTACATTCCGGTGAAAGTCTGTATATTTCATAGAGAAACGATCAAGTAACAAACAAATCGGTTAATCTCGAGCAATCGGAACGAGAGAATTCCCTCAGTTGTTCGATACGGTAAGTTGCATACACAGCTCGAATGTTTCAAGTACTCGAGCGGCTCTAATACCTTCCCCCATTGGCGTTCAGATAATGCGCATTCCTGGCCCTGCGGAATCGTCCCTCGCAGTCATTTGTACGTTTCTTAGTTAGTCAGAGAGGAACGGAAAAAAAGATGGGAGAGAGGAGCCCGCGGGGAAGAAAAGCGACTTTTCCCCTTCTAGTTTTCGACGAAACGGCTGCATTAAGGATAATGGACAGGGTTTCCGTGGAAATGTTACATCGCGCGTTCGTCGCAATTCAACAGCGACGTCCGGCCAGACAGTAATCGTCCCGCGATTACGCTCTGGCCAGCATTAATTTTTCGCCGTGCAAGTTTACGCCCTCTTTCACGGCGCCTAACTATGTAGGTCGGTAACAGTTATTGTTGCGAGAGATCTGAGCGTATATAACCGCGGCGATTGCGATCGCTGACAACTCGATCCTTCCCCTTAAGGCGAGTCCACGCTCCGTACGCGACGCTCGCAGTCGCGACGCGGAAAGGATATTGATTCGCTGATGTTCGAGTGGATGCATACACTCTGCTGTCCGAAACCTAGAACAGCGCGTCTTTCGGTTCGAGGAATGTCATTTATAGAAATATTGAGCAGATGGAATTCAAAATTGTTGGAGAATTTTCGAAATTGTTGGTGAATTTTCGAAATTGTTGGTGAATTTTCGAAATTGTTGGAGAATTTTCGAAATTGTTGGAGAATTTTCGAAATTGTTGGAGAATTTTCAAAATTGTTGGAGAATTTTCGAAATTGTTGGAGAATTTTCAAATTGTTGGTGAATTTTCAAAATTGTTGGTGAATTTTCAAAATTATTGGAGAATTTTCAAAATTATTGGAGAATTTTCGAAATTATTGGAGAATTTTCGAAATTGTTGGAGAATTTTCGAAATTGTTGGAGAATTTTCGAAATTGTTGGAGAATTTTCGAAATTGTTGGTGAATTTTCGAAATTGTTGGTGAATTTTCAAAATTATTAGAGAATTTTCAACATTGTTGGTGAATTTTCAAAATTGTTGGTGAATTTTCAAAATTGTTGGTGAATTTTCAAAATTATTGGTGAATTTTCGAAATTGTTGGAGAATTTTCAAAATTGTTAGAGAATTTTCGAAATTGTTAGAGAATTTTCAAAATTGTTAGAGAATTTTCAAAATTGTTAGAGAATTTTCGAAATTGTTCGTGAATTTTCAAAATTGTTTGAGAATTTTCAAAATTATTAGAGAATTTTCAAAATTGTTGGTGAATTTTCAAAATTGTTAGAGAATTTTCGAAATTGTTCGTGAATTTTCAAAATTGTTAGAGAATTTTCAAAATTGTTCGTGAATTTTCAAAATTAAAGACGTCGATATATTATTTCTTCCCTATTAAAATTAATAAGGGAAGAAATAGCATCCAACTTGGTGTCTCTTTCTTGCAATCTGTGCAGGCAATTTATATTTTGCATAAAGATTTAATTTCATTATTTATTTTACTGCATGAGACATTTATTTCAAATGTTAGTAAATGTTATGGAAATAATTGGCATCTTTTCGGCTGCATCTTTTATGCAAATATTTCTGAGGCGTGAGTGCGGGGGTAAGAATATTGTTACATTATGTCCAACTATTAAAATTATTGGAAGAAGAAACACAGATCTAAACTTTAATTTTTACTTAGCGGAACAATCGGCAGTTTAATAATTATTTATCAGATGGAGTATAAATGTGCAAACGTGTTGTAGATTATTTTCGACAGTAGCATATGTTTTTGGTGCTAGTAAATAATCAATAAATTTTCAGAGAGAGCACTGCTAATGAATTTGTTCGGCCGCAGGTGTAAATATGTTTGAATTTCAACGGTTCATTAGGTGATTCATTGGGAACACATGAAATTGTGATTAAATGTGAGTCACTTATAATTACACAACAAAATAAAATTGTTTTACCAAAATTACAACAAACGGGACTGAAATGGGAATTCAGTTTCTTTCTAAATATATGTTTAATCGGTTGAAAATTATGCAAGCGTATTTTCAAATTTTTCTAATGTTTTTACTGTTTTAAATTAAATTTATCGATTTCTATCAAAAATGCGCTGTCTACTTGTAGTCAACGATTTCCTAATCGGCTGTGATTCCGTAATTTGTAATTAAAGGCAACGAAAATATTGAAGGAAGTTGAATGTACCACGTGCTTATATATATATATATATATATATATATATATATATATATATATATATATATATATATATATATACATATATAATTCGGCCGCAATAAAGATTCTGGAAACATGATTCGAATAACTTTAACGAACGAATACGTTAGTACGCCACACATTCGTAACTAGAAACACGTAATCCAAACCGAGAAGAAACGATACCGTTGTAATAAACAGTCCTAATTATAATCTCGAGGTTAATTAATCACAATTCCGAATAGAATTCAATAAACACGTCGGGCCTCGATTCCCGTTAAGTTCAAACGATGTAGACACGTTACCATCGAATTAGCGCGATTAGAAAATATGTTAGCAGGAAGTAGATAGTTGAAAGGAAGAACCGCGACACACGAGAATTCGTTGCTCCACTTTTGCTGGTTATCAATGCGCATCCAATTTCTTCTTACGAAACGTGCGCCCATTTTATCTGACAACGATAGCGGACAGTAAGGAGAACAAAACAGCCATAAACATATTTATGTTCTCTTATCTAAGTATCAATAGACGTGTTGAAGGAAACTGTTAGGCGAGAGTAAGATCGATATAACTTCTTTGTCTCGTCCGACGATGAGTCATCCACAAGAACGAACCGCAATCATTGAAAGCGTGCTTCTGTCGAGCATTAGAAAACCAGCAACAATGCACCCATGGTCGTTCTATTTGCTCTGCTCCTAATTGTTATTGAGGGATAATAGAAGTAGTATATGCAAAGGACAGCGCGAAATCGAGACGCGCTCGTTCCCCAAATTGATTAACTCAGCGGAATAAAAGGCGAAGGAAAGTTCGTTCAATTTTGAAAATCGATACGTACAATTTAAAGCAGTGGATTTACAATTCGCAGTTCTAATTTAATACGGTAATTAAAAAAGAAAAATATTTGTCTGGCCACTGTGCCTTCCATTCAATTAATAACAATTTTTTGTCATCTCCATGTCTAAACAATAATATAATACAGATGATATGACATTGCTTGCAAAAAATAGTATAATTTTATCCTCTTCTAGAATTGAGCAAAAGTTTTTATTTAAATAAAATTTTTGAAACTTGCAATTCAATGATCAAAGGAAGAGGACAAGGTTGGGCAAAAATTTTATTTAAATTAAATAAAATAAATAATAAATAAATTCGGTCTTGTTATGGTTTGTAAGACAATAAATACTAGCCGCTGTCTACGCTCGGAAGATTTAGTGTTGATAATTATAATTAGACAGCGGATCTTCTTGCATTTCCAACAAAATTGAGTAGATGAAATTCAGAGTTGTCGGAAAATTTTAAAATTGAATACAGTGAATTCCAAAATTATTCGCTCAATTTTAAAAAGACGATAACCTTTTAAGTATTGTACTGTACCATTTGAACTTTTTTTAGAAGCCAGAACAATTAGTTTGCTACAGGATGCGAACAAAAAAATTTTATTAAAAATTGGAATTGATCGGAATTGTAGAAAAAATAGTAAAAGTTGCATTTTGCAACTTTTTTATGTGGCCCTATATTGAATATGAACAATAAAATCTAAGAAATATAATAAATTGTATGATATCGGCGCACAGGTTCGATCCTTGATAGAAAAAACAACAAATGTGCAATTATTTACATGTTTCTAACGTTTTTCGTTTTCAGACGCAAAAATGTTCTCTTTGAAAAAGATCCACATAGGGATCGAAACGTTAGAAACATGTAAATAATTGCACATTTGTTGTTTTTTCTATCAAGGATCGAACCTGTGCGCCGATATCATACAATTATTATACTATTAATTTTCGATCGAGAGGAATTTATCTAAAATCTAAGAAAACTTGAAAGATGGTTAATCGGTTCGGGCAGTGATCAGCGGGATCTTGCAAAGGAATTGCCGCCCAGGCGATAATTTATAAAACACCGTGCCACTTTTGGCGAAGTGCGATCGCGGAAACGTGTCACATTGAACATTTCGCAAGCTGCTGTCCAGCGTGTTACTTATTGCCCAATAGTTCTTGAAACGTCCACAAGAGAACCGTTCGAACGTGATACATCGAATTTTCACAGAAACGAGGGGAACGTGTTCCAATAACCCGTCGAGAATCCAGAGATTTATGGCGTGATTAAAATTTCTGGATGAGAAACGATGGCGGAGAGCAGTCGGATAAGATCGGACAGACGAAAGCGAACAAAGCCGGTTCGGATCGAGCTTTTGGCCGCGTATGTGTGTAGGAAATCATTTTCGAACCAGCACCGAACGTTATCTAATCGGATAGCGGTATCGTGGAAAATGCTCTTCGAGAAAGTCGGATAATTAAATTGCAAACCTGAACGACGCTAACAACCTTGTTATGTTTGAAAATATAATGGCCCATCGAATTAAGGACGAGAAACGATCCTCGACTCGCGAGCACCAACCCTGGAGAGTGTTCAACCCTCGAGCGACAAGATGGCTTCTCATCGTGCTCCATTCGTTTTGCTTCCGAGACAAAAACGTTATCGTATTAATATTTTTCATTATTCTCGCCCTCCATTAATTTAATCAACTTTGATTTCTTATTTAGGCTTTCAATTAAACATTTAATTTTTGCAGTAACTACCCTATGTTTTACTTTTTCCTCTACCTAAAATACATTTGGAAAAAGCACCCTTTAAAATACGTAATTCGACGCCATCTTGAAAGACGTATGCGAAAAGTAGCCATATTGCCCTTAAATAATTGTTCTGTTACGTCGACAATAAATATTAAAACTAGATTATTGGAGATTAGGGTAACTGCACCAGTGAATGAACATTTAAGAAATTGTTCAGGAAAATATTTTATTTTTAAAAAAACTATGTGAATTAAAGGAATCTCATATATGCCAAATAGCTCCCTATACTTCATTTGTCAAAAATAAATGAACACAAATACAATGAAATTATTATTATTCTTCTTTATTAAACGTTAAATCAAAAATATGAAAAATACCAGTCAATGAACACTACATTCTAGTAATTGAATAATGCTAGTCCAATCAATGAACAAAATTACTAAACAATATTCTCCTATTTATTTAACTCCTTAATCACAATTTTATCGCTAGTATGCCGTCCGGGTTAAAATTTGTTGAAATATACAAAAGCGTTTATTTACTGGTGCCCGTTCATTCACTGGTGCAGTTACCCTATTAGCAATTTTTTGGATAGCTATGCTCAAAGAAATCCTACAAATGCCCTCGACGATCTCCACGATGATTTTTTCAAAAATAGGCCATCCATTATCTCCGTGGTTCCAGGGTCGAATAACGAATAGCAATTTCCGATCGGAAAAACGAATTTTCGAAGGATGTGCCACGCGGCTATCAGTTATACGCGAGAGCGTACTTTGTGTATTCGCTGATATTTTATCGCAAAAAGTGTGTCAATCATTTACGAGGAGCGCACCACGCTCTGCATCGATTTACTTGGCGAAGAGCGTCGGGCGCATAAAGCAAGCTACGAGCAGGTGTTTCCACCGAAAAAGAAAGAAAAAAGAACAATTGTTTTTCGCGTGTCGATCAAGTGGCAACCGAATGCATGCGACGTCCCCAGACGCGACTTTATCGGCGTCGATACACGGAATAAAAAAGGCCGGGGCTCCGCCTTATCGCGACGGAACGCGACTAAAATTGTCATTGTGCTCTGTCTCTAGCTTCGCAATTAATCGCGGCGCACACCGCGTTATTATTTCCCAGGCTTGGTGTACACAGAGCCGGCTGGCACGCGACCATTTTATAAATCGAAACCGCGGTGCCATCGCGCTCGAACGGAACCATGGAATTATTCAGGATACCATTCCGCTCGCTAAGATAAAAGGAACACAAACTGCACCCGCCACGTCTCGACCAGAAATCGTTCGGAGCGTAAAACTGAAAGCAATGGCGCGATTTCATGCTGTATTTTTATACGAGACCACAGGCGAAGAATGAATACTTTTTCCGCTGGAAGAGAGAATACGCGAGAACGGCTATAGAGCATATTGAGGTTTCGTGCACGAGACAATACGGAATTATTGTATTAATGAATTGTAATTTTATAGACTGTGGATCTTCACGCGATATAAGAATCGTTTCCATCGGTAGACTGCGGATTTTATACAGAAATAGAAACGTACAATTTGAAGCAGTCCCTAGTAGCACAAAATATTGTATACATATTCATATAATATTAAAAAGAGATTCAATCTTTTTTTAATATTCAAATATACATACAATATTTATTTCATATTACGAAAAACATATTTTTTTTTAATATTCAGGAAATATTTATTTCATATTATGGAAAAAATGTTTTCTTCGTAATATTCAGGAAATATTTATTTCATATTATGAAAAAAATATTTTTTTCTAAATATTAAAAGAATCTTTATTTCATATTACGAGAAAAATATTTTTTTCCAAGCATTAAATGAATCTTTATTTCATATTATGAAAAAAAAAATTTTTTTCTCATTATAAAATGAATCTTTATTTAATATTGGAAATAGAATATTTTTTTCTAATATACAACAATATTTTTTCTTATTATGAAATGAATTTTTATGTAATATTAGAAAGAGAATTTTTTTTTTTAATGTACAGGAAATATTTTATGTTTATCATGGAAAAATATTATTATGTATTCCGGAATATGCTGGAAGACATACACACCTTTCATATTACAAATTAAGTGTTGGTTGCAAATATAAAATAAATCGTCATTGAATATTGGAAGTAAAATTTTTACTTTTTTTTTTAAATTAGATGATTTTATTGAATGTTACTTAAATATTCAATATATATTGTTAAAATATTGGATTCACATTTTTTTAACATTTACTTTATATTTTTTAAATATCTAGTTTATATTCTCTGAATATTTAGCTTATATTTTTCAAATATTCAATTCATATTTCTTGTATATGTATACAATATTCAGATCCAATATTTATCTCATATTAAAAAATGTGGCTTAAAAAATATTTTTTCAATATTTGAAAAAAATATTTATACAATATTCTTGTGCTACTAGGGGTGGACATATTAAACTGATGGAAGGATTGTAATAGTTTCAGCTTAATAAGATGATTAAAGAAACAACTTTTTGTTTGGTTCCTTTGGCTTGCAATCGATGCAATTTTGATTTCGCATAAAGATTCGCAGTCTAATTATCAGCAACGGAAGCCAAATATTTCTGTTTTTCTTCTAATTACTTTAATAAACTGACAGCATATTGTATTTTACCACTAATGGTTTTGTGCTTTGGATCTGTACGCGAAGTAAAAATTGTTTCCAACAATTACCGACAACAGGAGCCAAATATTTCTGTGTTCCTTCTAATTATTTTAATAAACTGACAGCATATTGCATTTTACCACTAATGGTTTGGATCTGTACGCCAAGTAAAAATTATTTCCAACAATTACCGACAACAGGAGCCAAATATTTCTGTGCTTTTTCTAATTATTTTAATAAACTGACAGCATATTGCATTTTACCACTAATGGTTTTGTGCTTTGCATCTGTACGCGAAGTAAAAATTGTTTCCATCAATTATAGGCAACAATAACCAAATATTTGTCTGTTTTTCTTTGAATGATTTTAATAAACTGACGGACTGTTGAAGTTCACTGCGAGTGGCTTTGTGCGCGATACAATACAGAATTATTATATTAATGAATTGAAATTCTAGAGGCTGCGAATATTTGCGCGAAATAAAAATCATTTCCGTCAATTACGAGCAACAGGAGCGAAATAGATTTTCCTTTGATGATTTTAAAAGGCTGTCACTAATACTTGTACGTTGCATGTGAATGCAAATTTTATGAATTGTTTTAATCAAACAATGTTATTATACTCTACAGGTTTATAATATATATATATATATATATAGATAATATTCAATAGAATCAATGTTACGGAAATATTTTACGTTGGAAGGAATCTTTAATATAGAATAACGAGAATCTACATGATTCTTGATTTATTTACGAGTTTCTATTTTATTCGTGAATGAAGTTCAATTCGTAACGTTTGAACGGACAAATCCTTACCTTGGGATTGCGTATTACTTGTAAATTATCCGCAACAAATGACAATTTCAGGACGTACGATTCCCGTGAATTAATCGAATTTTTCGACGAGCTTTCACAACGAGATGGATTAATGAGAGGCAGTGTCTGCAAGTCGAACAATGACATAACGGCTTTTAGAGTCTACCTTGAACCGTACATGGTTGATTGTGAGAGGACAATTCCCATTTTCATCGCAAACGAACCATCCAGAGTAAAATGTCCATGGCTGTGTGCACGACACGCTATGTCGACCTCAACAACCGAAATTTCAACGTGAAACAAAGGGATTCTTTGATCCTGAAGTATTTCTAGTCTAAATCTCCAGAGTAATTCTCTCTCATTCTCTCTCACAGCGACGCTTTCTTGTTCGCGCAATCCCGTTTATGTGCCGGCTCTAATTCGTTGAATTCTAATTGACCCTTGTTACCGCGACAAATCTTCATAGAAACAATGTGTAAAAATACATCGATTATTGGTCAATCACGTTCGCCAGACTCAAACGTTGCAAATTTTTTCTCAAAAACAATATTTCAATTGAATTTCTTTCAGCAATTTGTTAATGCTCCTCTAGAAATATTACAACATTTCTCTGAACGTCTATTCTTTGCTCGATAATCTATTAATTTACAGACTTAAAATGAAAATATGTTAAATACAAAAGCTTTTAACTAATCTACACATATTTTTGTTGGCTACATAAGAGTTAAATATCCTATGTTGCGACGTACATAAAATGGCATGGTTTATTCGAATTTATTTTTTTAAACTTTTAAAATAGGGATGTGTTACTTTATTATACAGGGTGTCCTGAAAATACTATACTTCCTTGGAAGGGGTGATTCTGGAAGTCATTCAAAGTCGTGTGAAGTTATTGAAGAGGTATTAATGAAAAACACGGACCAATCAGAACGCGGAGAATATTCTCGGAAACCCTTTCAAGGAAATACAACATTTTTGAGACAGCCTGCATACTGACAACAAAATCATGAAAGATGTTTACAGCGATGATAACGAATGTGTTAAGAACCATAATGTATTAATTTCAGTGTCATTCTTGGTACTGACACAAACAATTTTTATTTTGCACGAAAATCCAGTCTATTGATCGATAAAGTTGCTTGTGTTTGATTTCAAATTGGGCAGAAATTTTTACAACGCATCGGTGAAACTTGTGTCAAATTGATACGAGGGGTGCGGTTGAAGGTCGAAAAGATTGTCCGAGCGCGAAATTAAATGTTCTCTGTAAAATTCGCTATGCCGACTTCCTATAAAATTCATTAATGAGTTTACGTTATAAAATTAATTAATGAATTGACATGATAAAATTTATTAATGAGTTTACATTATAGAATTCATTAATGAGTTTACATTATAAAATTCATTAATGAATTTACATTATAAAATTCATTAATGAGTTTTCATTCATGCGTTTACATTATAAAATTAATTAATGAATTTACATGATAAAAATCATTAATGAGTTTACATTATAACATTAATTAATGAGTTTACATTATAAAATTCATTAATGAGTTTACATTATAAAATTCATTAATGAGTTTACATTATAAAATTCATTAATGAGTTTTCATTCATGCGTTTACATTATAAAATTAATTAATGAATTTACATGATAAAAATCATTAATGAGTTTACATTATAACATTAATTAATGAGTTTACATTATAAAATTCATTAATAAGTTTACATTATAAAATTCATTAGTGAGGTAACTGAAAGGAACCTACAAAAATTCATTAATGAGGGTAAACTATAAAATTCATTAATGAGAATAAACACTATAAAATTCATCAATGATAGTTACCTATAAAATTCATTAATAAGAGTAAACATAATAAAATTCACTAATAAGAGTAAACTATAAAATTCATTGATGAGAGTAAACACAATAAAATTCATTAATGAGAGTAAACAATAAAATTCATTAATGAGAGTAAACTATAAAGCGAGGATTTGCATAGAGACGCTCAAAAGTCTGTTCATAGCGGAAAAGATGGAATTACAAATTTCCTCGTTTGAACGTGTAACGTCATTGTCCGCGACCGCGTAAGACTCAAAGGAAAATGTCGCGCGGATCTCCAACAGGGTTACGGGCACAATCGGCCGTATGCAAAAATAATTCAGGCGACTAGACAATGATTTTACAGCGTACGTGCGAATCGTGCCGTCGTCGTCCGCGTTCAAAGAACCGTACACGCTCCGCCGGTTCACAGAATCTTGCACAATGAGATGTCTCTTGCGAATGAATCTGCCGTTGATTCGGCTCTCCTACGAACGCTTGCGCGACGGGCGCAACAAAACAACGTAACCGTGCATGCCGTGATATCCTACACCGATTTCAAAGGATCTGGCATACGATCATATTTAAATATATTTATAATTACGCCGCGGGTAATTATAACATTGCATTTATGACAGAAATGAGCAGGTCCAATTTAAAAGAATAAAAATATTAGAAGAATATAAACAAACTATTATATTATTTTCAATCTATTAAACGTATTACGATAGAAAATATGGAGGAAACCTATTAAACATATTACGACAGAAAATAAAGTTCCACTTCACTCCAGTCTGTCGAAATTCAGAAAAAAATTTTTATTCCACCCTTTTCAGTCGATAAATATACCAGGAAACGAACCACTTGCGCTCGGAACAATTTTAAATATCAATACTATTTTAACAAATTCATTTAATTTCTAACTAAAGTATAATGATTTCAGCGCACAGGTTCGATCTGATTTTACATAAAACACTATTTGCAAAATATCACAAAATCATTTTTCAACGTTTCGATCTAGATATAGATCATTTTCAAGAAAATAATAAAATTTTGCGTCTGTAAAATAACCGACGTTTAATGTTAAAGAACTGTATATGATTTTTTTAATTAAAGGTTTTAACGATAAACTCATTGTAACTTACTCGCTTAGTGTAAATTAAACAAATTTAGTTTCGATTGAGTTTGACATTACTGTAACCACATGTTGGTGTTGAGCCGGTATCTGTAAGACTGCGGCACCCGTCAGGACATTTGAAACGAACACGAATTTAATTTCAATTAACTCGGATCATAAAATATGTCCTTCAAAATGGTAACACTTTCATCAATTTTTAATTACTCGCATATAGTGCTCACTTTCAATGTAGTGTTTCAAGCGTAAACAAGTAGTTATTTTACCGAATGAAATTTTGTTTGTCTTCGAGTTATATGAAGTCCCTTGTGAACAGTTACGTAGAAAGTGAAGTGCGAGTAGCTGAAGGTTAACCGTTGAAAAATAATGGAAAAATAATTTCGAAATTGCTAATTTATTTTACTGTATATAGAAAAAGAAAAATATAAAATATTTCATTATCGTTCCTTCCGATTTTACCGATAGCTTGTGACGTTTCCGCCACGTGTGGCAATTCAACGCGCAACCGAGGCAAAATTTTCCGATAGAATGCAGTCGGCGTTGTAAAAACAAGCACATACACGCGCGTATGATGTACAATGTGTATTAAATACCGTCCGAAAAACACCGGATGATTTCAAATAACAAGTACAATCAATTTGAAACGTCCGATCCGTCGGGATCGCCGTTACCCGCTGTATTGAATTACTTATAATTTGATTTTCAATTTCCATGCATAGATTGCACGGCGAAATTAAAATTGTCATGTGTCATTCTAAATTTGCAGATCAACGTTAATAGAATGCAGTAAATTATTCAACCGTCCGGAGTCCTCTAAAAAGGTAATTGTGCCCTATTTTGCAACTGTAATTGAATGGAAGGCCGTTGCCGCCTAACCCGCGGATAATTCCGGCAAATCGCTTTCGAATTTTCTGCAACGAGTTCGATATGAAAATAAATCCGCGTAAAATGGAACCACGGCTACTCTCGGAACATTATTTTCGATAGCGACGCTCGTACAATGAAACAATTTTCCTGCATTTCAAATAGCGTTTTGAATAATTTTTTCCTGTTTAAATGTTCGTGCTGGTGACGCGTCGTTTTATCTCTGACACGAATTGAATTTTTCATGAACACCGACACGTCAATCGTAAAAATGATGCATTTTTACATGAACTTCGTGTAATTGATTGCTATGCCAACGCACGAGATTACATCGACATTTTTTACTTTGTTTTTCGATAAACGTCACCGAAGATTACCACGCGTTTCCAAATTTTTGACAAGCAAAGTCTGAACAAAGACCGGGAGAAAAGTAATTTGTAAGTCGTTAAAAAACAAATTAGTTAACAAAATAGGTTTCGTAAAATCTCTGTGGAAATGTTGTATTTTCTCTTTCAATATGATTACTAAACAAATTTGAACAGATAGGGAAAGTAATTTGAAAGTTCATCAGAATTGTTTGATAATTTCGAAAATTCACAACTTCTGCAGTGGAACGTATTAATAATTAAGCTGGAAGCACACAGTTCTTAAAAAGCCTTGTTAAACATGTCTTTAAAAAAACAAATTATATTTTCTCTTTGAAAACGATTAAGGAACTAATTAGAAGAGACAGACATAGGAAAGTAATTTAAGAGTTCATCGAAATTATTGGATAATTTCGAAAATTCACAACTTCTACAGTGGAACGTATTAATAATTAAGCTGAAAGCACACGGTTCTTGAAAAGCCTTGTTAAACATGCCGTTAAAAAAACGAATTATATTTTCTCTTTGAAAACGATTAAGGAACTAATTAGAAGAGACAGACATAGGAAAGTAATTTAAGAGTTCATCAAAATTATTGGATAATTTCGAAAATTCTCAACTTCTACAGTGGAACGTATTAATAATTAAGCTGAAAGCACACGGTTCTTAAAAAGCCTTGTTGAACATGCCGTTAAAAAAACAAATTATATTTTCTCTTTGAAAACGATTAAGGAACTAATTAGAAGGGACAGACAGTAATTCGAAGGTTCATCAGAATTGTTTGAATAACCTCGAGAAATTAATATAAAATAACATCAAATTAAAAAAAAGAATTAATCGTGAAAGACAAAGTCAGCGGATGATTTTTCATGGATGTCTTTCAGTGGAAAGAACGCGCAGCGCTCTCTGGGTTGACGAACACAACCGTAATCGAAATTAGTGGAACAATGTTATGATTGAGTCCTCCTTGAAACATGTCAGGAAGTCAATTTGTGGTTAGTGCACCATGAAGCGTATTACAGTCATCAACGTTGAAAGTTCTGATACGCGTTCCACGCGAAGGTTGAATTCCGCTGAATAAACCGGGAACATCGCGATTAGGTTTTTGCAAAGATTCTCGTCGAACCGACATAATCCACGACGATTCCGTAAACTTTCAAAGCAGCCGCGCGCGGTTTGCTTAACTGAATATCCGACGGCATCGGTAATTAGAATTACAGAACGGATGTTTACGCGACCGCAGATTTTCATTTATTAATTTACAAACACTAGAATCAAAGATGAAGCTTGAATAACAGCATTAATAATCTTGCCGATCTCGACGCGAATTTCAAAATTATTTGTTAGTGCATCAAATAATGAGTTTTGTTATTTTGTTGTTCCTTTTTTTAACTGTTACGTTGCTCGTTGGAAAGTGAAGTGACCTTTCCATTGACTCAACCCTTTCAACGATCTTTACACTGCATTCGCCGTAAATAAAATAATTCCCAGTCTCAATAAAAATATCCGATAGCCTCCGTTTTCCCAGAATTCTTAACCGAGGTACGTTAATCTTCTGTAACAAAGATGTACACTAATCGTTAGGTTTCTGTGTGATTCTGGGAAGCAATTCTTTGTAATTCACAGTATGAAAATGATTTTGTTTGAATTGGTTAATTAAACAATAGATAACCGTAGAGTGACCAATGATTGAAACGAGTACAGTGGAGATTCGATCTAAGAAAAAACCGCGGGACCGTGCTGTTTCTTAGATGGTACAGTTCTAGTATTTTTTCAGGAATTTTACAGTTTTAGTTTAAAACACTGTTTACAGTTCAAATTATACCGCGTTTAGTGTAATTTTAGCCCTTTACCGTAACATTCTCTTCACAGTTACAGTGATTGAAACGTCTTTATCCTAAAAAAGTTCGTAGAAGAGAAAAGAAAGTTTATATTCTTCGTATGGCTACATTTATTTTAATGCTTAAATATTCATTGCGCGTCTGTATGCATTTATGGCTTACGAAAATGCTGGAAAAAGACTAGAATATAAAACTCGATAGAATTTCGTGCAATGTTTATTTATTCTGGATCTACAAAAAGCTGTTCCCATTAAAAATGATATTTTATTCCGTGTCACTTTTTTCAAATCTACCTACAAAAATTGGAAAATGCATAAAAATCCGCAGTCTACTGATTGCAAACGAATCAAATTTTATTTCATCTAATGAAAATAATCTTCATGCCCGTCTAATTAAAATGCGGCAAATACGTTGGCGAAAGTCTCACGAAAAATAAATAAAGAATTTGGTGAAAATTAGTATCCTTGGTTTAACGAAAGTGAAGTTATACTAAGCGCTTAAAAACGGACTCCCGAGCAACGTAGACGTACAAAATACAATAACGAGTGATGTAATGCAGACGACACGTGCAAAGTATGCCATAGCAACGCGTTATCGCGTCAATATAGCATTGTCTCCGGATACAATTCGAGGGAATTCGTGAATCAACCGGACTACTTCGTCGGAAAATGATGAAACACTTTCTCGTTTGTCCTTATTTTAGTTCCACCCACATTACTTACTCATTTAGACTCTTCAATTTTTTGTAAAAGTGCTATTAACGCTAAATCCACAGCTTTAAAAGTAACTGGTATGTACATGTTTCCTTATGAGAACGAGAAGATTGATTTTATTTAGACTTCGTGCAGCTCCTATTGTAACAAAGTAACTCCTATTAATATTCGGACAATCTTAAACGTGCGATAGCTTTTTAAGTATTGTACTATACAATTTGAACTTTTTTGGGAAGCTAGTGCAAATAGTTTGCTGCACGATGGAATTGTAAAAAAAATAAGGAATGTTTAAAAACTTTTTTGTGTGGGTCTGTATTGAAAATTTAAAACACATGTTTTGTAGATTTGTGTCAATTATATGCACTGTGAAAGTTTCATCGAAAAAACGACAACCATTGAAAGATGAAAGAATCCATTTTCCATATTTACACGTTTATAACTCGTTGCAACTTCAAGTGATTTTGATGAAATTTTCAGAATATGTATAATTCACAGGTGCACATAAAAAAGTTGCAACTTTTAGTATTTTTTCTACAATTCCGATCAATTGCAATTTTTAATAAAATTTCTTGTTCGCATCCTGTAGCAAACTAATTGCTTTAGCTTCCTAAAAAGTTCAAAACGTATAGTACAATATTAAAAAATGAGAGTCCATGTATATAAACGATTTTGTTTGAGAAAATATGGAGGTCGCGAATATAGTTGCCAACTTAATAAAAAAATGTTCGAATTGTTCACAAGAGGCAGAAGCCAAATGGAATTTTCTTTCGTCTTTTAATTATGCTGTTATGCGGAACGTGTTACACTTTTGCTAACACAAAAGTACATTTGCGATTGTTCGACACGGTTTTATTGTACTTTAAACAAAGACCGTGCTGTTGGTATAAAAATATCTGAAGATTGTCGGACTTGCACCTCGTGTGTGATCAACGTGTGTGTCGAATGTAGGTTTCTGATGTGTGTTCGGTGCGTGTGTACCATGTGTGTATATAGTCTGCGTCTAGTGTGTTTAGAAACGAGTAGTATGTCTCCACTGCCTTATCATTTGTACTTTGAGTTATTCTAATGTCGATGACATACTTTTCATTGAGAATACAATAATACCGCGACAGAATGTGTTTAATTGACACAGATCTACATAACGTATTTTTTAAATTACAATATAGGCCTTCATAAAAAATTGTAAAATGAAACTTTTAGTATTTTTTCCTACAATTTCTTGCAATTTTTGAAAAAAGATTTTTTTATATCCTGTAGAATACTAATTGCTCTAGCTTCCCGAACAAGTTCAGGTCGTATGGTACGATATTAGAAAAGTTATCGTCTTTTTAAGAGTGCCGGAATATTAGTGCACTAAAGATAACTAGTGTACAATAATTTCTTACGGAATTATTTTTATTCCACCGATAATCGTAAATTAAAATTCTGGAACCAGTCATTTTGATCAGTGATGGCAGGTTTAGTGCTAAGCGTGACTTCATCGCGTTAGTCAGTCACTCTGACAAACCACAACAAAGATTACATTTTATCGAATCGGAAAACTATAAAGCAAACATCCGATTTATCCATTGCACAATGTTTCTGATTTTGCGTTACGCAAGGAATCCTACCAAGCTGCAGGTTTGAAGATTCGCATGATCAAGCATTGATAAGAAAACAAACTGTGAGAATTCTACAGAAAGTTACAGAAATTTCAAATTAGTAGGTCACAGATGTTCCATAATGGAAGATAAAAAAATATGCAAAAAAGAAACTTGTAGTTATTAAATCCCTTTAAACCGAAATAATATTCCACTTCCTCTTTGTATTAGTCCCTTCTTACGTAAACCTGATATAGAATGTCTGAAAATAATTTTCTCAATGTTCCATAAGAATTTAGAAACAATGTAAGCCAAATGTAATAATATTGTATTTGCTATATAAATCATTTGGTTTACAGAATTCAACAAAATTCTATTTTGTTGTGGTCGATACATATTTACATTATGCACTGAATAGTTAATCCTTGCAAATGCTACATTTTCGATTCTGTTTTTCACTTTTTATCGTTACAGCACAGAATTCATCGGAACCATGTTGCTGCGGCTCGATTGCCAGTCAATTACATCACTACCGTCGGGTTAGTACGCAATCATGTACACTACTCTGTACTTCTATTTATAGTGGTATACGTAATGTTACTTTTTAAATCGAATAATTTGATACGTGTCTAGAGAAGGGACATCTGTTCTGAAAAAGAGCCCTACAAGTTCGTGAATGAATATTCAAAAACTGGACTATAAGAATATAGAAATAACCCCATGAATGGACACTGGTGACTAGTGTTCTTTCTCGAGAATTTCTCGAGAAATTTTATAATTGGTTATTTCTCATTTCTGGAGAAATCACTATCATAATTATAGACACATATGAAATGTACAGTGAACGGTGTTATCAATTGACTGCGGATCTTTATGCATGTATAGCATAATTGAGTAGATAAAATTCAAAATTGTTGGGAAATTGAAAAATATAGATACCAATATATAATGTCTCCTATATTAAAATCATGAAGGGAAGACGTAACATTCAATTTGGTTTTCTATTCCTTGCAACGGATGCAGACAAATTTTATTTTGCATAGTGCAGTTATCAACGTTTGATAACCACCTTCGGTTACACGAATTTGAGAAAACGGAGAGCAGTTATCTTTCCATGTAAATATCTCTAGATATCGGGCTCGTGTCATCGACAAGAGGTTTCACTTCGACGTTTTCCCGCCAGGTACATAGAATAAACGACCGTCACTTTCGCGTGGCATCTCTCGCGTCTCGGTCAGAATAAAACATACGTACGAAAGGCGTTGTAATTATGTCGTCGCCAGCTCAAGGAGAAAGGACATGCAAATATCGGACGAGCTGAATCGAAACTGAACGGATGTTTCGCGCGCAGTGGAAGGGATATTCGTTTTTCTTAGATCGTACAGTTCCCGTTTTCTTAGATCGTACAGTTCCCGTTTTCTTGGATCGTACAGTTCCCGTTTTCTTAGATCGTACAGTTCCCGTTTTCTTGGATCGTACAGTTCCCGTTTTCTTGGATCGTACAGTTCCCGTTTTCTTGGATCGTACAGTTCCCGTTTTCTTGGATCGTACAGTTCCCGTTTTCTTGGATCGTACAGTTGCCGTTTTCTTAGATCGTACAGTTGCCGTTTTCTTAGATCGTACAGTTCCCGTTTTCTTGGATCGTACAGTTCCCGTTTTTCTTAAATCGTACAGTTCCCGTTTTCTTGGATCGTACAGTTCCCGTTTTCTTGGATCGTACAGTTCCCGTTTTCTTGGATCGTACAGTTGCCGTTTTCTTGGATCGTACAGTTCCCGTTTTCTTGGATCGTACAGTTCCCGTTTTCTTGGATCGTACAGTTCCCGTTTTCTTGGATCGTACAGTTGCCGTTTTCTTGGATCGTACAGTTCCCGTTTTCTTGGATCGTACAGTTCCCGTTTTCTTGGATCGTACAGTTCCCGTTTTCTTAGATCGTACAGTTCCCGTCTTTCTTGGATCGTACAGTTCCCGTTTTCTTAGATCGTACAGCACCGCATTTCTCCTTAGAAACCATGCAACGTTTGTTTGCAAAATTTTTTCCTACAATAACTTCCGAGTTATTTAGAGTTGTCGCGTTACGAGACTCAGCCTGTATGATGTCCGTGAGAACCTGTATCTAGCAATCTCTGTATCGACTTTCGTCGGATTTTTGCGAAGAATTTAGGATTGCGCGACATGGCGTCGACAGAAGACACGATCCCTTCGATATGAGTCATTCGCGAACGCATCGTTGACCCTCTTTCAGCGTCGCCAGCCCCCATGAACGCTCGCTTTTCGGACACCCTCCTGTACACCATGCTCGTTCTTGCGTGGGTGCGTTACACGCATCCATACACGCACATGATCTCAGGGCGTTCGTCACGTAGGGAACTTCCTGTAGCAGAGCAGACCTCTGCGTTCACAAGGGGTCCGCACGACATTATACACATCGATTTTGTTGGAACTTTGCAGGGTCAGTGACTCGAATGATTATACCACCTGAGAGTACCTACACATTATGTTTTCGTACAACACCGATAGTATTAACCCTTTACACTCAGAGATATTTTAACTTGAAAATCAAACGTTTCTACTGACCTACAATATGTACTTCCATTCTCTATGAATCTTTAAATTCGGTAGATATGAAATTGATGTAGTACCACGCATAATACTTAACCCTCATACGCTCCTCAGAAATAATTGCATAAAAGATTCTATGATTACTGCATAAAAATTGCATAAAAATTGCTGCATAAAAGAGACTAGGATAACAATTCAAGCATTTTTAATTTACATGTGGAATCAACACATTTTGTTGGATTTATAGTGTCACATTTTTAAGAAATACATGTCACGACGTAGACATAAGAGAATTAATAATTTTACAGTATGTGAAAATATTGAATGGGTGAATTTTCACCCTGAAGAACGTATGAGTGTTGAAACTAATAAACGTTGCTTTATTTATCACGTCATATTTTAGAGAAATACGTCTCACAATACAGATAAAGAGAAACCAATCATTTCATAGTATGAGATAATAGTAAACGGGTAAACTTTTATCCTGAGGAACGTATGAGGGTTAAATATTTAGTAATTGGTTAGAGATACCAACGTATCTAATAATGCGAACAATATTTTAAATAATGGTACAGCCATTTGTCGCCTCGAAGGCGCCACTCGAGTGCTAAGGGTGAACTACATGTTACGCCAATCTGATCTAAAAGCAAGTCGATTTTTTAAGGTCAGATGAGTTTTATGCGTATCATCGTTTCAGGGTACCCTTTCATAAAATTATACGAAAATATGTAGGTCGTTTTAAAAAATTTGTTACAGGGGATATTGATGATGTAAAAGCTTTTCGCATGTTTTCGAGCATAATTCAATATTGTAGAGGAATTTTTTCATTCTAACGCTGTTTTTACCAAAGGTGTTCAGAGCAGACCTAGGTATATTCATTGCCATCGAATCAAATTTGATTTCATCTAAAAAGAAATGCAAAACATTCATATTTGTTTAAAAAGATTTTTGGTAGTAATATGTAATGTAAAAAATAAAGAAAAAGTCCACAGTGATTTTTTAACGACGAAGGTAGTGTCACATTTCGTTATCTAATTTCTAATTATTTGATAAAGAAGTTTCTGATATCAATTTCTCAATAAAGCAGATCACAAACGATACGGAGTATTCTCTCTATTATTATTATGCTTTTATTTCATCAGCACCAGTAGAGTGTGGTCGTCTGAAGTGCTCTTGATCTTTACACTCGTCATTTCAGTCTCTAAACTTAGCAAACCATTCGCGGACGGTTCTTTCGGACGGAAAACTTTCTCCGTAAACATAATTTCTCCTCTCGATAAAAGAAAAGCACGAACTGTCGAAATCGTGCCGTATCTCAGCGTGCACAACTATCTCCAAAGTATCACAGTTTAGCTAGCAGAACTATCAAGTAATCGTAACGAATCAATTTCTAAAATCCAACACTCTAGAATGTACATAAATAAATAGAATTTGTTAAATAATTGTTGTTTAAACACATTGAAAAAGACTTTGTGTCCATAACAAGTGAAATATCTTAGAATATTAAATTATTGAAGGACCAGCCTCGATTATCCGAACTAATGACATCTGGAGCATCTACAATGCCAGCAAGCATTTTTAAATAACTCAATCTAAAATGATTCATATGTAACCCTGTTTATTGCTACCGCTAGCAATTTAATTAAGATAATGTTTAATCAAAAGTGACTGATGTGTATAGTATTATAAAAATAACAAGATTAAATTGATTTTATATTTTTACTATAATATATACTTGAATCAAAGAATAGATTGAATGAATACCCATGAAAACGCCTTTACGAGTTCAATAATTGTCAAATCAAAAGTGAAGAATGGGTCAATTGACCCCTCGTGATAGGTTCAGTGTTAATCCGAAATAAATGTGAAACTATCTACAGGTATTAGCACTAAACCTATCAAGCAGTAGAAGCTATTAGAATAATGTGCCTTACGAAAACGACAAGGTTCTATTTATTTAAATTTCGTGCAATTTTTATTGCAATATGGATGAAGAAGTTTCTCGAATCAATTTCCACGGAAGCAACTTCATAATTTCAACAATTCTAAGATGAAAACTATAAAACCGATTATTTGACCGGCAGTGGTGCATTTAATGTTACATATCAAACACGATTCTTGTGTAACAACGCAAAAATGATGGATACCAAATTTTTAATGATTCGAATCTACCAAGGTTTTCGGTTAATACTGCAACAACTTCGAAACCCGAAAAGGATCACTCGAAAGCGATTTAATATTCGAGTTCGGACAAGTGCAGTGCTTCGTTTCACTGCGCGTAGCGTGGAATTAAATGAAAGTGTCTCCGATCCCAGCAATCCACGCGACCTAACTACCGTTCCGTTTCAACACGCGTGCATATTGACACATTCACCGCCGAAATTTTTACTACCGTGATAAAATCCTGCTCGGATTCGTTGCGATTTTCACTGTTACGAGGAACAATATTTATGTGGTGGAAATAAATTTTTGCTGCACGCAAAATGCTGTTCGAATCACGCTTACTATTACAGCAACACGCTGTATTCCGAATTTGGCTAATATATCGTTCATGACCTATGTCGAATGTTAAAATACCGTTTACCGATCTTTTTAGCAATTTCAGGTGTCAAATGAGAATTTTTTGTCATTTGAGCGAGTTTTGGGCTGGGTGAGGGCTCATTCTAAAGAGGAAGGTTAAATTTAAAGTAGGGGAAAGAATCGAGAAAAATCCAGCAGTTTTCAATGAATTTTTCTTTCACAAAAAGATTTTTTTGGCTGCTATTTGTATCAATAAATAAATGAATAAACCTACTGTTCGTTCATAAGAAAAGTAACATAAGTAAAAAAAGGAAATTTTACAGAAGAGTTATTTAGAATTAACTAAAGTTCTCTTTAGAATTAACTAATTTTTTAATTTTATATGTAAAATAATTTGTTGTTATCTAGGTACTAGGTTAATTGCCATGTACATTGCTTATGAAGTACAGCACAATTTATATGTTCATTATTATATTTGTTTTAAAAATACACCGAGTTGTGTCATTTTTCTTACGAATATCTAATATACAATGTGAACCACGAATCGTTATCAGTAGAGATTACTTTGTTATAAGTAGTCCGATCGAAAAGGTTCGTATCAGTTTTCGCATGGTATCAGGAGAGCTTCAACGCGATTATAAAATTTTTTTATCAACTCGTTTTTGTGTTTCTAAGGTCACCTTGAATTTTTGCAAATAAGTATATAATTTTTTACGACTATCTGTTAGAAGATTCCAAAGCGAATTCGGAAAATCGCTATTTTAATTTTCTTTACAAAAAATCAAAACCGTGTACATGTGATAAAAAGATTTTCGATCGAACAGCTAATAACAGAGTAATCTCTACTTACTGATCACGATTTTAAAAGAAATACATGCACATAACAAATTAATTTTGGCCAACGCGTGGACCGTGCTTTAGGTAGTTGAAAACCAGTTCACAATCTTGCAGCGGTTTCGAACTCTTTCCGCGTTAGAGATAGCTAACTCAAAGGTCTTGTCAGAAGCTAAATCTCGATTACATCGAAACTGGATTTCGAAATCTCCAGGGTATTCGGCATAGATTGAAAGCAGTGGTTGCCCAGTTCGTCTTAATGTGTTCGACACTAACTGGTTCCATCTAGAACCCATCGACACGAATCAAGCTGCGCGTGAGGATTGAATTCGGGTTTATGATCTTCGTGGCGCACGAAGACTGCCAGTTAATCAATTAATTAACGGTAAGATTCTTCGACGTGCACGCGAGAAATTATAGTGCCGCTCGAAGATTCGTTTCGAGAAACGGACGTGCCATCAGGTGGCTTTTCGCTGTATTCGGAGTTGGGCGAAAATTAAATAAAAATTTCGAATAAAGCAGTTTTTTCCAAGGAGGTTTTAATTTAATTAAAGTTTTATTTAAATAAAAATGTCGAATACAGTCGAGTTTTTCCAAGTGGGTTTTAAATCCACTTTATTCGAAATTTTTATTTCCATTAAATGTTGGCCCAACTCTGGCTGGAAGAAACAAAATCTTTTTACTATCGGACAACGGGAAATTGTTGATTTTCACTGATTATTTCCAACTTTAAAGAGGGCTGTTTTCATCCTTCCAAAGGGATGACCGAAAAAATTGTTTGCATAACTATGCAATGCTTGCACACGAATTATTTGCATAATTTGAAGTTGGGCTGCATCGTTCACTGAAGGGTTCAATTTATTATGTATTCTCTACTCGAAACTAAGAAATAATATCCGGTTGCGACCTTTGAATATCCGTTTCAACAATTCTCGCTGTATCCACATCATGAGCGAGGAAAATGTACACCTGTGGTCGCCGAACGAGATATTACAGATCTGTTATACATATTTTCTAGATCTGGTCTCGATCCGACGACCATGAAGACAAGATCGAATGGCCGCGACGTATCGAGTCGGAAGAAAGTTAATACACGTACACTAGCATCCAAAAACGTTTGGAAACTTGCTGCTTTCACTGGTGATATGAAATATGCTAATGTTGCAAGCAGCAAGAATTTATGGAATTATTGAAACGATGATGATTTTAAGCAGAGTCTAATAAATATGAGTGTTACCAACAGACTGTGGATCTCTAAGCGAAATAAACATTTCTTACTTGAATTGCAACAAAACTGGAGTGAAATAGAAATTTATTTTCTTCCCGATTATGATGCCCTAGTATTATCATAATTTAAATGATACCAACTCATTTTGTGACGAATGCATCAAATCCACAGTCTAGTTATTAATTTCCTTCAATCCCTTGCCCTACTTATACTTATATTAGTAATTTCCTTTAAAACGAAATAAAATTCTTTCTTGGTTTAGCATACAATAGTTATGAATTTTCTCTTTCTTTAGGAAATGCTCTGCAATATCATGTCAGACTCGTGGCGAAGATTCTGAACAGAGTTTTAATAAATACTTGTATTATGTACTTCCTTTAAAACGAAATAAAATTCTTTCTTGGTTTGGATTTACAATAGTTATGAATTTTCTCCTTCTTCAGGAAATGCTCTGCAATATCATGTCAGACTCGTGGCGAAGATTCTGAACAGACTCCTAATAAATACTTATATTATGTACTTCCTTTAAAACGAAATAAAATTCTTTCTTGGTTTGGATTTACAATAGTTATGAATTTTCTCCTTCTTTAGGAAATGCTCTGCAATATCATGTCAGACTCGTGGCGAAGATTCTGAACAGACTCCTAATAAATACTTATATTATGTACTTCCTTTACAACGAAATAAAATTCTTTCTTGGTTTGGATTTACAATAGTTATGAATTTTCTCCTTCTTCAGGAAATGCTCTGCAATATCATGTCAGACTCGTGGCGAAGATTCTGAACAGACTCCTAATAAATACTTGTATTATCAATTTCCTTTAAAACGAAATAAAATTCTTTCTTGATTTAAGCATACAATAGTTATGAATTTTCTCCTTCTTTAGGAAATACCTTGCAATATCGTGTGAGACTCGTGGCGAAGATTCTGAACAGGGTTTTAATAAATACTTGTATTATTAACTTCCTTTAAAACGTAATAAAATTCATTCTTGGTGTGGGCATACAATAGTATAATTTTTCTCCTTTTCTAGGAAATTACGATCTACAAAAAAGTTCTAATCACTGAAACCGTAAAATAAATCGTAGGGCAAGGGGCTGAACCGAGATATCATTTAGTTTGATGTAGTCGATGCATATAGTCTTTGGAGAAAACGTAGGCATACGATCAAACTTTCTTTCTTTTCTATGAAATTCTGAACGATGAAGAGAATTTCTAACCACTATAACCACAGAATAAGTGGTAGTGGGAATATGTGTAAATGATGCGTATATTAAGACTATGTATTTAGAGGACTCGTTAAAATGATAAATGTAGAGTAGTCGCTTTCAATGCTCCGTAGATCTAGTGTGAAGTGGAGCATAAAATCATCTCGTATTTTCTAACGTAGAAAACTTGCTTATCAACTGTTATCAAGTGTTATTCGCGTTATAGAACAGCCAATCCAGCAACCTAAGTTGAAATTCAAATGTTAACTACCCATTCAACTTTTTCGCATTTTGCAGAGCCCAGTCCCTCGCAAAAAATTCACTTTTAAATCCGAACAAATTCCGTCCCTCGTTTCTGGCAAACTTGAAGTGTTAATTGAGAAAGCTACCTCCGCGGCGTTAATTCTCGCGCGAGAAAATGGACAAAACGTTAGTGGCAATGGAAATGGTATGCAACGACTTGCGCGAATGGAAGTGGAATGATTAAACTGGAATGAAAACAAACGGTCCCCGGCCGTAAAAAGATCGTTGTAACCGTTTCCGCGCTTCTTCTAATTGCAATAGAAATTAAGGAGAGGATGGATCCTAACGACGTGTTAAAAACGAAGCTTATGTTTACTAGAAAGCGAAATTCGAGAAGGCATGGAGAAGCGAAAAAAGTCACTTTCGAAACCACACTACAGCAGACAGTCCCTCTCTAATGGATTCCATTTCGTTATTGATTCTATTTGACACTGAATAGTTGAAGTGTTGTTAGTAGTTCCCTCTTTAATTTCAGGCGAGTTCATGATGTGCTGCAAAATAGCATCTGCGTCAGACCAGAAACGAAATGAATTTATTAATTTATCTATCTTAAAATTTCATACAATTTGGAGATCGACAGTCGCTATTTTATAGTCACGTACTAGTCTGAATATTGGGTTGAAAGTTCGTTGCGTTTGTGAATTAAAATTGAAAGCTAAAATTTAGTTATTTATTCAATAACACATTTTCCATTCTGTTCTATCAGATGATTGCAGAAGTTCGTGCCCGATTTGAAAATAAAATTCAACAGTTAAATTTTCAAGAGTACAGTTTCTTTAATCAATTACGTAGTCGCAATTCTTTTCTACAATTAGAAAAATAAAATTATACAATCACCATTCTTTTTTGCAATTAGAGAACATTATCCGTGAACGGACATCTCTGAAAATCGGACACGAAGTTCTGCAATCATCTAATATTCCTTTTTGCCATTTTCATGTGAATAAATACCTTAATTTTATCTTGCATTTATAATTTGAAAACGCTACGAACTTTCTGTCCAACCTAGTACAATAGTCTGCTGAATAGACACGTCTGGAACTGTTTCGCAACTAAATATGTATTATCGAACCAGTGCTCCAAGAATTTCAAACCACCACCCACCTTCCGTTCCCTCGCATTAACGAACGAATGAGAATGAATCGAAGAGAAAGGTACAATACCGATGAATAGCGACTTTTAAAACTGCATTCACTATGAAAACCAGACAAGTTTTCTCATTCCACCTCAGCATCTTTAACCCTTGTGTAGCCAACCAAAATGTATAGATTATTAAGAACAGTATTAACACATTTTCATTGGTTGTGTGTTTTTACCATTTCACAGACGCAATTATTAAGTTTCTTGAAAATAGTCTAAACACAGACCGAAACGTCGACATTAAAAATCTTATAAATTGCAAAATTGATTTAGAGTAACAATTTGATCGAACCATTGCGCCGACAACATCTAAGACGCCACTAAAAATTGCTGTACCATTGTTCAAAATATTGTTTACATGATTAAATACATCGGTATCTAATCAATTACTAAACGTGTAGATATCGTACGAGGTATTATACCAATTTCATATCTACAGAATTGAAAAAATCACAAGTAATGGAAATATAGGTCGGAGGAAATGTTTAATTTTCGAGTTCAAATAGCTCGAGTGCAAAGGGTGAAAAATATTAGATAATACGTACTGATAGCTGCTGACCCGATGTAAATTTCACCGTGCACCACTATGCTTTCAGTGTCGAGCACATCGATGATTAATCGAGGGACGCTCCGCTCGATCTCCCTCGAATCGAAATGTGTTCCGCGGGCTGCGTCCGTTTTGAACCTGATCCAACTGTAGGCACGGTCAAGGCACCGTAAAGTAACTAACTGAAATTTTTACTTTCCCGCCGCGGTAAACTTGAAAAGTGTGCTACCACCTTTCGTTCACGGCCGACGAGGCTGCCATCGAGAGTGCGCCGAACCCGTTCGGCCACCACGAAACTCGGCCCGAGGGAAACTGGGCTTGCCGAACCGAATCGAGCTCACGGTTGTCCGATTTTCAATAGGGAAAAGAACCAAGATGGAATCGAAGGGCGAGATGGGTCTGTACTTATCAAAGATACCCGTGACTGGTCGATCCTCTAACCCCCAGCCTGCAGCATCGAAGCAAACCGAAGGTTTCAAAGAGCATCTACTAAATGTGAATGCTATTCCCTATCTCTCATGTTGAAACGAAATTTTATTCGTTTCTATGGATATTGTTCCATCCGTGAAAAACTTATGAAATTTCAAACAAAATCTTTTCTATATGCAAATATGATATCGGCGCCACACGTTCGATCAACAAAAAAGAATTTAGCAATTTTGCAGAATTATAATTTCGACGTTTCGGTTCAGTTTTGAACCATCTTCAAGAAAAGTCCGCGTCTATGAAAATAATGTAATAAAATTTGTATTAATTGAACAGAAACTTTTTGATAGTAGTAACAAAAGGAATATATACATACTTGCTAAATGTGAAAAACAGACAGAAAACAAAGTAAAACAAAATTGTGCGTCACAGCACGAAGGTTTGAACTGTACTAAACTGTAACTGCTATGGCAAAGTCAAGAACGGAAAAACATACGAATATCGTGGATCAAACTGACCAACCAGATGTCAAAAAAAAATTAAAATCTTTTCTGTCGATACGCCTTGCTTTGCAATATCGTGTCTGACTCGTGACGAAGTTCTGAACAGAATATAATAATTATATACAAGGGTGGTCCACGCAATTGTTTGAAGTCATAACTCAGTTATTATTGCATTTACGAAAAAATACGAAAGGAGAAAGATAAGTTCGTAGGGCACTACACCTGTAGGCCTTTAAATTTTTTTAGATGCAGCAGTGCATGTGCAATTAACGATTGCATCATTTCTTTAAATAGAAATGCATATTCTTTTTTACAAAGATCGATTCTTCTGTTCATTCTACGTAAAGAATGATTAGGGTACCTTGGCAAAAAATTATTAGATCTCGAGATATTTTCAAAAAATTTCTTCATCGAAGAAGACGCTCGCGAAAGGGTGGTTACGTTTACTACGTTGTCGTGAAGCGCTTGAGCATCTTCTTCAATAAAGACATTTTGTATAAAATAATAAAATTAATGTTCACATTATATATGTATAGATACTTTATATAAATTTTTGATTTATAATTTTATTAAATTTTATTTGAAAATAAATTCTAATAATTAATTCATAAAATATAATTAAATTTATATGTGTATATTTATTGTACGGTTAAAGTGGACGTGGATAGATGACAAATATGTATTTTCCTTGTTTTTTAAGGGAAATTTTCTAATTATTATAGCAAATAATTATTGAAAGCTTTCCTAATGACAATTTATAAAAATTGATGCAAAAAATATTGATATTGCGATATAATTTAATAATAGTTATTTACTTTATTATTCTGCAGGGATTATCGATCAATTCAGACGAAGTGCAGATATTTTTATCGTCCATATTTAAACATAGGAAGTTTACGGTTGCTTGAACCCAAAAATAGGTCAGAATGTGACACTTAAATATTCATCCGAAGAGTGGCTGATAAAGCTACTAAAATTTTCATAACTTCATCTCCTTGTTTCACTCTTTCATTTCGATATTGACTCGGGAAAATATGCTTTTATTCCCAATGGACGACGTTCCGACGAAAACTACACCGTTGAATTGTAACCAAATTCCTTATTGCAATATGTGGAAATGTCTTCAATCCTCTTTTGAAAATCTACAATTGCAATATTCATTTAATAAAAAATAATGTGTAGAAATTAATTCCATCCCCTCTTTTCAAAATGTACAGACAAAATATTAATTTAATAAAAATTTACTTATTAATAGAGTTAATTGTATGTGAACAAAATGTTTAAAAAGCAGAAATCTTAATAAAAGCAATAATAAATCAATGCAAAAATGTGTCAAATTTGTATAATGTGCTATCTTTTTGATGCACCGATTTTCGTTTAACATTACATATTTCCGAATAAAATAGTTTCTTCGTGTAATAAATGCATAGAAACATATTGAAACAATTTTTGATTCTTATTACCCAGTGTCCAGGTCACAAGCAATATACTATTTGAAAAAAACCACTTGTATAATGTGCTATTTTTTAAACGCACCGATTTTCGTTTAACATTACATATTTCCGAATAAAATAGTTTCTTCTTGTAATAAATGCATAGAAACATATTGAAACAATTTTTGATTCTTATTACCCAGTGTCCAGGTCACAAACAATATACTATTTGAAAAAAAACCACTTGTATAATGTGCTATCTTTTTGACGCACCGATTTTCGATTAATATTACATATTTTCCAATAAAATAGTTTCTTCTTGTAATAAATGCATAGAAACATATTGAAACAATTTTTGATTCTTTATTACCTTGTGTCCAGGTCACAAACAATGTAATATACAATTTGAAAAAGAAAAAACTATTTGTATAATGTGCTATCTTTTGTCGCGGAGTGTATGTGTACACAAGCGAAAGACGTGTCATTAGATACTAATCGTTTGGAATCGGTTCGGTGAGAAGAACGAGCGAGTCGATTCACCGTGCTGCATCATTTCCCGACTCATAAAGCAACCACGAGACACGCCGGTCGAAGCAATGAGGAAGAACGTTCAGGAACAGATGGAATGCCTATATGTATTTTGCCGTCGCGTTTTCACAAGCTTGACGTGCCATCGGCAGACACCGACGACAAATGTTCGACGAGCACCGACAGAAAATCTTTTCCTGATACGTGCGACGAATCTCCGTCACCACGACGAATATTCCACACAATGGAAACGCATCGCGCATTAATTAACGGCAGAGACGTGCTACCACTTGGACAATGTATAAAACAGTTCCGTTACAAAACACGATTCACCTTCTCGCGCAAACCCCGCGTCTCGTCTAGGAATCCCATTCCACGGAGATTGGGGTTAACCGTCACGGTATCCAGAATCGTGTAACTTTAAATGTAGGTCACCGGTAATGAAAGAGAAAGTGCCTTTGTAAATAGAAAACAAGATCGGGAATACACAGTCTTCGTTCGACCTAACCGGTGAAACGGATTGATAATTAAATCATTTTGAGAAACGTATGTGTATATCGTTTATCGATTTACACGTGTGTCCGTACACTGCAGACCTGGGCGTTTAACATGATTTTTAAATTACTTTTTAAAATTATTTTTGAAGTAACCTATTTTTCAAATAACTCAATTTTATTATTTAGTATTTCATACGAAAATTTGATCAATTTATTTCCAATTTAATTATTAAGGTGTTTTAGAAGTAATCTATTTTTCAAATAACACAATTTTATCATTTAGTATTTCATACGACAATTGGATCAATTTATTCCAAATTTAATTATTAAGGTGTTTTAGAAGTAATCTATTTTTCAAATAACACAACTTTATCATTTAGTATTTCATACGAAAATTGGATCAATTTATTTCAAATTTAATTATTAAGGTGTTTTAGAAGTAATCTATTTTTCAAATAACACAACTTTATCATTTAGTATTTCATACGACAATTGAATCAATTTATTTCCAATTTAATTATTAAGGTATTTTTGAAATAATCTATTTTTCAAATAACTCAATTTTATTATTTAGTATTTCATACGACAATTGGATCAATTTATTTCAAATTTGATTACTTATTCATTATTTCTTGAAACAGATTATTTATTATTTTCTCTGATTGCTCCCCTTTTTGACATTTGATGTTACAAAACGTCGAATTTATCGTGTTGTCATCTAACTAGCAATAATTTTATGCAAATTTCACATGTTAATTTGCAATAATTATTTAAATATTTATCTTCAACTTTTTATTGCGTAATTATATACACTGAACATCAAAAATTCATTTTCTTGAAGTTCAAATCAAAGGGTACAAATTATTCGCAAAAGTCACAACTTTTTATAATATGAAGACAATTTGATTAAAAAATTAATATAACATGAAATCCACTAATTAAACGAAAGCTTTTTAAATTAATCTCTTTTCTTAATGCAAAATATACTCGTGAATGGCTTTCATTGCCAATACATTGATGGATTTCGAATTTCTGTACTTGTATCTCCAGACTATCCTTAACGTTAACACACAAATGTACTGAAACGTTTCTTTCGTTATCATGGAAGCAAAGAAACGTACTCTCCAATCTCTTGTCCCTGGGCCCGTAATAAGAACGATACGCGGAAGCGATGTTTCTCGATCTTCCGGGGGAGGGAAGGAGGCCGGTTCGACGATGTTTCGCGAGGACAATGCGTTTATGACAGAAATACCTGTAAGTCGGGGCTAATCCTCGAGAGCGCTGTTACAATGTGCCGGAGTAGTCTCGGTAGCCGCGAGACGGTTCTATTACGTATCAGCTGATTCGGTTACGCGGAGTGGTAAGTACGCGAGAACGTTACTTGCAATTTCGTAGTAGTTTCTTTGTGCCGTGGTCGGGCGGCGATAAATCGCTGGAAAGCTCGGGAACCTTGCGTGACGAACAACAACGGGACGGAACAGAGATCCTGTGCTCGTCAATGAAGGCATATGTACGTGCAGCATACGTAGATCACGCAGGTGTAGCACACGTCGCCCGAAGTCACCTCTCCAGGGTATCCTGCGAATTTCCACGAAACAGGTGGCAACAGCGCGCAGGTCCGACGGGAGACGTGCACGGGGCAAGACGGGGAAAAAAAGAACGAGCGCACGCGTTCGATCAGCGAAAAGTCTCGCACACGACGAGGAACGCACGGAGGGTATGACGGAAGAAAGACGAGAGAAAGACACGGGGAGACTCGTCGACGTGGGTGTAGAATTAGGGGCGACGGTTTACGAAAGACGACTCACCTTAGGCCTGTAGAACCATTTTCTGATAGACTCCATCGTAAGGCCGTCGAGGATGTCGGCAGGCTCACGGACGAGTCGTCACTGCGCCTCTCGCGGCCAAAGCACTTGCGACATAGCGAAACGTGCCACCGCGACCTTACCAGAAACCGTCACCACCACCAGACACCAATAATCGAACGCATACGCGACGGAGTTTACTCCGTCGGCCAGTATCACCGTCGAACGTACAACCGTCGTCGATTTCGCTCGAACCACGCATCCGAAACTACGCGTCAAACGTGAATCGCGCGTCCGTACGACTGACTGACGACCACAGACTGCAAAGGCGCAGCTCGCCGTTACGCATGCGCACGAGAACCAATATGGCTGACGTGACGTACACGTTAGACCGTAGACTATACGTGCTTATAGATCCGGCGTAGGTATAGAGTATGCGTACTCAGTGTTCAGATTGGAACCATCTTTTCTCGCGCATGCGCGGCCAAGCAGTAACGAATGTATAATGACGTAGCAGAGAGGCCAGATTCGCACGCAATGGCCACAAGATGGCGGCGTCTTCAGCCTCAGTAACAGAAAAATGGGGTACCTTGAGTACCCCGCAGAAATTAAAAAATTTATTAGTATATACATATGAAAAAATAAAGGGTTAACCTACCCTTAAAACGATAGCAATTAAGTTCCAAGACGGAACACACGTCCCACCAATAACACCGGTACACTCCCGCCAATATAACTGCCACAGGGCTCTGGCCGCTCTGCTACCTTATTCTAGACACGGTACTGTTTTTAATAGATAGATGGTTTCGGCGCACAGGTTCGATCAAATATAAACTAAATTTCCATGTTTTATAACAAATTTGCAAGTTCAAATCTCGACGTTTCGATCCTGATGAGGATCATTTTCAAGAGATTTTTGCGTCTAAAACAAAGTGTAACATTGCAAAAATAACTGTATTTTAAAAGAAAAGGAAAAAACAAAGTTTTGAACTCGAAAATGAACTTATTTTTCTTACATGTTATATAGGAAAGAAATTTATCTTTTATGAATAATGTGTTACTTCCATGCTGGTAGATAATGTACTAAATCCTTGTTAAAGGTTACACAGTAAACAATGCATACTAACGGATAGAGAATTGAAATTTGACCAATTAGAAGCAAGTAATCTATGTTTGCTCAATCCATATTAGGCGGTAAATTCAAACCTCAATATATTTCGTCTCAATCACATGACTACACAGTGTAATACCTCAACTACTACGGTATTGTTTTCACGCCATCTGATGGTCATCACGTGCGAATCGGTGCGCCAAATCCGAACACTGTCTCTAAGACATTTATATTGGCGGGACGAGTGTGGGCTCATTCTAAAGAGGAAGGTACAGTCTTCTCTGGTCGTGATTTAGCGAGATTATGTTTATATCTAATAACTAGATTCTACATCAATTTTTTGTTCTCTGTATATTGTGAAATATAAATTGTATATGATTCACTGTTGGACCATTTCTAGAGGCAACGGCCATATCGCATTGAAAAAACCGATTCTCGTCCGATCATCGAAGTTAAACATTGCTGAGCGTGGTCAGTACTTGGATGGGTGACCGCTTGGGAACACCACGTGCTGTTGTCACTATTTTTTCCTTTTTTTTTTAAATTTATAACTCGCTTCACTCACCAACCCCCAAAAAGGCAACCCCCTCCTCAATTTTCGATTCCTCTGCAGAGGACAACCCGGTCCTCAATTTTTGTATTCCCCTACAGAAGACAACGGATGTGGGCAAAGTGCCAAGAAGGTAAAGAGTACCTATAGGGGAAAGGGGAATCGCTGCCGGATATCATTCCATATAAATATTTATGTAAACTATAACTGTAATATATCTTTTATTTTATTACTCGCTAAATTAAACTGATTAGAGTAAAGTATAACTAAACAAGTAACCTGCAGCTTCTCAACAGACTATAGCAATTTGCCCACAACCGTTATCTGGTAGACGATGTAATCTTGGAACAAGGTACGTTATCTGAAGCTGGATCAACAAGTACTCGTTTACAGAACCAGAAATTATCATTTAATAATAATTGAAGTTTCCTGAATTCAACTGTAGATTAATCAAACACTTCGCTGGTGCCATCTACGGTAAAACCGTGGACCTATTAACAAATTAATTTACTATCATTATCAATAGATGGCGGATACCTACATTTCTGTGCGCGCCATTCATTTGAAAGTTGAAAATAAATGTGTCGATTGTAGGTCCCTATTTCATGTGTAAATACGTAAATACACGAATCTTAATCCGCGTGATATTAAATATACGGATACTGTTTTAATACAGGCTGATATAACGCCGAACTGCTGGCCGTAAATTTATTGCTGTCTCGTTTCTAAAACGCATTAGTTGCCGAACGTGACGAACGTATCCGAGTACAAAAATACATGGACGTCTATATGAATCCGTGTACACGGAGAATAGAATGCATAATTACACATGTATTCAGAACACGGATACTTTTAATTCGCGAATACACGTGCTCCTTTGGCACACGTCAAAAATCGTAGACTCTAGTTTCAATTATTCCGAAGATTTAAACGTTCCAACTTGTTATATATACATAATCAAGCTCTCAACAATCTTACACAGGAGAGAAAATAAAAGCCCCAGCGATACACAGAAGGAATTTAATAATATTTAATCGGAATTTAACATATTTTGATCTACGTGACTAGATTATAAAAAAAGCAATTAAAAATGTATGACTTTAACAACGTTAAATAGTATGGATCACAAATTATGCACATTTATATGTAAGTTCCATATCTTCAAGTATACATTTGCAGTTAAAATTACAAAATAGGTTCCAACAGATCTACTTAAGGGGGTACCGTAACCCCTGATCTGGGTATTTATCAGTGTAAGCAACCTCCACGCTGAAAAACAGTTTGGCAACAGTGACGAACATACATTTCTATCAATCTAACGCTTCAATTTCGCTATCAATACAGGTTTTTTTCTTGTTATCAATATCTTTATTGTTATTAATGGATCCGAGTGGCTTCAAGCTCTTTATATTTTTGTTGTTACGAATATACGCCGATAATTCTCCTGTCCAAGCGCCATCTCGTTTGAGTAGCTGAACTAAAATTAGTTCTACTTGCCCTTCATTGCCCTTCATGAACGGAATCTGGGGAACAATTGAATGCGATCACGGGAAAACATTTTTTGTCCTCATATTAGCATATTACGAGCTGTGTGAGGGCTCATTGTAAAGAGGAAGGTTCGTCGCAGGTCGCTCAGCTCATGATTCAAGTCGAAAAAATCATTTTGTATTAGAAAAATACATTAGAATCTGCGGAATTTTTCTTCATTTGTTTTCCCTACTTTGGGCACTCATATTATTAGATATAAACATAGTCTAACTAAATTATGAGCTGAGCGACCTGCGATCGACCTTCCTCTGTCAAAAGAACCTTTATGCAGCTCAAAATATGCTCATATGAGGACAAAAAATGTTTTCCCGCAAACACTGTTTTGTTGATGAAATTAGTGTTTGCGGGAAAACATTTTTTGTCCTCATATGAACATATTTTTAGCTGCATAAAGGTTCTTTTGACAGAGGAAGGTCGATCGTAGGTCGCTCAGCTCATGATTCAAGTCGAAAAAATCGTTTTGTATTAGAAAAATACATTAGAATCTGCGGAATTTTTCTTCATTTTTTCCCCCTACTTTGAACGCTCATATTATTAGATATAAACATAATTTAACAAAATCATGAGCTGAGCGACCTGCGATCAACTTTCCTCTTTAGAATGAGCCTTCACACAGCTCGTAACATGCTTGTATAAAAACAAAAAATGGTTTCCCGTAAACACGGTTTTCACTTGTTTCTCTAGTAATGTTCTAGTAATATGCTAGTAATTATCCATGGGTACGGTACCCCCTTAATAGTAAAATTGTCTAAGCCTCAAAGTCGATAAGATGATAAGGACAACACAATAGATTCTAATATACAAGTACATTGATCACATAAAACTATCAGCTAAAAACAGAATGCAGTCTAAACGTTATAGAAATTCCTTCGATTACGTTAATAAATGTCACCGATGCGGAAACGCAATACCTATTAATGATAATGATAAGAAGGCAAACTTATACTATCTCGTTTTCACTTCTTGAGATTTGTGTACACATGTCAACGAAATGGAATGTATATTTCTACCATAACGAGTAACGAGTAGCCTTTTCCTTTCTTCCGTACCGCTAAAGGAGAATTTATAGTTGGGTAGATTTGCAACGCACCGAAACGAACATTACCTCCAACGACGCAGTTGGTCTTAAATATTAGTAGAGTAGAAATCGAACACACCTTGTGCGTGTACTCTCAAGAAGCAACGCGTAAATCTTATGTCAGTTACTTTGCTTAAAACTTTTTGAAAATAATATTCGAGAAAGCTCACCATTATGGCTTTTACCGTTGCTCGGATCTACAGGAAATTCACTCGTATATCCGAGTCTTCGGATGCTTGTACTCTGATGTTCGATTTACATTCGAGTATCCGAACACTTGGATACACGGGTGGAAAGAGCCCTACACTATATCCATTACAATTCTACGATAACACTTTTTAAATTGTAACTAGACTTTGAAATTTAATTACCGAACAGCTTATCATAAATCATCGAAATGTAAATCACTACCGCTAGTAAAAATATATTAAGAACTCTTTTTTTGTACAAGGCAAAGAAGAAACACCTTCTTCGTGTAAAATCAATTTCGTCGAATAGTTTTTAATAGGTTTCGATTACACGAGCAATAAACGGTGCATAGTTCAAAAAGTTGTAAGCAAAATGTTCGTCGCGAGCATATGTATATTATGCTCGTCTTTGTGCAATAACACTTTGCGATCGGTTGCCGACGCAATCATCGTAATTTCGGTTACACCCCCTATAATAATTCTGTCAAAAACTGTTAAGTGTTACCGTAAATACTGGTTATGTAACTACAGAAACATCTATTGTTCAATACAAGCATTACTATACATTTCGCTTGAAAAATTCAAGGTTTCACTGCCGCCAAGTTAGTCGTTTCGAACTCGTCTTTGTATTCTTTTTTTAATCGTAATGCACTATCACGCCTCTCGTACATAGAATCTGCGCGAATCACTATTTATCTAAGACATCTATATCACTTGAAATGAGAGTAGTTGAGTAACTTCTTGTTGCATTATATTACACGAATTCTCTTTTTCTTCTTTTTTTTGTTAAAATACTTGAATCACATAATTAACAATTTGTCTGTTAGAAACATTCAAAGTCGTAATTAATTATATCCGTAATTGATTGCCACACAGTAGGTAAAATATATCGAGTAGTATGATGTAATATAAGTATCACCTAAATTAAGAAACATCTAAGTGAATTATCTGTATTATTGCACGTTGAAATATGTCAGGAATCATTGTTTTCTTTTTCTTTTGTTTAAGCAGTAAATTAATAATACGTTTCCTTAAAAATTACAAGCTTTCGTCTCTTTGTTTGTATTGTTTTCGCAATTGTATTCAATTTAAATGTCCTCTAAGATAAGGTATCACTTAAGTATCGTTTTAATACTTACTTGCTGAATCTGACAAATCGAGACTCGAGCATCTTTTAATGCTAACTGATATTCTCAATTTTTTAAAATACACACGGATGACGAATCAACTTCGTTATTAAAATATCAAGCATTACTCAAAGATATATCAAACAATCAGAATGAATTTTGTCTATTAAAGTAAAATCCTTTTCGAACTTTTTAGGCACAAAGTAGACATCTAGAATGAATAAAATGTCGAAAATATAAGAACACTTTCCGATATTTCAGTTAAGTGAATGTAATGGTTTCTCGAAGTTTTTAAAACAGCTTAAAGTTAATGAAGGCATCAAGTAAATATCCCTTAATACAAAGCACAAGTATAGTCCGCACGGCGAGAGTTGGCACGAGAACTTGTAGGTACCACGTGGTACTCCCTGTGCGTTAAGAGTGGGACTCGCCGTTCCCCCTGCACCCCACTGACGCGATTCTGTGCCAACTCTCGCCGTGCGGACAATAGCAATGTCGCACGAATTTACAAGCATATCGAATCGAAAATAATTTTCGCAACAATCGAACGCAACTGCATCTAACAAGATTTATAAGGTATAAAAACACCAACATGAAAACTCCTTCAAATCCTTTATACAAATTCCATTTGCAAACATTCTTACACAGAAAAATTCTTCAAAATTCGATAAATCACATTCGTTCTTTTGTACCAGTGGTGTTTTGCATTTCTAAAATACAGATCAATACAAGTTTCAATAGATTCATCGAGAAGGAGGAAAAACATTAATGAAATTCGACTAACGCTACTACGTTCAGAACTTCTATTGTAGACACAGCAAGTTACTTTGCATTGTTAGACAAATCTTTGACTTTCGACACAAGTGTAACGCTATGATATCAATTCCTACTGAACCAGAAAAAGTTGAAATGCATCTCGAGTGAATATTCAATTTGAAATAACTTCGATCGCTTCCCGAAAACGAAACTTCGAAATGTGTGGCTCGAACAATGAAAGAGCAACTTTTGCCCTAACGTAAAAAACATACACGATTTCCACGCATTTCAAAGGCATCTCCGCAACGCAAATTAGAATATCGAAATTTAGCAATGACCAATGTACAATTTAATTTACCGTAATCATCTTAAAAGTAAAACGTTCCAATAAAATTCAATTTCTTCATAGATCAACTTTCTCAAGACCGATAAACCACAAATGCAGAGCGCATTCATCAATTCATGCATCATAAACTCGTTGTAACATTAACGTAACTAATATACAATAAATTTATTCCCTAGAAAACAAAATTATTCAAACAGGTAAAAATTTTACATGACTGTAAAATATTTAGACGGCTCTCACCGTCCGCTAGTTGTATGTACAAATTTTGACAAGAACATACCGAGATAAAAAGAAAACAATAGATCTCACACTAAAGTCCATTAGTGGCAAATTTAAAATTAAAGACACAACAGAAATGCATAACAAACAAATCATAAAAGTAGATGGCACAGTGTTCTTCTTGCAATTAGGAAACCATAAATTAAGATGCTACCACGTGTAGCATTAGTAACACGGCGAAGCAAGAGAGAAAAAAACAAATGTTATCAACGTTTTACTATCCTTCGCTAGTGAAATGATAAATGTAAGGCATAGTTTTTCTGCGACGCATAAAAACTATCGTTGGCAAGATGAAAGTCCCCTAAAACATTCGTCGGACTCGAATGCACGCTACCCGGACCGGAGGATCGATTGTCCGCTTTCCATACTTGTTTAACTATACCCAAACTGCACTTTTCGGCACTGACAGAGCCATTTAATGATTCGAGCGTTTCGTTCGACGATGCTTAGTGGATCACTGACCCGTTGATTGCATTCATCGTTGCCCATGCCGACGCTACAATTATTGTTCTGCCATTGACCACTCTGGCTCGTCTGGTTATTACCGACCCACGAATAAAGACCCAAAGCCGAGTCAACGGAGCTAACGCTATCAAAAAATACCGGAGACGATGTCTTCGAGTCTGGTTCCGTGATACGCTGATAATTATCCGAGTCTAGACCTAAACGGTCAAAAAAGTTTTCGAGCTGAGTTATCGACCGAGGTGGCCGAGCAGGTACTTTGTTCGAACGACCGTTATCCTGACGCCAGTAACGATCACTGATGTCCGACTTCGATCTCAGAATTGGTCGACCTCGGCCTTCTTTCCAGCCGTCGGAAAACCTGATGGAGAGATTGAGACAGTGTTCAATTTATTCACTAGTCACCAGTCCAATTACACTAACATCGACACACTACTCAAGGACGCTTCTTTCACTCTAGCCAATATTACAAATTTCCCTCTTTCCAAGATAACATTTTCTTAAGATACTCTTTTCTACTGGCAGAAACCAGTTTAGAATAGATACGACAATGAATTCGCTTTTTTCAATAATAATTTTGTCAACTTTTCAAGCAACTATGAAAACAACAGCAGATTTCAATGTTGAACAAGACTAATCAATTTTTGTTCGATACGAAGCGCCATCTTTAAAGAGAACAACTTATATTGTGATTATAGTATACAGAGTGGTCCACCTAAATATCTCCTTTTTTGTGAAGATATAACAACTGTTTTCAATGCAATGGTGTCGCAAAGTCATTTTGTCCGGTGTTTTCAAGGTATTAATATTCTAAATACGTTTTAACGTCAACTAAAATATGCAAAGAAAACAATATCGATGACCTTGAATACTCAGATAGAAAGAAGATCCTGAGAAAAATTAAAACTTGCAAAACATTTGGCTTGCGATATTATTTACATTCTATTGAAAACATTCAATAATAATAAATAGGTAAGATAAGATAAATTGGTTGAGTGAAATATAAAACAGTAAAAGATTAGAAAACTTGTGATAAAGATCTACAGTCTAATAATAAAGGAGATAAGGTGGATCACCCTGTATAGTCATGATAAAATATTAAAAGTACACGATAGTAAGAAGAATTGTGAAGTAGGTATTCGTAGTTATGATAGTTTCAACGTATTAAAAAATGTAGATGGTGTAAATGCATACCTCGAATTGCACGTCGGACTATAATCCGTTTGACTGTTGCTACTTTCGGAGTCAGGACTGTAATGTCTCACAACAGAAAGTGGGGTACCGTTAGCATAACTACCTTTTCTTGAGCGATCTTTTTCCGTTGAGTGTTGAGTTGATGCACCACTGTCACGACGTATATGACTCCAACAGTCCTGAAAAAATATTATAGTCAATATTTGCTTCATAGATAATCGGATAGATGTCTACCAAGGCCGTACCGAACAATTCTAACACCTGAAGCACAGTACACTTCTATTCTCATTAACAGAAAACTACCATCGATTTAAAAAAAGTTGGAGTAGAACATTTTCGATCTCATATAAGTAGACTGCGGATGTTTATGCAACTTTTAAACTTTGTAGACAAATTTTAAGAAAGTGGGATGAATAATATATTATTTTCGGTGGCCTTTGTAGATACAAAATTAATAACAATTCTAATATTTTTTGAAAATTAAAGATCCGCAGTCTAGTTATAAAATACACCACAATTTATATAGTTATTATTATACTTTGTTCAGAAATATAATTCGAGTTGTATCACTCTTTGATCTACAAAACGAGGTTTTTTAAATTTTCGCTAGAAGCCCAACAAAAAAGTGAGAAATAACTTTGAGTACTTTCTTCGTCATTCAGATTCGACAGAATTTTTTCAAAATTTTCGTGATACAAGTCTAGATATAAGTGTTTCTATGCTTCGATCGTCGACGCGACCCTGATTGCACTTGAAGTGTACTTGTATTATTGGCGGAGGTTCACTACGGTGAGTACAATGCCCGGATGATCCTCCGGAATCCCTCGCAGTCGCTCCGTGACTCAATTTACTGGACCCTGATGACTTTTGCGTACGACCTCCGGATGATAGTACGCTACTCGCGTCGCCGCCACCGGAACCTAACGATCGTCGAATGTGCCTGGAACTATAATATGTTGCTCATTCTACAGGATTATATTCTAGACATGTTATATTACATTTTTCTATCTCTATAAACGTTGAAAAATTGACAAATTTCTGGATAAATATACATTTTTTCCTACTCTTCCCAATATATTTTGCATTTCTTTATAAACATTCGAAAGCTGATGTGGCTAAATGGTTGTACATAACTAGACTGCAGACCTTTATGCATTTATAGCAAAATTGAGCAGATAAGATTCAAAATTGAAGATGTCGATATGATTTCTCCTCTATTCAAATCATTAAGGGAAGAAGTAAAGTTTCAGTTTCTATTTCTTGCAGTCACTTTTTAGTCGATGCAGACAATTTTTATTTTGCATAAAGATCCACAGATCTAAACTATAGAAACACTTCACTAGATGGAATCACATTATGACTGATAGCCTTAACCCTTTGCACTAATTTTCATGCCAACAACTCTATTTTAAGTGTTTCATTTAAAATTCAAAGAATTTGAATCCTTGCTGCTTATTTTAAACAATTTTGTTTACTAATTTTATTAAATATAGCTCTCAAACTTTGTTATAATTTATATTTGTGGAACTTATATTTCTTTTTAACTAAAAAGTAAGACAATTAAACAAAGGAAGAACAAAGGGTTAACGGTATGCAGAAGAGAATGATCATAAAGCAGAGCGATCGGATATTCCAGTATCCGAAGGAAAGCTTCTACAATATCTAGTAGGTTCTCCGGAAAATACACGGCGCCCATTAATAATAAAACAGCCGTCTGTAACTTCAATTGTTTTACAACGCGGAGAGCATCTGAGGATATAGGATCCACATGTCCCCCATACGAAAGATCTAGAGGAGAACATGCTCGCAGTTCCAACGATTTTTATAGGGCAATAACTCGACAGTATGTTGTCACATCGACTGAAATTATTGAAGCGCTGTGCAGTTTCGGTGTCAAAGATATAGTGAGGTCATAAAATCGAATGGAAGCTAAAGCAGTCGTGACCCGAGCAGTGGGACAGAAGAACGGACGGAAATATAGGATGCGAAGGCTCTTAGGCCTCGCCGAGGATTGTATGGACTGTCTCAATTCTATTTGCGTTGGACAGTTTCGTTTCGCTGTTCCAGTTCAACGTCAGGGACTTCATAAACCTAGAAATAAACCACGTGCATTACAAACGTTAATGAACCCTTTGAGCGCGGGGCAATCTAAAATTGCACACTCGCCCTGGACAAATACTCGGTTTGCTTTAACTGGACTGTGAAAATACAAACACTATGCATTTACAGGGTTCGTTATCGCGTAACGAAGTTTTCATTTCACTTCGATCCGAAGAATGTCCATCGCGAAAAAGATGATTTATTGTTTTTATCAACTAGTCCGTAGATAATGCAATTTATATTCAATTACGGTTGACACTCTCGAGTTCATGGCTCTGAGAAAACCTAATTAGCAGATTAGCAGAAATGATTTATACAGAGCTTACAATTATTTCCTTGTGGTACTTCAATTTGAATAATAATAAAAAACAAGATATGATTGGATTTAAAGGAGCAAATAATGTGGCGAGTAAACAATTTTCTCAAGGCCACGTGTTTCGAGATTTCAAGGTCATCCATGTTTTTTCTGATACAATTGTATATCCTACGTAGGTTCACATGATAAACAAATCTATTAACTTTGATAGTTCGTTGTAATGATGTTAATTCGACTTGTTTATCATTGTGTTCCTTGTTTAGATCTACATACATTTGTTTATTGATTTTGTGCACGCGCGGTGCGTACATTGTGTTATGATTTCACTTAGAAATTGATCGTTTTGATAGAAACTGCTCGGTCTATGCAAGTGGCTCAATTGAGCAGCAGTGTTTTCCGTTTTACGGGATGGTGCAAGCGTTATCTAGTTTATGGGAATCTTTCCTAGATTAATCCATCGAAAACATGCACGATAATGCGTCGAGTACCTCCGGTAACAGACAGCGTCCCGCTTGAAACTGTGCTCCGAATAATCTGAACTAGTTTCACAATCCGGGCAATTGTTCGAAGATTGATGGTGCCCCGATGGCTTGGTCGACTTCGTCGATGCGCGCGGCGACAGGGACGCTCGTCGTCGTGTGCTCGTGTGAAGGTCAGGCAAAGATTTGTGGCAAACCGTGCTCTCCACCGACGGCGAGCTGGCGGACTTTCTTCCTGCTCGACCGGAAGTGTGCGAATGTGAGTTACTCCGGCCGAATTTGAAGCGGGCGTCTTGTTGCAAACAGTGCTGCAAACAGATCAAAAGTTTGCGATACCATCGAAATATTCTTAATCTTACAGGGAAACGTGTCCCAGTCGTGCGAGTCGATTTTTATGAAACTTATCTGAGAAATGCTTCTCACAGAAACATTCCACGCAGAGCGGGCGAAAACAACCCTTGAAATTGATGGCCAGACTGCGGATGTTTATGGAAATAAAAATTGTCCGTAATAGAATCTACTAGAAACCAAATTGAATGTTATTTTTTCCTTAACGATTTTGATAGAGTAAACAATTTCGAATTTTATCTACTCAACTTTGCTATAAATACATATACATCCGCAGAGACATCTCTGAAATCAGAGGGTGTTGAAGAATACATCATGTTAAACTTTCGCGTTTTAATTTCAAGGTATTCTGTAACTTATTTTGCTTATTTGTGATAGACTGCGGATTTTTATGCATTAAGACAGTGAGAAATACAAAGAATCTAAAAATATTTTTATATTGTTTTCAAAGTAGAAAGAATATTAAAAGGTGAAATGAATTTCTATTTTGCATAAAGATCCTCAGTCTAGTGTATAAACGATTGATTATCAACATTTTCTCTGCATTGTCACACTTTTCTAGACGACTTTGTTAAAAATCAAAAGAAATATTAACTAAGTTTACATCCGAAGTTTTGGTCCTATTTACCGGACACAAGAAATTTGCGATAACAAATTAATTAATTAAATTCTTTTATGCCGCAGCATAATAAAATCATTTTATTTTCGGAAACGAAGAATAATAATTTCCTAAATATTGATATAAATTGTATGTCTGTATGTTCTCCAATAGCTGTACAATAACGAAACCAAAATAGAATTTTATTTCGGTTCAAAGAAATTATTAATTAATTATTAACTTAATCTATTACTCTCTACGTCTTCGGTAAATTTGGAATGGAGACGTAAATTTATTAAAGTGGACATTGCAGGTTTCGTGACGATTCTATCGATTATGCTAAACACGTGTTCGACACAGTGAAGGAATATGTTATGGCTTCCGTGTTCAACTCGCGAACGCGTGTATCTACAACTTCCGGTTCCTAACTGCGCTTCCTCTCCCTGTTTCTCTTCGATAGTTACCATTCATTGGCCGTAAGTACGGACACGTACGGGAAATGTACGAGGATGTAATGTGCTTAAGCACTGTGTAAAATTAGCGAGAGGAAGGAATCATGTTATCACTCTTGATTCGAGAATCAACAGAACAATCATCAGACAATATTTCCATTACACATTTCCAGGAACTAACAGCTATCCAGCTTCTCAAACGAAAACTGCAATGGTGTGGTCGACTCTAAACCCTTTGCAGTCGGAGCTACTTTAATTAGAAAATTAAATCTTCCGACCTAAAATAGTTCTATTTTATAAAATTTATGTAACACCTCGTACAATACTTAAATGTTTTGTAATTGATTAGATAGCAATATATTTAGACCACTGCATAAGTTCGTGATCGATTTTCATAAATGTGAAAAACATTAGAAATTTCTACAATTAGAAAATAATGGTGACTATATAATTGATTGATAAGGCTGTATTCTTTAATAACTAATCATTGCATTTTATGATCAACTCGAGCAGGCCATATGCAATCAATTAATATTTAACAAATTTAACAATATTCTGAATAATGGTATAGCAATTTTGAGTGGGGACTCTGGCTTCCAAAGGGGTTCACTGAATTTTTGCACCGCGTTACAAGGGAGTCTGCTGTAATTGTTAGAACGAATAGTATTGTTTGATATATAATAAATTTAGGGTTCGATCATTTATAGGAAAACAACAAATGTGCAATTATTGTTTGATGTTGTGCATACCTTTCCTCGATCTTCGTCACGAAAATTCGGCGACAAGCTTCCCGGAGAGTATCGGAATTTCTCTTCTTGCGGAATACCGTTCGACTGCATGACGGACTGCGACGGGCTGTCGGGGAAAAACACATTCTCCTTGCTGTCGGTATTTAGCAGTCGACGCAATTTCGTCTGCAGCTGATCTCCACCGGTACTGCTCGGTGGCCCTGAAATCGTGCGCCGCTGCGGAACGGGAACCAGGCGTGGACTCTTCGGTGGCAGCGCGGGTGGCAGTGTTTGTTGAGGATTCAAAATTCCGTCCGCTGTCGAACAAAACGCAAATCCGTTCTAGAAACTCGTTCCACCTTCTTCGATTACCTGACAGGTCGACCAACTTCAACTCTTGCATTCCACGGCCACAGAAGTCGCAAAAGTGCCTCCACGGGAAACTGGTTGATTGTGTTATGTAGTGTACTGCATGACACCAAATTGTGTTAGTATCCGTGTACGATGTATTTTGTTATTGTATGAATACAATGAATTATGTTATTCTATGTGTAAAATGTATTGTATTATTTATGTGTACAATGTATTGTGTTCTACAGTATATTGTATGATACCAAATTGTGTTATTTTACGTATACAATGTACTATGTTATTTTCTGTGTACAATGCATTATGTTATTCTATGTGTAAAATGTATTGTATTATTTATGTGTACAATGTATTGTGGTCTACAGTATATTGTATGATACCAAATTGTGTTATATAGCGTGAAATATGACACCAAATTGTGTTATTGTCTGTGTACAATGTGTTGTGTTATTGTCTGTGTACAATGTGTTGTGTTATTGTCTGTGTACAATGTGTTGTGTTATTGTCTGTGTACAATGTGTTGTGTTATTCTCTGTTTACAATGTGTTGTGTTATTTATGTGTACAATGTATTGTGTTCTACAGTATATCGTATGATACCAAATTGTATTGTACAGTGTGAAATATGACACCAAATTATGTTATTCTCTGTGTACTATGTACTGTGTTCTACAATATACTGTTTGACACCAAATTGTATCATACAATGTACTATATGACACAAAATTGTGTTCTACAATTTACTGTACAACACCAAATTGTGTTATACAATGGTTATACAGTATGTATGTATATGTACAATAGGTGATACAATGTTGTTATACAATAATATACGGCACTAATCTGTGTTATGCAGTGTACTGCAAGATATTTATGCATTATAAAAATTGCGTACCGATATCTAATTCTTTCAATATTTCTATCGTTTAAAATTTATCTTACACATTTCTCTCATGAAAACGACATCGCGTAAGGGAACCCGTGTACAAATTCGATTGTTCGAGCACGTACAGTAAAAATCGCGTTATGTCTCGGCAAATACGTTGCAGTTTTTCTATGAAATTAAAAACGAGCAACCGTGACTGCTCGGTATACTTCTGGACATAACAGGTTGACTGGGGCGTAACAGTTTCCGGCCAGATAGACTTTTCGTTTGATATTCCGGATGCGATACAGATTTTTTACCGACTGCGCAGAAAATAATAAAGAGCGTTTATTTGTTCGCACTATTTTCTCTTGTTCGCCGTATCCTTGCATTCTCGTTAAAATTTTTTTCCAGTGAAAAATTTGACCGATCGAAAATGTTGGATCAAACCCTATATTGGATCAAATATCACACTTGAGTTTACATTAAAATTAACTAACAATAAATAAGAGAAACCGGAAAAAACATAAAATTTTTAATATATTGTTCAAACAAAGATCTTTTGTTAAAATTTTCTTGTACAACTACATTTTCCATTAAAAACGCAATTTTTAAAAAAGTCAATTTTTTTTCCTCTGGTGTCCGAGGTATCTCAAAAAATATGGTTCTGACCCTGAACTTTGAGGGCTGTTTTCATCCCGTCAAAGTGGATGGTTGCATACAAAAAAATACGTGTCAAATATTTTTCGAAGGATTATATCTCACGTAAGTTTGATTAAAATCGGCTTGTATCAACTGGCCGTGTACCCTTGCAAGTGAAATGAAATATCAGTGACGCGACATTAGAAGAATTAAATTAATTAATTAATTTCTTATCCCTGTTCGTTGCAATTAACGCAAGCAAGTCTTATTTCGCGCGAAGATCCGGAGTCTAGTTATGACAATGAAGAATTGAATGCCGTTGCTGCAGTATTTTCGGACATATTACAATTATTTAAAGAGGAAATGCGTTTTCATGCAACTTTCGTTTCTCACAAACAGCTTGAACAATTTTTATTTTGCGTAAACAAGTTTCCCCGGGAAGAAACTGAACATCTACAATATGTATAAAGAAGCGACTGCGTATCAACAGCTTCCAACCGGAGATCGAGCGTGTCACTTCTGTATCGATGGTCACGGAAATGTTAATTACAATCAAACGAGCCTTTACTCGACGCGACAACGTCGAAATAAGCTACCCGATTAGACCAACCATTCGGAAGTAATACGTCTAGATGTAAGGATATCGTGTATCACGCCGGTTGTAATTACTTTAGGGCAGAAAGCGATACACAAATGTGGCTCGAGCACCAAAGCAGAGAAATGCGGTTGCGGTGAGCTAAGTATCCGGCTCGAAGAATTTTACCCTACCGCGTCCTGAAAGAGCTTTAGCGCTCCACTTTCTTTGAAACGTTCTTGAGGACCACCCATATCTTCTTAAATACAATTTCATACGATATCAAATTAGTTTACGCTTTTGAAGTATGGTGACCTGTCCGGTGAATCAACATAATTTGTATTAAAAGTAACCATAACATTTATGACGCCCTCCTTGAAATTTGCTCTGATTAATTTCATTATAAGTTCACGAATGTTTCCCTAAAGAGATCTCATCTATTTTGATAACCTATCCTGCGTTACATTCGTTTATTTAGCAGTTGTGAGATCGGGAATTTATATCTTGAAGTGGTCCAATGGTCTGGTGTTTGCTTGTGTAATTATATCATTTATTGGGATGCCTCTGTTCATTCATTAGTCGTTTGAAATGATTTCAGAATCATTTCAAATCATTCAGAAAATGAAATAACGATTTGTGAATACTAATTTCCACAGACATGCTTATTAAACGACAGTTTTTTCTTAAGCTTGTGCAAATAATAAGTTAAATAATGGATGAAATCCTTAACCCCTTGCCGTATAATTTTTTCTACAGCTACAGTGATTGAAACATCATCCACAAAAATGTCGAAGAAGGAAAAAGAAAATTTATATTCTTCGTATAGCTAAATTTAATTTAATGCTTAAATATTAATAGATACTGATTAAATTTTATTTCATTTAAAAAGAAAAGCGTAACATTCATATTTGTCGGACTTTGTTTAAAATCCTCATCAAGGCAAGGGGTTAATCACGTCGAAGTCTATTTAATTCGTACATGAAGGGGTTGACACCACCACTCGACGAAACTCGTAAGAACTTGTAAAAAACTGAAGTGCATCTGATTCATGAATTTTTGTAATGTTGTAGAGTTAACCGATTTGTCAGATGATCGGATCAAATATCTTGCACGATACAAAGGTACGAATGCTTCTAGTAATACCAGGAATGAAATTTAAAAAATGCCTAGCGTTTTGATGTGGTACTTTAGTAGAGGAAGACTCTTAGGACATAAAGAATCGAATGCGTCTTAGAGTCTGATGATCGTGCATTAATAGCCTCCCACGGATTAAATGATAGTACGTTTTCACTGAATCCATTGCGGTCCGCGGTTGTGGTATTCTTCGCAGCATAGTTTCCTCGCGCAGGTCACGCGTCAGGAAACGACCGGCTCGTTTGTCAGTCAGCGGTTTTGTTTCACGCAGGTGTAAAATCGGATCGTGAAGCATATTTCGCTGTGCTTGTCAATGATCCAGAATCCTTTCCTTTTTTTCTACATGATTTTCAATGCTTTCCCCCATCGTTTATCCCGTCTACGTTACTGCTGTATTTGTTTGAAATATTTCTAGATTTTGTGCTCGTTAAATGGAATAAAATTTCTGATTAAACGGTGCTAGATAAAAATTTATTTAAAACTAGCTGACCTGACAGACGTTGTCCTGTCCAAATTTCAGAAAAGCTATAAATATATATAAACAAAATAAAAATGAAAAAAAACGTATTTCGCAGTGCTCATTATAGCAAACAGACGTGGATAATGTAAATTCCTATTGAAATATTGATTAAAAGCTACGACGTCCGTTTTTTTGTTGTATTGAAATATGATTCAAAAAGCACTTTTAGTTTTTCCCGAATTTTTATATTTCCGGGCAACTTTTCCAATTTTTTGTACTCTAAAAACCTGATTCGGATTACAACGAACATTAAAAAAAAAAATTTAGCCAAATCGGTCTAGCCGTTCTCACGTGATGTCGTGACCAACGAACAGCTTTTCATTTTTATTATATAAATAATAATGTCTCTATACTTTGATATATCTTTAATGTTTTTACTGTTTCAAGTTTCACCGACTCGTTTTTATTATAAATGCATAAAATCGTTGTCTACTAATGAATGAACAGAAGTGCCCTACTGACAGACAATTACTAATTACACGAACAAATCTATCAGAGGACAATTGAATCACCCTGAAATACAAATTGATCGATATGATTCGATCTTCTGCCAATGGGACGGCAGAACTCGAACATGTCGGGTTGAAAACTGTAGTCAAAATCGGGACGAGTTCGGCCAAATTTTGGGAATCCCAAACATATTCGGGTTCTCGACAATTTTCGGGGTTATTGCCGAGAATATTCAAACTTCCCGAGCACATTAGGATTTTCGAATATTCTTGAGAATTCCGTTATACATTTTTCTTACGACATATTCGAGCATGCCAAAATTTTCAGGGTATCTAACAGCTCTCGTGCCTCACAAGAAGTCCCTCGAAACTGCACAGAGATACAGGGGTCTTTGTTCGCAGCCAATGAGGTTACATATTTTAGCCAATAATTTGGCTAGAACCGACAGTGCCAGTGGAATAACCCAATCGAATGTCTTGCCACCGCATTCCTTTCGAATTCCTGCCAGGAGACTTCTTTCGAGGCATGGGGAGTACGTTGCGTCAAAAAAGTACCGAGATATCCTCATTTAAACTGTCCACGTAAGAGGTATTGAAAAATATATTGTTTATAAAAGTTAGTAGGACTGTAAACTATTACAACGCAGATTTTGAGCCCGATCTGTCGCACAGTTTGCTTACAACTGCCGGAGTGCTTCGATGATTGGACTTCGCGCTGGCAGAAGTGTATTGCCTCGGAAGGGGCTTGTTTTGTAGCCAATTAACTAAATTTTGACAAAATTAAGAAAATTTGTGTGTCTTAAGGGTGTTGATCCGGTCACTACCTTCTCTAGTGTGAGAGACACACAGCACTAGACATGTATACGTACACGAGGATTGCAAGGGCTCCGTATTTTTCGCTTCCTGACTCTATAATGCACATTTTAGTGTTCTAGGTAGTCACAATCGCTAGTTAAGAGCACCGTCTGATCAGCAAACGACACTCGCACGTTGACGTGTGTCAGTGCACACGCCGTTATATCACATATACGTACACGAAAATTGTAAGGGTCCGGGAGTAAACGTCTGAGATCTTAATAATGCAATGACTAGATTTCTTAGTAGTCAAAATCGCTAGATGAAAGATCAATCTAGGGTGCTATTTGGCTGAAAAGTCGTACTTCTATTAAAAATTCTGTCCGTTTAATTCTACAAAAATCCAAGCCACAGTGAGGTTGACATTCAAATATAGTTCTGACATTTTCCGTTACGAGCGTTGATTTCTGTTTCATTTATGACGTCCTCACTGACGGGCGTGCTGTCGAATATTGTAAATCATAGCTCGTGAACGTAGAAGTACGACTTTTCAGCCAAATAGCACCCTGGATTGATCTTTCATCTAGCGATTTTGACTACTAAGAAATCCAGTCATTGCATTATTAAGATCTCAGACGTTTACTCCCGGACCCTTACAATTTTCGTGTACGTATACGTGATATAACGACGTGTGCACTGACACACGTCAACGTGCGAGTGTCGTTTGCTGACCAGACGGTATGAAGGATGTATCGTAAGAATGGCTTAATTTTATTCGAGTCGTAGGTTTATGAAAATGTCTCTCCGCAGCCACGATAAGCAGCAGCACTGTCCCGCTGCTTCTCACGGCTCCGCTACATGTTGTCGAATAAAGTAAATTGCGCCTCGAATATGTAAAATTAAGTCACACTGAAGACGTCCACATGTCACCGGCATGGAAACAACGCGTGTTCCATAACTTCTAGTAATTTACATTAATATTGTCTCTAAGCAAGCGCAACGACAACAAAATTTGATTCTTGAAAATGGCCTGAATTTAGATCGAAACGTCGAAAAAGAACTGATATAATAATTTGCAAAATTGCTGAGAAGACGCGAATGATCGTACCAGTGCGCCAATAGGATTAATATCATTTATCAACAACTGTCGATCGCAATAAGGAGAACTGTTAAGATGTCTCGGTATTATTTTTGACATAACGTACGTCTATCCCGTTTCCGCTCGCTGTACTGATGCTCCCGCTTCGTCGAGTCGCCCTCGAGTCGGTTTGTTACGAAAGAAGATGTTCCGCTCGTGCGAATTGAACCGTTGGCTGGTGAACCGATATAAATTCAACCGTGTGCTATTGTACCGCGAGAATGGACCCGCGGAGTGTTCGGGTAGCGTTTAAACGGCCAATTAAAGCGATCCGGGCGATGATGGCAAGATGCCCGACGGCAATGGAACGGAAGAGCGACTCGCGGCGCGTTGCGTCGCGTCGCGTCGCGGCTCTCGGCTCGCCGGCACGCTGAAATGCCCGTAGTTAAATCGATTAGCCGCTCGGAGGTGCATCGAAAGTTTTACTCGGTAGACTTACGCCTGTCCTGTTCGTGGCAGGATGCCCAGCAACAGGGTGGCGTCAGCTGAGCAGTCGGTAGCTGCGACGGGGACGTCGGCTGCATGGAACACGTCGGTGCGGTCCCACATTTCCTGAGCAACCTGGGCGGCGCTCCTGGCGCGCTCAGTTGAGACACCTGAAGATGTCCGCTGTTCTTCAGCTCCTGCTTCCGGTCCAGAACGGTCTCGCTCTTCACGTAGAACGCCTTCGTCTCCTGGAGCAGCTCGACCGCGCTCTTCCGCTTCCCTGCGGCACGTGACAAGGAAACCAGACGGCTGTAAGTGACACTCCAGTGAAAACGGTAAATGGCCCGCTTCCTGTAAACGGACACCAGGCCACCGGCAACACGGCCAGATACCCGCTCGACAGGGTTAGGCCACGTGCGCCGGCACGAGCCTCGTTTACCCAATGCTTCAACTATTCACCGTGCCTCCGCGTAATCCTGTCTATCCTACACGTTCTTTAAGGGGGTAGAGTACCCACGTGACATTACTAGAATCTAACCAGAATCTAACTAGATTTTGGGCCAAAACAGGGGTTTACGGAAGCACACCTCACGTCCTCATACGATTATATTTTGAGCTGAGTGATGGCTCATTCGAAAGAGGAAGGTTGCACGCAATGCGGTCTTCTCATGGTTTTTTTAGATGATGTTTATATGAAGTAATATGAGCGTCCAAAGTAGGGGAAACAAATGAAGCAAAATTCCGGAGATTCTAATGTATTTTTCGTTCACAAAAAGATTTTTCTCGCGAAAATATCGAAAAAGACTATACTGCGTGTAACCTTCCTCTTTCGAATGAGCCCTCACTCAGCTCGATAGCAGTGTATTGTCTGTAATGGACAGCACTTCGTACGCCGCTTGAAATAAAATTTGTTTAAAAAATTATTCATTTAAAGTCCCACTTTGCGTAATACTTTTTTATGCAAAATTTGAAGATTCATCCGAATTCGACAAAAAATATTAGACATTTCATTTCAAAGACTGAAGGTGAACCTAATATCTCAATAAAAAACTAAGGTGATAAAAAACAGATTAGAGCACTGTATGTCCCCCTAGATACCATCCAACTTTTGTTTGACACATTTTTTCGTGCAACGAATACCTTACGAGTTATTTGAGGTCGTCATGTTAGGAGACTCACCCTGTGTATTGGATATATTTTTACAATATATTTATTTTGTTTTTTGGATCATTAATTTTGATGTTCCGCAAATTTTTCATATAATCATAAGTGTTTCTTGAGTTCAAAAAGGTTAAGAACCACTGTCCTACTAGTTTTGATGTGCTGAACATGAATGTGACTTTCATTTTTGACAGAAAGTACAAATAAACCTGGTATTTGCGGAAAACTTTATACTAGCAAATTGAATTATGCCTGGAAGTATGAATCTGTGAAACAGATGCATTCTTATGTGTGCTGTTGGGTTGAAACGAAAGTTCGTAGCGTTTGTAAATTAAAATTGAAAGGAATAACATATTTCCCATTCTGTTCTATTAGTTTTTGCCATTTTCGTGGTAACTTCTCGTGTTACTGAAGAAACATAAGATTACTACGACCTTTCTTTCCAAACCCGGTATTATATCTTTCCCTGAATTTAGCACAGAAGCTAACTATGCTAATTGTAAGAAACACGACTGTTTTATGGGATACAATTGAATCTTATGGTGATTGTTTCTTAGGAAATCCCATTGCGAAGCCACTTCGGAGACAGACGTTTTACAATGTACATTACACGTTTCCTCCGACATATTAATGCAATGTTTACGCAGTCGTGTAATTTGTATTCGCCGATGATTGCAGTTCGGCCATTACATTAAATTAATTAAATATTCAAGACAGGTGGTACACGTGAAACATGAAACAAGCAACAAAGCCAATTGACGTCGACCACGTATCCTCAAATTGTCGGAAATGCTAAATTGCCAGAACCGCAGTCATCGTGTTTAACACGCATGCAACACACTCTCGAACAATTGATTCGAACAAACTACCTCAAATACTGTACTACTACCGGCATGTTCAACATTCAGTGGTTATACAAAGTGTTCGTACACTTTTTAAAATGGAATAACTTTTTTATAATTGTACCTAACGACCTGATTTTTTATAATTAATTAGAAGGATCGGTTTGTGAAATGATATGCAAAAGTGATTTTCCAAAAAAATATTATTTACAAGATTACATGCAAAAATTAAAAGGCACTTTTTAAAACTTTTTTATTACATAATGAAAATAAAAAATTTACGTTTTTTAACTAGAAACCGACACGTATCGAAAGATGTACGGTTCTAAATTATCATTAAGAGCTCTAATAAACAAATTTAGAGAAATGCTTTTTTTATTTTTGCACGCAAACTTGTAAATTGTAATTTTTAGAAAATGTTTTTTGCAGATCATTTAGTAAACCAATAATTCTTTGTACATCCACTGTACATAATGAACCCTTGTCAGAAAAATGTGGAAACTTTCTGCGTCGAAAATACAGTAGATTCTCGATCATTCGAGCTGATGATATCTGAAGTCTCCATTATCTCAACACATCTAAATTCATCAATCTTACTAATTATAAATTACTAATTAGAAAATGATATTAGAAGCAAAATCGTACTTGTAGATTTGGCGTGCACTCATGGCAAAAATTAATGGGTGAAATTTAAGAAAGAGAAAGACTAAAGGAATTTATAATCGTCAGTAAATTATTTTTAACTAATGAAGATGATTGAGGGAAAGAAGAGAATTATTAGACATTTAATATTTAAATATTGGCAATCTAATTAAAATGAATATATTGTCGAATAAAATGGTTCACGAGAGAGATCTTGCCACGCAAAGCAAAAATCATGGTAAAAATTAATCAAGTAAAAGAATTTATAAACATCGATAAATTATTTTTAGCTGATGAAGATGATGGGTAGAGAGAAGAAAGTTATTTAATAATATTTTTAAAAAATGGTATCAAGAGGAAAATCTGGCGACGGAAAATTTGCGGAATTTGTTGGCAGCAGCGTGCGCTATTTGTTACACAATATTTCCAATTACAAGACGCGCAGCTCCTCTCGCGTAGTCGATTCCGTATAAATCTCGACCATGCTCATAAATTAAAGCTTTCCGTAGGAATCCCGCTTCCGCTCGTCCTCGTTCGACGCGCAATACAAGCGTAATAAATTGGCTATACATCCGAAAATTCGATAAAATTCAACGCCCTATTCATAAACATCGTTCACGGAAAATCATCGACGTCCGCGCGTTCGACAAATTGAACTTCGCAAAACTTACAGATTCGCGTAGAAAGTCGTGCTGGTACTTTCACTGCATATTGCGCAAGTTCACCATGCGCTTCATCAATAAAAGTCGAAGATAAAGCGGAGAAAGCATGAGGCAGAATATGGTTTTTATTTTCTCTCGCTCGATGAATTTCAAATTGACAAGAGGAAAATATGCGTCTGGTTTCTGAGGGACCCGCGCAATGCACCCGGGCTATTTCGTCTGCACACTGTGATTTTAAAAGCGCTCTTATGGCACTTGCGCGTATCCCCAAGAGTGCGACATATTTGCGCGCAAAAAATTATACTGCGAATACCGATACCACGTTCGGCCCGAACACCTGTAGTTGCGAGTTACTTCGGGATGGATTTATGCACGTGAGATGCTTGTATAGAATTTTTTGCAATTTTTATGGACAATTTGCCAGTATCACGATCGTAGACGAGATATGCAATTATTAAAGAAATATCAAATCTTGTTCGTGGTTTCAGTAAAATTATTAGACTGCAGACTTTTGTGCAATTTATGACTTGGAAGATACCATTGTTCAAAATGTTCTTTAGATTATTAAATATGTTAGTACATAATTAATTACTAAAAATTTAAGTATTGGCGGAGGCGTTTCATCAATTTCACGAAGATTACGTCTAGAATGTGAATCTTCACTTCGCAAGTATCGCGATCGTAGTCAAAATATCAAATCTTGTTCGTGATTTCAGTAAAATTATTAGACTGCAGACTTTTATGCAATTTAACATGCCATAGAACTGTCCAAAATTTTGTTTAGATTATTAAATATGTTGGTACATAATTAATTACTAAAAATTTAAGTATTGGCGCAGGCGTTACATCAATTTCACGAAGATTACGTCTAGAATGTGAATCTTCACTTCGCGAGTATCGCGATCGTAGTCAAAATATCAAATCTTGTTCGTGATTTCAGTAAAATTATTAGACTGCAGACTTTTATGCAATTTAACATGCCATAGCACTGTCCAAAATTTTGTTTAGATTATTAAATATGTTGGTACATAATTAATTACTAAAAATTTTAATATTGGTGGAGGCGTTAATTTCACGTATTCATAAAAAGAAAAAAATAGAACGGAATTGTTCCAGGTAGGAAGTAGTGTTTAATTTTCGAGTTAAAATTGAAGGGGTTAAGGCAAGTTATGATTTTTACAAAATGAGAATTCGTAAGTATCCTCGATTCAGAAATTCTTATCCAGATATTAAGTAACAGGAATTACTCAAATTACAGCGAGAAGATTACGTCTAGAATGAGAATCTTCACTTCGCGATCGTAGTCAAGATATCAAATCTTGTTCGTGATTTCAGTAAAATTATTAGACTGCAGACTTTTATGCAATTTAACATGCCATAGCACTGTCCAAAATTTTGTTTAGATTATTAAATATGTTGGTACATAATTAATTACTAAAAATTTTAATATTGGTGCAGGCGTTAATTTCGTGTATTCATAAAATGAAAAAAAATAGAATGGAATTATTCTAGGTAGGAAGTAGTGTTTAATTTTCGAGTTAAAATTGAAGGGGTTAAGGCAAGTTATGATTTTTACAAAATGAGAATTCGTAAGTATCCTCGATTCAGAAATTCTTGTCCAGATATTAAGTAACAGGAATGACTCAAATTACAGCGAGAAGATTACGTCTAGAATGAGAATCTTCACTTCGCGATCGTAGTCAAGATATCAAATCTTGTTCATGATTTCAGTAAAATTATTAGACTGCAGACTTTTATGCAATTGAAGATGCCACTGTCCAAAATTTTGTTTGGATTATTAAATATGTTGGTACATAATTAATTACTAAAAATTTTAATATTGTTGGAGGCGTTAATTTCACGTATTCATAAAAAGAGGAAAAATAGAATGAAATTATTCTAGGTTGGAAGTGTGTTTAATTTTCGAGTTAAAATGTAAGGGGATAAGGCAAGTTATGATTTTTACAAAATGAGAATTTGTAAGTATCCTCGATTCAGAAATTCTTATCCAGATATTAAGTAACAGGAATGACTCATAGTACGGAGACAAGATTTCACCTGGAATGAGAATCGCGATAAATCACCAATTTTGAAAGCGAGACGAAATGTTATGAGTAATATCGGCCTTGCCGATAAGTTCGCTTTATTTCCGGATAGTCCAGGCAAACATCCTGCTGCGTGATGAATTGCCGGAAGTGATGAGCAAAAGATGTTCGCAATTGAAACTATCATTATCCTCGGCAATAGCGTGCCTCAAAATTGAATTTGTGGGAGCTCTCGCGATGCTACTGACGAAATAACATTTTTACGAGTAACAGATCCGGCGTATATCAGAGGATACCGGAGGTAAACATTTCTATCGATCTCCATATAATCTAGCGTGTGTGAGTTTAACAAGAACAGTGGCAATGGCATATTTTCCTCGGGTCAGCTGTGATTCCATAACCATAAACTAAATTAGCGATAATAATTGCGGAAATTGCGAAACTTCGACAAAGTTTAATGGTTCTGCGGCTACAAGATTTCTAGTTGCAATAAAATTCGGTGCAACGAGAAGCTAGGGAACACGGTTCATTGCACCGCCCTGAAGCACCTTGTTGTCCCCGCTATTTCTAAAAGTGAGTGGCAGTAGACGCGCAGCTCTTTTTGTGGCTCAAAGCCGAGCAGGTAAAACGAAGAGAGTCTGAAACGTCAGTCCACGAATTTTGACGTAGCTCTGTAAACACGCTGTCGTCCCTGAAGATTTCTATTTAGCACTGGCTAATATCACTATGCTCTGTTTATTAGAAGAGATGTGTGCGAATAGTCAGGATTCTTCGTAGGATTGCTCAAATATTGTTACAAAGTCTGTTCTCTACTGTACTCGGTGAAAATCTTAAACGAATTTTCAAATTCCAACACAGGGTACATGTACCCATTACTGTGGGTGTATTACCATGGCATTTTTTAAAATACCGAATAAATTGGTACAATTTAATGAAAATGTGTTCTCGTTGACGAGGCGAACAAAATTGTCAATCATTCTCGTATTTTTATAGTCTCATAGAAGATAAAATAAGACTATTTTTCTTTCATCTTAATCATCAAAGAAGTGTTGTTCAAATGATTCTACATTCTTGTACTGTTTCAAATTGCATACTAGAAAGTTTTATTAATGTTTAGATATCTACTTCGACACAATAAAAATATAAACAGAAACTTCTCTCGCCTTTTCAATACAAAAAAAATTAAGCCCTCAGCATTACGTATACTGACGCGAAGGAGGAGCTCATTGCTGCGGCTCAGAGATCACTAGGAACGTCTGTAATACTGCGGCGTGAATTACAACTGCGATAAGAAACGAGGTTCGCTTCAGCCTGAAGTTTCAGATTAGATATAGGTACGATACGGTTTTAGATAAAGAGACGATTCTGAATAAAAATCAAAGTCAAGTGAAGTGCGCGAAAAGATCTAACCATGGAAATTAAGAATGATATCATAATGTTGAAGTACAGATGACGTATGTGTGTATGTATCCGTGTTGACAGACAACTCTGTATACAGCTAAATTTATAAAAATAGGGAATCGAAAATAACAGGAGAATTGTATAATTACGATGCCAACGAATTGGAAAAAGAAGTCGGATGGAAACGAGCACTCGTGACAAACACGTCTGTCACCAACGTTATCCGTTATTGGTTATCCGTGCATAATAAATACGACTTTTCCGTAGAATATTAAAATGGAGTAAGATCAAAGCATGATACCGCAGTAATCGGACAAGTTACCCTATTAAGTGAAGTCTTGATTTATCAGTACAGTCAACCCCCGTTCACGAAGGGAGAGTATACAGGGTGTCCCAAAACTACCCTAGGAGCCGAAAATGGGAGGTTCCTTATTAACGAAAAACACGGACCAATCAGAACGCAGCTATAACAATCTACATCAATGTACAACAATCTCTACATGGAGTCCGACTCTGCGACAGGTCCCGCGAGGTGTGATGTCGCCATTGGTTGACTCAGAATCAATCCGCTGTAGCCACGCTCTGATTGATCCGTGTTTTTTGTTAATAACTCCTAAACAGAGCCACGGACACCATTTTTAATTAAAGGAAAATGTCGCTTCAAATGACCCACGGAACCTCCCATTTTCGGCGCCTAGGGTAGTTTTGGGACACCCTGTAGAGCAAGTCTAGAGGCAATTTTAGTAAAGCTAGTTGGCACGATATGGCGCCTAGTAAGGAAAGCTGGGAGTGTAGAATGGTAACAACAAAAATATAAAGGGCTTGAAGCCACTCGGATCCATTAATAGCAATAAAGATATTAATAAAAAGACGAAAACGTGTAATGATAGCGAAGCGTTAGACTGATACAAATGTATGTTCATCAGTGTTACCACACAGATAACTTTTTTTCTGCAAACGAGGGTGGAGTACACTGATAACTACCCTAAAATACGGGAACCCTACCCCCTTAAGCAGGACGGAGTTCCCGAAGTTTGTTGTCTGTGTTTTAGAGGGGAGCTGTTTCATGTTTCTTCGAATTCGCAGGTCCAGCTTCCTCCGCCAATGGCGTGATCGACAGTGGTGTGCACGTGTACGCACTTTGCACACGAGCTCGGGTTAAAGTGCCTCGTTTGAAACGACGACAAGGCGAGCCCAAGCGTTAATGATCAGTACGCCGACATCTGCGGCTTCCTCCCGTTTTCGCGTGGCACGCACGCACGCCGCGCCGATGATTGATGACTGCGGCCGACTGACACGCCCCAGAGGGAGCTGACACCCCCGTCTTGTAACAATCGTCGATACCGGCCGCGATAACGTTCGCAGGACCATCGAATTCGATCGCTGATATCACCGAACAATCAAGAATCGTCTTCTTGCTTAATCGTTTTCATCGATAACTCTCGACAAACAATACTCCACGCCCACGCCTACCAGACGAGCACGCACACACATTGTAAGTTGCAATGTAGAAAACAAATTAAAATCTACAATGGATAAAACACGGAAGAATATCCTGTTTTTCAATTCACAATTTTCGTTAATTGATATTAAAGATAGTGGAATGAAATAAAATCCTATTCTTAAAGGGGACAGCCTTTGTAGATCCAAAACGAATGAAAATTGTACGAATTTATATCGTAGTTTATATTCTAGACTTTTTCGAACATTTTTGTGAGTCGTAAGTGCATAAAGAAATTCTATTTTGGTTTTGTTGATGTATAGTTATTGGAGAACATGTGGGTGTACAGTAGATATAAATTTTCTTCTTTTTTTAGAAAATTGCGAACTATAAAGAAAGTTCTAATTATTGAAACCGTAAAATAAATCGTTGGGCAAGGGACTGAGTAAATGCAGCAATTTCGATATTTACAATGTAAAAGCGTGAAGTGGCACAGGGTGTCTCGAAAATGTATTTTCTTGAAAACGAATGGGGTAATATTACTAGGGGTGGGAGATACTCGAAAATTTATAATCAAACGTAACAGATAGACTGCGGATCTAGATGCATTTATAAAAGGCTTATAAACAAGTTCAAAAAATACTGAAGTATTAAATTCAACAGTCTATTACTACACTCCGAATATCTATGCAAAATAAAAAATTGCGCATCCATTGCAGGATGCAGTAGTTAAAAAATGTTATATTCTTCATTAATAATTTTAATGTGGTGAAAATAATACATTAATACTCCCAAAATCTTTTAACACACAGAATGTAAAAAAGTATTAAAATGATACGTACAATTAGTATTGTATACTCACTTGTTTTAAATTGCACTTGATCATTTCTGTTATAAATGCATAAAATCCGGAGTCCAATGAAAATAGAATTTTAATTGGTACCACTTTCTTAAAGTTTGCCTACAAAAATTGAAAATTGCATAAACATCCGCAGACTAATATCTTCTGGTACCCACCCACCCCTAATATTTACTATAAAAATGAAGTTTAATTTTGATGAATATCAGACACACGACCACGGAGAAGCAAATATGCAATCAACCGCGGAATTTTCGCGGAAAGTGAACGCCCGATGCGAATTAAAGTGGAACGCGGTAATACTACCTTATAATGGTATTATAAGCAGCGAACTCCCTAATTATACGACTTATTTGTATCTCGTTTTAATGCACGAGTTTTGTCAAATTTGTTAATTTGCGGGATAATGTTTGTATGAGGAATGCACAGAATTTTCGCGTGTTTATTTACTTTTTACCATTGACTTTAGACATGCACCGTTCCATCGGGCATAAATCATTTAACGCTTATCACAACTTACATAACAAATAGCGCTCGTGTGAGTCGAGGCGGCTTGTCGCATCGAGACTCTGGGGTTAAACGCAATTTATGGTTGTATTTATACTCTCTCACTCGGCACGAATAAGCGTCAATTGATTGTTGCCACGACAATCAGTAGTGTCTGATTCTGCCGACAACCGAGTTCGAATACAACACATTTGTTCATTGACACTTACAGTAGGTGTACGAAGTGTTCGTACACCTTTCAAAATAGAATAACTTTTTTATAATTGTAGTAAGCAACCTGACTTTTTTATCATCAATTAGAAGCATTGGTTTACTAAATGATCTGCAAAAAGATTTTCCAAAAATTACAATTTACAAGTTTGGATGCAAAAATTAAAAAAAGTATTTCTTTTAATGTTCGTTACACACATGTTGAAAGTTTCGTCGAAATCGATTAACATACACACGAGCTGCATGAAGTTAAAAATATATTATTAGTGGAGAGATGTGACTGTTTTGTGAAAATTATGAACAATATCAAAGGATATCAAGGATAATAAGAATTATTGGCATGCCGAAAGTTAATATTAGATCGTGTTCGTTCATCACAATTTCTAATGTAAACGTTGATCAGAGAGAATTCGGCCACGTCTTGGGCCAGATTAATCAGTTCAATTGGATAAAAGAGTAGTCAGCTGGCAAACGGAATGATTTCATGTTATATCAGACCCGTGCCATATTTCTTGGTCTCTACGTCTGAAATGTATTTATCGCTCCGATTCCCAATTGTTCTAACAAATTATAAATAAAATTCGTGGATACTAATATCAATGACAGCTAATTTTAATGTAACTAATCGTAAATACTGAAATTACGAATTAAAATCAATGTCCGATAAGTTAAACTATATTTTTAGTTTAATTCATAGTTTTCATGTTTAATTCATTTCTAAAGGGGAATCGAGACTGAATTTCCTGTATGAATTTGTCAGATGAAAAAATGGAATGTTCACGCGTTCGCAACGATTAACGAAAGAAAACCCGTTCTCCCTAAATCCATTATTTCCGAACATTAGTGAAAAAAAAACTGTCGCCTTCAATAACAACAGGAATCTGTGGCAAAAAAAGTTGATGTGTCGCCTAAGATAAATGGCGTGGTTGAGCGAAGTTGCAAACTCTGCAATTTCCCCATTTCGCTACTTTTTGTCACAGTGTGACTCGGCAATAAAAGAAACTTGAAATAACGTGGTGTCGAAACACAATGGCTTCGGGAAGTAAGGGAAACGCATCCGCTGTTCCAGAAAACTGAACAGTCCTTCGCGTTTTATCTTCGAATTGACGGAATTATATAGAGAATAAAACGGTATCGATAAAAGAACGAGTCCAATAAGAAAGGAAACGTTTCTTTGGAATAGAATAAATAAAAATTGCATTCTTCGTGTTAACTTTCATTTCCGTACAAGCGGATATATCTGCGAATCTGTGTATTTATGGCAATCGAAGATTATCAAACCAAAAATGTTTGAAGTGTAAATAAATTTTTATTATATGCCAAAATAATATTGAAGAATTCAATATTGAACAATTTTGTAGAGGAAATATTATTTTTGAATAAATAGGTACGATATTACTCACTGAAATAATATTTCCTGGTACTTTGATTTTCCAATAAAAGTATGCACAGAGATTTGTGGTCTGGCGATGATAAAATATCCAACACGAACGAAAACTGAAGTAAATAAATTTTTATTATATGCCAAAATAATATTGAAAAATTTAATATTTAACAATTTTGTAGAGGAAATATTATTTTTGAATAAATAGTTACGATATTACCACTGGAATAATATTTCCTGGTACTTTGATTTTCCAATAAAAGTATGCACAGAGATCCGTGGTCTGGCGATGATAAAATATCCAACAGGAACGAAAGCTGAAGTAAATAAATTTTTATTGTGCGCCACAGTAACATTGAAAAATGTAATATCGAACAATTTCGTAAATGAAATGTGATTTTTGTATAAATAGGTATATTAGCATGAACCATTCCACGGATATCTAACTAACCACATTTCAATTAATTATTGAGTTAAACTTCAGTCACGTGCAGAGTAAAACATATTTCATTTAGAGAATCGATGGAGATAATTAAAGCAGAAGATCAACGAACCAGAAACAGAGATGTGTGTCGGAGAAATAGTTTCAGACAGGAATTTGCTAAAAATAATTGGACACGAATTCGTTCTTTGGTAGAACAAATAGCATAGGCCATTTTAACCCCGTGCTAGCAAACGAGGGATATGAGAAGGCGGGTTCCTTGACACGGTTGGAGGGATCTTCAACTAAGAAGTTTCTAAAAAAAGACTATGTTACGTCGCGCGGGGGTTCGTTTGGTTTTGTGTTTGACACTTAGCAGCTTGACATCGGGACATCGTTTGTGGCTCGTGATATATCACCCTCTCTTGGTTTCGCTCGACCAGGAAGTACAACACATAATTCGTACAATTTACGTGGCTTCGAGAACGGATTAACTTTGGGAGCAACGAACGCTAACAGTGATTCGACTCGATCTTATTGAACAAATAACAGAAGTCAATAGAGGAAAAGTCTCCTGGAAAAGTACTTTTAAAAGAAGTGCAATTATCTTCAATAAATCTGGAGATTTATTATTTCCTAGCCATAAAAATTGTTAACACTCGGTTGTCGGAGCATTGAGAACGGCTATATTACATCACTTTGTAAAAATAACAAGAATATGCCCATGTAACATTAAGACAATTTAAAAATGTCCACATACGTTATTTTCAATTTATTAGAACTGTTGAAAATAGAAAGATAGTTTTATATGGTTTCTGTGTCTAGTTATAATAAATGCCCAAAGAAATAAATCTCAATAACGGGACATAGAAGATATTAGACCTCGTTATTTTGATCATGGAGACGAATTGTTGATATTACTCCTTATTTTCGAAACGGAAATCGCTTCGGAGCTTCTTGGCGAGGATGTCGGCATTTACGTGCGCTACAAATCACACGTGTCGGTCATGGTAGCCGATGACATGTGTTTGACACACTGTGCGAGACTTTCTTTTGAAACGACCGCAGACTGCGATAATAACGGCGGAAGAGAGATAAGAAAAAAAGATGAAACAGCAGAAGCTCGAGGAACTGCGGATTCCGCAGCGGCAGAAATGTGTCTAGACTACTCTGGACGCGTGGAACGCAGCGGTGGCGCGGTGCACTCGAACTGCAACGAATCCCTGCAGCCCCTCGGTGCACGATAATATCGCGAGCTCGTCCTTTAATACTCGAGAGATCTCTCCAAACGAACGAAACATACACAACGGAACAGACATTTGAAAATTGTTTCATTAGTAGTCCAAAATTTCCCCTCACGTTTTTAATTTATATGCTTTGATATAAATGTTTTGCAACTGATACATGTTCCCTTATATAAAAATGACAAGATTGATTTTATTTAGACTTTGTGCGGCTGCTACTATAGTACGTGACTACTAAAGATATTTATACAATCAATTCTTATAAAATCATTTCTATTATTTCAATAATTGTAAAATAATTAATCTGGAACCCGTTATTTTTACCGATAGTGCTAGGTTTAGTGTTAATATTTGAATTGTGAAAACCTTATGAAAGATTGTATTCCATTGCGTTATTAATTTCTAAAATTTTACAAATTTTAAAAAATTGCCTTTCTTAACATTCTTTGAAAGTATCAGGCTCCTTAACAACAAGAATCCAAAGCAACAATGTCGATTTTACAAAGAAGCATTAATTACTCCTCAGTTTCCACGTTAATACTACTTTCCTTTGCATTAACAATTTATCTCATCCCACGAAAGAAAATGTACCAAAGACAACAAGCTTCTTCGCGAAAGGAATGGAAACATGATACAATTAAAATATAAAGGTACCTTCGCACCGCTATCCGATAGTATCAAATGCTAACAGATTAGGATCGTAAACTACAAATCACACTTTATCAGTTAGGATCGTAAAGCCTGAATTCCCACCGATGTGAGAAAAGAATGTATCAATATCAACGAACACAGAAACGCACGTGTTAATTTTCCACCGAACAGGTGTAGAACGGTACGCGGGTTACCGTTACAAAATTTTGTAACGACCGATAGTAATCGATACGCGAGCGCGCGAATAAGCACTCGGACAGATCGAAGATCATTATAACTAATAGCCTGTGCGAGTGTTTCCCTCTTGTCGCGAAAATGGATAATTAACGGCGATAACGGTGAAGGGTGAAGATAAAACTGTCCGGTCGATAGGGACTTCGTTCAAGGATACAAACTTTGCCGGGAAAGGTTGCACGGTTCGCGTGAATAATGAACGCTCTTCTGAACCGCGAGTCGACGCACACGTGTCTCGCGAATCGATTCGCGAACCCTAATTAACGCTTCCGTTCCTTCCGGTCCGCGTACGCGAGTTTTAATCCTGCCTCCTTCAATTGTGATCCAGCTGCCATTACTGTACAATAAGAATGATATCAAACAACTTTAGAAATAACAAATTTTGCAACCAATTTTTCTGCTTCACTTAATTAACACTAAATTTACCTGACACTAAAAGCGAATAAAATATTTTACATGTAACATGTAAGTTTTTTGAGGGTTCTATTAATTTTATAATTTCTTACATTATTATTCATTCAAAATATTTTTCAGACGCAATAATGATTCTTTGAAAAAGATCCACATCGGGATCGAAACGTTAGAAGCATGTAATAATTGCACATTTGTTGTTTTTCTGAGAATGATCGAACCTGGCGCCGATAACATTTAAAAATTTAATTATCTAAATTTGCGATCGAGAAGAATTAACCTTTCAAAATATTTTAGGTTTACCACAATTGCAAGGCTCTATTTATCTAGATTCTGTGCAATTTTTATTACAATATGTGCCCGAGTAAAAAAATCTCTATCTGATCAATTTTCTTGTAAGCAACTTCATAGTTTCAATAATTGAGGAATGAAGAATATGAAACCGATCATTTGACCAGCTGTGGTAGATTTAGTATTAAAAGGTCCGCAGAATACGGCTTCAACTTTTTCTTTATTTGCACACCCGTGAAGCACTCTACTTCATCTAAAGTCAAGAGATTTCATAAGTCGGTTTGGGTTGTTAAACAGTCTCGGAAATAGCGTTCATTCATTAGCGATTGTCAAGTGTTTTAAGAAAGTTCTGTAAATTCTTACATTGCGAGAAGCTTTTCAAGTAGGTATACAGAGCACTTTCGCATAGATTTCATTTCATTATCATTTAAATTAGTATAGTTATTAATGTTTGAACGTAGTCCATCATTCTGTAAGATTTTTTACGGTTCCGAAACTTCGTTATTGATTTTGTTATACTATTGAGTAATATCCGGTGCTCTTTCGGATATCATTACAGCCCATAAAGGTTTGTAGTAATGAATATTAAGAATTTACAAATTTTAAAAAATATGTACTTATTAAAAAGTTTCGTGATCTACATATTTAGTATTCAAATAAAAGTTGAACAGTATTTAAACATGTACAAACTTGTATGTATAAAATTTTGAAGAAAAATACACATTATCTTGTTTTTTTAAATGTTAAAACGCTTTTTTGATTTCATAATGTCACAGCTGACGTTAAGATGAATGAAAATAATTAAGAAAATGAACTAATATAGCATTTTTCCGACTTTTCGGTCCACATACCCAACTATGCATCATACCTCTCAAGGAACCACAAAATTTTTCGGACATCGTATTTCCGGTCGAATTCGTCCGAGCGATCGGCCGTAAAAAGTTGCCTTGCCGAAAATGACCAATTGCGAAAGTTCTCGCCGAGGCGCGAATATTCAGCGAGAAAACGCGATAGCCGTCGATATAAAAATACGTTATTCCACGGTCAGCGTTCTTTTTTTCTTGCGCCTCGCGTACCCGGGGGTCGTGTAAAATGTAAAAAAAGAAAACTGGTCTTGAAACGCGTGGACGCTTTGAACTTCAATGTCAATGTAAAGGCGACGCGTGACGGGGAGAAAATAATCGCGCGTTGCCGACGACGTAACGCGCCGACCCTTCCACTCGAGGCCCATCAACCATAACGCAGCGCGTGATTTCCTATCCGAGCACCTTGGCAAATCAAAATAGCCCTTTCGTGATCGATTTGAAACGTGAATTTGCAGAAACATCCGCGGGCGAATCTGCACTCTGATGTTCATGCAAATTCCTAGTTAGGATTCGACCAAATCGAATTATTTTATCTACTGTCGTATTGATAGTTATTAGATCCTTTCTTATTAACACTAAAACTACCGAGCACTGATAGCAATTAAGATGTTTTAGCTGATATAAGTCACAAGGCATTATATATTTAAATTTCGTGCAATTTTTATTGCGATATGTGCTTGGATAAAGAAATTGATCGAATCATTTTCTATGTAAGCAATGTTAGAATTTTAATAACTATTAGATTAAAAATGTGAGACCGGTCATATGACCGGCAGTGGAAGATTTAGCGTAAAACGTTTCAGTAAATTAAACAAAGTATATTGATGTTATCAGCGCACTAGTTCGATCAATCTATTCTAAAGAACTGGTCAAACACAAGGCTGTGAATTGCTAAGATAAGTAATCACAAATTGTTCCTATTAAAATGTAGATTACTTAATTTAATTCCGAACTTTAAAAAAAATTGATTGATCGAACCATTGCGCCGGTAACATCAATATAATTTGTTTAACGAATATACGATCGACAAAAAGGAAGAAAAATCAACATTGTTTACATTCTTCTAATTAACTCGGACCATCCTTGTAGCTGTGCAGGGTGTCCCAAAATGATTTCCTCAAAAGGGTTAGTTCCTGTGGCCATTGGAAGGAAAAAGTTACTGGAAATGACCTCAGGAATTACCCCTTTCAAGTAAATCATTTCTGCATAGCTACAAGGATGGTTCGAGTTAATTCGTAGAATATAAACAATGCTGATGTTGTTTAATTTACTGAAACGTTCGATAAGAAAGAATCGAATTACTATTAATGCAGTAATTAATGAAAAGTAGTAATTCGATTTTTTAGAGATATTTATTAATATTGATAGATGATATTGAACCGTTAGTACCTAAAGGGACACAGATGAATTTAAAATCAGCTATCCTCTCAAGTTTTTCGTGATCCCGTTTTCATAGACGCATAAGAAATGTTCTGTGAAAACGTTTTCATTGGTTCAATTTTCCTGCTGATTGCATGAACGAACGAGTGATCTTTTCACAATGTCACGTAAGAGAGGGTATCTTTATCCCCTCAATTCTAGCTACCTCACTGACGCCACTTCGCATTCGAAACACCTCGTAAAGAAATTTAAACATTTCAGAACAGATCGAAAGAAGCGTGCAACCTTTTTATCGGGTTATTTTAGTGGTATAAAAATAAAAGACGAAAAAAACTCGAGTAACCTTCATTGAAGTTATCGGTTTATACCGCGATTTGCTCGTTCTCGCGTGCCACCAGGATACAAACATCCGCGGCGTTTATTAATAAACGAAAGGGCAGGTTTACCGGTATGATCGACGTGCCGATGGTGATTCCTGACGTACGGAGGTGCCGGATGCCTGGGCTGCATGTCCCAGTACGTGTTTCGGCCGTTCCCAAAATTGTTCATCCGTGGCTGCTGCGAAGGCGAAGTTTGCTTGCAAGGCAACCTGGCCATGGCAGTCATCATCTTCTTCTGCACCACCTCGCCTATCCGAAAAATTAATCACCTCATCGATGCACCGGTTTGTTGCGCCGTCGTTTCAACCCCATCTTCGAGCGATCCTCACCACTCTGAAACAGAACCATGGATTAGCATCACGATCAAAACCGATTTAGTAATAACTAGACTGCGGATCTTTGTGCATTTATGGCTTCTAAAAATTTTCGAAAAATGTTAGAACAGGCTTTGTCAAACTGTGAGATGTAAATAGGTGTTTCGCGACAATTTGGAAAGGTTTCACACACTGCAACACATTTAAACATCTTCTACTTCGTATTAAAAGGCGATGATCACCCTAATAAAGAAGAGTTCTGTTAAAATTGTCGGATTTGCGCAGTTTGGGAAACCCCTGTGCTCGATTATAAAATTCTACAGAATTTAATTGAATTTTTATTTACTTCAGATCTGTAAACCTGCCACTGAAACTAGGATTTTATTTGTACCCACTGTTTGAAATTTCCCTGAGAAAATTGCATGCACATCCGCAGTCTAATAAAATTAACAAGTTTTATTACAAGTAAAATATTTAAGTGTTGATGAACCTTTTTACACAACTATAACAATTATAGGCCCTATGTTGAGGATTTGTAGACAAAACCACCAACCAGATCTCAATCAACTCCCAACCGTTGGTCAACCATGAATGCTACTAGGGTAAATCGTGTGTAGAATGAATTGAATAACTAACTAATTAATAACAGCAATGGGAAAATTATTTCTGAGATTTCTAAGTTAATAGAACGGCAGCGAACACGTGGAAGTAGCATCAATGGTCGCTAAATTGTTTGTTAATTGACTCATGCGCGGGGTTTTCGCGGCTAGGAGAACGATCGTTCCGCGACAATAGAAAAATGTCATTTACAGTGTAGCCAGGATAGGCTGTTCGAGCACAAAGGATCTGCTGCACCTTGTTAGATATTTAATCAGCCACACGCCTCCCGATTCTTCGCGCTGCCCTATTCTGTCGTGCACAATGATGTCTGTATTGAGCTACCTGTATTCAGCAGGGACAGCAGCATTTCCCAGGCTTTGCCTGCCTATTGTCGACGTCGTTTTAAATAAGTATGTACAAACACTGGTGCGACACGATCCAGGGACATTTCGAGGCGACACGAGTAACCACCCCGTTACACCTCTCTTTTATTTTCGTAGCTTCGCTAACGACCCTTTCAAATGGTAAGCGAAGCTTGTTACCAAACCGTGGATTAGGGGCCGGCGGAAAAGTGTGCGGTGAGACACTCGGGGCTGTACAGGATGAGACTATATGAGATATGTGTCCATAATTATGAACATGATCCCAGTCGTATATTTCTTGTTGCCAGATATTTAAAGGAAATGTTATAAATAATGAATTATATATAAATAATGAATATATGTAATGTGTGTAATGAATATAATGAATATATTGATATGTTAGAATGAATATAATGTATAATGAATACATATAATGAATATATTGATATGTTATATTGAATATATTATAATATAATATGAATATGAATATATTGATATGTTATAAAGAGTATATTATAATATAATATGAATATGAATATATTGATATGTTATAAAGAGTATATTATAATATAATATGAATATGAATATGAATATAATGAATATATTGATATGTTAGAATGAATATAATGTATAATGAATATATTGATATATTCTGACTATACATATAGTCTGACTCGTTAAAATGCTGCAAGGTTTTCATGTGTATTATGTTCTATATGACAAACACCTTTTTATTCAATGATCAAAAACGTGATTTTATAGCCACAGTTTCCTTCCTGTCTGTGATGCATAGTATATATTTTTCATGTGCGCCTATCGAAAAAGCAATTAAAAATGTATTGTGTTTGCGATAATTGATAGATTATATACAGTGCTTGTTTCTATAAAACCTCGTTTCCGAGAACATTAGTAAACGAGTCAGACGTTTTGTTTCATCAGCAAACACCAGCATTCATCGCAAACGTATAAACAATTTAATTGCTAGACGAAGAGCGCGTATACAATCGAATGGTAATTATTAGACAGAGGATCTTTGTGCGTTCATAGCTCGTAAAAGCTTGGAAAAAACAAGACTACACAGAAACCGTGAGAGGCTATCGCGACTCATCGTCTCAAACTAATTTCCTTTGTTAAGTTTATAACAATGTACGTGAGACAAGAACTGATACATTTCTTCGTACCGCTATAACTCGAATAAATAGCCCAACAATGAAACGTTAGATTAAACTCGAAATTTATGGTGAAATTTCGTCGAAAATAACCATTTTTGCTCTGCCAAAGCAATTAATATTAGATACTAAACTACGGATTTATGCAATTATAGCAAATTGGGTACATAAAATACAAAATTGTTGGAAAATTTTTAAAATTGAAAATACCAATAAATGTTTGATAGCATGTTCTTCTATTAAATGTGATTTTGTATAGATCTGTGTTTGTTACACGTATGCTGAAAATTTCATCGAAATCGAGCTGCAAGCGATTAAAAATGGTGAAAATTTTTACACGATTTTTTATCAATTTCTTATTAAAATTCACAGAATCCACAGAAATTTTCAGTATGCGCATAACTACCATAGATCTACAAAACAGAAATTAAAAATTTTTATTAAGTGCCAAAATAAAAAAAGTTTTAAAAAATGCCGTTTTCAGTTTTGTATGAAAATTGTTTTTCATATCATTTCTTAAACCAATGCTTCTAATTAATTACAAAAAATCAGGTCGTATGTCAATAAATGATTTCTCCTCCATTAAAGTCATTTAGGGAAGATTTATTTTAGGTAAAAGACAAGTTTTATTTTGCATAAAGATCGGCAGACGACAAATTTGGCTGAATTGTTGTATCTTGAAATCGTGTTTCTTGCAGCCTGGCAATCGCCTCGATAACAGTATACAAATAATTTGTTCCGCTCGTATTTTCACGTGATTTGACAGTTGAAACGATTCATCGGACGTATCAAAAATTTATCTGCGCGTTGTGTCAGTCACCAGGCCGCGAAAGGCAGCGTTCAATCACAGCCCAGTTACATTGCAATTACCATCCATTAGACTGTCACATGCGTTTCTTAATCGGAACGATACCGCTCCGACCATAATGTGTCCCGCACTCTGATCGCGATGCATATTCGATCATAATATGTATCTATTATAATTCTCCGACCAAATAGTATTGTGCTCACAGCTCCTCTATAAAACTCAAATTTATAATTCATGTTTTACTGCTTATGTCTGTACTATTTTAATTATTTTATTTATTTATTTACTTATAAAAGATATTCTACAGCAACATACTGCATTAATATTTTGATTTTATAGAGTAAATAAACTACCCTTTATCATACATATTTTTTAAATTAATTTTCAGCACACCTCTTTTTGAGAAATACATTTTTTTAACCCTTTGCAGTCGGAGCCATGTATTTTATCATGAAAATTAAAAATTTCTACCGACCTAGAATAATACCAATCTATATGCAATTCGATTCTATAGTAATTGGTTAGATACCAACATATTTAATAATCTAAACAATTTTTTGAACAATCGCACAGCAATTTTTAGTAGTCACGAGACCGAGAAAAGACATTTTATATCGAACCTATTCAGATATGTTTGTAGTCAACTTAATATAACAGGGATAATAGATCGTATATGTTTTTTAAAAACTGAATTGAAATTACGAAGAAAGTATGCACGGAACATTTTGCTGGAATCAATTTATACAATTCAATGAGAATGTATTCTTTGATAATTTCAGGATTTGGAAGAACATTCTTCGTGAAAAATAAAAGTAAGGCCGTTGTTCTTCTATCTCGATCACCGAAGGGCTCACATGATTGTATTATTATTTCATGATAAATATATAATCACATATTATATTGCATCATAAATTAGGAGTGATGTTAAAATAAAGTATCATTTTAATCGAGTCCAAGTAGCAGAGCAGAGAATTCCTTCGTTTTTGTGGCGGGAGCAACGTGCGATGCGCGATGGGGTAATCTCGATCGCGTTACAATCAGATTAAATATTATCACAGCCCACACACGGGTGCTTGAACTTACGATGACAGGGGAACCGCGATTCGATCACCGGAGCAAACGATACACATTGACGGGATGGAATGCGATCGTGCGGCGGCAACGAGGGCCGGATGACGACCCGAAGAGGCTGGCGACCGAGCCGCGAACGAACCGCGATTATGCCGCAATTAAACAACCACCGTAAATCAAGCCCTCGATACCGGGAATAGTGAAAGCGCTACGAAGCGTCCTCCTAAGTGATTGCCGTGATTGCTCGCGCGCCAACATCCTGGGAAAACCGCGGGCACACGAGGTGAAAGCGACCGATCTCAAAAACAAACTAAACCTGCGGTCAGATATCAGCCGTTCGCGTACCTTTCCACTTTTATCATTTTTTACAGTCAAATCACTGTCGTTTACTGCCTACAATTAAATCAATGCTCAACTTATTTAACTTCTTAACCACGGTACAGAATTCTATTAGTAACGGTCGAAAACATCTCTACCGTAACTGTTCAAATCTTATCTCCACCACTTGAAGGATAGGGTGAGACTCGCATAATGCAAGCGAAGCAGAAGATTGCAATTTTTTTAATTGTTCATTTTTTTTTAAAATGAAAGCTTCACCATCGTATTTGTCTCGAGTTTCTAATTATGACTCCGAACATGATGTAATTTCGATTACAATTACTTGCGTAACAACCTTGATAACTCAAAAACTTCCTAACTCAATTACAGGGAACAGAAGCTGAATTAAAGGGGTAGGGTACTCACGTGACATTACTAGAAAATGACTAGAATATTACTAGATTTTGGGCCAACACATGGGTTTACGCGTGAACACTTTCGTTCGGGAGCACGACGCACAGACTGGTATTTGGCCGCTCTAGCTGGCCAAAATTTTGTACAGTAATTTCTCGATCTTTAACCAGAAAACGGGGGTTTTAAATGTCAAAGTTTCTGATTACAACAATACTAAACACGATACAATTCCAACTTTATTTAGTGGTTTAATCGACGATTAATGTTTCACTTACAAGGAAGGACAGCGTGTTGGAAAGAAAGAGACGCGAAGAGTCGCCGTCGCCGGCATAGATCAAACACGCTGTCCATCCTTGTAAGTAAAACTTTCATCGTCGATTAAACCACTAAATACAGTTGGAATTATATCGTGTTTGGTATTGTCGTAATCAGAAAAACACCAGAAATAATATAGTGAAAGTCCTATAACAAAATAATGAAAATTAAAGGCCTTGAAAATTCGATTCATTCGAGTCAATGTGTGGTGCTCACACCGATATACCCGAGCCGAGATCAACCACCGCCGCTCTGCGACGCGGCACGGTGTTGGCCAGCAGTGGAATGGGTAAGCTCTTGTCATAGATCGTAAAGGCATCCCCGGACATAGATCGCGAGATTACTGTATTGCTTAGAACCGATTAAATTTATTATGTTTCATTAAATTATGCTTACGTAATTAAAAAAATACAATTTACACGTCACGAACAATGGGGTTGGTTCGAGGGACTACATGGCTCTCCCAATAACGTGTTTTTTTTGTTACCTGGGGGTAGTTTTGGGAAATTGACTTTTGGCCAGCTAGATCGGTGAAATACCAGTATGTGCGACGTTTCAGAGATCATGCTCGAGAACAGAGATTACACGTAGTTCGCGCGGCGGCATCAGCCGAAGGCAATCCCATTTATATTCCCCGTGGCATTTCTCAACACGCGATAATATTTGTCGGTTAACACAGCGCAACCCCTTCTTCTTCGGTCGCCGATACGCAATATTGCGGGGCCGCAGTCGAAAGTGATTCATCGGGCTCTCTGTTTATCTTGGAGCCTTTACTCTAGACTGCATGTCTCTTTCATCGGCCCCCCCTGTCATCGTAGGAACTCGTCAAGAGAGATGCACGCGGGTTTGACTCACCCGGTCCTCTTGTGCTTTCTCGATCGAGCCAACGCGTCGAAATAACGCGCGTTCGCGCGGAATGATAATATTTATCGCGTGTACACATTCGGATAATCCACTGAGCTGTCTATTGTTCGGGTGACCATGGAACTCCCTAGAGAATACAATATTCCTTATCCGATGACCACTTTATTATGCGTTTCCACCGCGCGCAGAAGTGGATTCTGATGAGTCGTTATCACCTTATCTGAAAATCTGTGACTAACGTTGTTTGAGTATATTATGTTATATTTTTATACTATGATTTATATTATGGTTTTGCAAATCAATTTCAACCTTTCACAAATACAGGATTTTTAAACAAGTCTTTGTAAAAAAATCAGATTAATTGTAAATTAATTGTCAAGAAATTCAAAATTCTATTTATTGCACAGATGTGCATCAAATACTTATTTAAAAGTATTTCTAGTATATTTTATATTACAATACATAAAATATTTTATAATATAATATAAAATATAATACAAAATGTAATATAAAATATACTAGAAATACTTATTTAAAAGTATTATTTAAAATGAATGACCGCGTGAAACTTATTTAAAAGTATTTCTAGTATATTTTATATTACATTACATAAAATATTTTATAATATAATATAAAACATAATACAAAATATCATAGTATATTTTCAAATATAGTATATTTTGGCAATCATATTATATTGTGATATGTATGTACTACGTTCTAACGTGTTATACCACTAGTATATATTATTTATATTATGATATTGTAGTTTTATACATTGACGAGTACATTCGTCATACATAACTAAGAAATTAATGTCCTATCACAGCACACAACGTTGCCACAAACGAACCTTGTATGCCATTCCCCTCTGGACTACAATGTTGCAATCTTTTATCATTATTTCGGAAGGATGAATGATTAATTTACACGTTTGCGTTGTCTCTATGCATAACGAAGCACTGAAAACTCTGAACCGCATTAGGATGGTAATTTTTTACCCGGTGTCGCGATGAACATACTGAGAGTGACATCTTCGTGCAAACTCGAATTCTGTAATGAAAACCATCACGGAAAATTGCAAGAACCAACTGCTGAACTTACAAATTAAACTTCTCACTAGCGGAAACGGTTGCGCGAATTTTACGAAGCTTTAATAAAAAAAAATGAAATATATATAATTACATTTGTTTATTCGGTGGAAATTTTCCATCCTCTCGTATAAATTGCATTCTTGAATGAACTTCTTTCGAAAAAAACTAAAAAATCTAAAAAACTACTTGACCAATATGGACCAAAATTTAATCAGCTCTAAGTTACGACGGGGCACATCAATTGCATCATTCATCATTCTGATCGCATTGTTACTTTTTCAAAAAACGTTAACGAAAAATTTGATAACATAAAAACGGCCATACGCGCGCGCGCGCACGCACGCACACACACACTAACAATTTGATAAAAATAGTCTAAAATGACTTCAATAACCATGAAACGTGAAGATCTGCTAAAAAATCGATTTTCGATTTTCGGGGTAATTACAGTAACTTCCATATGAATCGGGAAGTTAATAAATGAAAAATACCAGTCACGTGGGGCCCCTACCCCCTTAAGCCTCACGAGAACAAGGTAGATAGAAGGGAAGAAAGCGTGCCGGCATGGAGTACCATGAACCTATTACCTAATTGCCCTTATACATTTCGATGTGGTCGTTCCCGCCAAACGTCGCGTCGCGTCGTCGTCGTCTGCAACAATTATCGAGCTGCGGTCTCGCATGCTCTACCCTGACTTGGATGAGTCAGGATACGCGTCCTTGTCTAGGCACCGCAGATTTGGGTTCGCGGTTATCAGATCCTACATGTCCAAGGTTATCGGTATCTCGTAGTGGGTGTTCGTGCGTTGTCCTTATCAGATCAAATAATCCTAGTGGCCATCATTATCGGTCGCTGTGTGGGACCTCGACCTATCAGATCATGTAACTTTCCTTAATCTTGTAACCGAATCGCTCTTATCGGGACCACACGAATCCAGAAACTGTTGGAGTGGAAACGTGAACCTCTCTGAGCCTTTGCCAAATAATCCTATTCATCTAAACCGACTGTTGTTGCTCTCTAATAGCATTTCACTCTGTTGCCGTCTTAACGTTTTACATATCTATTATTCAATTATACAGGGTGTTCGACTACAGGTGGGAGAAATTTTAGGGGCTGGTTCTTGACGATAATATAAGACGAAAATGAAGAATAAAAAAATTAAGATTCCGGCTTCGTTGATTAGCTATCAACGATTAAAAATCCTAAAATGCGGCAACGTTTTCGACTTTTCAACTCGCTGGGGCCCCAAATGAGAACCAAGGTATGCATGCATCTACAGGGTGTCCCAAAACTACCCTAGGAGCCGAAAATGGGAGGTTCCTTGGGTCATTTGAAGCGACATTTTCCTTTACAAAAATGGCGTCCGTGGCTTTATTTAGGAGTTATTAACCAAAAACACGGACCAATCAGAGCGCGATCTAGCCATGCGATGACACGTTCGGCCAATTGACAGTTGGCGCGTCGGACCGACTGTGCTAACTCTAGGTCGCGCTCTGATTGGTCCGTGTTTTTCGTTAATAACTCCTAAACAAAGCCGCGGACGCCATTTTTGTAAAGGAAAATGTCGCTTCGAATGATCCAAGGAACCTCCCATTTTCGGCTCTTAGGGTAGTTTTGGGACACCCTGTATACGCAACGTACACCTCTGTTGGTCGCATAGCCGCATTTTAGGCGGATTTTTAATTGTTAATAGCTAATTAACGAAGCCGGAATCGCAATTTTTTTATTCTTTATTTTCGTCTTATATTATCGTCAAGAACCACCCCCTAAAAATTCTCCCACCTGTAGTCGAACACCCTGTATTTAAGAGCCACAGCACAACGGAAATCATATTGAAAGTTGAAAGTTGAAACGTGTTGGTCCGTGTAATCGGCGAGGCTTGTTCGAGAATATCGTCGAGAACGATTATTCCGTAGAATGGTAAAATAACTTGAGCAGACTGTCACGAGATCGAGAAGGTAATCCGTACTTGGTTCGGACGAGGGTTCGACCGGCAGTGCGCGTTCGGATTAAAGAGGCTCGTACAATGCAGACTGCACTTGATACGTGCTCGAGACACGAGATCCTCTAATTATTTCGAGAAGCTTACTTTCCATGCACCAAATCCTCGCGAGCATGCGGGTACATGGAACTTCGATAACGTCTCGTCGGCGTGCACACAGAGTCAAGTTGTTTGCTCCGGCGCGGTGTCTCGGTCTCGGTCTCGAAGCGGTGGCTTCATAGCGAATCCACCAGCCACGGAAACTCGAGAGAGCTATCGGATCCTGCGGAATTTCACGTGCATGTCGCATAATGCTCGATCTACTATGCTCCCGAAAGATTTTCTGCGGTCTTATCATTCTCCGGAAGACGCAGCCTCCACTCTTTCTGGGCCTACTCCTTCTGGGTATTCGGCCTGAAAAATTATGGAACTAATTATACAGGGTGAGGCGCTTGAAACAGAAGTTTGTGCTTCATCCTAGTTCGATCAAAAATATTCGGCATATGTCCTTTATGCGTCCATCTACAAAAAAGCTACTAACGTCAGATTAATGCCCCCTCGAAACCAATCAAGTTCCAACTGATGCCTTTTCTCTACCACCAATAGCAGTCGGGTTAATCAGGTGGCCTGTTTAAAGCGCCTCACTCTGTACAGGGTGTCTAAAAATTATATGTCACGGATACCATAGCGTGATTCTACACCTACGATTTAGTGGAAATTGACATAAAAAACTCCCCGCAAAATTGACCTTGACCTTGAAAATCAAGGTCAAACAATTTTTTTGTTAATCGTGTTCTACTGGTCATAAGGACCAACTTTGTGAAAGAAACCATGGGTCGTATCTCAACCGTTCTCTTAAAAAATGATGCATTTCTTATCATTTTTGCAACTTCTTTGTTCATAATGTTCGTTCTTTCATTTTATAATTAGTGAAATAGGAGTATCATGACTCTGATAATTTCATGCCCAACGAGATAGCTTACTGATGATACTCACAGAATGTTGTCATGTGAAATATTTTGATTGAGACGACTCCGACCATATAGCTGACAGTTTTTCATGCGATTCGTCATTTTCATCATTCATAGTACAATACACTAGTTATGAAAGTGGTCCAAGTCAAAATGAAAAGAAAACGAGTTTGTCAGTTACTTCACGTTATTTTAAACTGAATTAATTCAATGTAATTCTTAAAACACTGTCAAAAATGAACTAATAGATAGTGCTTGCTATTTGAACACTATATAAAATTCTTTTAGCGTTAATATGCTTTTCATTTAATCCCTTGCCGTGTTAATGTCGGAAAATATCGTTGAAGTGGAAAGAGAATTTATATTTTCTATATGGCTACATTTGTTCAAATGCTTAAATATTAATTACAAACGAATCAAATGTTATTTGAGTTAGAAAGAAAAGCGTAACGTTCACATTCGTTAGACACTGTTTAAAGTATTCGTGACGAGTGTGGCTCGTTAAAATACAGCAAGGGGTTGAATATCTCGAAACAAGAACTATACGACTTGGACCACTTTCATAATTATGGACACGTATATCCTCTTCAAGCCATGCTGATTTCTGTCCTAGTTTTAGGAAAAATCGCCTACCGAGCATCGTTCCATCATACTCTCGGCAATTTTTGGCGGATACTCGGAACACGGAGGGATAAGGATGGCTCGAGGGTGATTCAAGGGAGGCTCCCGTTTCGAGAAATTGGGTACATCGGTTCCATTTGAACGGGACAATGACGAGACCGCGTTTGCTCGTTATCTACCGGCGAGAAAGGGCCATTATTAGTGGAATAGTTGCAGATGCGGTCCGTTTTGCGGACAAACGCCTGACGCGCGTCTCCTTGTTACCAAACCGATTTGAAGCAAAAGATTGCAGCTGCAAGAATGCACTTAATGATCGCCGATACCGCATCAATGGCCCATCAACGAGTTTAGCCCCTTCGATGACGCGGAACCATTATATTCGGAACCATTTCCTACCATGTCCTGGCCATGTTCTACAAGGAAAGACTCGTTTCTGTCAAAACCGTTAATCGAGGATCTGGAAAAATGACTGACCCTTTTACAGCTTTAGCCCCTCTGTTATGTTCGTCTAATTGCTGCTTTCAAAGCCTGATTTAGGCCAGCATCGAAACCATGCAGTTCCAGAAAGAACACTTGCAGCTTTAATGATGGTATTTAGTGATTTTAAGTAGTATTTCATACATTTCTTTTAAAAAATTCAATGGCCAAATGCAAAAGTTTAGAGAAATTTATAACTTTATAACCCTTTGCACTTGAAGCAATCGTAACTTGAAAATCAATAATTTCTTCCGACCTATAACATCTCTATTCCCTTTGATTTTTTAAATTTGATGGATATCAAATTCGTATAATACTTCATACAATATTTAAATGCTTAGTAATTGATTAGACACCGATATATTTAATACTGTAAACAAATCCGAGTGCTAAGGGTTCAAATAATTAGAAGAGTAAATATATTTTCATTTAACTTTTCATTTGGCATAAAAATCCGCAGTCAAATTGTAAGTTATACTCTAATTTACAGTATTTACAAGTGTTAACAGTGTCATCAGTGCGCTAATTAAAAAACAAGTCGGAAATATGATTTTCAAATAGATGAAGGTTCTGCTGCATTTTTCAAAGCTTCAAGTGGCTTTATTTTCTAATACAACGAAATGGCTATTACCCGTACTGTAGAGAACGATAACAGAGGACTGACGTAATTGTTTGGATGAAGTGTCACAGCGTTTTCGCTCGCCTAGCATTATTAGACCGTCGGAAAAGCCATAAACTTTTCCGAGTTGTTCAGCCGGAAGCCGTATAAGTTACACGTCAACGGGATGACAGCGCTGTCCACCAGACGAGAGATTATTACGAAGCTCTCGATTAACACCTATAAAAATGTTAATACACATCACCAGCGGACGAGAATTAAGAGAAGTTTGTTGAGTAGCTTGTCGATTAAGAGAACGACACACTTTCTCGGTCGAAAGTTTGAATAATTATTATGGGACTGATAAATAACTAATGAAAAAAATTTCTTTGTTTCGTTTTTCAAAGAAAAAATTTTTATATAATTTTGTAAATGATGTTTTGAAAAATTTTGTACTGGAACGTTTGAAAAAAAAGAATTATTCTTAGAAAAAGCATGACTATGGTCCCAGTATAGACTGTGATTATTTTGTTCGATCAAAAATTCTATAAACGATGAACATCCAAAGTTGGTGGTCTGGATAGCATTTTCTTCGTTAAAAATTGAAGAAAAAATGAACCAATCTTATTTATTCTAATCTATACTGGGGCTAATATTGCGTAGAAGAATCTATTAAATTTTCAGACCGATTTTTAACAAACGAGTTTGCACACATAGAATCTACTTGCGTTCAATCAGCTGAGCCTGCAATAATATTCTGTAACTTCGAATGTACAGTAAACGCTCATTTACTGTCCAGGTTCGTGGACACGATCACTGTCCGTGCAAAACACGGGTGTTGCACAATAAAGGGGCGTTCACTGTGCTTCGAATTTTCCTGTGAAGTGTTCAGGGAATATTATTGAAATACGATGCTATCTAAAAAATCGACTTTTCCGACCCAAGAAAGTGTAATGTTCCCTTAAAAGGTTCGCAAGAGATTAGCATCTCGCGGAGAAAGGAAAAGGATATCCCTTGGTGTACATCACCGCTCTTCGTACTTGAAACGTTAACTATCCGGAACCATTTCGCGACTGTTTATTGCGCGTGTATGTGTTCACGCGAACGTGTCCGTGTCTAACAAAAAACAGGATAGGGTCCCATTTATGCCATTAACCTGGCGTCGGAGTTTCAGCGATGCGCAGCGAAAAAACCATTCTCGGATGACCCAAATGAATTCGAAATGAATACGCGCCGGCATGCTCCCTCGAACTTTGATTTCGAGATGAACGTAAATAGGTTACCGTGCACAGTGATTTTGAAAAGGCACCAGGAACTCACGGATCGGTACACAACGGCCGTGTCGCAAATAGACCGACGCTGCTCGCGCAGATTTGCAAATTCTCGCGGACAAAAGGGGACGCGAAATTAAATAAAACGTTATTCCGAGTTGCGGCAGATTAAGGATAATGCAACGGTGTTTCACCGTCACGGAATTTTGTGCCCGGCAGATTTTTTCAGACTTTCATGTGCGCGGAAAATGTACGTAACAGTCGCTGAATAGCGATAACAAAAACTCTGTTTTACACGTTCACTTGTGCTCATAAAAGTCACACAAAATCGAAACAACTTATTTAATAATTGGACCGCGGATCTGACGCATTCGTGCGACATCGCTCGCGTGAAATACAAAATTGTAAAGGGGTTTGTAGAATTTCAGAACGTCGTTTGGTTCACTTAATGCATCACGCTGGAAAATGATTTTCAGATCGATACTCGAATATTTCATACGCGAACGTGGCAATTGAAACACTAATATCAATTGGCGAACTCGATAATAGTAAAAGTTTGCCGTTGAATAGCAACATTTGTAAGAAGACGTGTGACACTCGGTTTTAAAATGTAGAACAAAATCATTTTCGCAAGTGTAACGACGTACTGCGCGATTTCACAATTTGTTCCGCCAGAATCGTGTGAATCGCGTTATAATACTTTTCGCAAGAGTGTTCATTAATATTTTCGCAGGAACTATCGCGGTTCTAGACGAGTAACAATTAACTTGAAATTGTGGAGGAAATTAGCACCTGCAGATCGTCAGAGGGACGACAGACAAACAATTTAATTATCGTTATAAGAAAAGATCTGTATACTACATATATTTTTGTTTGTCTTTTTTCAGAATTGAAAATTTGTAATATTGGAGAAATTGATAAATATTCAAATCTCGTATGAGAAAACAGGTTCAATTTCGTGTAAATAATATAAAAAAGATTACATTACAATTAAAATTAGAATTAAAATTGCTTCGAGTCTAACGGGTTAACTCTTTAGTTAATCTATTATTGTGTTCCAGGAAGGACATTATATTTCTGAAATATTTTTTATCATTTAACCGTGCAGGAAGGAGGGATTTTTCATTTTGTCTTGGAAGCTCCAGATTCTGCAGCAGGGTCCCGCAGGATTAACCGTGGAAATTAATTAAGGAAAATTGGGAGGCCGGTATCTCGAGTGGATACCGTTGCAGGCAAAAATTCTTATTGGTCCCGAGCGCAGTCGACACGGTTGCAAGATTCATTGGAGGCGTAGCTCCGTTGCCATACATAATTTCTATCGAATCAATATTTAGAAGCCTCTTGGGGGAAAAAGAGAGACGTAGCCCGGGAGATGGGCTTAAGGTGGCGATAATATCGGCAAATACGAGTCCGTATATTTCCCCGACGAAGCCGACGAACGGGATCCAGGCTTATGTACGGGTAACTCCTGTACACAGGCTCGAGATGTCCTAAGTATACGCGTGTACATGCAGGATATGTTGCGGCGGCGGTCGTGCTACCATTCTACACGGGGTGCCGTGAAAAAATATCTAACAGGGGAAGGCCAAAATTATGTGCAGAGATACGACGGATTTATTTTGCAATACAACCCCTACATCTTTTCAAAATCAGTTTGATACACTCGAAATAAACTGGACTGAATGTCAAACAGAAATTGAATCTCTCGAAATCGAAGAAAATTAATTAAAATTAATCAAGTTTCTAGACTACGGATTTTATACATTTATGATAAAAATGGGCACCTATACAATTTAAAACAGTGGACATGTTAGAAATGGGTATGTATACAATTTAAAATAGTGGACATGTTAGAAATGTTTAAGGACATCAGTGAATCAGTTTTAGTTTGATAGGATAATTAAAAGAAACATGTATTATTTTCTTATTTGGTTTCTGTGTCCTGCAATCAATGGAAACATCTTTTATTTTGCATAAATATCCGCAGTCTAGTAATAAGTCACTTCTCAGATGAATCATTAATTTTGAAAATGGTAATTTGAAGTTTTGAAAACATGTATCCATAAGTTTCATGCGAAGTGTTACAGTTCAATATTTAATCCAATTTCAAAATGGTCCAAGTCATTTCAAGTTCTAAAAAACATGTATCCATATGAATCAGTCTCTGGAAAAGTTACAACCAGGTAGGTTTCATATTTTGAGACCAAATATTTAATTAATTTTCAAAATGGTCCAAGTCATTTCAAGTTCTAAAAAACATGTATCCTTATGAGTCAGTCTCTTGAAAAGTTACAACCAGGTAAGTTTCATATTTTAAGTTAAAATATTTAATTAATTTTCAAAATGGTCCAAGTCATTTCAAGTTCTAAAAAACAGGTATCCTTATGAGTCAGTTTCTTATAAAGTTACAACCAGGTAAGTTTCATATTTTAAGACCAAATATTTAATTAATTTTCAAAATGGTCCAAGTCATTTCAAGTTCTAAAAACCATGTATCCATATGAGTCAGTCTCTGGAAAAGTTACAACCAGGTAAGTTTCACACTTTAAGTTAAAATATTTAATTAATTTTCAAAATGGTCCAAGTCTTTTCAATTTCTACAAACATGACAACCAACCGCGTTTCACACTTGAAGATCAAAATATTTTTTAATGAATCGAAAAGTCTCGATACAGAAGAACATATGCCTCAGACTACTTTCACAATTACCGGCATAAAAATGTCCGAATATTTTTCGAGATTAGCCGAAGAAAATTCGCGGGCAACGGTGACGCGTAGTGATCGAAGATTCCAAGACACCTTGTAGATTTGTGAACGTACGGAACTCACGTGTCCGCGAGAATGTGGTGCACCAAGACCGTTGCACTGTAAATGTTGCTTTCACGTGTGCACCGAGTGCACACAGTTTCGCAGGTTATTTGCATAGTCTGCTCGACTGTCTGGCGCACGGAAGCTGACTACGAATTCCTGCTAGGACGGCCGGCCGGCGCGTGTCAAGTGCAGCTAATTCATTCCGCTGACTATGAATTGCCTGATCGCCTCGTCCTTGGGAGAATATTAAAAGCCCGATCGTAGACCTGCGACATCCGGGGATTAGGAAATCCCTGTGACTCTTGCAACCTCGATAATCGCATCGATGCACCTCCGACTATCGCGCGATCGAACGAATCACCCATTTTCATCGAATATCGGCCACGATTTCAACCAGGCTTCAAATAAATTTCGTTTCCTCGATAAAATTCTGCTCGGACTTCTACGTTCAGCGAAATATACAATGGAATTGTTACGTACCTATCTCTTCGAAAAGTGATCTGGTCGAACAGATACGGTAGAAGCAAAATATTGTTTGAAAACATTTGTTGTACACGCATCTTCTCTGGTAGGAAGTAATCAGTGTTTTCAAACAATTCTTCGTACATTTGTTATACGTCGACCGCCTCGTGAAATATGAATACGCATATATGTATAGTCTTTTTAAACATTCTTTACAATAAAATTGCATGGGAGTATTGCAAGCAAGCAGTATTGTAAACAAAATTATCGTGTGCTTTTAACAGCAGTATTAATAATTTTAAACGAAATAATGAACAGAAAAGAACCATCTAATCCAAAATAATATATAAATGAAATGTTTGTAAAATTTCAATGAGATATAGAATAGTATAACATGTAGACTTTTTATAAAAATATAAATATGCTAGGATCATTCACAGATTTATTAAACGAATTAATGATATTTAAAGAAATATTAAACGGAAAAGAACAATCTAATCCAGAATAATACAGAAAGCAAATGTTTTTAAAACTTCAATGAGATATAGAATAGTACAACATGTAGACTTTTTATAAAAATATAAATATGCTAGGATCATTCACAGATTTATTAAACGAATTAATAATTTTAAAAGAAATATTAAACAGAAAAAACAATCTGATCCATAATTATACAGAAAGAAAATGTTTATAAAGTTTAAATGAGATATGTATGACTAATAGTATATGAATATTTTTTATAAAAAATATGGATATGCTAAGAACAATTGCATAGCCCACAAAAAGATTGCAAAACTTTCGAAAAGCTGTAGGGCCTCTGGTAAGAGAATTAGGAAAAGATCGTTTGAAAGACCAGTCCAGTTCAAAAGTGCATCAAGGCGAAAAGAGGAAACGGTAGTAGACTATAAAAGTGCATCGAAGCAGTTCTGAGCCCAACAAATCAGTTTTTCAAGCTCGTTGCGCGGAACTCTGGCGAATCGAAGTTGAACAATGATCGTTACTAGACTGTGAACCTTTATGCGGTTAGCGCGTAATTAATATGGAAATCTAATGCGGTTTCTATTCTATATTTAAACACGATGGAGCTATTAATAAATGAATGAGATTTGCGGCAGAGCTTGAAATGTTGTAAACATCCAGTCGAGTGAACAAAGTCAATTTTTCTCACCGTTACAGCGTCTTTTACGAGAGTTTGTTTGAAAAGTTGTGAAAACCAATTCTATCTAAAGTATGAAGACTACATTGATATAACATACATATACAGGGTGGGCCACGAAGCGTGATCAGCTTAGAATTATTCAACCCTTTTCTTTCAGAGTTATCAAGGTCACCTTCAGTTTTTCAAAGGTAAACCTACGATTCTTTTACAACATTAAAAAAATATAATTTACCTTAATTGAATCGGATAGGAAATTACTTTTTTGATTTTTTTAGACTCGGAAAAAAATATTTGCCACGGTGCTCGTCGAATTCGTCCTAGTGTCCTCTAAAATGTGATCTTGGGACCTTGATAACTCTGGGGAAAAAAGGCGTGATAAAATTTTAGTGCAACCATCTTAAAGTTCATGAACCATGTTATTTTAGCTAAAAAATTTCCAATCGAACCGCTAGTATCAAAATTATTTAAGCTGATAATAATTATTATTTACAGTTACTATTGCAATACGGTTAAAAAATCAAAATTATAATCCACATGTGTTGTATGTTGCAGTATATGTACAAAACATTGTAAGCGAAAATATATTAAATAACTGTATAACTGTTTTAATTCGAAAAGAAAATACACAACTGAAATATGAAATTAACGGAAATTAACGTAAACGTATCGTATTTAAATCAAACGTGATGACGTGTTTCGTATCTCGAGAAAAAGTCGAATCGCTACGTGAACACGTCCTTTTATATCCTACTTTTTCTAATGTTTAACATTATGTACAACATTGCGTAGATACCCAGTAATTTTATGCAATTTTTTCATTTATATGGGAGTCTACGATCAAATCATTGTTTCGCAAATCCTCGGTCGTGAATAACAAGAGCATAAAACCCCCTGCACAGCCGCCGGTTAATCGATCAATTTTCAAAAATCCAAGGAAAAACGCGATGAACATTTACCAACGTAGGATCGCGCGTTGTCGAAAATTCCGCGCGCGGCATAAACGCATGAAGATCTCGCGGTCCGGCCTGGTGAAAAGCTCTTTATCCGGTTAACGAATTTTCGCAGCGCGGCAGCCGGTTAGTGAAACGATGATCGGAAGCGTGAAGCGAATTCAGCTAGCCCGACAGTTTATGGCACACGCGTCGATTGACCTACATTGTTGTGTCACAGGAAGAGATGCCTGGAAGTGAATTACCGGAACACCGGCGAGCGGGGGCAACGGTCGAGCGTGAGGGTGACTTAATTAGCCAATTATCGTCGTCGCGAATAGGACACGGTGCGAGAAGGGGGCCCAGCACTGGGGTTACGGGGGAGTTTATGGTGAAATAGTCTCCCCCGTACAGTGTACAGGGTGTCACAAAAATTACATAAGAAAGGCTATAGCCGGGTTTGGTGGTGAAATCTGCCCCCGGCGGGATTTTAATCGCGCTTGAACCATTCGATAGCCTACCCAAAAAGACCCATCTCTGCCAAGTTTCAGCCCCATATCTCATCTGTAAGGGTAGTTATTGAGAAAAATCGAAAAATCAGTTTTCGACCCATTTTCCCTATTTATTGACATTTAAAAATTCTGAAAAAAATCTGACACATTTCGGATACCAAGCCACACATTAAGTATCATTTTCAGATTTTTCTGTTGCAAAGTCTGGTTGTAAAAAATGAAAAACACGAAAAAAATCGAAAAAATGCAGATTTTATATAGAAATCTAAAAGGTGCTACCTCAGATTTAATTTAGCAATTAGATATTACCGTAAGTATTATGCTCAATTTGAATGTGAAAAGCAAGGTACAGAAACCAACATTTTGTTTTAATCCTAGGATAACGGACGATTTTTATAGCTATTGGCAATGCTTAGAACCGTTCACAGCTTTAATTAAGAATTTAGTCTTTCCCATATCCCCCAATGGAACAGCTGTTGAGTTAATTTATTTGCCATAAATTAAGTACTTAAATAACAATTTGTATGTTCCCGGTCAAAATAGACTCCGGCATAGTGTACGGGGTCCCATGGAAATCACCGACACGAATTTCCCCGACACGGCTTTCACAGACTCCAGATTTGGCTGACAACGACTTTGACCGGCAACGAATCTAAAATCGTTATCGATCAAAATCGTTGTCGGTCAAATGTCGGTGAAATTCGTGTCGGTAATTTCCATGGGACCCGTGTACGAAAGGTTAATCGTGTTATACTGGTCATGAAATCTATGGTTCCACCCCCAAAGTTAATTCTCATGACCAGTAGAAGATTAAAAAAGTAAAGATTAGAAGAAGTAAAAGATCAAAAAAATATTTTGGTTCGTTCACCTTGCTTTTTTACCTTTACACTTTCATGTTCAATTTTGCGGTGGGTTCCTTAGAAGAACTGGTGTTGAATCGCGCTATGGTGCTCCGCGACATATAACTTTGTGACACCCTGTACAAGACTCCACCTTTAACGACCACCCGCCGTTACGGGCCGTTCGGCTAAACTCAGGACAAAGCCGCGTAGACGTCAGCTCTATCCTTGAACTGCAACGGCGGTCGTCCGCTCGTATTTTCCGGGGGGGATGGAAAATACGGTCGTCTCCATCCCCCTTTCCTTCGCCTCTCACCCTCCTCGGTCTTCCTCTCTCGACAACTGCGGCCTGGTAACCACCGCGTTCTATTTGCGGGATTAATTTGCGTCTCTCTCTCTTCTCGGTTGCGGAACGAATTCGAAACAGATGTCGGCGTGCGGAATTCCGATAGGTGGGAAAGTTTGAGGAAACCCGGCGTCCTTCGAGGTCCTTGTTAGGCACACGATTGGCACAACACGTGGGTCGTGCCGACAATTCCTACCTAGGAGGAGAGTAATGCTTGCCGCCGGAGAGCATTGCGAATGCGACTGCCCGCCGCGAAATCCTGATGACTGTCATTCCGTCACCCAGAAGCAAATTACTGGTTACTCCCCTCTGCCTCTCTCCATCTATCTACCTTGCCAAAGGGGGAATTAAGATTTTCCAAGGCGGTGGCTCTTGCGAACAAACGAGTGATTCTCCCCTCTACCTTTGTCCGGGAAGCTTTCATTACTTTCGATTTCTCCTATAGTGAGGTTTTGTCAACAAACTGCACCCCTGTCGGGAACGGTGTTTGATGAAGAGTGGCGTCGGGGAGGATTGAAAATGATTGTTCAATCATAGACAGGTAAACTAACCTGCGTTAGGTTGTTACCAAACACTCGGGGCTATCAAGATATCGTCACTACTATAGTGGAACTATCGCTATAATATAGTGGGTGTACAAAGTGTTCGTACACCTTTTAAAATAAAATAACTTTTTCATAATTATACCGAGCGACTTGATTTTTTATCATCAATTAGAAGTATTGGTTTACTGAATTATCTGCGACAAAGATTTTCCAAAAATTACCATTTACAAGATTGCGTGCAAAAATAGAGAAAGGATTTCTTTTCATTTTTTTTTATTGGGACTCTTAATGGAAATTTAAAATATGTGTTTTGTAGATATATGTTTGTTACACATATGTTGAAAATTTCATCGAAATCGATTAACATGCCAATGAGCTGTAAACGGTTAAAAATTGTGAAAATCGTAGTTTTACACGATTTTTTATTACTTTCTGCTGAAAATCCACAGAATCGTACATCTTTCGATGCGTCGTTTTTTCCTGCGTCAAAAGATTTCGATGAAATTTTCAGTATGCGTATAACTACCATAGATCTACGAAATATGAATTTTAAATTCTCGTTATGGGGCCAAATAAAAGTTTTAAAAATGCCTTTTTTATTTTTGCACGTAACCTTGTAAATAATTATAATGTTTTTTCTAATTAATTATAAAAAATCAGATCGTTTGGTACAATTATAAAAAAATTATTCCATTTAAAAGGTGTACGAACACTTTTCACATCCAAATTGTATTTCAACCAATTTATGAATAATTTGATTGAGAACTTAATGATCTTCCCAGTTTTTTGACTAATATCTTCGAAGAACTGTTTAGCAAATCCATTATTTTTTCCAAGAATAAATAATTCGTGACCGAAAGGGTCAAACAATGTTGTTTCTTTGATTAAACTTTGTTCTAACTTGCATTTGTTTTCAACTAAAAAATAAAACAATTGAATAAACAAAGGGAGAACCAAATACACATATAAAAATCAGTTTCAATTAAATTTTCCTTTCCTATAAAAACCAGACCGCCCGAAAAGAGAATCGTTTGGAAACCGAGACTGAAACTCGGTTTTCCCAAAAGCGGTTTTCATATCGATTGTGCGTCCAGTCGATTTCCGTTTGGCATAACCGCAGAAACGTCGCATCCGATGGACACCGTGCGTCCCCGCGCCGCAAGGAATCGTTTAGAACGCCGATTGTGGGTTGAATGAAAAGGAGCACGTGCGAGAGTCGTTTCTTCTATCGGTTACGGTAAATTCATAAACGGGAAACTTTCCCGACAGCCGTCGCAGGGAATGTTAGCAGTGACCTTGACGATGTAAAGCGGAAGAGAAAGAGAGAGTGTAGGAGGCCGCGGGTGACGTTCGACGTGTATCGACGTTGCTGTCACCAATTTCCGGTACGATCCGGTGGAATACCGGAGACGCAACTGGATCGTTGAAAAATACAAGTTCTCTGTCCATGCGACACAGCTGATACGCGGAATAGTTCATTCATCGACGACCAACGCGCGTCCGCTCTCTCCACAAACGCTCTCTTCCCACGCGCAACCGATTTCTCGGTAGACCAGCTTTTCTTGATCTTTGTTGCTTGGCGTTGTTGCTCGCTCCTCCATGTCGGGAACGTTTCCGTTTTCTGCTACTGACACGGTTCTTTTTTCTGGCGAGGCATACAGGTTAAGGTCCATTTATACTCGAATATATCCGACGGAATATATTCGATCGGACAGATGTTCTTCAATGCATTTTAATTGAAGTATGTACACCTATTGTAGTTCTACATACTTCCATTGCAGTGCATTGAAGAATATTTGTCTGATCGAATATATTCTTATTGATAATTGTATATACAGGGTGTTCACGCTATTACTAGCCAGCATTTTTTTTGGAAATAGCAAATATTAGAAAAAAATGATAGAGGAAAAAGTATTACTGTTTTTTATGCGCAACACAATGACATATGCATTTTTGTTTTATTTACATTATTTTGATAGAAATGAAGGTGACCTTCAATTTTTTAAATGGAATGCTATACATTTTTTTATGTCGTATGAAAGCGTGTGTCAAGACGAATTCATCCATGTACTATACAATGACCTTGCTTCTTCTACCAAAAACGTAATTAACAGAGCCGAAATGTGCATTCGTGCGCAAGGAAGTCATTTTGAACATTTGTTGTAGCCTCATTAATAAAGAATACTTGTTAACACATTGGTACGCAATATCCAAATTGTTTCTTCCATTTCTGACCTTGCATGACCTTGAAGGTCATTGTATAGTACATGGATGAATTCGTCTTGACACACGATTTCATACGACATAAAAAAATGTATAGCATTCCATTTAAAAAATTGAAGGTCACCTCCATTTCTATCAAAATTATGTAAATAAAACAAAAATGCATATGTCATTGTGTTGCGCATAAAAAACAGTACTATTTTTTCCTCTATCATTTTTTTCTAATATTTACTATTTACAAAAAAATGCTGGCTAGTAATAGCGTGAACACCCTGTATATATTATTAGATAATTATATATATATATATATATATATATTATATTCATAATTATTCATATATGGACCTTTACAAGAGTGAATGAAGTCAGTCAGTCAAGAAAGTCTTGCGGATTTAATTGTGATCGTTAATAGAATATAATGCAATCTTTCTTTACAAAATTATACAAATGTAATGAATAGGAACCGATAAAAATGTTTCATGCAAATTGTGAGCGAGATCTCTTTTATTTTGTACGTTTCTCGACGACTGAATGAGGTGATTTTATAGAGCGTCATGTAGACAGTACGAGAAAGAAGTGAAGAGTTCAATATGAAATCGAAATCGGCAATTTTAGCCAAAAATTAACCAAAAATTCTGAAATAATTCACTGTCATGTGTACTATTAGCTGGAATGTTCATGAATTTTTTCGGAGGTTAGTTCATTAAACTTCATACGTTCCTCAGGGTGGAAATTCATCCCTTCAATATTTCACATACTGTAAAATTATTCATCCTTTTATGTCTACGTCGTAAAATGAAACATAATGTGTTGATTTAACGTGTAAAATAACAGTGGGTGAATTGTTAACTTAGTCTCTTTTGTGCAGCAATTTTTGAGGGTTGAACTATGCTCACCCTATAACTACCCTGTTAGGGGTACCGGCTTAAAACTTGTCACAAATGTTCTTCCTAAAATTACATGGTGGAAAATCTAGATTCTATGAATTCACAGAGAATCTAACTGTGTCAGTACCTCTCGGACGTATTCACAAAACGTTATCACACGAAGTGTAGAAAGGAACTTACATAACTCAAACAAGAGGACAAGACACGAGGCGTGGAGAATGAAATTTTATATGTTGTATATCACTGCGTTATGTAATTCAATGGTGCATTCAGAACACCGGTTGAAAATCCAATATTTATCATAAATATAACATTTATCACCTCGCTGTTAATAATTATATTGGCACTAACCCCTAGCATTCCAAAATTAAATAAAATTGCTGTACCACTATTTAAAATATTGTGTACAATATTGGATACGTTGGTATCTAATCAATTACTTAAAAAATTTAAGTATTTTATGAGGTATTACATCAATTTCATATTCACCAAGTTAAACAAACGATTGAGAATGGAACTATTTTTAATATTAAATAGACAATAGAATATTTAGGTCGTTTAGTTTTAATCCACGATTTTCCGAAGCCCAGTATGGTGAAGCGTACAAATTTCTTCGAGTATATAATTATTTAAAAGTGGTTAAAAATTTAGATACACACATCTTGTCATTCTGCTCAATTCTTTCCACATCCAATTTGAAGTTCGTACATCAACAGTAAAAGTCAGTGCAATTCCGATAAAAGCAGAGAAAGAGAGTGTGAGAGAAATTCACTATGATTATTGAAATTGCTGAAAATTTGGATCGGCACTTTCTTGTCATTTTGATAAGCGAATACAAGATAGTCGCTTTTAGTGCTCCGCAAACGTAACGTTAGAGAAATGTACATTATGCTATTGTTGCAGGATGAAGTATTCGAAGATCCGTAATCCGCAAACGGCGGTTTGTTCAAAGAATTCACGGTCCAAAGTAGAAACGGTAAACAAACAACGGAAGAATGGATCTCCCGTCCAGAATACAGTTCATAACGAAGCATAATGAGCGCTTATTGCAACAGAGTGGAAAGCGGTACACGGACGGAAATTCTAAGACGATTCGGATTCACGCCTCGGAGGCAATGCTATAGGTACGTTTCCACGTGAATTGTTTCGGCCGAAACAAAAGACAAACGCAGGTATTTCTTAAGGGAATTTGAAACTCTGTGGAACTTCCGCCTCGTAAATGTAATAATAAAATCTCCTTTTTCTTGGACTGCATTGAAATTTACGGCGGCAGCCTCTGTGACTGGATACACGCAAGACTTTCCGCGAAACTGTGGCCTTGGCGTAAGGAGACTTTAAAAGTTCAAAGAAAAGAGAGTTGACAAAAGCTTTGTCAACGAAAAAAGGGCTCTGCCGAGAGATGTACTCCTGCTTCACCTTTTCCAAGAGAAGCAGAAAATTGCGTTAGTTTTCTCCTCGCTTGCAGAATTGTCTGAGGACTGTAATCAATTATCTTTTATTTTTCTTCTATTCTACCACTTTAACGTTTTATTTGTTTTACCGGCTTACAGAAACAGCGTGCACTCGAAAGGACAAGGCTGAATCAATCGATACTTCCGATAATAGAGAAACTCTAGGATTAAACGAACTTGATGTCGAAAATTCATCGAGGAACCCTTCATTTATATCACTTGACTGTTGCAACGTTCATTGATCATTATTCGACTGCGGATCTTTACGCATTTATGGATTATAAACATGTTGCTACAATCAGTTATTGTAATAGGAACGTAGATGTAAATTTAAAACAGCGAGAATATTATGTTATTTTCAACCTATTGAACATAAATTTCAATTTCACTTGTGGAATCATTTTTGTTACCTCAATAATCGTAAAATAAAAATCTTTCTCACCGGTGATGGAGAATTTAGAAACATCGACGTATAAAATATTTCCAACTTACTCAAATTATTGAAGAAAGAAAGAACTTCTTACTTGGTTCCTGTTTCGTACAATTGATGCAGAACATTTTTATGTACATTTCTATCATGTACATTTTTCTGAGTTTGGTTTCAAGGGTGTAACCTAATCCTCCATGATTGATTATTAGATTGTGGATCTTTATACCATTTATTCTTTGACCGGTGATGGATAATTTAGAAACATTGACGTATTAAATATTTTCAACTTTCTCAAATTATTGAAGAAAGAAAGAACTTCTTACTTGGTTCCTGTTTCATACAATTAATGCAGAACATTTTTATTTCGGAAGAACTGCAGACTTCGTTCGCAGTCTACCGTGTATATTTTTCTGATTTTGTTTTCAACGGTGTAATCTAGAATAATTTAACAAAATAAAAGATGTTCGCATTGATTGCAGGACACTAGAGCCAAATAAATCTTATACTCCTCTTTTAATTATCCTATTAAGCTGAATCTGATACCTTGATGTCTTTTAATACTTTTAACGAGTCCATTGCTTTAAATTGTACAGAAAAAAAGTTGCCGCAAAATTGTCCTTGACCTTCAATATTATAGGGTTGAAGTACGAATGATGTGTGTGTATTGTACGAATGAACGTGTGTGTATTAACAGACAACCCTATATATAGTTAAATTTATAAAATAGAGAATCGGAACAGAAGAATTCTAAAATTGTAATTGCCAACGAATTGTAAAAAGAAGATCAGATCGAAACGAACGCGCCCGTGACAAACACGTCTGTCAATGATTATAATAAATACGGCTTTTCCTTACAATTTTAAGGGAAAATTTTTGTATTATTATTCGACGCATCATGGGGACAAAAGCTATAAGAGAACCATGGGTGAGTTGAGTTTTGACCCATCGTCAAAAGTCAATTTCCCAAAACTACCCCAGGTAAAAAATAACACGTTATTGGGAGAGTCATGTTTCCCTCGAACCAACCCCATTGTCCACAACGTATAAATTGTATCTTTTAAATTATGTAAGCATAATTTAATAAAACATAATAAATATAATCGGTTCTAAGCAATAAAAAATTTTGGCCAGCTAAATCGACCAAATACCAATCTGTGCATAATTCCCTTGACACTTTTTGTCCCCATGATGCGTAGAATAAAATGCAATAATATAAAAACTTGCTCTTAAAATTCAAGGTCAAGGACAATTTTGCGGCAATTTTTTTCACAGATCTTCACCGATCCGAAGATGTAGACTATGGCAGCCAGGACCAAACATTTTTTTACACCCTGTACGTGTCCATTGTTGTCATAAATGCATAAAATCCGCAGTCTATCGATAATTCAATGAGTAAATCAAAGACTCCAGTGTAATTTTACAGCATAATCTACCGTACTGTTCGAAACTACAAACAATCTGACTTGCTAGACGTACGCAGCCTCCGAGGAGTCCTTATTCTGGGGTCGTTCGTATTTACACAAACCCTAAACCTGCGATCGATATGCGTGCAGTCACTTTCTCGGTTCAGTCGGCGACCGGCTATTTTCATCTCGCTTTTGACATTGAATTCGCTCCGTGCGCCACGTTGGAAGAACAAAAGGAGATAAGACCGGCACCACCATGCCAGGGAACGGGAGCAGCGCAACCATTTGAATGCACGAAGATTGACGCGATATAAAGGTAACAAAAAAGAAAAGGGAAACAGGACTGAGAGGGAAAGAAAGAGGAGGGGAGAAGCTTTAACACGGCGTTCAAGATTTTTCAGTATCCTGAACACCGTTACGCGAATCCCCGTTACCCGAAACCTCTGCTATCCGAACACGTTTCATCCTACCAGCAGGGCATCCGTTTGTAAAGGATTCCTTCTCCTGTTCTTCGTTTGCATGGAACAATCCTTCCCCTATCGTTCTTGCTCAAAGTATTCTGTCGCACGGGGTAATTGGACCCTCGAGGAACGATTTTGCATATACATTATTTACTGTTCAATAAATAGACTGCGGCTGTTCATGCATTTGTAACAAAGTTGAGCGAATGAAACTCAAAAACGTTCAAAATTTATGTAGAGAATTATTCAATTGAGTTTCTGTTTCTTGCAATCGATGTAGACAATTTTTATTTTGCATTAAGATCCGCAGTCTAGTAATAACAATTTGTAGATTGTAGAATGTGCAAATTGACATCTGTTGCCGAATGCTGAATTCGAATCTTGCTCCCCTTGGTTAAACCTTTGCAATATTAACTCGAAAATTAAACATTTCCGAGGTAGAATAGTAATTAATTCTTTTATATCATTTCTTTCATTTTACGCGTATGAAATTAATATAACACTTGATATAATACTTAAATATTTAGTAACTGATTAGATACCAACTAATTTAATAATCTAAACAATTTTTTGAATAATAGTATAGCAATTTTATATATATAATAAGTACATTGTACAATGCAAAATTAATCTTGCTCCCCATTGCTGAAACCTTTGCAATATTAACTCGAAAATTAAACATTTCTCAGCTAGAATAATAATCAATTCTTCTATATAATTTCTTTCATTTTACGCGTATGAAATTAATATAACACCTGATATAATACTTAAATATTTAGTAACTGATTAGATATCAACAAATTTAATAATCTAAACAATATTTTTAATAATAGTATAGCAATTTTATATACATAATAAGTACATTGTACAATGCAAAATTAATCTTGCTCCCCATTGCTGAAACCTTTGCAATATTAACTCGAAAATTAAACATTTCTCAGCTAGAATAATAATAAATTCTTCTATATAATTTCTTTCATTTTACTCGTATGAAATTAATATAACACCTTATATAATACTTAAATATTTAGTAACGGATTAGATACCAACAAATTTAATAATCTAAACAATTTTTTGAATAATGGTACAGCAATTTCTAGTAATGACTTCGAGTGGTAAGAGTTAATATTATTTTGAACAGTAAAACCGAGGACAGGGTGAAATAAAAGTATCGTTAACAATTTCGAGTAGCATACGTCCTCGCAGAAAATCTGACGATTTGTACGCCTAAAAAATCGTTTTACGTTCAGTGCACACGAGCGTGTGTCTGCCGGGGAAATTGTTTAACCCGTCTATATTTATAGAGACGTTGCAGGTAAAGGAGAGACTGGGAGACAAGGCCGTGACATTTTCCATGCTTGTTTTCCTGTCCAGCCTTTTATAACCTAGGCGAGCGTTTCGAAAAGGCAGGAGACACGGTTAGACAACCCGGGCGTAAGTTCGACAGAGTATTTCAACGGCGAGAGAGAGAGAGAGAGCTTTCGGGAAAATACAAGGGTCATTTCGTCCTCTCGTAACCTAAACTGACACTGTGTGAACTGGTAATCAACTAAATCATTTTCGATTGCACCGTAAACGTCAGGAATATACGGACTATTCTCAATCGAAGTTCACACACATCGTTTCATTCATGAGAGAAAAGTGACACAACTCAAAATATATTTCTCAAAAAAAGGTACAATAATAAATATATTTATAAATTATGGTGTGCTCGTCATAAGTGTACGTACATACTGTACGTTTCAAGTAAGATAGCATAATAGTGTTTCTGAGTATTTTTACTTGTATAAAAATTGATAATCTACTTTTAGATAAACACTACCGATTAAAAGTATGTGGACTCTTCCTCTACAAAATGTAGTTTAAGTTAGTAAGAAAAATATTTAGAACAATTTTGTCACTTGTAATTATTATCATTATTACGAATATTGTGGTATCCTTTCACAATAGAATTTAATAGCGTAATAGAAATTATATAATGAAAATGCAATAATATAATTTCTATAATTATTATTTAATATAATTTCTATCTACAAATACGAAATCTAGTTTCACTTTGTTTCATGTTTAAGATGCAGAGCGAATTCAGAGAATTTCTATACAAATATTTATAATAAAATACTGGAATAAAAAACTAGTAGAAATCTTGCCTCGGTTAATGCAAGCAGTAATATCTAATCTCAGTGGATACGTCGGCGAATATCATATTTAATCTTAGACTAATATGTATTGGTCAGTTTCCACATAGTTTTTAACTTGAAACGTTAGATATTCCATAAGTAACTTAACACTAAACCTACCACAGCCAGTCAAATAACCGATTTTATAGTATTCATTTTACAATTATTGAAATTATGAAACTATTTACATGGAAATTGATTCGATAAATTCATTTGCCGAAGCACATATTGTGATAAAAATCGCACAAAATATAAATATAAACAGGGCCCTGTAATTTGTCCAAATTAAAATATATTAATCACTTTTGTGCTCGGTAGGTTTAATATTAAAAACAACATTAAAACATTTCGCAAGTGTCCTCATACTTTTGAGCGGTAGTGTACGTGTACGCCTCAAGATAGCAAATAGTGTTTCTGAGTATTGTTACTTCTACAGAAATTGTTAATCATCTTCTAGATATAGAGCAGTATTTAACACGTCGATTAACCGATGGGACTTTTAAATTATGTTAAATTTCACCGAGATGCACGGAGTAGAATAATTCATGGTAAACCTTCCTATTGGCTCCACGATCCACGAGTTGCCAGATGGTGGACCATATGGTGATAATTAAACTGTCCACAGTATACGAAATTAACTTTTTTCATTATTGCATACGTTAGAACGTAAACTGTTAAAGCTTTTTATGCTACGAAATATATACACATTTTTATGCTACGAAATATATACACATTTTTATGCAGCCTCGCTATTTGTAATTCTCTCGAAGTCTACAACCTAAACGAAAAAATCGAGTTAACTCGTTCGTATCTGATTCGGCCTCGCATTGATTTTTCAATTTCGTATCTATTTAGCTGTTTACTCTCGCGTTTGATCGTACCAACACACGATGTACGTTATACACCTGCGTTCCTTCCCTGGAATATTCGTCGGCAACATCCTACTCAAATTTAATTATCTCTACAGAGGTAATTACCAGCGGAAGATAGCGCAAATTTACACAGATAGCCGGATCCAATATTAAGCCAAATCTATTTCTCTTATAACTAAACGAAGGATTTTAACGCGTTCACGACAAAAACGAGTAGGTGTAGTTTAAAACAGTAAAAACATTAGAAGAATTTTAAAATACTGTTATATTATTATTATAAAGAATATATATTAAATAATATATAAATAAGAATATATATTATTATAAAGAAAAAAATTATCTTTTTGTTTTCTTTTCTAATTATTCTCATATTTTTCAGACGCAAAAGTGTCTCTTTAAAAAAGATCTACATCGGGATCGAAACGTTAGAAACATGCTTAAATAATTGCACATTTGTTGTTTTTCTAAAAATGATCGAACCTAGCGCCGATGTCATTCAATTTATTATATTACCAATTTTCGATCAAGAAGAATTTAACCTATACTGTTATATTATGTTGCACCTGTAAATGGTACTAAGAAAGAAAATTGATTTTTACTTCTCTCCAGAAAATTTTTATTTCGCATTAAGATCCGCTGTTTACTTAGAATTATCTTCAGTCGATTGAAAATAAAATCAAGAAAAATTGCGCTGCTATCCGCTTACCATTAACTAGACTGCGGATCTTTATGCAAATTCCAACTTCCATCGATTGTTTTATAAAAATCAGCACGGTGAATAAGTTCAATTTATCTGTTGGAAGATTCCTTATAGCAAGCATGAAGTGTCGATGTCATTAATGATTATTACCACACATACTTTTTTCCAGCATTTTGAAAATCTGCGAATACTTTAAATTCTGAAGATCCGCAGTCTAGTATTTGTTTCATGAACGTTGCAAGAGTAAAATTATTTAGATTTCTTGCATTTCTAATGGAAGTATCATCTTAACCCTTAAATAGTCGCGTGGGGTATCGCACACCCCAAAGCAGATTTCCAAGCTCATAACTTTTTAAATATTGAATTTAAAAGTTGAGTTGATCGATTGATTAATATGAAAGTTCAAATGTTCTCATTAATAAAAGTCTGACTTTGCATGTATTTCGTGTTTTATTTTAATCTACTAATTGGGGGTGCTAAACACCCTACACGACCACTTATGCAACTTTTTAGGCGCGCTTAATTAAGGGTTAATTTCTATAATTACAAATTTGAAGACGTGAAACCGGTGATTTGATCGGTCGTGGTACGATTAATCGAATAAGAAACGAGACAAAATCGAAAGAAAAATCATGCCAGTCTCCGTCGAGATATTTGAACTGGATCTTAATTATCCGTGAAGATCCGAGGGATCGCTTCCGTTTACCCTAAATAACGCGTTTCGAGCATCATAATCGCCGACCTTATAAATAACTCATTTATCAAATCGGTCTCCGAAAGGGGGAGGCGAAAAAAAAAGCGGAAACAGCAGTCGAAAGCTAATATAGTGTACCATTATATCATCCCGTTATCGTTACACGCGGAAGATAAACGGCACGAGAGAGTGAGAGACACGATAAGGAGTCCTGGGTCAAGAGAAAGAAATAATTTTTTTATCTAACACGACCGGGACTATCACGTGCAGACGAGAGGAAAAATGAGGCGTGGAAGAGGAGCTAGTGTAACGTTTAGGGCAAACCGAAAAAGCAAATGCAGTTTCCCACTGCCGACGAATGCACTTCTCCGAGTCCTGGCGTTCGCACCACGCACGATAAGGGAAAGAAATTTCTGCACGCGACCACGCGACAGTATTGATTAAAACGAAACTTGAGGTTTGCAGCGTGTTGTTTGCACCGCTTCTATGACTCCAGGAAAAAAATCGCCGTTCCCTCGTCGGCAACCTCGTTAATTTTTTTTCGAACTATCGTTCCTTCCGCAGACGGATTATTTGTCGTTTCAAATGACGCGGTAGAATATGCTGCAAAATTATACTGGTCTTTTTGATTCACTCATCGGATGATCAATTGTCTGCGGATTGTATGCATTTTTGATAAAAACGGACACGTACAATTTGAACGTCAAGGTATCAGTTTCAGCTTAATAGGATAATTAAACGAAGAGTACAAGATTTATTTGGCTCCTGTGTCCTGTTAGCATCTTTTATTTTGTTAAATTATTCTAGATTACACCGTTGAAAACAAAATCAGCAAAATATACACGGTAGACTGCGAACGAAGTCTGCAGTTCTTCCGAAATAAAAATGTTCTGCATCAATTGTAAGAAACAGGAACCAAGTAAGAAGTTCTTTCTTTATTCAATAATTTGAGTAAGTTGGAAATATTTAATACGTCAATGTTTCTAAATTCTCCATCACCGGTCAAAGAATAAATGCTATAAAGATCCACAATCTAATAATCAATCATAGAGGATTAGGTTACACCCTTGAAACCAAACTCAGAAAAATGTACATGATAGAAGTGTACATAAAAATGTTCTGCATCAATTGTAAGAAATAAGAACCAAGTAAGAAGTTCTTTCTTTATTCAATAATTTGAGTAAGTTGGAAATATTTAATACGTCAATGTTTCTAAATTCTCCATCACCGGTCAAAGAATAAATGCTATAAAGATCCACAATCTAATAATCAATCATAGAGGATTAGGTTACACCCTTGAAACCAAACTCAGAAAAATGTACATGATAGAAGTGTACATAAAAATGTTCTGCATCAATTGTAAGAAATAAGAACCAAGTAAGAAGTTCTTTCTTTATTCAATAATTTGAGTAAGTTGGAAATATTTAATACGTCAATGTTTCTAAATTCTCCACCACCGATCAAAGAATAAATGGCGTAAAGATCCACAATCTAATAATCAATAATGGAGGATTAGGTTACACCCTTGAAACCAAACTCAGAAAAATGTACATGATAGAAATGTACATAAAAATGTTCTGCATCAATTGTAAGAACTAAGAACCAAGTAATATTGGAAATATTGAATACGAACATGTTTCTAATTTCTCTGAACACTAATCCTCCTACTACCAGTCGAAGCAACAAAAATGATTACACAAGTACACAGCGGATCTTTGTGCAAAGTAAAAATTGTCCACCTGATTTGCAACAACTGAAAAGAAAGGCATTAAGAAGAACATCAAATTTGATTGTTCTCTTAGTCGTTCATAAACGACAAGAACGTGCACATAATATAAATTGTCAATATGTCAATAATAATATCAAGTGTTAGTGATTTTTTAAAGAAACGAGGGTAACACTCTGCCCGATTAGCAGATGTCCCAGAAAAATTTGTTGCACGTCAAACGGTCAGCCCCTTGTCCCATTTAATGTAAAAAAAGAACGAAGTCAATATCTGTTCTGTGGTTCTGAAGTGGACAGCTTGTAACATTATAGTATGTATAGCCCGTCCCGATTCATGCTGGACTATCGTTCCGTACGATATACCTACATAGTAGTTTCATTAACTGCAAGTTCCGTTGTATTCGTTTCGCACGTTCCTTACGATTACCGGGAGAATGTGTATCATCAGTAAAAGTTTCAGAGTTTAATAAAAGTGAAGTTTGCGAAACTCGACAAGTGAATCGCTTCTCGTTTACTCCTTGCACCACGATTTATTTTAGTTACGGTCATTAGGACCTTATTGCTGGTTAGAATATTCTAGAAGAAAAAGAAAAATCAGACCAATACAACTTGATGTACAGGGTGTCCCAAAATTCCTTCAACATCCGGAAATGGGAGGTTCCTGAGATCATTTGAAGCGATATTTTCCTTTGTAAAAATAGTGTACGCAGCTTTGTTCAGGAGTTATTAACGAAAAACCAGGACCAATCACAGTGCGTCTACAGCGGATTGATTCTAGCTCGACCAACGGCAACACCGCGCTAAGTGGGACCTGTCCTTACGTAGGACTCTGATTGGTCCGTATTTTAAGTTAATAACTTCTAAACAAAGCCGCGGACGAGATTTTTGTAAAGAGAAATGTTTCTGCAAATGATCTAAGGAATTTTGGGACACCCTGTATAAAATTGATACAACTTAAAAACCACTCCCATTACAGAAAATGTTGTACTATTCTACTATTATTGTTGTAATTCTATTTTTAATATTAAATAGAGATTCTTTTTATAATGAGAAAAAATATTTTTTCATATGACATAAATATTATCTGCATATTTAAAAAAAATATTCTATTTCTAATATGAAATAAAGATTCATTTAATATTTAGAAAAAAATATTTCTCTCGTAACATGAAATTCTATGCATATTTGAAAATATATATTTATTACTTAATATAAAATAAATATTGTATCAATATTTGAATATTAAAAAAAGATTGAATCTCTTTTTAATATATATTAATATATATTAATTATATATTAATTATATTGACATATATATTATCTGCATATTTAAAAAAAATATTCTATTTCTAATATGAAATAAAGATTCATTTAATATTTAGAAAAAAATATTTCTCTCGTAACATGAAATTCTATGCATATTTGAAAAAATATATTTATTACTTAATATAAAATAAATATTGTATCAATATTTGAATATTAAAAGAGGATTGAATCTCTTTTTAATATTATATGAATGTGTGTACGATACTTTGTGCTACTAGGGCGTGAAATACACGTGAAATAGTATGTACATGTGTATTAATACACGTACAAAACTACGATCTGTAGTACAAATTGAAGTGACGGTCTGCTAAAAGGCGGCGGGCGATCTGCGGGTGAATCGTTTTTGATCGGTGCGCAAAAACCAGGCCGTTTCTTCGGACAGGCCTGGCCTTGCGTCATCTGTTGAACAAGTGATAGGGCTGCGACTGGCCCCGGTGCTAGTCAAGTGATCGATCTCACGTGGACGCACAGACTGCTGCTATGAGCCGGGTAGCTGAGCGTCGCGTCGCCAACGAGGACTAAAACATCCCGGCCGATCAATTAACCCGAGAGCCCGGCGAAGAGCAGCCATGGATATTCAAACGACGCTGGAGGGAGAGAGAAACGACGTGAACGAGAGGAGATACCTACAGAGAGAGAGAAAGAGAGGTAGAGAGAGATGTGCCATTGTGTAGCCTCGACGCGGGTCACCTCGCTCGCCAAGCGGTACGTTTCAATGCACGAAACGGACGAGCGTAACGCGCTTCTGTCTCTCCTCTCTCTCTCTCATCTCTTTCGCTTCTCCCATTTTTTTCTCGGCCACTCCGTGAACTTGGGAATCGAACGGTTTCACTTTGAACGGCCTCTTTTTGTCTATCGATCTGTTTTCAAAGCAATCGAAATTCTTCCTTCCTTGAATCCTAGTAGAGTACGGCAAGCGTGAATATGGTCTTTGTACGTCAACCTTCATACGTTCCTCAGGGTGAAAATTTACCCATTTACTATGTTTACATACTATCAAGATTGGTCCCTCTTTATCTGTGTCGTGAGACGTATTTCTTTAAAATGTAACGCGATAAATGAAGCAAAGTTTAGTAGTTTAAAGAGTGATACAAAAGAACACATTAGACGAAGTCGTTTCAAAACAAAAACGTAATGCTTCGTTTTATAAAAGTTTGGTTTCAAATGAATGAATTTAATCGGTTATTTTGTCGTTGGTTTTAAAGTTATGTATACATATATTGGACAGGAATAAACGTTGAGTTAAAGTTTTTGCATTTCGATAAATATTTCCAAATATTGTAAGTATTCCAATATTTTTTTATTTTATTCAAAATTCTTGTTTCTCATTTCTCGAGAACTGAAAAATGTTGAGAAATCAGTAACACCCCTAGTAGCACAAAAATATTGGGTAAATGTTTGTTTCAAATATTGGAAAAATATTTTTTAAGCCACACTTTTTCATATGAGAAAAATATTAGATCTGAATATTGTATACATATCCAAGAAATGTAAATTGAATGTTTAGAAAATATAAGCTAAATATTCAGAGAATATAAATTACATGTTTAAAAAATATAAAGTAAATGTTTAAGAAACGTGAAACCCATATTTAAAAAACGTTCAATTAAATCTTCAAATTTAAGAAAAAGTTATAAAAAAATTAGAAACTATATATAATAACACCACTTCCTGTGCACTGCTTGAGGGAATATTTATCTTCGTCTTTGGAAGGGGCTTATTAAAAATACCGAAATTTTTTATGCAGTTAGAAATATTAATGGCTTGAATAAAAGCTACATTCGTAGGCCCACAGATTTTTTTTATTATATTAGTATATTAGGAAAAAATATTCTATTTCTAATATGAAATAAAGATTCATTTAATATTTAGAAAAAAATATTTTTCTCGTAACATGAAATAGATATTCTCTGCATATTTAAAAAATAATATTTGTTACTTAATATCAAACAAATATTATATGAATAATTGAATATTTAAAAAAGATTGAATCTCTTTTTAATATTATATGGATGTGTATACAATATTTTGTGCTACTAGGGACTACTCGCAAAGTAAGGTCTAATAACACGTAAATAGTAAGGTAGGGTCTCTTAGACCACACAAATGAATTTCGTAAGTAGCCTCGTTTTTAATAAATTTCGGATACAGAATAACACAGGATAAAAGTAAACGAACAGATTTAATTGAATTCATATAAAAATTCTTTTAAAAAATGTGCATATTAACATGCGTCCAATTTGACATAATTTTCAATATCACAATGAGGATAAGTGAACTGAAAGACAAAAAAGGGTATAGCTTTGAAGTAAGTCGTATAGGAGGCACGAATAAGTGAGTTTTCCCAGTGTTCTTGTGTACACCCTGCATTTAGTATTCTTCTAAATACAATAATGATCACTTGTTGTACAGTGACTCCTCTGCTTGTATAAAATCAATGAACGAAAAGTTTCTTTTTACGTATTGTCTGCACTACTATGGTTAGAATCTGTATTCTTTGTTGAAAGTTTGATGAAACTGAAAACAATTGTCCCATAACTCTACAAATGCTTATACCCTCTAGAACCACAGTGCGACTTGTTATAGTAACTTTCTTCTTCATATCGCGTTACAAGACGCATTATATGCTGGTGAACAAGACTACATTTTATTAAATTATCGCTTTATAGTAACATAAGTACTACGTTAGAGGTACGAGTGAAATAGAATCACATAAGAACTTTTCTTTATATTTCCCCAGTGACAACTACTCCCGTGTATCTTGTTGTAAGGTAAACATTCATTTCGCCGAGTAAGAATCCTCTCGTAGTAGGAATGGAATAAAAATATGAATTCCAGCTAACAGCAACGCAGTAACAACAAGCAACGCGATTTCCAGTACTTGTTTTCTTTTCGTTCGCCAAGAAAGATGAAAGTTTATGTTACATTTGCACAATTGTAGTTCCGACCAGAAGGACAGATGTGTGGAAGGTGTGTTCGAACAAACCAGTCGCTCGAGCCTGTAGTTTCTGGGGGAGAAACGTAGAACAAGATCGAAGAAGTAAGTTTCGTGAAAAACGTGTTAAAAAGTTTCGCGGAAGTACGGATCGTCAACGGCGACGAGTCTGTTCGAAACTTCATAAGATGTCGATACCCTGCGCGTTACTATTTTACGAATTTTATGAAAACAATTTGAGGAACATTCGCAGAGACGTAGAGATCAAGAAGAAATAAGAGAGATTGATTTTCCCACCCTTTTTCTACACCCGGACCTTCTTAAACGGGTCACTTCGACAAACGCGTTGACTGCCTCATCAATCATATATGGGCGACACAATTCTTTGTCCAGGCTCAAAATATTAATTTGTATAGTTAAATGTCGACTAAATCTAATTTTCAACGAGATGCTGGCACGGTGAAATGTATGTAAAGTATAATAAATCGACAGTGACAATAATAGAACAGTTAGAACATTAGAATTTAAAAATAATATAAAATTTTTTCTTAAAAAATGTAAAATTAAGATCTAACGATCACCATTTATACTTATTTTTCCTTATATTGTGTTAATATCTCATTAGTTTTCTGAAAAATATTATATTGTAAGTCATAATGTATGCTATATAAACCAATCATGGTTTACGGCATCAATAAATAAATAAATAAAATCCGCTGTCTATTTATTTATACTTTATATACATTTCACCTCAGTTTGTTACAGTTCCAGCAGAACATTTTTATAATAAACTATGCCTCATATAATACGATTTTTAATTCATGTTTTGCTGAAAAAATCGAATAAATTTTAGATCGTTTTACGAGATGCATTTTTTTTTACAATGCTTGTGTGAAAATCAGTATTAAACAGTTTACTAAAATTATATTCGATTATCATTTCTTCGAAGTAATTGTCAACTGAATTAAAAAATAGATAAATCGATAAGAAGCCAGTGTAAAAAAATTCTTACATAATTCGTACTTGATTTCGACTTGCTCGACTATAATGGATTGTTATAATCAGACAGCGAATAAAAATAAAAATTTTCTACCTGAATCGCGCAACAAACTAGAGTGAAATAGAGATTTATTTTCATTCTTCTAATGTTTTTACTGTTTTAATTGACACCTACCCATTTTTGTAATAAACGAATAAAATCCGCTGTCTAGTTACAACTGATTACTTCTCCCGATGATTGAAAATCAGTATTAAACAGTTTACTAAAATTATTTTCGATTATCATTTCTTCGAAGTAATTGTCAACTGAATTAAAAAATAGATAAATCGATAAGAAGCCAGTGTAAAAAAATTCTTACATAATTCGTACTTGATTTCGACTTGCTCGACTATAATGGATTGTTATAATCAGACAGCGAATAAAAATAAAAATTTTCTACCTGAATCGCGCAACAAACTAGAGTGAAATAGAGATTTATTTTCATTCTTCTAATGTTTTTACTGTTTTAATTTACACCTACCCATTTTTGTCATAAACGAATAAAATCCGCTGTCTAGTTACAACGATTACTTCTCCCGATGATTGAAGGAGTTAGGAATCTCGACGAAGGCGAGTTCAACATTTATTCTTACAACAACGTGATCTATCAATTCCATCTCAATCTCAGAGTTGCCAATAAATTAATTTTTACATATTTCAATCCTATTTACTGTTCAAGATTGTTCAATAAATGCAAGACTGTTTAATTACTCGCGAGTAACGTCGACCTTGAAACGAAACGTACTAAAGGAATTTACCTGCGTTTCTAGTCTTCCAACGTTGCAAATAGACTTCGGTTAAAATGTTTCATAACCTTACTTTAGCCATTATCCATGAACGAATTAAGACCGTAAATTGTCATTAAACGGAATTACACGCGAAACAGGGAAATGCCACATTGCTGTTCCGAATTATTTTTGCGCGAAACTGAATTAAGCAGAGGTAACTGTATACGAACGTAGTAAACCTAATGTACCAGGCAACATATTCTACTTCCCTTGCATTGTTATTATTGTCACTATCATTTGTTTCAATCCTCTACGACAGTCTACAAGACTCGGTAATTGCGATGCTACATTGATTTCAAATTAATATTTCCTAAACAGTTGTCTCGTAAAAGTGACGTTTCTTCTAAAAAAATATTTACCACATCAGCTTATCGTTTATTATTCATTCATCTCTGACATTCCATATCGGAACACACGAGTCAATATTACCCAACTATTGGAAGAATTATTACGTTAACAACACGACAAAGTATTTCATTGTTTACATGAAAGTACAACATAATTTCATTAATTGAGTTTCGTCGAATTCTAATTTGCGAACAACTTCGCGAACATGTCAGATTAATTCAAAACTTCGATTACAATCATAAATAAATAATCTGAAAATTGAAGAAATCTTCAACGAGAATAATATGTAATCAAAAGACTGTGTCGTCGCCAAAGCGGCAAAATAATCCGTCCACATTTCCGCCAAAATCAAAATACAAGCACGCTTAACGATCGTTCTTTTTCAAATTTCGGTCACAGTTTCTGTGAATCCGAGTGAATCGGACGCGTGTGCGTTCGGTTCGTGTAAAAAGTGCGAGGAGAGAAAAAAGGGACACGCGTATCCTAACGTTTGATGACAGTAAACTAGTAGTGGACGTTGATATACACGAGTGTCAATCGACGAAACGGTGAAACAATGTGACAAGCGGTAATACTTACAATCGGTGGTGCAGGGTCAGCATGATTTTTTGAATGAAATCAATATAGATACATTCATTTGTGCGAAGACGATACCGAAGCACAGATTCTTCTACGATCATTTAAAGGTAGCACTCGTTTAACGAAAGTCTAAAAAACAACGGCCAGTTTGTAAATCGCATCGGAATCGCACTGGGACCGTACGAACGCGCACTTTGCGATACTTTTCCTGTGCAGGTACAGCGAAACCCGAAGTCGCTCACGTTCGTAACACCACTCCGTTTGACATAATTTATCTGGTGACCCCACGGCTGGTTACCCGTCGGCCGACGCAAAGCAACGCAGGGAGCTGCTGACAAAGTGGTAGGGATGTGACTGGGATTATCAAAAGTATCTAGATCTTCTTGCAGCTCGTCATATGAAACGTAACACGGTGACGTAGATCACAGAGGCGAAACTCCCGTGTTTCTAGCTAACCAATACGCGCGTGCGTCGCAAAACACTGGATTCAAGAACGCATGCGTACGCAAATTTATCAGACCTCGCTAGCGACATCTTGTGAGAATGTCCTTAGACCATTTACTTATAGACCAGTGTTTCGATTGAGTGTTCTTTTTTCGCGCATGCGCAGCAATTTCAGCCTCGGAACGTATTCAAGTGATACAAACCGATTTTGATAAAACTTATGTGAGATTAGCGATGGGCACACTGATTATATATCAGTGGATGGGCACCATCGGCTGAAAACTATCGACTAAATCGATAGAAAATCAACTACTATTTTCAGTCGAATAATTTTTAAAATTATCGACTAAATTTAGTAACCGAATCATTCGCTTTAATGGCGGGAGTTTTGAATATGTTTTATAAAATTTACTACTATCGAATATGTCAACTCATTAGCGATATCGAATAATTAAATAATTCGCTCAATAAGCATGTCTATGTAGTATAAATAACAATGATTCTACTATAAATATTGTACAATTTTTAATCATATTGTCAAAATTTTAATAATACTACTAGTTTTAGCGGAGATATTTTTGTAAAAAACGTGTGATCGCTCGATTTTTTTGTAAAAATAGTATTTCATAATGATAACGATAACTATTAGACATCCTTCTAAAAGGTCCATAAACACTTTGTCCTTGTATTGCATTATTACTAAAGGATAAATAATAATTTATACGTTTTTAAATTCTTTTTGCAAATATACCGAAACTTGGCCCGCCATCCGCATTCAGCGGGGGTATTTTTTCATGCCCAGAGTTTATGCCTTATATGGATTGGGAAAAATTGTTCAAAATGTTTAGTTTTACATATAACATATTCAAAAATCATCGAGATCGGAGTGGAGGCAGAAGTTTGTGAGAAACTATTGGAGGAAAAATAGTGGGGGAGTATTATTAGCGGGAACGTCTAGCGGAGACCGTTACAACCGTTACATGAGGCGCGAAAGAAGAGCAGGCTGCAAGAATTTCAGATAAGTTATTGTTAATATTTAAGTAAATAATAAATTATGCAAAATTAGCGGGGTGGCCAACGTACCCGATCTGCGTACTTGACTGAGGCTACAATCGTCGCGCATTCGCGAAAAAGCGCCAAGTATCTCATTACTGATCTAGATTATTATGAAAAAGTAGTGGGGTAGTGATATTGGCGGGAAAGTATCGAAACAATCTGTTTCAGAAAATATACACAAGTATACATATTATATTGGGTTGGAACAAAAGTTCGTAGTGTTTGTAAATTTGATTTGTTATTTTGCAATTATTGTTATTTTTCCAAATATTCATGAAATAATGTATAAATATGCTTATGTATACCCTGATAGCCATGTCTGGAACAGAGCAGGAAGAGACCAGAGCCTGGAGTGCACGTGGAGTGCCCTATCATTCCAGACCGCCGCTTTAGGCTGCTCGGAGCAGTGGGTGGAGAGCATCTGGAAAGAACGTGGAGTGGGCGCCACTGGAGCCTCCAAAAATGAACGCAGCAGCACAAAGTCTGCAGTCACAGCACGTGGCCTACACCTTCTTCAGGCCAGGTGGAAGGTAGCGCGTGGAGTCTGAGTGGAGCGGCGGATGCCGTTATACAGGGCAGCACCTTCGGCAGTCTTAATTTTTACCGACAATTCTAACAAAGGGAAGCCACGGTTGATGGGTGATGGATTTTTCTGAAACTTGCAGTATTTGAAGATATGTTCTCAAAATGTAATTTGGCAAAGCAGTAGCACGCGCTTCTCAATATTTCCCGAGAAAATTATATTTCAAAATCGGTTTATGCATTCATAAGGCGTTCGCGTTAATAGGTGAACAAGAAGATGAATAGCCGAGGGCATAGCGAGGAATGCTAGTAATTGGGAGGTTGCTGGTTCGAGTCTCGCTCGTGATATTTTTTTTCTCTCGAAATTGTTACCCCTCCCATAATTTTAAGCCTAAAATCTATTGTTTATAAGTTATTTTTATATTTTTTAAGTAGGAAATGCATGTTTTTCATTTGTAAACGTCTTCAAAAAAGTAGTGCGTGCCAGATACTGCAAAATATCTGCCCTTACTGACGGCGCCGCCCTGTATAACATTCCACCTGATTCCACCTGGACTGCAGAAACTGCACTCCACGTGGCCTGCATCGAGGCGTTTCCAGATGCGGGCCCGCTGCGTTCATTTTCGGCACTCCACGTGGAGTCCATTTGGCTATCAGGGATACGTACCTCACTTTCATACCGCCATCCGCCATGTTGAATTATCTTGTGACGTCAGTAGTAGCAACAGATACTGCTCGGATCAAGCAAATAATTCCGAAGCCTGAAATAAATATATAGTCTATTATTAAATTATAAATAATTAATATACAGTATATTGATGGTACACACTTAAAATTAGAATAACATTTTTATAAATTAAACTATGTGCCGTCGATTATCAAACTGCCCAGCTAACCAAAAATCGAAATCTGGACGTCCCCCTGTGCGCGCCATCCAGTGCCGTCCGTAGGACCAGGGATTTGGACAAGGGCATATTTGAATTGTGCACAGAATGACTACACTTGCAAAAAAGAAATGTAATTGCAGTAATCTGATAAGAACATATAAATGAAATTATTTCGAAACTAACACATGTTAATATGTTTTAGATTTGAAGACGGAGTTATAGGCAGGTACGATGAGCATGAAGAGAGTGTTTATGCAGTTGAATGGTCATCTGCCGATCCTTGGACTTTTGCATTATGATGGCAGATTAGTTCTTAACAAAGTTCCCAGAAAGTACAAGTACCAAATATTACTTTAAATCGAGAACTTTAGCATTAAGTTAAGCTAAATAAATTCGATATATCTACTTGGAAAAGTAGATTTATTTATTCTTATTTCAATTGTAATATTTTACATAATGTTGTAACATAAAATACACGAAAGTTAAAAAAAGAAAGTCTCGCTCGAAGTGTGGTGGATATATTCTAACAAATACACATCGCTTTTGATACACAAGTATCAAATATTCATTTTCAAATTAAACTTAATATTCTGTTCTATTTAGCTTTTTACAATCGATCTGATACTTTGCTAGCTACATTCCTTAGTTGTCCATAAACTTTTGAAGGTGGACTACCAAGAATTAGATTACAAATAGCTCTCCTTGCTAACTGTATATTCTGAAAGGAGCCGAGTATATGAATTTTACTATCTGCTAAAACGATTCTTGTTTTTGTTACATTTTCTATTGTGAATTTCGTTCTTCCTCCTTTCCCTGCCAACCTTCCAATAGCTCTAGAAAGATGATCCCCTTTTAAAGGTTTCACATCTTGAATTTCGAATGTTTCTATAAACAAATCGTCCAAACGTATCAAAGCCAAGGCATCCTCAATTTCGAAACCATAAGTGAATGCCCTCACGAAATCAGCAGCTTTTTGCAAATTAGCGATATCAGGTGTTTCTGGAGCTGCCCGTAGTTCTACATTTCTTGTTTTCAGATTAAATCTTATTTGTAATTGTAAATGTTCCACGACGGGTGTGAATATTTTCAACCAGTTTTCCTTCAATGGAGTATACCTGTGCGCAGGAACAGGCACCTGAAAATATTTCATTTATTTGCATAACAATACAAAACGCTGTATGCTCATATTTGTAAGTGAATGACTTACTTTTCTTTGTTCTCCACCTTGCACATTTCTAGATTTTTTAAAGGAAGTATGTGGTTTCGTTTTTCCTTCTATGCCATTAATTACTTCAACCTAAAAACGTTTACAAAAACATTAGTTTAACACTGGCATTTATATTAATTCCCATTAATATTCTGACGCTCTTACAGAAACGATAACTTTCTGAATATTGTACTATAATACGATTTAAACATTTTTGGAAAACTAGAGCAATTAGTTTACTAAATACAGCCCACATAAAACAGTTACAAAATACAACTTTTAGAATTTTCTCTGCAATTTCGACAACTTGTAAATTCGTTCAAAAATTGTTTTCACGTTGTGCAGCAAACCAATTGTACTGACTTCTGAAAAGGTCTTTCTAAGAGAGTCTAAATATTATTTATTTATCTAAATAGTGGGAATCACTGTACATAACCTGACTTCATACCTCCATATGATTTTCACTGGCACGTCGCTTTTTCCTGCCCTGCGGTTCCGAAAATTTCGTTGTTTCCACATTGTTACTTGTTTTTTCTTTATCTACACTCATCGTGTCAGATATTATGCAATTACAACAATTCTAAATACGTTCCTCACTTCGTTACTGAATAACAACCATGTGCCTTTTCTGTGCCTTGCGATCGTGACTGATCGCAACATTATCCACATATATTTTTGCATATAAAAATTATATCATATCATTGATACCATATTTATAAAACAGAAAATAGAATACATTATTAAACTTTATTACGGTACTTTTATTATATTTTGACGCAGTTGCGTATTCTAATATAACACCATAGAATACAGTAGGCAACGTGATAATACCATAATAAACTCGTATGATTGTTAAAATACAGAGGGATCATTAAAATACTTCGTATAAATACAAAACGAAGGCATTTTATTTATGGTAGATCGAGTACATTTCAGAATGCCCAAACAGATGAAATCAGAAATTGAAAATCTGAAAATGTACCATATCTTACAGTGCAGCTGTATCTAAAAATAAGAGACCTAAGGAAACCTGATCTAAAGAAAATTTAGAAGTATTATTCCTGTTACAATTATCGTAAGGGAGGAATAATTGTAGTTCGAAGGTGAATCGTTTTATTGTAGAGTTTGGAAATCGGTTATATATCAAACACAAAATTAAACATCTTTATTTCGAGTTGATTTTTCTATTTCTAATAATGTTACGATAAAATCGGACTTACATCCAACTTACATAGCTGACTAAAGTCGACAGGCACGTATTTGACCAGATCTTCAATTATTTAATTATTTTACGACTTTCAATAATATGACATGTCAAAAAAGCTATAAAATCATAAGTAAAAAATGTAGAGTTCCATCGACAAAAAACTAATTTGACATGGAAAGCTATTCCACTATTTCATATGATAAAAGTATACGTCGAAAGTTTATCTCGTTGAGCAAATAATTATTTGCATTCAAATTATCTTATAAGATATACTCAAGATTTACGAATTTTCAAAATATTATTAAGAATTTTACTTACTGAATGTAGCATACAGAAATATTTAACAATTGTTGCATAAAGTATGTATTTAAGTAACGAAATTCATTATTTTGTACATGTCGAATTCGCGTTCATAAAGTATTTCGAATGATAATTTATATATTGGTAGATTTTATTATTTACTTCGTTATATTTTTCTTGATGGTGAACACAATGATTCAATTATAATATTAGAAATATATAGAGATTTCATATGCTTTGTTTTTTATGATCTGTATAACAGCAAGTATATTTTTAAAAATCTGTGGACATACTGCTTTATCACAAATGAAGATGATGAAATGAAAACTTAAAAAATTGACTGACATGAAATGTAGAAAATATTTCTGTAACATATAAATGTGATACGATTATTTTGATCAGATATAAATATATATATGCATAAGGGATATTAAAGTAATTTATGAAACTGGGTATAATACAAAATAAGCAATTGCATTTTTTATAACACTTTTTTCATTATCTTTTAAGACTATAGTAATAATTAATAACAAGAAAAAAACCTTCTTCATCAATGTGTCTACAGTAATTATTAAAAGGTACAATTAGCAAATTACTATATTGTGTATTCACTTTGTGTAATAATAGATAATATACTTATAATATTTTTTTTTATAATCATAGCGCGATTTTCTTTTCACGTGCTCAATCGTTTTCTACAAATATAGTATTGTATCTAATTTTTTATATTTATATATTTATATATCCAGTTGGATTATTATCAATCATTTACTTTTACTGCTATTTATATCAAGTAACCGAATACTAAAAATACAAATGTTTTGCATACAGCATGTTTTAAAGTCATCAGACTTCGTTTGGAGCTGGTGATCTTAAAACGTATATATCCATGTACATGATAAAATATTTGTGGCATTGCAAACAAAATTAAGGAGCTTGTAACGAATTTATTGTATATTATATATAGATGGGCACAAGAGTGAACGTTTATTTGATATAATATTATAGTTTGCACCAAAATGATGGTAATGTTAAACGTGTCTACAAACACCAATTATTCATTGAGCGTCGCAAATACACCATTTTTTAAAAAATTGCATCGAATATCAACAATTGTCACATATTATAATCAATGAATGATCTTTGGTGTATTAGAATTATTTTTATTATAATACATATACATATTATATGCAATTGTTATGGCAGACAAACTTTAGAAGCTCCTTAATTATGTGAACATGCAAAAGATTTACTTATCTTTAAAATATTTATATTTACACACAAAGCTTAGTTTGTTTATAATCTATACAATCATATAAATGTAATATTCAATGATAAAATTGTAACATAATAATCCCTAGCTTATCTTTCTAGTATCGAAGAGAATATTTTACATCGAAATTACAATTCTTTTCTTTCCCGCTGATTCTTAGATTCTGTTATTAAGTTACTATACTTTATATTATACATCATTCCATTACAATACGGGGCTGAATCAAATTAAACATGATTTATATGTTCATTTCTTTATATGGTTTATATATACAGCATATATTCCCACCATGTAAAATAAGCATGCTATTATTTACAATATGTAATTCAAGATCTATTTAACTCAATTTTATTAAACAAATAGTGATTTAACTAAATAATTTAACTTAATATTGAGAATAGAAAAAAATGTTAATGATACTGTAATCTAGAGTAGTTACGGTTTCATTTCATTTTCATCGATGATGTTGTTAACATTTTTTTCTATTTAAAATATTATTGAATTCAGTTCTTGTCATTTGAATGACAGAAATAATCATTTTTGAAATATTTGTTGCCTGGTAGCCATCACAGCTAATAAGGTGTAGAAAGAAAATGTTTCATCAAAAATATCTCATGAAATTTTATTTTACATCGACGAAACGATAACAGAGTACCTTGGTTAAAAATCTTACCCTTTAAAAGGCTCACGTGATTCTACAGCAAGTTGGAATTTATTTATTTACCAAGCAGTATTGTACGTTTAACAATACTTACAAGTCAATCGTGGTACAATTTAAAAAATTTTACAATAAACAGCTCTGATAAAATAAAGCGATCATATTTAATTTCTTTAAAATAATCTAAGTTGCAGATATGTATTTAACTTAACGGGCATAGTGGAACGTACATCGGATTTCAGAGAAATTAACACGTATATATATATCTTAGATGTAGGATCTTTTAAATGCAAATTCGCAAATATAAAGAAGTGCTATGATGGCTATCACAGGCACACAGAACTTCCACCTCTAATCTGTATAATTTACATTTATACAATATAAAACTAGATTATCTGTTCACAAAAACAATAGTTCATATACATCACTTACATACATATATAATACTATCGTATATATATACGTATGTATACACATCCTTATATACATTAAGTGTTGCCAAAAGGATGCTACCTAGTGTTCTTAGTGCACAATCACGAAGAATAATTAATAGTATGACGATGTTGCACAATTTGAATTATCGATAATTTAATAAAAATTTAAACAGTTCTTATATGTACAACGAGGGGTGCTTTATGTATCTTTACAAGAAATTATTTACAAAATATATTCATTCATATATTACCTATCAAATTAACATTGTATAATATTAATTGTTTTTTTCTATAATAATTATTCTTATTATTTTCATATATTTTATGCGCGATTTATCCCAACGTTCTGTTTATGTTTCATAAATAAAATAAATCCTTTTTAATAACCCTATACCCTTTGCCCTCTGCAATATTGTAACTCAAGACGAACTTCTTACTGAAAGACTATGTTTATCGTGACAGAAAAAAAAGAAAACAAAGATCTTGTAGTATAAACGACGATTCTTGTCGAATTTAATAAAATCGTGGATTATATAACGTCGTATGTAAATCTTTTTAGGATAAATGCGTTCTTCGTGGTGTAAATGTATAGAAAAGTACGATTGTCCTAAAAATACTTTTGAAAAGTTCTTCTCATTAATAGAAATGGATTCTAACAAGTATTTCAATTTACAAGCTTAAAGAGAGAGAGAGAGAGAGAGAGAGAGAGAGAGAGAGGACTTCGCGTTTATTGTTAAGTGAGTAACGACGAATAATACGTAATAATGATGAAGACTTCTTGTTCGCGTCTAATCGTCCCAATGTAAAAATATTTATGTAGTAGGTAGACTAAAATGAATGCCAGCTATGAAGAAAATTATTTTCAAACAAAGTCTATCAGTGAAGTTGTCGGAGTAGCGACTTAAGCCCCACCAGTTAATGAAATTTGTCCTTAGAAACGTACATTATTTACGGCAGTACAGTCAGATTTTATGTTTAATGCATTATAAATTTCGTCTTCCTTTTACCATACATTAACCTGTATCAGTAGTTACAGTAAAATCACGATTACTGTCAGCGATCAAGTACGCGATTACTGTCAGGTGCCTACCCACTCCACTGTCATACTGTCCTTCTCTACGTTCGGCTTTCTTTTGAACTCTCGGTGCGATAGACGCAGTCATAAAAAATTAATGTCGGTATGCGATCACTGTCTGTGAAGAAAACACAGGCTGTTTGACAGTAATCGCGTCTTTACTGTAATATTAATTGCGGTTTCGTCAAATGGAAATCGATTCTTTTTTCGTTTACTTGATTACTTTTGATTACGATGATATAATCAATCAGAATCTAAATGTCGTTATGCTACAGTTAGTAAAAAATTTTACGGATAACGCCAATACGTAACGTAATGTTTTATAATATTTAATATATCGTACGATGTTCATTATCGTTTCTCGTTTTCAACTGAATACAGGGTCACATAAGTTTGGCAAAAGAAAGTTGCACATCGACTCGGCAGTTTCGGATCAGTTCAGTTACTTAGATTAAAGGATGATGCATTGAGCGGATTACTCTGAGTAACTAAACTTTTTTGCTGTTTTAGGAGTACAGTGTTAATTTAGAAGGCTAGACGGCCGAGAAAAGATAGCGAAGTTACGTTTATTTTCTGGTTTTCTTTTCTTATATTTTTGTTTTTTTTTTTAATGAGCGATTTAAACATTTAAAAACATAACAATGATAGTACCCTAAGAAGATAAAAGTTCATATCCGATATTCGCGTCATTAAGAAGATATAACTGTTCACATAGTTTTCAATTTAATAAAACTTAACGTACATTCTACTGTAACAAAAAAAAAAGAAATAAAAAGTTGAATACCATCCAGCACTCCAAACACGATACTCCTGCTACATGTACAACAGCATTGTGCGCTATTGACGCATACAGTTTCACCAGGTGGGGTCCAGCCACACAGCGATCACATAACCATTTATAACAGATATACAATCAGTCGGATAGGCCTTGACGAGCGACGGTAGCTAATCACTGTCAAGGTCACTTCCCGAAGGTCATTTGTTTTCTCGGGATATTCGCCTCCGTTTTGCCTGCTCTGCTGCCTCAGCTGTTACTAAAACAATGTTCCCGCTGTACGAGGTGTTCTCAATTAAAATGGTATGTGAAGTACAGAATATATAACTTATTACTGTCATAAATATTTATATAAAAATTAACTTAGTTGTTGAATCTTCATATACATATATTATGAAAATGGATCTAGCACTTTAACGCTTCGAGGAAAGTTCCGTTTCGATCGTTATCGAAACCGGACACTCAAGAAATCAGAACAAGCTACTCATCTCGAGGACTCAGTTCGATGTCAAAGTCATTCCCAAGGTGTTAATTGAACAGATCTTCACGCGCCACGTGCAACACGGCCTATGATGAACTTTCCATTTAGGTCATTACTTATTTTCGTTATTGAAGCGCCCTACCCTCATTATAAAATATTTTATCCTACCCTTAATTAGTTACGTAGAATATTAATTACTGTTGATGATACTGGTAACGAATAGCTGCTGCCTACGTGAATAGTAAAGAAGAGGAACCAATAAGAATCATAGAAAAAGCTGTAGAAGAATTGAATAGCAAATTGTAACTGTAAAAGATTAATATCTATTATGTTTTAGATGAACCAAAGAATCATAAATTATCCGATACATGATCCAAATGGAAAGTCTCATAGAATTGCTTGGATACGGAACGTGTTAAATGATTGTATATATTGTATTAATAGTGATTTGTATTTCAATGAAAATGTAGATACTTTGTTTTTTTTACGTACCAGCACCACTTCGAGTTTTTCTTCTAGTTATATCTTCTGTAGATCTAGTTGCACCCCTTGTATTGCTTGCCGGTGTTGCTAATGGTGACGCTGTATTTTGTCGAACAGATCTTCTTGTTGTTACTTCGCCTAAGGATTCATTACTGGATGCAGAAGTACCTCGCAGTCTTTCCTTTCCAGCGGTAACTACCGTAGTTGTATTGGGTTGTTTGGTGGTTAATAAACGGCTCTCTCTTTGCACTCTATTACTGGCATTGAAATTTGATATATTACTGGAATTAATTTGACTGCCAGAAACAGTTGTGCTTGTATTTGTTCTAGAATAACAAAAATTTATTTACGTAGCGGGGCTCTCAAATCTCTGACATATTCAGATATGCACAGCTGCTAAAAGAATGCACCGGTGTTGCTTACTTTTGATCTTTAGACTTTGGAGATGCAGCGGATGTTTCGTCTGATAATCGCATTCTTGCTTTTCCTACAGATTCAATCAATGGTTCATCATCAGACGAATCTACTTCTACCACAATGGGACCTAAAAATACAAAAACGTTCGTAACAGAATATTGGGTCCAATATTTTTTTCCAAACGGCACTCACATAAATTAGGGACAGACACGACTGAGATCGAGAGATATTTCAAATTTGTTAACTGCACAAATTGATTTCACGAAAAAACTGTATATGTATGCGGATACGTGTACAGAGATCACATAAATACACACATATATATGTAGAAATGTAATAATCTCAGTTTCATTACGTGTAAGAATTTTCAAACATAAATTTGCACTTTAATTACTCTGTTTTTGGCAGTCTGTGTTATTACGAAAGAAATAAATGAAATGAACATGTCTAATATCTAAAAATATTTTATCGTACATACAAAACATCTTGGATAACTTTATCACTTGAGATATTTTTTACCTTTATGTAGTTATAAAGTAGTGTTATTCAATAGCTAGATGTCCTCATTTCTCCTTTTGAATATTATAAATCTGTTAAAGATGTATTGGAAACTAGTTACTCTCTATTCAGTGCACATATTTTATGAAAAAAAATGAATACGTTTAATACAACTGTTAAAGTTGATAGTTCCTCTTTGTATTTTAAATATCTCTAGTGATAAAATTATGAAACTCTGTACATACATATTATAGATGCTCCACGAATTAAAATATATTACTAAATTGTTATACAGGATGTCTAAAAGAGAGCATCGGAAAAAGAAAGGGATGATTTGTTTTCAAACACTTTAGGGTTTTTCGTTAATAACTAGATAACAGACCTTTTTAATGCTATTTGGCAAAGGAAGAAGGTATTTAGAATCACCTTAGGCATCAGGAACCTGTTTTCTTTCCAACATTCTTTCTGGGACACCCTGTATAATAGAATAAAATGAATAACATAGAATAAACACCTTTCTTAGCTTTGGCCAGTATGTTGAATCCTTTTTTTGACTGTTCTTCTTTGACAGGTACTTGTTTCTTTAAAGAACCAGTTTCATCCACACCCATGCAAGCTTTAATAAGTTCTGCAGCATTCTCGGAACATTTCCGTTTTCCTGGCCTTGGTTGAGGATCGTCAGCAGTACTAGAAGCTACAGAACTTTCACTTTCTTGACGTTTTCTTTTTCCCACTTTTATTGTCGTATTAGGAGATAATTTTGATACTCCTAACTTAGGACTTGCTTTAGCGTACGGTGATATACTGCGTCTTTCTTCTAATTTATTAGGACCATGAGGACTACTTTTTGGAGTCTTTACAATGTCAGGGCTGTTCAATTTTTGCGATCGAGTTCTTAAAGATCTTTTCTCATTAGCGTCATTTGGGATTTCTATGAGAAGTTGTTCTAGCAACGACTTCGGATGTCGTTTAACATAATCGTCCGAGCTGTTAGAGTTTAACCTTTCGACAAATTGTGCCTCATCGTTCTCTTCTATGCATATGACATCTTGACGTCCCTCCAATTCCTGTTTTCTTCTACGCTTCCTTTTGACGTGTTCCACATCACTGGAATCTACTTCTGGATTTTGTGCTGCAGGGCTCGGAGTCTCATCCCGTTGTAAAACTACTGAATTAGAGTATGTATATAACGGTGGAGTAATTCTAATCGGTTGAGGATCTTCCCCCAGAGGTGATTGAATACCTATACTTATATCACTTGCATCATTCACAATCTTTTTAACCAAATCATCGGTCACCTTTTGCAGATTCATCGAAGGCTCTCTAACTGATATTTGTTGATGACCTTGTACATTAGATTTTTGGTTTTGATCAGAACATTGTTCTAACTTAACGGATGTAGCGTTTAAAGAAATGCTAGGACTTTTTGAGGTTTCCGATTGATCGTTTTGCCTTGTGTCATCAACTTTCGCGTTAGCTTTAGATTCTACTTTGATTTCAGAACTGAAACTCTGACTATTGGAACATGAATTGTCTGTCACCGTGCTAGCCTCATTCGCGACTGTATTATCAAGTTTTTCTGTCTTTACGTTACTATAAGCAATATGATTTTGTATTACAGGCACACCATTATTATTTTGTCCATGAGGTTTATCGCTTAATCTAATTGCACTGTTACCGTCTATGACTGTTTTTACATTGTCTTCGGATGCACTCTCCGGGGCTCGCAACGCTTCGTGTTTAATAGTTGTCTTACCCTGATCGTGCTGATTAACAGAACCTTCTAATTTAATATTACAACTGTCTTTTTCAGAAAAGTCATTTGTTTGTTGCTGCGCGCATCGCAATAAATTATCACTATCCACGTTACTCGGTACAGAAGTTGTCACAATAGTCACCGATCCTGTAACCATAGGGTTCGATATACTTTTTTCATTGTCAGTCACTTTGAAACTAGTAACCGAGTCACTATGACCACCAGTTCTCGATGTAGAAGTTGTTTTTTCACTAGGTACTTCTTTCAGGTCGTGTTCACTAGAATTTGATATATTGCGATTTATATGATTTTCAAGATAATTTGCTACAGACACAGGACTTAACCTTTGTGGGGCACTGGACTTCAGAAGTTCCGAATGAGAATTTGAACACATATCACTACTACTAGTTGAGGAAGGCACGTTCTTATTGGTGGTTGGTAGGGAAGATTCCCCCTGAACAGCAGTCTTCGCGCTACTTTGTGTTACTGATTCGGTCGCTGGCCTATGCAAAGGAGATTCCCCTTGGTTTGGTGACTTCTCTGAAAGAGCATCCATCGATTCAATGCCTGAATCTTCACCACCTCCTCCGCTGCTCACTCTCTCTGCATTTGCATCTACCCCAATTGCAATCGGAACTGTAGTTTCCAGTAATTTCTGCTTCACTTTTGCTTCCGTTACATTGATCTCTCCGATCGGTAAAGTTGTTTTGTTGGAAGATAGTTCAACACTTTGGGATCTGGGAACTTGGTCCACTGAGTTACCTGTTACTGAACCTTGCGTTGTTTTCAGTAAGCTAATTCTTTGTGTATTATCCACTTTAGTCTCTACTGGGGATCTTTCCACTTGTTTCATATGATTCTGAATGACTCTTTTATGATCGAAATGTTCAACTTTGTTATGCCTGTTAATAGCGGCGTTCGTATCACCCTTAGTGACCATGTGGTTTTTTAATTTTTGACTGATGGTCTGACTTTTCGCAGCGATCGTAGAGTTAGTCTTACAACTATCTGAATCCGCCTTGGTTTTTCCAGATGTTATCCTATTTACAGATGGCTGTGCACTCTTCACAGCTGTTTCTACATGATGCACGGATACTTTGCTTTCAAGGTTGACAGACGAATTTGAATCATTCTGTGCAGGTATATTCGAAGATACTAGACCAGGATTTTCATTTTCAAATGTTGGATTGCAGGCAGGTTTCGTATTTGTGTTTGTAGTTGTATTTGTATGGGGAACTGCATTGGCGGAAGAACATTCGGGAATGGTCTTCTGACTATTAAAATGTGTAGCCTCTGCATCTTGAGATTCTGCAACATATCCGAAAGAAAGATGTATGACTTTAGTATCCAAATAAATTTAATACATACAAGTTCAAGATTTTTGTAAACGTTCAATCTTAAGCTTAATATTTACCTCCTAAATGCAGATCTTTTTCATCTATTAAACTTAGCCTTCTTCTTTTCTCTTGGTTAATTAAATCTTTTCTCACACCATTCACTTCCGTTAATCTGGAAGCAATGGCACTTAAACTAGTCTTCTCAATAGCTGACCTATTGATGTCACTATCACTTGTTCTTCGAATTTCCCCCACTTTCTTTACAGCATTGAAATCATTTCCAGCCATAACAGTATCAGCTTTTCTTATGGATTGGCTCGAATCACCTTTGTAACTGAGTTTTCTCCATTTCGCTTGATTATCTAGAATTCTGCCACCGGATAATAAGTTTTGTTCGCGATGTAAGCCATCCCCAGATTCTGATTTCTTTTTGGAATCTCTTCTTTTGGTTTTCCCTGTGAAATCGTATGGAAAATGTAAGAAAAACATTTCTTGGTATTAATCGTATACGAATTAGAAAAACAAGATACGAAATATTCCAACAATAGCATTACTGTTAGAGGTGTGCTAAAACCTGAAAATGTTCGGTCGGGACGGGATGAGAATTTTATTCGTTATTGCCAAGAATATTCAGAATTCCCAGAAAGATATCGCTGCCAGAAACATTATGGGACCCATAAACTCTCAGTACACTCAAGAAAAATGTCAAGCTAAATAAGTATTGTCATTTACAATGCATCGAAAGCCATCCCAAACTAATGTCGAAAGAAAATTGTATTCAAGAAACCCACTTTCGGGTTCTTACAGACCTCTAATCACTACACGTCTTACCTCCTCCTATTTTATGTTCTTGCATATGATTTTGAATGTCCATTTCCACTTGATTTTTTGATAAAGTCTGTTGGGTATTCAGTGGTTGACTCAAAACAGTAGACTTGTGTTTCGAGGGAGACGGTATTCTACTGTTCAATGGTATATCATCAACGTCACCGCTTTTGCTCGAACTTGGTTTTGTGATGCCACTTTGAACGCGTACAACGTCTACCGGTAATTCTTGCTTTAAGGCATTAGGTTTTGATACAACGGTTTGAAGTATATTGTTGACTTTGCTAACAGTATTGGTGCTGTTAATCATCATCGAATTCGACAAAGGTAATTTCGATGCAGGCGAACTGCCTATAATCATGCTTAAGGACGACTTTTTCTGCAACAACTTGTTCCCATCTAAACACTCCTTTATCTTTTTTAACTTCCCCCGCCTTTTTATATTAATCGGATCAGATTCGGCGTCTTTCAATGATTTCTTTTCCTTTTTTCTGATTTGTACTACCGAAGCATTACGTCCTCTTAAGGAAATGTGTAATGGAGGCACTCTTGGCTCATCACCAGTTCCTGAGTTTGGAATACCGGTGGTAAACATTTTGTTCACTGATTTATCAGCTTTTCTAATCGGTGGTGTATTCACGAAAGAAACATCAACTTTGTAAGCCGGCGTAACTGGTTCGGATTTCTCTAATTTTAATCTTAGTTTGATTTTTTCTCCAGGCATTGGACTTTGGGTAGTTTCTCTACTAGATTTTATTCTGTTGTGTTTCAAGCTTCCTTCGCTGGCGGTAGACTTCACCGTAGTTTCCGAATCCGATTGATCTGTATTTGTTGTTGTGTCGTTTCTTCTTGAGAAGTTGCTGTCTGCATCGTCGTCCGAGAACATAGAGTTCGATCGATCATTCGATGGCGATGGAAAGGAAAAGAAATCATCTTGATTATCTACCGCACTTTCTGGTTCCGAATCTGAACTCTCACTGGGCATTGGTTCCAGGTGTCCAGTTAAAGGGTTAATTAAAAACTGTCGTATTTTACCAGTTGATGTGTATTCTGGTTCAGGTGTCTCTTCCTCAGCTTTTGGAGATTCGGATGCTTCGACCTTTGCGATGGCAGGCGAAACGACATTATTATTAGAAACGTGATTAGGGTGAGATCCGCATTGAGAAAAGGCACCTGAAACCTGATTCGTAGTTGGCATACGCGCAGTATTAACCTGTGCACCTTGGGGAATAGTAGTAGTAGTAGTGTTTTGTGCGTTCCACGTGGTCCCATTAGCACTACTTGGTGCAGCCTGATAATTTCTGCTGAGAATATTCTGACTTTGTCCATACCGGAAGTCAGTCGTCGTACTGGTATTAACATTTATATTTTTAAGTTGATTATGATGTAATTGTTGTTGCACGTTCAGCGCTTGATTTTGTTGTCCTAAATGGGACTGCGGTGGAACCGGTTGTCTCGTGTAAGGGGGAGGAGTCGGTTGTTGCCGTTGGTTGTTTAAGTAACTTAGCCGCTGTTGCGAGACATTCAAATTAACCGTTGAATGTTGTATTAATTGTTGTTGTTGCAGAAGTGGCTGATTAGAAACCGATGTAGACTGTAACGATGTATTCACATTTTGTTGTTGCACCAAAGTTTGTTGCTGCGTCGTCGTTTGTTGCGTAAGCAATTGCGAAGCATTTATACTCTGCTGCTGTGTTAAAACATGCTGCTGTTGCAGCAGTAATTGTCGTTGCTGCAAAGGTGTTCGTATTTGTTGTCCGTTCACTGGATGTCTAATGGGTAGTTGGCCTTGTAGTTGCACCTGCGACGGTCTATAAGCCAATTCTTGTCTAATAGGAAACTTTTGTTGTATTTGTACTTGAGCATGCATCGCCGATGGTGGTTGCTGCATTGGTCCTGTGTTAGAAGTTTGATGCACTACTTGCTGCGTGATAGCTTGCCCAGTTCCACCGATAACATTGACTGGATGCTGTTGCGGAATAGTTGAGGGTTGATTAACGTTAACAGTTGCAAATGCAGATGCAGTAGATTGAGATAAGTCAGGAATGACTGTAGTTCCACCAATAAGGTCTTCCGTTCTAAGCGAGTCTAAATTTGGTGGCGATTCACTGGGCGAAGATAAATCTTTCCTTCTAGTTATCGGCTTTTTCGTAGGTCTTATACGATTCGCTAGTCCGGAATTATCAATAACAGCTGGTGGTAACATTTTCTGACCAGGTATCACATTGTTCGGATGTGTTCCAGCATCGTTTTGTAGAAGATTCACAAGAAGCGGACTGGACAAAGCAACTTGATTTCCATTACCATTCGAATTACCTGTCAAATTATTATTGTTTGGTGACAGACTAGATGTGGTGGTAATTGAAGACTTGTACTGATTTGCTAGCTGACCAACTGGCGCGATCGATTGAGTAGTAGTATGACCAGTTGTTAACGATGTCACTGTCCCCAAATTCTCTTGAGCAGGATATGGTGGAGGTGGTTGTACATGATGCTTGAATTGTTGCATAGCATTTTTAATTGTTGTTGCCTGTGATTCACGACTATGTATTGCTTGGGCAGCATGGGTCATACTGGCAAACGGGAATGGACCATTGTAATTATTTCGGGGCGAAGCACTGGGATTAGTCACTGGTTGATTTCCAGAGGCACCAACATTGCTGTTGCCTGATGTTGACTGTACGGATTTTGCAAGAAATGGTGGGATGGGATCACAGTCCGTAGGTGCAACTACATTCGGAGAACGAAACTGTGGAGTTTTCTCAGACGATGTACCTGAAACGATATAATCTATGTTAAATGAATGTTATATATAGATTCGATAAGTCATTCTAATCTCATAGAAACTGCAACAACGTACCAGCTGCTATTATTTGAGCCACATTACGTAATGCCGAAGAAATGCTAGATGTATTGCTTGGACCAGGTAAAGCTGTCTGAGGATCACTGTCAACATTAGTTGTATTGCTAGTGGGTTCATTTTGAGATTTGGCACCACTGTCTTGCGAGGGTCCTGAATGTAACACAATTTCTTGTGCCTCTCCACTGAAGCGGTTGGCTATCCTCAACGATATTACCTAATATATCATCCAACATATTATTTATTGAATACCTTTAATTTTATTCTAAATTAATGAGGCATACAGACATGTATATGTAATGAACAAAAACCGAATTGGTAAAACATGTATCAAAGGATAGAAAAGAATGAAAATTTGACGAGTACTTTTAATAAATTTAAATGAATAAATATGTATTACCTGGTCTCCTTCAACTTGCACTGACAGAATGCCAAGTTGTGTAAGTGTTGGAGAACCCTGAGCTGCTAATTCTCTAAGTCGTAGTGCAGCTTCTCTGGGTATTGAAAATGTGACTCTAACAGAATTCCATGGCTCTACCTTATTTACTTTTAGACCATCCCCCTTATCTACAATTATAAAACAATTCAGCTTTTCTGACAACAGAACTACAAAGTTGTAGAATTACATCACAATAATATTTTGTAAGAAAATCACCTTTGCAAAGCAAAGATTTAAGACGATTAACAATAATTTTAAACTTATGTGGAAACTCAGGATCTTCTAGGTCACCCTCACACGTTACCACCGTCTCAATCAGATCACCATCACTATCAGCCGCCATGACTACAATATAAAATAAATTGGCATTAACTGTATTTAACAAAAACTTTAAATAGATCATTCTGATACCAATCGATTCAAAAGTCATTTATAAAATCTATAATCTTGTACATTGTAGGTTTTATTGTTTAAACGATCATGTCAGATTAGACATATTTAATGTGTATTATTTTGATAGAATAAAAATGAACAATAATAACAGTGCAATACAATGAGCATCAACATTAATTTAACAGAGTATTCTACGTATTAATTGAAATCAAATTTTCATGCTTACCAACTACAAATCACATAACTACCCAGAGAGCTTACAAACGCCTCAGGGTATTGCTATGGTATATGGTGATAAGACGTTTGCCCGTCGGTTGTAAACCGACAGCTCCAAACCACACCAGCACTAATAAATATGTTTCCTGTTTCTATAAAGTAGAATAATAAAATTGCATTACATTGTACAGTTTCGAATAAGAAAAATGTAAGCAATACACGTTTAGTATAAATTAAAAATATTAATTCACGTTTACATTAATTGAATTTACATTTAAACATATCAAAGATTTAATAAATATTCAGAAATATTCTTTGTATACAATTTTAAAATAAAAATTTGTATTCAATATGCTTATTAGTAGAAACAAGTAATTATTTGTCACCTGTACCGTGCAAAAGAAAAAAATAAATTATAGATTTTAACAAATTTTTCAATATGTATAAACTTCAGTAACAGTAACAGAATTTTTTTAACACTGTATAATAAAACTTCGAATGAATCAAAAGAACATATAAAAAAGGTAAAATATCGTCGGATTGAGCAAAGGAACAGAATAGAAATGAAAAATTATTTAAAATATTCGTAAACTGTTTAGTTAGATGAGTAACATTAAGTGTTAGAATATTAAAAATACGATTGTGTTCTGTTGCATCGGTAATTTTTCAAGTATATCGTAAAATATCCTTGATTCGTAGATGAATCTCTACGTAAGGATATGAAAAAAAACGAGATTTGATAAAATATTTTGTAAACAAATTGTGCAATAGAACGAACGAACGAACGAAATAATCGTGAAATAAATGAGTAACGGTAATCCTCGTATGCAAATGAAACATTAAAACATAAAATCCGAGCGGAAAATTGACAAGTGTTATCGAAACGAAACACTCACAAAAACATAGTGCATAAACAAAAAGTGAGGCCAACGAGCATTACTAGGTTATAATTTGATCGTGATTTCCATGAAATTATAGCAGTTTATGAAAAAACTATGCGTTTAGTATCAATTACACCCTCGATATTTATCCGTGTGGATGAATATCTATAAAACAAATGATTTTCGATTAAGTCTTACCACTCGCGAACTACAATTAAAATCTTTTAGGCCATAAGACGGGGGCACACAACTTCTATACGAAAGAAAATAGGTTATAGAATACTTTTTTCTATCGGACGCGAACTGTTGATTGTAGAATTATTCGATATTCAACATTCTGATATAGCGATAGTTTATTTTGACAATTTCCATAATGATTTTCGGCAAAATAGTCATCTAGAGCACTGGATATCGGGGGGGCCTCCATTTTGTACATCGGGGGAGGTGTACGTGAAGTGGTCTCAAGCATGCTCAAGATAGACCGTCAAAAGTCTGAACATTTTTATTTCGTAGCCCTCCTATATGTTTCACGACTGCGTATGTTTACCAAAACAAAGTTAAAATTCAACGATAAACGGCACATCGGCCAACGAGCCTCACTTCAGTCTTTGCACTGAACGATTCGATACCGTATGAACACAAGAAAATTTTAACGTTACCCCATTTCTTTCCAACTTCGTGCGGGATTTCTCGCGTCCGAAATGCACGCAGCCACACCACTGGAGCACTAATTTTAATCGAAAATATGCCGCGCAAGACTTACTTCACTTTCTGCACACAACGCGCGGTAGGAATCACGAAAAAACTCGACATAATCGGTAATATAAAGGGACAAGTCATAAAACGCCATGAACAATAACAAGGAGCCGCCATTTGCAATGCGAACAACTGACATGCGCAAATCAATCGCGCGGGGCACGCTGGGTATTCGAGAGGCGCCATCTTGCCAATCGTATTAACATTGAAATTTCCTAACCTCTTGCAGCTTATATTCGTCGACTTCGATAATGTTTATTATCACATTTTCAATCGTTACGCATTAATATAGACTCTTTCTTGACTTTGTATATAAGATAATATTTATAAACAGTATAATACACCGCTTAATATACTACAATACATGCTTTTATTTCAATGAAGGATTTGTATAACATTTTTCGATTAATTCTGGAAATATGTATGACTCCCGATTCCGTTTATAAACAAATGAATGAAAAAAAGAACTAATTCGAAGATTTCTCATTTCTTTTATGTATATATATATATATATATACTCGACGTATGATAAATTGGCCAACAGATATATACCGTGTCTGAAAATAAATAAAATTTAAATTACAGTTAATAAAGAATTCAATTTGCTTAATTATACTGTTATTATAAATGAAACAAAATATATATAAGAGTCAATATCTTGTTAATCACTTAACAATTGTAGGGTTCTTAAAACATCTCAACTTTTTATATATATATATATATATATGTATCTAATACTTAATTATTTATTTATCACGTATATACATGACTTGGTAGGTGGAATTCTTTATTAATGCTAAATGTCCATGTGTGTGCACAAAAGTTTACTAATTTGATGTAGATTGCATAAGTCCAGCGTCATCCATTATTTTTAACGATGCCTCTGCATCATATGTTCTAGAACAAAGTGAAACGTTTTGTTTAAAAAGCTGAAAAAGAGATCGAATTTTATTATAATCTTGAAATAGCCATTACTTGTAAAACGCTTCAATCCTTCTGGAAGCTGGATCGGTATACGCTAGTTTATAGAAAGCACCCCAACCAAATGCGAATATGATCATGCCAATCAAATGTTTTCGAGTATATGCGATGTGAAGGTTGCGAAGCTCAGGTTTTTTTAATCGTCCCTCTGACATCTGAAATGTGAACGTTATGTGAATGCAAGGGAATATTGTATTATCAAAGTTCGAAGTTGTTGGAAAATTTAAAAAATTGAAGACATCAATATATGATTTCTCTATTACAATCATTAAGAGAAGAAATAACATTAAATTTGGTTTCCATTTCTTGCAATCGATGCAGACAAATTTTTAATTATCTAATTATCACTGACTAGGTATGAGGATATTAACATCATTACCATTTTCATTTCACATGATTTAAACGAGTTCAAGCCAGACTTTTAATGCCACAAATAAGTATTGGGTTGGCAAGAAAGTAATTTCAATATTTTAAAGTAAAATAGAACCCAGTTTTGCAAAAAATTTTGAAGTTTCATGAGTATGGAATTATGGAGCTACCAGAAAGATGGCAAAAGATCGTTGAACAAAATGGGAAATATTTAACTGAAAATTTAATTGTTCAATAAATATATTTGTTTTCTTAATAAATCACCCTAGAATATGGTGCAATGTGTTATTACTTCAATGACATTGTACAGCAAGTTGATAAATTAACGTTATATTAAAAATTTTAGTATGACAGATATAAAGAAAAATGATACGTTTTCAAGAATGTAATTAAGGAAAAGAAAATTATAATCGGTGACGATTATTGACAATCGATGGTCGTAGCAGGTTAAATAGAAAAGGTTCTACGAGTATCAAATAGACATTACGTAATACGTGATGTTTTTTAAAATAAAACTTATCATTGATTTAGTAATAAGAATTATCTGAGGTTGCGGAATGATACATACTTTTGTAAATAAATTGAAGCAGTACTTTAATGTACTTTCAAGGATATACCCCGGATCAGAGAGAACTAACTTCGCTAGTGTATCACCTGGAAACTCCTGGAAACAGTTCGTAAACTTACGAACTGATAGGTGGAATACTGAACGCGACTGTACAATACATTCTTTGTAGATCGATGTGTTCGCAAAGTAATATTTCTGTTAATAAAAGACATGATTTGAATATAGAATGGAAAATATTGAAATAATTAATACAAGATTATGTAAAAATAATATACATTTAGTTTACAAAACGTACAAATTTACTATGTACAATTTGAATTTTCTGATGTCTTGTTACATATTTCCGTTACATCACAGAACCTATAGAGAGTATACTTTCTAGTTACATACTATTTCATACTCTATGATTTATTTAGGCGCTGTAATTATTTTTAGAATACACGTTATACGAATTGTGTTGTGTAGCTATTCAAAATCATATTGAATATAATATTTTATCGTTATTATCTCTTTGTAATTGTTTTTGTAATACATGGTCCTTATTACAACATATCCGTAAAATGAATAGAAACCTGATGAGATATTATCTCTTTGTAAGTATTCTGAAAACTGTAATATGATTTCTTTATTTCAATATATCCATAAGAATATATTAAACTTGCATCGAAATTATAAAATTATATCCAAAAAATATACAATATCTGCAGGATGTGTGTTCAAATGAAATGAACACAGATTAGAAGAATGAATTCACCATTTTGGTAGATATTTACGTGTGAATGCGTGTGAATGAATCATAGAACATCGCGATATAAGAGAGAATTATCGACTTTTTCATGGTTGCGCGGGATAAATAATTATTTTGTATCAGTTTGTATATAAAAGTATAGGTTCTACTTAGATTTTATTTTTTCTACTCTCAACATCTAATTGTGTATTATACATATTACGATTAAAATGTTTTTAACAGATTTTGAATCACCTTCGAGTAGTTTAGACGTAGGTAAAACACGAACCTGTTTTATCTACGTATTCCTCGTTCGATCAAATCCATCTTAGAATAGTATTATTAGTGGTAGATTTAATCAGTGAGACAGGAACGTCAATTCGCAACGTAGATAAAGTATACAGTTTATTTATGTATAGTCACCCTCTGCCACTTTCACCTTAAAATGATCTAAACATTCCTAAAATACCCACTTTCGATGTCAGTATTTATGAAAAACGAAGTGTTGGTGACAACTGACGGATCGTCGAATTGTTGCGTAGGTGGCTACAACCAGCTACAACTGCACTTGGACCATTGGACTGTCTCATTACATGTACTTGCAATAGCAAAGAATAAGTGGTAACGTCGAATAATACATAGAATTTGACAGTGAGTGCAATAAACGTCGAAAATAATCATTTTAGTTAGTTTCCATCGTCGATACGTATCTCGTCTTACTGTATTCTATCTTGTGATTATAGTGTTTGTAAATATAATATGATTTTGCACATACGAATTAATTTTTTGGTATGTAAAGACAACTTTTCCTTTCTTATTTTTCGAATGCTGTTGATTACATTAATTCTCTACTTACATTTCTTTTGCCTTTGTTGTTGTTTTAGAATTTTATTATTTTCAAAAATATGCTACTCAAAGATGTGTGTGTCAGTAATCTGTAAACAACTACATAATTTTCTTTTAACAGTAATAATGCTTGGTGTGTTTCATTGATTGTGATCAATAAACTGTGAATCTTTATGCAAAATAAAAATGTTTCACAATGATCATGGGGAGCAGGAATAATATAATAATATAGTGATTAAACATGATATTGTAAGAATTCTTATAATCAGACTATGGATTTTATGCGTTTATAACAAAACTTGGTGCATACAATTTAAAGCAGTGGACATATTTAAAAAATTGAAAAATATCAATTTAATAAAATAATTAAGAGAAGAAAGACATTTTTATTTAATTTCTGCATTTGGAATCAATGCAGAAAGTTTTTATTCTGCATAAAGATCTATCTGCATAAAGTTTACCCATAACAATTTTAATACTTATAGATTTCCTATAGTTTCCTTGATCATGTATTTTCATGTACACAAAATATTTTAACATTCTTTATATTTTATAGATTTCACTTGCGACTGTATAAATACAGTCAGCTTTACACATAGCAATCATGGAACAAATGATTGCTTTGAGTACGCAAAATCCATTGTCTTTATTGGTCAAATTCGGAATGATGGCTTGGAATGATACATGCGGCAACGAAAATTGTTCTGGACACGGCGAATGTCATAATGGCACTTGTTTATGCGAGGTAATTATTTATGATAACGTAAAAGAACTTTGAACTCACCTGATTCGTCTACATGAAAATTTCATGTCCACTTGTAGATTCAATTCGATGGACTGGAGTGTCATGTACCAAATTTAAGTTACTACGTTGCATTCGCAACTATATTTTTCATGCTGGCGTTTATTTGCCTGATACAGCTTATCATGTGTATCGTTGCTGAATGGCAAAAAATGAAAGCACCATCTTTCCTTAGAGCATGCAGGGTCACCACACAAAAAGTTTTATATTTTATTGTTTTTCTGGCATCGCTAATTCGAGGCGCATATTTCACGTCTCCTGTAAGTATAATCTCGTCAATTATTCCTCATGCTGTATGTCTATTAGATCTAATATAGTGTTATTACAGAATGCATTCAAAGAAGGATGGTCGAGGAGTTTACTGTCTGCATATTATCCACTTGTTCTAAGTGGTTCGTCGTTAATTGTTTGTTTCTGGGCTGAAGTATTTCATTTGAGAGATATGTCATGGGACAAGCCACAATTTCTTTCAAAATCGTTTATGGGTTTTGTAGTATTTAATGTGTTAACATATTCTTTGCTATTGGCAGAATTCATTACAGCTCAAATATATTCGCAAGAAGATCAGGTAAGTTCTATTCGAACATAGAAAGAATTAGATATTATTATTAATATATTCAAATGTATATATTTTATTATATTTTTGCAGAGTACATACACACATATTTTCAATGGATGTTACGCAGTACTTTTGTTTATTGTCGTCATCTTCTTCTTAATTTATGGAGTAGAAGTTTTCTTCAAGGTCAGTTTAGAAAGTAATGAAATATATTCCTCGATATATCGTACACGTTAAAATAATCTTCTCTTTTAGATCCGAGGTGGATTTCTAAATGATTATCAGGGAACTGGAGTTGCGAATAAACGTACAGTTCCTGATTTAAAAGTGAATCCTGAAGAACAAGTTACCGCAAAATTATTCGATCCCATTCCTAGCACATCGCAAGTGTTGCAAGTACAGGAACAGATAAATATTTCTCAATTGCATCAGTCTCGTGTTGGATTATTATCGCAAGCTTTCATGCTTTTCATCATAGTTGGATTTTTGTGTAGCGAAACATTAAGCGAATTTTGGAAGACTAAGTAAGTCTGGAAAAATGTATACGTATTGTGCAGCATGTGGCTTTTCATTTTCATTAATTTGTTTTTATTACAGGGTTCCGTTGCACAGCAGGAATTGGCATGACGTTGTTTTCCGCGTTATCGAAGTTGGAGTAATATTGTGGTTTCCATGCGTGTTGTGGAATTGTTTCAGGTGGATTTTTTTAAAATTAAATTTTTAACCCTTAGCACTCGAGTAGTCACCACTAAAAATTGCTGTACCATTATTCAAAATATTGTTTTTATTATTAAATATGTTGGTATTTAATTAATTACTAAAGATTTAAGTATTGTATGAGATATATCAATTCTGTATTCATATAGAATGGAATTATGTTAATTATTATTCTAGGTCGAAAGAAATTTTTAATTTTCGAGTGCCAAGGGTTAATATAATTAAAGGCCAGACATTTGGAACATTTATCCAGGAAACACTGTATTCTTACTGGTCTAATGTAGTACCTAACACAATAATTTCTCTCTGTTTTAGTCCAGAACAGTTGTGGATATTAAATCCCAAGCGCATATTTAAAAGACTAGATCAGTCGAAGTATGTGAAGGAAATTGAATTACAAGACAAAAGCGGAGAACAAGACGCTGCACTGTTTTCTGACGGAACGTCGATTAGTAGTAAAGATTGTTGGATTTGTTACGACAGCGATAGACAAGATGCTGGCCCGCTAATACAGCCTTGCCAATGCCGAGGTGATGTTAGCGCAGTTCACCACAACTGCTTGCGTCGATGGTTAGTCGAGGTAAGACTTGCAATTTTGTCCATTTATTTTGTTTATATTAAGTTGTTGCATATGAAATGTCCGATTTTTAGCAATGACAATAAACAAACGCAAATTTTGTACCCAATGTATTCTATCAAGATAAGATTCGCATTCTAAAGTCGGACATTTCATATGCAACAACCTAATAGTTTCTTCATATTTGTGTGTATGTTTCAGAGTTCTGTGAATGTTGATAGTCTGACATGCAAAGTGTGTGGCGCGCAGTATAACGTTGAACACGCGAACAGATTAGATTGGCAAACTGGTATGACATCGCGACATTGTTTGCAAACCATTGCCATTGTTACAACAATGTGTGGGTCATCAGCAGCTGCCTGGACACTCATACAATTAGTCGAGGGTCCTATCATCAGAATGTTCGCAGCTGGTACGGCATTGCTGGTCATGTACGTTTGCATAAGGTAAGTTGAGAATGATTGTTAGCGAAAATATTCAACATAGATTAAAATTAATTTATCAAGATAATGATTTGCAGGTTTTTAAGTTTGAACACGGTGGTAGCATATCAACGTGCCAAAATTTCCTCCTTGAACATTATTAGTTCTGATAATAGCGGAGCGGCACACGTTTCTACCATCAGTCACACAGTTTGTGTGGACTTGGCAAAGTCTGAAACAGCCACAATCTAATCAGTACTTGCCTACTTTCTTTTTACTGATAAGAGTAATTTGCAGAAAAATTTAGAACAAAATCTTTAACGATTTAAACGAATGTAAATATTGTGTGAAAGTGTGTACATTATACGCAGAACATTTTTCTATGATCCTCGACATCACGAAGCAAACTATTGCCGATACTAGACGAAATATGAAAAATCTATTCTGCGATAATCTACTGCTATTTTGAGAAAAGAAAAACGATTGCCAAATTTTCAAATTTTCATACATTTTTCAACTAGTCTGTTAACCAGTTACCGTAAACTTAAGAAATTTTTATTGAATTTGCTTTTTTAGTAGTGAACGTTACGATTATGTTATCAACATATCTTATTGACATCAAATTCTATGCTGCTAAAAAACGGAACTCTCGACTTAGATCAATATCGATAATGTGATAACTCTTGGGGGTGTAATTTCAGGGTCATACGAATTTAATATTGGACGTTTAATATAAATGTTACTTTTGACATTGTACAAAATTACTGAAATTATAGGAGAACGAGATATTGAAAGAAATATTTAAGGAGACAACCTTGTCGTGTAAACATCATCTAAACGAAACAACGTGTTTCCATAATGTCTAGGAATTACAAATAGAATTACAAAGGGAATGTTGAAAACATTCGAAATTTATAAAAGTTACGTATAGTCTTTTTATGGTTTCTGAAATTACTAATTCTAGTAAATATAGAACGTTTTCATTTACATCAAAATGTAAACATGGAAACTGCAGTGTTTATTTACGTATATAGGACGGATCATCTCGAATTATAAAATTACATTTTAATGTATAGCCGTCTGAAGTATGATAAAAATAAGTTTTATTTGTTGGTCGTAATTGTACGATTATATAAACTGTATACTTCATTTATGGTTGTAGATAAAAAGTTGTGAATAGTGACACGTATTTAATAAAACATTCATTGATGCGCTACGCTTCTTTATAGGTAATTAGTATAGATCGTTTCCGCGGTATACGAATTTTATATTTGAAAATACTCGTATGATATTTAGTTTTCTAGATTGTATATAGTATACATTATAATTGAAAAAATGATGTATGTCCTCTTTCAAATGGAAAATATGCCATGTAATATCGCAATTCTAACAAATATTTTCTGCCGTTTTTATTTTCTTTTTTTGTAGAATCGCGAATGCATCTTGGCTTTAACATTTGACTATTACAAGTGTAAATTTAACGTTAACACTTACATATACGTTGGTTCCATTAACGACTATTAAAAAGTGTATTTGTAGTTTACGAGATGTCAATGAGTAGGACTATTTTATATTAGAAATGACTAACAAAAGTAATATAAAATCTGCTTACCACAAGAAAGGTTAAATACTAAGATAGACTTATGCAATGTAATAAACAAATATCATTTTCATTGTAACTATATTTTTTTAATCACGAACTTGGTTGATGTGACAAAATTTACATTCGAAAATGTAATTATTCTTGCAATGTATTCTGCAGAAGCCGTGAAATGTGTTTATTTATGTTTATATTGTAACAAAGAATCATGATATTTCTTTTTGAAATTTTAAATCTCTGACTGGAGAAATAGCTGATATAATTTTCCTTTTATGTTCTATGAGAGAAATTTACAAATGTTGTTATTATAATTTAATCAAATGAATTTGATTTTACATAGCGTAAATGTGTGTTAACATCAGCCATACGCATATATATGTAGAAAGGAAAGGAAATAGTAATAAGCTGTGATAATACGAATTGTACGATATCTAAGTAAATCAATTATTAAATAAAGAAGTTCAAAGAAATACCAATAAAAACTATTGATTATTATTAATTTATTAATATGTTTACAAAGACAATACTTAACAATATTACGTGTACATATCAAATTAAAATACTGATTAATAAAACAGTGATAGAAGATGAAAGTAAATTTCTTGACCAGTATACGTGGAAGAGCAGATTATAATGAGGCGTCTGATAGTGTTTTTTGTAGGAATGATTTCGAGGTACCACATTTATTATATTATTTTTTTTCGATAATTATTTAGGTACGTGTAAGAAATACATTTTACCAATTAAATTTATTATTTAATAAGTAATATAATTATAGATATACAGATATAACAGAACTTAAGATATCGCTTAATATGAACTACTAATTTGAAGTTTATATTTCTCGACATTTGATCTGCTCTGACTGTGCAATAATGTTACCTGTTGCCATGTGTAAGTGTAAATATTGCGGCAGGTTACTTCTTCAGGTCGAAGTTGGATACTGATGGATAAAATTTAAATGCAATTTCTTTTCTTGCTCAACCTACGCTGAAACACAGTACGCATTGTATGACAAACGTTCATCGAGAATAATTAACCAAGATTAAATTCGTAGTCTTCTGTTCCAAAATCGAATAAAAAGAGAAAACGATAATGAAGATTAGATATACATATATTTCGAACATTACGATAAGTTCAGTTCTTTTCTCTCTCGTTTTAACACGTTCCGTGCCACATGTACCATTAAGTGATACACACTGACGTATTTATTTAATGCGATAAATACATATATTTTACAAGTTTAAGACTGTAGAATATATTTCCACTAAAAGAATGAGGCATTATAAAAAATGCAGTATAGAATAAAGCACGAAATATCGTGTGATAATGTATCAATCTTTAGTCAAAACATTGAATGGCCTGAATGAAAAGTCAAGCAAAAAAAAACGGCTCAGCACGGAACGTGTTAAATAGTTAGACTTACAGTTTACTTTTAGAGTTATATACTTCACCTGCGATGCCTGCAATTGCTTCTGAAGCAAAGTATTTCACATCGACGTCGCTATCAGTATTGAGCTTATCAAGTACAGGTTTTACTTGAGCTTGCACTGCGCAAGGCTCAAGATAAGGTCCAATCTTTTGGAGAGTTTTCGCAACGTTAAATCGTACATTGGCAACATTATCGGTGGCCATTCCTAACACTGTTGGAAGCATTACCTTTGTTGTTATTTCTGGACCACATACTTCGGCCAATACCTGCGGATCGTTGATTAAGCCAAAATTAAATACGATGATCCAGATCCAAACAATACATCATGTTTTAATAAATTGTTGTACTCACGTTGATACAAAATAGACAGGTCATTCTGTGAAGATAATTCTGATCTCTCGACATTGCTAGTACTTTTGGTATTACTGTATTTTGTGCCCATTCTGGTCCGAATTTCTCCACCAACTTTTTCAAATTTAATGTCGCTGCTTCTCTGATAGCGTATACATGATCTACCAACCAAGTCATGCACAAAGAATTTAATTTCTCGTCGAAAAATTCAACTCCAAGCTGTCCAGCTAATAACGGCATGTACCTAGATCATGTTTACATTTAATATTTTAAATAATCAACCTAGAAGTAAAGCGTATTATCAGACATACGTACTCTATGATGGCTAATCTAACTCGCCATTTCGAATCCTCAGCCAACTCTACAATAGCTGGCAAAAGCGACTGTGAAAGTTGTTGTATGCCGATTACTTCATTAACGCATTCTAAATTACTGATAATATTGAGTCGCACTTCTGGACATTCATCTCTAAGTTGTGACAAGAATAAAGGTAGAAGATGTTCGATCGTACTGTAAATTTAGACATTTTTAATGTTATTGCCGTGTGATTGATTATATTACGCAGTCTAATTATTACTAGGCAGCGGATTTTATACATTTACTAGAAAAACGAGTAGGTGTAATTTAAAACATTGGACGAATTTAAAAATAGTTTTATATTGCATTCAACCTATTGAACATATCAAAAGAAAAAATTAATTTCTATGTCACTCCTGTTATGTTGCAATTTAGGTGGAAGATTTTTATTTTGCATAAAGATCTGCTGTTTAATTATTACTTGTAAATATATTGATATAAAACATTTATACGCACTTGTGTTTCCCAAGTATTGGACTAAGACCCATTATAACACTTGCTAAAGCTGATTTCACGTGTTGATTTGCATCCGATACGAGTTCTTTAACTATGGGTAATATATTCGTCATAATTATGGATTCTTGATTGAATTTATCAAGATTTTGACAAAAGTCGCGAACTTTATCTGCCGCTGCAGCTCTCACTTCGGCTTCTATATCTTTTAAGAGTACATGAAATGCTGGTACAAGATCTATATTTGTAATTTCTGGGCCAACAGCTTTTTGTAGCTGGAATATAATAAATGGAAATTGAGAATGACGAATAATTATGCGTGATCCAATCGTCTACAAGGAGAGTAGATATAGAAAAGGGTATTTACATCGGTAAATTTGTCTGCGACCATATAGCGTACACGCCATGACTGATCCGTTGCACACTGTCGAAGTGTGGTCATAACTAATTGTTCTACATCTTCTCGTGGCAACAAAGCTGCAATGCTGACACAAGCTTCGACCGCTAAGAGACGTACAGAATCCTGTGGAGTTTAAATATTATGTGAGTCCTACGAATGATTATCACTAGACTGTGCATTTTTATGCATTTATGAAAAAATTAGCTGGATAAAGTATAAAGCAGTACAATTTAGAAGAATCTAAAAGTAGTGATACGTTGTTATCAGGCGTATAAAAATATTAGAGAGTGAAATGAATTTGTATTTAATTCCTGCTGTCCACAGTCGCTGCTGAACATTTTTATTTTGCATAAAGATCCACAGTCTAATTATCACGGCAACAAAAGGAATAATTTTGATGTCGCCTTACTTGTTCATCTTGTGCTAAAATGACAAACATGGGAATTAAATCTGCTTTCACATATTCAATTTCCATGACTTTTGCAAATTCTCCTAAGTTCGAGGCAGCAGATCGACGTGCCATCGGTGTGTCATCCTGGCACAATTTGCGAAAATGACATCGTAAAGATGCTATGCGTGGGCAAAGAACACAAGTATATAAATTAATTTTGTATATTCCTATATTCTAAAACTGAGATTATCTTCCTTACTTTTAACTGATGGACTAACTCGTGGATAACAAACACTGAATAGGCCACATGCTGAGGTTCTTGAAGTGAACCAATCTCCTCCTGCTAAGCGATCTATCAATGGAACAAACTGGTCCTCTAAATCTTGTGGACTATGTTGAGCAGCAATTGTTCTCAACGATTCCACTGCTTTGTCCCGAACTACTGTTTCCTCAACTGTGGCTAAGGTCTCTAGTGGTTTCTATATAAAAGAAAATTTTGTATGAACTTCTATTTTTAATATTCAAATTTTACTATACTTTCGAAAACCAGTCGCATCCGATTTCGCTTGAAATTTTGCAAATAGCTTCACATTACACGAAAACGAAAGTTGCATTGAAATATTATAGTGGGGCCCTCTACACCAGTAATCCTTTTTTGTAAACGTTGTTTTTATACAAAATGAGACCATCTTCAAAATTTCAGTTCAGTCAGGCATGACAGGTTTTAATAATAGGTTTAACAACAATGTGAAATTTTTCATGGTGGAGACCTTATTGCATTATAATGAAGAGATGAATTATTGTAGTACAAATAATACATATTATACAGAGCATCTCATAAGTCGTGGTACAAATTAGGTCAGGTCGATTCTATGGCTGGAAATATATTCGTTTTCTCGATTTTCTACTAAAAACTATCCTTGATTTTCGTCTTATTTCCATGAATTATGGAACACCCTGTATATTATGTACTTAATATTATATTGTAGTATAAAATTCTACTACTAATAAAACTATTGTGATTAATTAGCCCTTAGCACTCGAGTCTCTGAGGTTCCACTGTTTAGATTATTAAATATGTTGGAATCAAATCTCAATTACTAAGCATTTAAGTATTGTACGAGTTATTCTTAGACAGCGGATTTTTATGCAAAATAAAGATGTTCTATCTGAATTGCAACAAACTGGAGTGAAACAGAAATCTATTTTCTCTCTTAACATGTTTAATAGGTTGAAAATAGTGTAACAATATTTTTAAATTCTTCTAGTATTTTTACTATTTCAAATTATGCCTACTCATTTCTGTTATAAATGCATAAAATCCACTGTCTAGTTATTATCAATTTCTTACCCATAAAATTTAAAAGATCACAGAGAATGGAAATGTTCTAGGTCGAACGAATGTTTAATTTTTCATTGAAAAGAGCTCCCAGTGTGAAGAGTTAAAAATATAATGTAACCATTAATAGGAAGCATACAATAGAATTCCAATGTTTGACCCATAGATCATAAACAATAAGATTCAGTTAATAAGATGACAAACAATATTATTACCAATAAGCAGTGAACATATTCTGGACCTCCTACAAGAGGCGTGAACTGTCCAAGTTGTTCTGCCAATGCTAGGAGAACTTCGTCTTCATCGTACATAGACTCTGTTAAAAACGGTATTAATTCACTACGTGTTCGTTCGACGCCCAAAGCAAGAGCGATCGTGGATAGCTTCTTTATCGAGTTCAGCCGTAACTGTAACACAAAAGATTCTATAGAAACACTAGTATGGGATTAATTTAATTAGCATCTTCAATGCTCTTTTACTCTATCCTAGCAGTATAATATATTTCTTCGGCCGGAAGTTTCGTACGCTCGGAGAGTAAAACGTGATAATTGTTGCAGGCTCGAATAAGAAGATTGAATGTATTAACGTGATAAGTAGAACATTGATAGTAAACTGACAGGAGACTATAAACGTATATTTTGCTCGGTGGTACGCTACCGCTCCAGCCGCCTTGACACTGTATCTTCTCCGGTGGCTGTACGTGCCTCAGCAAGCCGATTATTTTACAATTGTCTAATATTGAGTTCTAGTACATTCCGAATTACCTGTACATCTTCGTTTTTTAGTTCGTCGATTAAAACAGCGATCGGATAAAGACTGTCGTCCGCGTGAGAGTCGCTCGCCGCCATTTTGCTGCCGATCACACCAGCGCTTGGAAACTCCTGTGCATCAAGTAATGTTCAAATTACTGCGCCATCTGATGGTTGCCAATTATTACAGCGAACTAGCGGCACATGTAAAATTTACTTTCGTAAGTATATATATATTCTCGTAATTTACGGGCATGCCAAAATCTACGCTATACATAATATAATCGATAGAGTTCGCATTGTATTTTCAGAAATGTCTCCTCCCACGTATACAAACAGGTATCAATGATTTGTGAACTTTATTATTAGACTGCGGACGTTTATGAATTTCTAATTTTTTAAAGACCTATTTTAAAAAACTGGAATAAAGGAAAATCTTATTTTTAAAGGGAACAGTTTTTGTAGATCCGAAATAAATAAAAATTGTGTAAAATTCCATCGAATTTTATAATCTAGCCTTTTTTGAAGGATTTCGTTAGCAATAAATGCATAAAAGATCAGCAGTCTATTAGCGTATGCATACCATGGTTTCGGATATTTTTATTTGAAGAAATATATTTTTGATAAGTTTCTTCCGTATCACAACGTTTTACATTTGTTATTTGTTAATTATTGAAATTATGAAGATGTTTCCATCAGAATAAATGCTAAAAATTGTGAAAAATCTGAATAAGTTCAGCCTTGTGACGTTCACAAAACAATGTATATCCGATATATTTTGTAGCCAGTACGGTTAGTGTTAAAATGGGCAAGAAATAATGTATTTTTTAACCCTTGGCACTCGAGTGTTGACTCGGAGGCGCCACCAATCATTCTTGTACCATTATTCAAAACATTTGTTGCATTATTAAATTTGTATTCAAGAAACTACTAAACGTATTTAATATTTCAATATTTTAAACTGCTGAAAGTATAGTACGAGATACTATATTGATAATATTAAGAAAATCATAAAATGGAAATATTCTAGGTCGGAAGTAATATTTAATTTTCGGATTAAAATAGCTCCGAGTGCAAAGAGTTAAATTTAATTGCAAAAATCCAAAAATCTGTATACTTTGAATTAAATGTATCATCGCGATTACGCTAGCCAGTACTATTAATTTCACTACGACTCTTCACTGGATTTCTAGCTGGGTTTGATTATTTTTAATTTATATGTTATTGTAAATAGAATTGCAAAACTGTGAATAGAACGACGAAGAATACCTTTCAAACGTAAATTTCATCATCACCGGTAACGTTGAACGCGACACTAGAATGATACATATTCCGAGAATCCAATTGACAGTTATGAAAAAACACATTACTCATCCAGTCTATTCTCTATTGGATGTAAGATACACGTCATATCGAATAAAGAGTGTCTTTCTAGCGATAACCTCATTGTTTTCCGCAATTTTTTCGAACAATTTATTCTTTTATTCACCTATTTTCGTTTCAAAAGTAAACACAGTATCCTCTCAGGAAAGCTCGGTACGCTTTAGACGTTAGTACATCCTTGCTATCTCTTCTGTTTTTTGTCTTTTTTGCCTTGCCAAGAGGGAGAGAATAATAAACTCCAGGTTACATGATATAAACACGCTGTAGCCAGCTGTAGCGGGTTCACTACAGGGTGTCTAGATAGCGACGCCATTTTACTATGTGCGTGTTATTTGTGAACTATGAATTGCCATAATTCAGTCGGTGAAGCAGAGTTTTGTGCTTTCCTGTCATTTGCAATCCATTTTTACCGACTCTGCAGAAAATTCTCCAGTCAGCTAGCTAACTACTTGCACGAGTTTGATTTTCCGCATATTTCCGTTGATTTTAACCGTTTTCGAAACGGGTTCAACGACCTGCTATCCGATAACTTTCAGATGACCTTGAAATAAAATATCGCCATGAATCAGTTGCCAGAATATTTGAAATATTTCGACGGTACGTAATAGCAACGTCTCGCATTTAGAGGTAAACAAACGAACGTAAACATTGTGAATGCTCATTTCCTCAACCTGAAAGTCATCGTATAGCAGGTCGTTGAATTCGTTTCGACGTCGCCTACAATATTATGAAGTTAAAAATACAGTTTCATTTAAAGATATGACGGTGACCTTGATATTTTGTTGAAAATCGACTTTTTTTTTTATTTAAAAAATTGCAATTCGTTGTCGGTCACATACTGATTAACTTTGGTACGAAATATTTTTCTGTACGATCATCCGAAGGGGTTGGAAAATCGTGGGGAATATTTCGCGCCGCACCCTGTACATAAATTATTTATATACATATGTACATTTAAATATTTATTATATGGTCTAAGGTGGTAAGGTATAGGCAGGACAGGGCTTCGATCCTAGATTCGTAGTAGCTTTTTTAACGAGTATCGGGGACACCGACTATCTGTGTCCAACGAGTTCCACACTACCCCTTCTGAATGTACATATGTAAATGTACTTTTGCTAGACGTCTTTAATCTAAAAAGGTTGAGGAGTGGGGAAACTATCAAGGAAAAAATTCGTATCGTTTTCGGTCGTCAATGGCGTAATTTATGCATGTCCGCTCGTTGTTTGGGTCAAAGTTATCGGAGCGCGGTGGTTGTAAAATCTTCTCGGAATCTACCGGTATCTTCTTGGAAACGATTGTTTTTGTTTTAAGGGCGGAGTTTTCGCGCGGAAGTCGCATTTAGAACGTAGTAATGTTTTGGCCGTGGTCGGAGTAACTTCTTCTCGTTCGCTGACGTGATTTTGGAAAGTTTGTTATGTAGTGTTTAGTGATTGTGTAGAAGCGTGGTATTTTGTGTTTTGAAAAACAGGCGTATTTATTCGGACGTACTCGCCTGAGTGGATAATAGGGTGCTATGGATCTCCAATCGCATGATCTTCTGTTGTTGCTGATTCTGAAAAATTTGTAAATATATTTTACATTATCACAGTAGGATCTGGATTAACGGGATTCTGATTATAAACAAATATGCGTTTAACCGTTACAGGGTCCTAAAAAATAGCTGCATAAAGAGACTGGGATAACAATGAACACATTTCTACAATTTTTTGTAACCGATGAAGAAGTTGAATGGCAAAATGAATATGCATAAAATTGCATTTTATTTTATTAACATTCCAAAATCTGTTATTCTTGTGAAATTTTTGTGGTGTCCGTTTACACTTTGAAACTTCAATTCACTCACTAAATTTCCAATACTTTCTGTGCTTCTTCGAGTATATAAATTTGGTGCCACCATTTTCTTGATTTTTCTTTTGATGGAAATATATTTTACAGTTTTAAAACGGGCTTTTAAAAATTTGAAAAAACTGAGGAAGTAGAGATATAATTTTTTCAAATAATTTAAATCACCGACGTCTTTGTTTATAAATTCATTTTATTTCTTAACATTTATTCTTTATATTATGAATATTTAGAATATGCAACCTGTTCTGTAAACGGGCATTATTGTACGGCATCTGTTTGTTTACCTTTTATCCTATTTATGAAATTCATTTTTAGGGGTCTAAGAGACCCCACCTTAGTATTTGTGTTATTAGACCTTATCTTGCCAAGGTTAAATTTTGTTTATTTCCAGACAAACACAGTCTATTACTGTTACTAGACTGCGAATTGTATGCATTTATGGCGGAAACGAGTGGGTGCAATTTAAAACAGTAGAAAGGTTCTAATGATTTAAGAGTGCAAATGTATTTTTTTCAACTCGTTGAAATTATTAAAGTAAGGATAAACTGTTTATGTGGCTCCAGTCACTTGCAATTGGTGCAAGCAATTTTTATTTTACGTAAAGGTCCGCAGTGTACTTATTACAGATGCCCCTGTATGAGAGCAACCACATTGCACGGTCGCCAAGCAAATAGCCTATTACTTAACGTCATAATCTTCTCAAAATGAAACAATTGTACCGGTTATATTGAATCGAAAAAAATGTATTTTTTCTTCGATAATCGTTCGTGTAAGGTAATCGATTTGGATACAATTTTCAGTATGTGTGCAACAAACATATATCTACAAAACATATATTTTAAATTTTCTTTAAGGGTCCAAATAAAAAGTTTAAAGAAATGCCTTTTTTATTTTTGCACGTAACCTTGTAAATAATAATTTTTTGCAATTAACCATAATGTTTTTTCTAATTAATTATAAAAAATCAGGTCGTTTGGTACAATTATAAAAAAGTTATTTATTACCATAAATAAATGTCCTTATCCACTGAAGATATTATTAGACTGTGGATGTTATTGGAAAGAGGAAAAACATAAAAATTGATTTCATCCCTTAAAAACTTTAATCTTTCACTGTTTTATATTTCACCCAATCAATTGCTTCATAAATGCATACAGATACGCAATTTAGATTTTACGATCATTTTTTCACATAAATACTATCAGATTTACATACACGATCAGATACCGATTTGATTATTACTAGGGCTAAGAATTTAATAATTACTGGACAATTTTTAAATCGTTATACTTCGTATTTATAAATAATTCTCTACTAATACTTTTCTAGCTATTTCTACTCGCTATATCAAATTTTCCTGAGGTTTTCTATGCTATAAAAAGCTCCGCTCTGTCGTAACAGATAACGTTTTTATTTTAAATGCAACATCATGTTTATGTCTAACGTACACACACCGTTAAAACTGTTAATAACTATTATGAAAGAATCGAAATGTCCAGATAATATTGGTTTCGATTACGGCTTTTATTACGGTTGTTACATCAATTCCAAACAATTACTTTGCACCAGTTTTATTTGTACATAATACATATATTTATGAGAGTAAGTTGTGTAGTGTAGTTTGTAACAAAGGTTTCTAATTTCTATCTATTTGTTGTGCCAGTATCTACATTTGTGTGAGTTATGTGCCGTAAAAAGAGCAAGATATCTTTCACTATCTTCAACCTTATTTAATGTATACAATTATCGGGTCACATGCGAGCTCGAAGCACAAATGTTTTAGATTGCAGGTACCAATTACGATATCGAGCCAAGGTGAGTTACGTACACGACAAATTTTACTGCATTCGTCTCGTATTTCTACATTCCGATGGAAGAGACCAGAATAATATGGGAAAGAATATTGGTGTGTGCACACTGGAAAAATATCGGGTGTTTAACCAGTAATACCATATATTACAAACCACGGTTCATTGCGTCAGCTGATAAAACGATGCAACATAGTGTATATAACACCATTGTTCCTGCCATTCTCTGACGCTGATAGAAAATTTTTTACTTGCTGAAGTAATTATATCTCTTACTTCAATAAAACTTCAATGCGTGTTTATTGAATGTACTGCCATCAAGTGTCGGCAATCCGTATAATCTTTCGCGAAACCGTTTGGAACCAGTGCCATTTGTTGTATATTATAATTAACAGGATTTTACGGTCGACATCATAAATTAACAGGATTTTACGGTCGACATCATAAATTAACAATTTCAGTTTGTTTGAAGAAAACAAGTTTTCCAGGACACGCGTTCTTCTAGCATTGTTATTCTACCAGGTAAACACTGTTTCGAATTACTAATCGAAGTTGATTATCATCTCGAATCGTTCCAGTCAGAATAGCGCAGAGTGTGACAGTTATTCGATCTGTGTGTTCGATCGCAGCATCTTATCGTAAAACAAATGTAGGAACTGCGACGATACGAGATTTAATCGTGGAATATTATCTTTGATCGTTAAAAGTTTCGATTTAGATATTATTTTCTTTTTAGTGGAGCATCGTTTAGGAACAGCGCGATTGCACTCAGTTTCATTCAAGCGACATGTCTCGTTTGAGCGTGGATGACGTAAAATTAGTTGAAGATACGCTGGACGACATTGACATAATAAGAAGCATAATCAAGTCCGGGAACGAAGAGGAATCTTTTTATATCGTGGACATTGCTGCCGTGGTGCAGAGATACAAAAATTGGATCGCAAAAATACCACGGGTCACTCCGTATTATGGTACGTATTATACAATCGCATTTTTTTTAACATCCGTTAGATATAAATATCTATAAAAGAATTCTAATCACAATTCTGACAAAGAGCGGATCTCTATGAAAAATAAAATTTTTTACCTGAATTATAAGAGACTGCAGTGAAATAGAAAAGTTTCTTAATATGTTTAACAAGTTGAAAATAATATAACAGTATTTTCAAATTGCATCTACTCATGTTTGTCATAAATGCATAAAATAGTAGAAACATAAGAAAAATTGAAGAGTATTGTTTTATTAGTACGGCATATACTTTTACAGTGGGTGTACAAAATGTTCGTACACCTTTTAAAATAGAACAATTTTTTATAATTGTACCAAACTATCTGATTTTTGATCATCAACTAGAAGCATTGATTAACGAAATGATATGCAAAAAAGATTTTCCAAGAATTACAATTTACAAGGCTGCATGCAAAAATAAGAAAGTATTTCTTTAAATTTTTTTATTAGGGCCCGTAATGAAAATTTAAAATGTATGTTTTGTAGATCTATGTTTGTTACAGGTATGCTGAACGTTTCATCGAAATCTATTAACATACACACAAGCTGCAAGAAGTTAAGAATTATGAAAATCGTAGTTCTACACGATTTTTGATCAATTTCTGCTTAAAATTCATAGAATCGTATATTTTTCGATGCGAAGATTTTGCAAGATTTAAATTTTCATTATGGGCCCAAATAAAAACGTTTAAAAAATGCCTTTTCTATTTTTGCATGTAACATTGTAAATATTAATTTTTTGGAAAATCTTTTTTTCATATCATTTCATGAACCAATGCTTCTGATTAATTATAGAAAATCAGGTCGTCTGGTACAATTATAAAAAAGTTATTTCATTTTAAAAAGTGTACGAATACTTTGTACACCCACTGTATGCTCCAATGATTTTAAAAACTCTTCCTCTGTGGAATACTTTTAGTAACATTCAAACAGTATAATTGAAGGATTGATAACATCTGATAAAGCTTTGGATCTCTGATTCGATTTTAGCTGTGAAATGCAATCCAGATCCTACAGTGATCAAGACTCTGGCGAGCCTAAATGCCGGTTTCGATTGCGCCTCCGAGGTACAAAAGTTGTTATCGTTATCACTTTAATTCTTTGCACTCGAAGCTGTGTTACTTATAAATTGTAGTTGTAATATTTGAAAATATTTCCGTTCTTGGTAATGTGAAAAGAGTTTTGACCAGCGGTATCACAATTTTTAGTGGCCCTCAGAGTTGTCATTCGAGTGCAGAGGGTTAATCTGGTAATGTTCGAATCGTGACCGATCAGAATGTTCAATTTGACTGTTCAAAACAGCAAGAGATAAAGGATGTGTTGGTGCACGGGATACCAGCGAGTCGAATTGTTTTCGCGAACCCGACGAAGTTACCCTCTCACATCAAATTCTCAAAAAAAGTCAACGTCGACAGACTGACCGTTGACGGCGACGTTGAGCTTGTCAAGATCAAAGATATGTTCCCGGAAGCAAAGTGAGTTTTGCATATTTTGCAATTTTCATATACAATACTCTCTCCGAATAGTTCGGTGTACGGGGCTGTAGGGTGGGGGAATATTTTTCCATCATACAGTCTTCCCTCGCATAGTGTTACTGACAGTAACAGCAGCAACTTACTACAGTAAAGGTACGACAAAGGGAGATCGAGTATTGGTCACGACCGAGTATTATTATTTGCAAGACGCAGGAGCCAAATATAAATTTCTATTCTTCATTCATAATTTTAATGTGGTGAAAATAATATGTGAATATTCTTAGTCTTTTAATATTTTCACTGGTTTAAATTGCACTTACTCATTTTTTATATAAATGCATAAAATCCGGAGTGGATTGATAGCAATGTCAATTAAAATAAGAATTTTTGTTCCCTTATTACACGAGTAATTACTGGACTGCGGATCTTTATGTAAAAAAAAATGTTTGCATTGATTACAGAACATGGGAGCCAAATAAAAATTGTATACTTCTTTTAATTATCCTATTAAGTTGAAACTAACACATTGATGCTCTTAAATGCTTTTTACATGTCCACTGTTTTGAACTATACGTACCCATTTTTGCCATAAATGCATAAAATCCGCTTTCTACACATGGCATTTCTGAGACGTCGTTTTAATGTTTCTTTTATATTGGCAGGATAGTGATCCGGATTCGATGCGATGCCAAGAACTCGGAAGTGTGTTTGGGAATGAAATTCGGCTGTAGTCCGGACGAGGAAGCTATCCGCTTGATCCAGCTGACGAAGGATCTTGGTTTAACTTTACACGGGCTTAGCTTCCACGTGGGAAGTCCCTGTGGAGAAGTAGACGCTTATGGCAGGGGCATCGCAGCCTGCAAACGCCTGATCGCTGTTGCGAAATCGATCGGCGTCCATATCAAATTGATTGATATCGGAGGAGGATTTCCTGGCGAGTCTGAAGCCCAACTGGATAGTGTGAGATTGTTTATTCTTTTTCTTATTATTACTTGTCTCAATTATATCTATTCATGTTGTTCATGAATTCTGTGATTTAGAGTCACCATTAAAAATTGCTGTGCCATTATTAAAGATCAGGTTTACATTATTAAATATTTAATAAATAGACAATATTCTAGGTCGGAAGAAATATTTAATTTTCGAGTTAAAATAGCTCCGAGTGCGAAGGGTTAAAAGATGACTTGTTTATGGGGCAAGGATTTCTATTGTTGTATCTATATACATATATTGTTCTATTTGGTTCGCATAATTGAATTTAGTTTGCCTCTGTGATCAACGAAGCTATTAAGGACCTCGACCCAAGCATTGAGATCATCAGCGAGCCAGGACGATATTTCGTGACGTCGTCATTTACTTTAGCATCGTACTTGCACTCAAAAAAGCTCACCTTCTTCAAAGGGAAGGAGATAAGAATGTACCATGTGAACTGCGGTGTTTACACTTCTTTTATAGAAGAGCTGTTGAAGTTGAAAGCGAGAATTCCAATTCCTTTGGAAAAGGTACTGGTATTATGTCATAAGTATGTTAATGGTTTAATCCAGAAGCAGACTCGGTCTCTTCAAGAATCAAAGACAAAGAATTCAGAACTTTCTAAGACATTGGATAAAGTTATAAATTATTTCGTGGAATATAATCTAACATCTTCATTAGAGATCGTGTCTCGAAAATGGTTAAGCTTTCTTCAGGCAGAGCACAGACATTCTAAAGCTTATTGGAGCTTTTGTTCTAGGCTTTAGATAGCTAATAAAATATCTATTATCATTCTAGCCAGCGAGTGATGCAACATTTCCTTCCTCTCTTTGGGGGCCAACTTGCGATTCGTTGGACTGTATATTAAAAAGCGTGATGCTACCCGAAGTGGAAATCGGCAATTGGTTAATTTGGCGAGACATGGGGGCGTACAGCATTGCACTCTGTTCTTCCTTTAATGGTTTCAAGCCGCCCAAAGTGTTCCCATTCGTAAGGAAAAGTGAATGGTTTGTTCTGAATACAATCTCGCAAATATTACTTCTAACAAAATGAGAACGCTCTGAACGGTTCTTAATTATTTATTGAATTTCAGGAATGATATCAACGCATACATAAATGCAATACAGAATTTGGGAAAAGTCGATTGATTAGCGATGGATGCTACTATAATCACGTATCTCTTCAATACATATATCATAGAATTATGTATAATGCATTGTATAATTTATATCTTATAGACTTTGTTATATTAAGTCACCTGGATTTATCTATGAAATATATAATCCATTAGTTTTAGATTTAATCAATCAACAACATTAACAAATAATTATAGGAATGCGATTTGCGGAGTAAGAAACATGGAGAAATCCTAGCGAACGTTTTTAGAAAAATCTATTCACGTGTACAGGTAACTAATCGTTTATCACGATTACCGTCATAGCAAATATTTGGTGTCGACGTATTTCCTCTGCAATTAGGTTTACAATGAGGATTAGTATTAAAGAATTCATTTTAAAACCAAATATTCTGTGTTCTAGTAATAATGTTCGGATCTCGTTTAAATGTAATACATGCATACACGTGTCACAATAACAAACCTGTTGTTGGCGAAACCTTGAACGATATTATATTGTTTAAATGAACTCCAAACAGTCTAGTCATTCGAAGTTATCGCTCGTGGAAACATTAAGTCCCCTCCATCTGTTAAATATATTTAAAAAATATGAATAGATAAATGAAAGCGGAAGCATTAAAAAAGTACTCACTCTATCGCAGTGTTACACGCGCCCGGTTTCAAGCCCGAACTCAGCTGTGCATTGTACAAATCTAATCCATCTATGATATCTTCTCTGGGTGGTGTTGACTTTAATGAATCTCTCACCTGTAGTACGTAATACACGTTGCATAATATTTTTATGACTCTTTAATGCTGATAAGGAAGCAGTTTTTATCGTCACAAGGGAACACGCAAAAAATTAGATTAAGAGGGTAGCCTCATTTCTATAATAGGATTGCGAGGGGCTCGATTCTTCGCCTCCTCACTTATCGATAATGCAAAGATGGGGTTTTTCAATAGTCAAAAGAGCTAGATAAAATCTAGGCTTATTTTACGTTTATGAAGCGCAATTTGGATGATTCGGAAGCATGTAGCTATCAGTTTTATCAAAAGCTGCATGCGCAGCTTTATGCTTCCCTATAATGCAAATTACTCCTCGTAAACGTAAAAACAGGACTTTTGAGGGCAACTCCGGCCTAGATTGATCTATTATCTACCGCTTTCGACTACTGAAAAAACCCATCTTTGCATTATTGAGAAATGAGAAGGCGCACCCGCACCCTCGCAATCCTGCAAACGAGTCTATTAAGAAAAATCATCATGATAGTGTACACGTCAAAGTATTTCTATTTACCACTTCCACATCCTTAAATACGCGGATCAAATTCCTTCCTGTGAGCTTTTCTAGATCCTCTTTTGTCCATCGAGGATTCGCGTCACTTTCATAGAGGCGGTCTAGTAAATCTTTGTATTTGGAAACGTCCTCCAAGCCTTCGGGCATTCTGAAATATTTTTACTAATATTACTTTCTCTTATTTTTAATGTATCGCTAGTTTATTATGACCGATACTCACGAACTTACGCCGTCATAGTCAGCGCCAATGCCAACGTGATCGGACCCGATCAGGTTGCGAATGTAGTTAATGTGGTCTGTAAAAAGAAATTAAATATTAAACAGTTCTCTTCAAAATTTGTACAATCGTAAATCTGGAAGTTCAAAATTTTTGAATATATCAGTGGGTGTACAAAAATTAGGTCTTTTGCTACAATTATAAAAAAGTTATTCTGTTTTAAAATGTGTACGAACACTTGGTATTGTAAATTTTGTACAAAGACTTCCAATATGATCGTAATAGTTGAACATACCAATCACGTCTTGTATCGTCGCGTTTCTCGAAGAGTTGCAATTCACGAAACCCGAGTAAAAGTTTACCATTACGATGCCATTGTTTTCTTTCTGAAAATATATTGCAAATTATAAATGTGTCGTATAACTTGTGACAGATATTTCTCAGGAGAAAACTTACCACTGTTTTAAGCACGTCATCAGGCACGTTGCGATAATGAGCGCAAACGCTGAACGCTGATGAATGGGAGAATATTATGGGAGCTTTTGTAACTGCAAGTACTCTCCTCATAACGTTGTGGGATACGTGTGATAAGTCCACTAGCATTCCGAGTCGATTCATCTCTAAGATGACTGCCTACATGAAATTATAAAATATTCAATGAATAAAAAAGGTTTAAATACTATTTAATACTATTTACCATCATGAAAGATGATTTCTTTCTTAAAACTACTTTAAAATTCAATTTTGTTTGTACTTTGTACTAATTTACTTATCGTGTTTAATATAATTAGTATTATTGTACTAAGAAGAAATGTTTCACTCTGCAGAGTTAAAAATATTTCTTTACACAAATTAAAGTAGTTCTGGTGACGATGATTGGAGTACAAAGAAAATTGAATTTTGAGGTAGTTTTAAGAGAGCCGTATATAATGATGGTAAATAGTATTAAACCACTTTTATTCATTGAATTCGTAAATGTTCAACTTACTTCTCCGAAGCTCGTAAGATTGTGGACAGAACCATTTTCTACCGGCGATGCGTCGGCCCTTGAAATATGATAAAGTCATTATTTAACTTCAACATTAATTTTCATATTAAGTGGTCACAAACATTGCTACCAACGTCCATTCCATTCAATAATCTATGAATCTTACTTTTAAATCAAAGATGATAGTAAGAAGTCGATGCATGAAAATAATAATTAAATATACATTTGTTACTTTATGTCAATAAGATAGCTATTCAAGATCTGTTTTACTTAATTGAAGCGTAAATTAATTAATCTAATGGCGTGATCTTTTCCTCCCCCAGGTGAAGCAGATTGTATCCCTATCTCTATTTTTCATCCCAACAATGAACAGAAAGGATGAAGGTGGAAAAAGTGCTCGAGTTGTATGGCTTATCTGAACTCGTGTGTGAAAGGTTGGCCACCCATATCTTAGGCTGAAAATTGTATGATAATTTCGAGGATTTAACGATCATTCGACTTGCCATGGCGTGTTGCACGTATGTGTCAACGTAAGATAACGCACACCGAGCTCATAATAGAGCCGGAGCACTGCTAAACTGGAGTCAATGGAGTGGCCACCTTCGACGCCGATCATGGAAGCGATTTTTCCATTTTTCCACGCTTCCTCGATGCTTTTCGCTTCGGTCACGAATTGAAGGTCATTCGGGTATCGGTCGACCAATCTCTTGATGACGTCGATTTGTCGCAGCGTCAATTGCACCGCGTCTTTGTAGTGAGAGGTGCACGAAACGTACGCTGCCCAGAACTGAAATTAACAGGTTTAATTAGCAACATACTTAAAGTAGGTCGTACAGGTATCGGAAGTGGTGTAAGTCAGAATCCAAGCAAATACATCTTTCTTCTTATTATGTATTGAGTCGATTAAATTATTTAACGATTATGAAGTGAAAACTTACATATTCTATATTACATATTGTATGTAGACAAACATGAGTAGGTGTTAATTAACACAGTTAGAACATTAGAAGTATTTTAAAATACTGTTATATTATTCTCAACCTATTGAACGTATTAAGAAAGAAAATAAATTTCTATTTTGCCCCAGTTTGTTGAAAATCAGTTAGAACATTTTTAATACAGGGTGGTATACCTAAATGTAGTCACCTAAATGTCTTTTTTATTTTCGATGACAACAAATGTTTTTGATGCAATGTAAAAGGGGATCACAAGGTGAATGCTTTGATAATATTTTGTTACCTAATTCGCAGCCTGTTATTGAATAAATAAATTTTGGGAAAACGTGTGCGTACAAACACAAATACGTATGGCATTAAACAATTGAACTAATGTTATACGCACAGTTTAGATGATCGTGTTTCATACTCACTTGGGCTCCCACTTTTCCAGCTCGCAATCGAGGAAGATCCGTGAAACACGATTTACAGGCTTGAAGTCCCCATTTACTATCGTCAACGAGATTATTTTCGAACTTGAAGTCCGCTAGCTTATTGTTTAGTTTCACGTACAAATTGTAAGGCAAGTCATTGTGTCTGCAACAGAGATTTAGTTCGACTTGTAGAGCAAATATATGTAGAGTATATTACCTATTCTTGATAACTCGTAAAATTGTTTGGTTGGAAGACGAATAACAGAACACGAACATTCATTTTCGACGAATCCTAACTCTGGCATTATCTAAAATTACTAATATAATCACCAGACATCAGATTATTTTAACTGAGAATGTAATTAAATTCTTTCACGATATGATCTCCCGGTCCAAACGATCGATACATCGCAATATATAGTTCAATTTCTATCGATTATCGTTCTAATGCAGCGGTTCGATTAATTTGTCGAGCGATAACGAGAGCTTATGTTATTACGATAAGAACACAAATGGCATGGAACGATGGCGAGATAAAGTTGAGAGTGTCAAGTAAAAAGGATCGATTGTAGAAATTGTCTCTACATTTGACATCTTTGGATTTAAAAAAATACATTTTATAGATTATTCATACGTTGCAAACAAACAAACGTTTCAAGATGGTCCAAATTGTAGATTTTCCATAATTTTTCCATCTTTCGGTGACTGTAGTTGTTTTTCGAATGTACGTATAATCGACACAGGTTTACAAAACGTGTTTTAAAATCTTTAATATGGGTCCACATAAAAAAGTTGTAAACACAGCTTTTATCATATTCAATTTTTCATAATAATCTATTATTACATTTAATGTATGAATTTTTCTAATTTCTCAAAAAAATCCAAGTCGTATGATCTGACATTTAAAAAATTATCGTTCTTTTAAAAGTGCCCAAATATTACTGTGGTTCACTTTTCTTATAAATAGACAGCGGATTTTATACATTTGTGACAAAAATGAGTAGTATCTTCAAACCATTAAACATATTAAGAAAGAAAATAAGTTTATATTCCACTCGAGTTTGTTGCAATTCAGATAGAAAATTTTCATTTTGCATAATGTACTTATGAATTATTTTGTTATTATAATGTTGTTATTGTAAGCGTGATCATAGAATACGTTTATGCAAATTTAAATATGATTTTAGGGGCGTTAACTCGTGCTCGGTGCGAATGTTCATCAATGTAACGTGAACTTACCCGTCGATGATCGGCACCGAATCAAGGACGTCGCTCCCTTTGAAAGTTCGAATGCTGAGCCCTACGGAAAGGCCGATGATGAAAAGCAACAACGAGATTAGCACGACGTTCACGCGCACCATCCTTGCAGCGCAAAGCTTAGAAGTAATCTCTGAAAAAGATTCGGTGACGATTGTGTCACAACACAACAACTGATGACAATGCTTGCCGGACGGCGGCTTTATACGATAGCTGGGAGACGACCAGCACAAATCGATCCCTTATCAATGGATACCTCATTAACGACAAGAAATTGCGGGTCAGATGTTTTGAGACGTAACATACGAGCTTGTTCCAAACACTTCAGTCACCGGAAACCAATTAGTTATCGTTTGAATGCTATATCTAAAGGCAGCTTAACGCAATAGTTTCTGATAGAAGACTTAAGATCATTCAATTACATTATTGTAGATGACTTGCTGGTTTATTAATGAAATTGCTAGCGGTATTAAACAATTTATCAATTTATCGATTGTTAATCCTTGATTTTCAAGGAACTATTGTAACCGCAGTCGTAGATCAAGTTTTGTAGCTGTTACCTTGAAACAAACACTAGAGAGTTTCCTTAGATAGGGTGAAGGTACCAGTTACTGGCTATTTAGTGACGACTTGGAAGTTTTTTTTATTCATTTGAAGGCATTTATTTTGCATTATTTGTGATAAACATTATAATATTCCATTATAATATTTCATACTTCACAATAAAGTATCACAATAAAATAATTACTTCATTATCATCTAAAATCATCGTTCATCAGTTTCTTAGCATTTTATTTCCAAAAATACAGTAATACTAGACACTTCGATGTTATTTTGAACACTATAGGTTTACGCAGCTCCAGAAATAACTATTTCAAAAATTTACAATCTTGATAACGGCGAATTAAAAATAGAAGAATCCGTCAATTTTAACGGGCCCCGTAAACCTAGAGTTATTAATTTCTAAAACGTTTCTATTGCGTCCTTCAACCGGTTGGAGCACGGTAATTGGTACATTTACCCTACATCTTTTCGTGTAGGTATCTGATACGTAGAATTCGTTTGGTTCACAGCGAGGCGCGACTACGAATGAAATGCGAAGACCTTGAAACGTATCGGAGGTTAACAGCCAGATAACCGAGAACTTCGTGCTTGTCGCAATTATGATAGTTAATATTATATGACACGTTGTATAGTAGATGTTCAAGCTTTACCCTTTGACCATGCACAAATTGATGTATTCATGTCCACCGCGAGACCTTTCGGCGACACCTTCCACGCGCGTTCTTCAAAGATAAACTCGTTCGTTTACGTCTCCCAACGCGTGTCTCCTATGCACGCTTCAGACGTATTCTATACACGATGTATAGTATAGGTGTGCACAACAGATTGCAAGAGTGTTTAGTCTCGGCTCTCGGAATTAATCCGAGCGGATTTTCGCTTACTTCTGCTTTCACCGACGCCATTTTTCGCGCAGATGTTCTTACTTGATGAGATAACACGAATATCGTGTAACATACATACTTGTCTTATTTGTCGGCTACGAAAAATCCGTACAAGGAAGCGAGACGATTTCGTAGACAGATCAAAAATTGTACTATCTACAGAAGCTGTAGGTAGCACTGATCAACATGGATCTTGTCACGAGGAACATTTTAACTGGTTCTTACGTGCTGCGGTTTACGAATATGCAAACCAGTTTGGTAAAATAATTTAAGCAGAAGTCACAGTTTCAATGTTAACAACTTTCTCTGTGATAGTAGAACATCTGTATGAATGGTTGTCAGGTAGAACGATTCTATGGATTCTACCATTAACGGTGTGTTTTCTTTTAACATTATAAATAGACTGCGGATGTTCATGCAATTTGCAAGTTTTTTAGGCGAAATTTACTCTACAAATAAAATCTTTTCAGATCTGAAATAACTTAAATTTGTACTAAGTTCTGTCATATTTTATACATTGCGTTTACTGATGAAAGTATTTTATTACATATGAGATGTGTATATACGTAGTGGGTGTACAAAGTATTCGTACATATTTTAAAGACGAATAATTATTACAAAATTGGACCCAACAGCCTGTGTTCTTTTTCTCAGCTGTTAGAAAAATTGTTATTGGTTGCAATTGCGAGGGAAAAATTTAAGGCCACGATTTTAAATTTTTTAACTGTGCCTGTAATACAAATTTAAAGAATGTATTTTGTAAATGTAAGTCAATTATATACATAGATAAAAATATAAATATAAATAGATAAAAAGATTAAAAAATCGTGACCTTTATTTTCATTTTTACAATTTAAAAAATATTTTCACATTAGTTAGTAAATCAATCCTTCTAACATCTCAAAAAAACTGAAGCTATTGGGTATAATTTTGAGTATATGTATCTATCGTTTAAATACACGCGCCATAAACATTCGTAGCTAAAAAATCATAAGCACTCGTAGTAAAAATGAAGTGTACAGAACATTCAGTTCTTGCTAAGTCTCTGAAACACGCGATCTATTGGTAACATAGAGCACGTTACCGAAATTGTACGAAGAGATACTGTTAGACAGTGTAGAGAGTATATCAGAGTATATCAGAGTATATGAGACAGAGAGAGTATATCAGAATATATTTTTCTATATCATTTCTAGTATGGAACCGAACCTTCATCATCTTTAGCATTGAACAGAACCGACATCACCTTTGCAAGAAACAGTCGGTTTAAGTGTTTAAAGTTTGTTGCAAGATGGTTAAAATATTAAAAAAATCGAATATCAATATTAGAGTGGACATAGAAATAGACACAAGTCGAAAAGCATCGAATAACCAAATGTGAAACAAATGTGGAATACTAGGAAATGTATTAGAAAATATTTTTTATTAAAGTGTGTATAATAGTTAGATATTCGGCTGTAATAGCAAGTGAATATTGGTACTTGAGTAGGACAATAACTATACTTGCAAAAATACTATGTAAAACTGTATGTATGACTGCTTATTTGAATGGGTGTCTGGAAGAAGGGCTTGTGGCAGATTTTTCAAATTAAGAGCACGATTTTGAATTCAAACGTGAATCGTAATAATAAAATCCAGCTGAAAATGACACACGCCGTTCTTTCTTTGGAAAAAGACTGAAAGTGAAAGACTTGTTTTATTTTTAAACTAAATAAGTTCCTAACTGCGCTCCTATAAAATCTAAAATGTCGACAAAACCCTTTTTCTATACACCAATTCATTTATTCATTTAATAAGAAAGAAAACGTGATAACACGATAACGTGGATAACGTGGGAACTAATAGTGATCTGACATACCAACATCGCTGAATGTTCCGCCTCTATGACGCACATTTGCTTATGAACTACGTGAGACTGCATATAAGTGGCGTAGGTAAATGGATTTAGGGTGGTAGGTAATGAATAAATGTAGAACGCTTTATCCATTTTTTAATCGTTGGAATTCGTTTAAATGACGCGGTGCAATTTTTCCTACGTGACAGATGACATTGAGTAGAATTCAATGAAGTGCATATCGATACATTATTCGATGTGCTGAGAAAAATATGTTTAATGAAACAAATAAACTGCTTTATGCATTTATGGCGAAATTGACGTATCATTGAATATTTAAAACTCTCTATTAAAATCATTAATGTGAGAAATACCATTTAACTTAGTTTCTATTTCTTGCAATCCACGCAGAAAATGTTTATTTTGCATAAAGATCCGCAGTCTCGCGCGTCCTTGTAATTAGCAGTCGTTCATACAAACTTATAATAAAAACTGTATATGAATTTCTCGCAAGGAGAATTCATCTTTTCGAAGTACCGTATCTTCAAGTACACTAAAGCTTAAAATCGTTTCAGGTGGCGATGCCCGGGATTCCAATGGTGTCCTAGACCAGCGATCTCACAGATAGCAACCCTAATCGAAGAGCCGTTAGTTCTGAGCGTCTCTGGGAAGAGCAGCAGTGTTGCAACGGATCAATCGAACCGGCCACCAGAACCAGTTTGCAGAGAATCTTTAAATCTTGTTTAAATATTTCCTCTCTCGAGGGGCGAAACGCAATTTTCCTTGAGTGGCGGCAGCGCGCATGCACGTGGCAGCTGGTCGAGCATCGTGCGGAAAAATCGCGAGGCTCCGTGCGAAAGAGAAGGATAGAGTGGTTCGCAGAAAGCCGCAGTCCAGGGGGCGGTTCGATGGCTGCTGCAACCCCGGCAGTGGTACAACCAGCCCCAACATTATTCGCTCAAAACTCGCCACCGTTCGTCTTGATACTCGAATTTCGGGCCTGTGCACCATCCAGTTGGTTTTCACGGCTGATCCCGACGGTTGACGAGTGAAAGGTGGTACAATTGTGCGCGTTAGGGACACCCATGTATCATGTTGTTCCGCGATCAACCTAATTCCACTTGTTCGACCGGTCCGGTTCGATTCGCGAATTTTGGTCGCCACGTTATCGAGCTAGCCGTACTCGCCTCGCACGCCTAAGGTAATTTAGTATGGCGATCGTTGGTGAAACTGATGAATGGAGCATCTCGACGCGATAATTGGTCACGTGATGCTTTGCGGGGTCATTGCTTCAACCCTCTACCCTCGGAAGTTTGATCTACGTGGACATTGCCGATATATTTCCACCTTTTTTATTATATTTTTCGAACGTTGTTTTCCTTTGATAGAGTCTCCGTCGAAGGGTTTAATCGTTGTTGTTGCAAGCATTGATTTTTATGAGAATCGACTGTATTGAATGGTCGCCGGTGTGTACTTATCGTTGCTGTGTGCATGAGCTGTCTTGTAGAATGATTGTATGCGTGAACTTCCTTAAACTTGAACGTCTTAATCATTATTCAAGCTATTAACTGTTGTCTCGTTATAAACCTATATACTCGACCGTAGAACTTGGAAGTATGGCATGAACTTTCAATTATGTACTCGTAAAGAAAGTTCATAAACGGATTGTTCAAATCTGAAGATTTTTATAACTGCTTGTTTGTGTATCAGATTGGAACGAAAGTTCGTGGCGTTTGTAAATTAAAATTGAAAGCTAAAACTCGGATATTTATTGATAGATTTATTCAATAACATATTTTCCATTCTCGTAACTTTTCGTGTTATTGAATAAACATATGAATAAATACCTATTTCATCTTCGATTCTTAATTTGAAAACGCTACGAAATTTCTTTCCAAAGATATCTACCGTCTCGATTGAATAAGAGCTGAAAAACAGTCGGAATTTTCGTGTTACAGAAGTTACCTTGCTGTTTTCATGTTTGAATGTATTTCAGTGTAGCGTTTTTGAATTTTCGGCGGGAAGTAAACACTAGTGCAGCAGATTAAATGTATTACGGAAGATAGAGTTGTTCGTAGACGTGTGGAAGAACTACATTATTATGGGTGTCGCTAACAATGTTATTGTATGTAAGAATAGCTTTATCCGAGCAGAAGAAACGCTCGAGAGTAAGCACAACACTCCTCGCCTCTGTTTCTCTCTATCACGTAGCTTTTTGCCTCTTATCCGCACCATTTTTTCTCTCTAGCACTCGACCTCTTTCATTCAGTTTTATACATATGCAGCACCAGATCTTTCTAGACACACCTCTAGATCTGTTGCTTTCTTCTGAACCTTGTTTCTAGTTTTAATTGTAGATTGGATCACAGGTTGGTTACCTTGTTGCAATTACTGACACGCGCACTGTTTGCATAATCGCATGGAGGATGATTCGTCCCTCGCGTAAAACCACTTCCGGCAGATACATTTCAAATCTGTGCGTAAATTGTATGCAAATTTAATTGTTCAACGATATCCTGTCACGCATTCGTCTTTTGCCGAGGAACTTTGCATTAATCTGAAGGCAACTGTTCGAGAAAAGAATCAGCCTCTCGATGAGAACCGAAACAGATATTACCTTAATTCCAGAATCATTATCAAGAATACAATCTTTCTCCATATTTTAATTAATACAAATAAAATGTGGATTCCTATCTTTAAAGATTTTAAATATCATTTATAATAATTGAACTCCGGATTGCATGCATTGACAGTAAAAATTAATAGATCCAACGCGAAACAGAACATGTAAAGAGTACAAAAATATTATCGTATCTTTCGCAGCTTATTAAAACCATAAAAAAAGGAAATATTGTTTACGTAACTTTCGTGTTTCGGAATTTATGAAAATAATTTGTACTACACCATCTCAGTAACACCATTACTACAGAAGAAAGAGTTCGGAACAATACGAAGCTCTTTAATTAGTCTGAAAGTGTTAATAATCCGTATAAATACTCGCGGCAAGCTTCGTAGATGTAGAAAAATGCTTCGTAGGTGAAGAAATCTGGAATTTTAGGTGACTAATTCTGTAAAACGTTTATTCACGTTTCTGTACAAATATTAGGATGCCCTAAAAACTTATTCTATGTCATTACCGACTTTCTTCCTAATTTTTTTTCATGTCCGTCGAGTAGAACCGCATTCAAAGTAAGAGGTAGTAATAAATTGCGATTGAGTCATTTTCACGGCCGATTTACTTTCTTTTTAAATTCAGAACGCATCAAATTCTGCTTGCCGAGTACTTACCTACTAACTCATTTGAATGAAAAGAATGAACACGTCTTCTTCAATCTTCGTACGCCGGTTGGACCAAAGTCGGCGATAATTGAAAAATTAAAATAGAAACTGTGACTCGTCCTATTAACACTAAACCTACCACGGTCAATTGACCGGTTTTCTGACACATAGTTATTGAAATTATACAAACGCTTTCATAGAAAATTACAGAATTCTTTACTTAAGCAGTAGCATAATAAAAACCGTACAAAATTCAAGTAAACTGAATCTTGTCAATTTTCTAAAATGTTTCATTGTATATGTTTAGTGTTAACAAGCCTGATCGTCCCAGTGTTTGAAAACAAACGCTAAAGGGTGAAATTAACTGCGGTTCTCCATGCGAACGATTTGTCTCGGCAGAGTTTCTCCGGCATTGCAACGTATAAATAAATGTTCACTCAATCTCATCGGCAAGGCACGAAAATCTCAGTCACGCGAGCGATGAGAAAGGGTCGGTGCACGCAATTTCGCGAAGAATCTCCCAGTAGTGATTCATAGATCGTAAAGACAAGAATTCCGAACAGCGGATGGGTTTGCAAAAAAATCGAACATCTTCGAGCTGGGAGAGAGAGAGAGAGAGGGAGAGCAAAGCAACGGGACCCGTTACGGGTGCTACATCCGTCAAAGTGGAAGGTTCGCAACAAAGAGGAAGTAATGGGCGGCCATATATTCGCGAAAAAAAGCTGTAGGCCCGTTCGCGAAAGTGGTACGGCGCCCAGGACACGCTGTTTTCGTTAGTATCTTTTTCCAAGTTGTTTCCGCGAACGAGAGCTACGATGAGAGGATACCCACCCATAAACTAGGTACCGTTTGACAGCGTTCATTGCCTCCGGGCGTCGAAAGTCTAGCCAGCTCGTGTCGTTCGAAACGGAACCTCACCTCCAAGCTTCATCCGCCGGCGCGTTCCACGTTTCGTTTTTCATTTTCTCTGACCCCTTCTCTAGTTTCCTCTCTCTTTCAGTCTCTTTCCACTTCTCCGTCTCGATTCTTCTGTCTCGATCCCTCTTTCTCTCTCTCTCTCTTCCTCCATCTCTCTACATTCACATTTTTATCGTTTACTGTTGTTCGATCGACGAACGGGTTTAACGAGATTCGATCGCGGGAGAAAGTTCCCTACTGTCTTCCTTTCCGTTTGTCGCCCAGCACAGCAAAAATCGGAGCACGCCACGCTGTGACCTATCTTCCATCAGGCTCCTTCAATGTCGCACGCATCCTCTTCTGCTCCAAGGTCAGGCTCGAGAATCGAATTCGTGGCCGAAGCAACGTTGGATTTCCTTAAGATCTAGTAGCTTTTACTGTTGTCCCATTAAATCTTGTCCTCCTGTAATATCTCCATTTTGATCGTTCGAAGTTGTCCCAGCCGACAATTCAATAATTAAATTAATAATAATTTATAACGTTGGATGCTGGATTTCCTTGAGGTCTATTAGCCTTTACTGTTCTCTCATCAAATTCTTCCCTCCTGTAAAATCTCCACTTTGTATCGACCGAAGTTTTTTCAGTCGACAATTCAATTATTCAATTAATTATAATTTACAACGTTGGATGGAGAACAGGATTTGATGGGAGTCTTCTGCTCCAAGGTCACGCTAGAGAATCCAATTCGTGGCTGAAGCAACGATGGATTTCCTTAAGATCTAGTAGCTTTTACTGTTGTCCCATTAAATCTTGCCCTCCTGTAAAATCTCCATTTTGATCGTTCGAAGTTGTCCCAGCCGACAATTCAATAATTAAATTAATAATAATTTATAACGTTGGATGCTGGATTTCCTTGAGGTCTATTAGCCTTTACTGTTCTCTCATCAAATTCTTCCCTCCTGTAAAATCTCCACTTTGTATCGACCGAAGTTGTTTCAGTCGACAATTCAATAATTAAATTAATTTTAATTTACAACGTTGGATGGAGAACAGGATTTGATGGGAGTCTTCTGCTCCAAGGTCACGCTAGAGAACCCAATTCGTGGCCGAAGCAACGTTGGATTTCCTTAAGATCTAGTAGCTTTTACTGTTGTCTCATTAAATCTTGTCCTCCTGTAAAATCTCCATTTTGATCGTTCGAAGTTGTCCCAGCCGACAATTCAATAATTAAATTAATAATAATTTATAACGTTGGATGCTGGATTTCCTTGAGGTCTATTAACCTTTACTGTTCTCCAATCAAATTCTGCCCTCCTGTAAAACCTCCATTTTTTATCATCCGAAGTTGTTCCAGCCGAAATTCAATTATTAAATTAATTTTAATTTACAACGTTGGATGGAGAACAGGATTTGATGGGAGTCTTCTGGTCCAAGGTCACACTCGAGAATCCAATTCGTGGCTGAAGCAACGATGGATTTCCTTAAGCTCTATTAACCTTTACTATTCTCCCATCAAATCCTGCCCTCCTGTAAAATCTCCACTTTGTATCGACCGAAGTTTTCTCAGTCAATAATTAAATTAATTATAATTTACAATGTTGGATGGAGAACAGGATTTGATGGAAGTCTTCTGCTCCAAGGTCACGCTACAGAATCCAATTCGTGGCTGAAGCAACGACGGATTTCCTTAAGGTCTATTAACCTTTACTATTCTCCCATCAAATTCTGCTCTCCTGTAAAATCTCCACTTTGTATCGACCGAAGTTTTTTCAGTCGACAATTTAATAATTAGATTAATGATAATTTACAACGTTGGATGAAGAACAGGATTTGATGGGAGGACCTTATACAACGTTGCTCCAGCCTCCAATTCAATTGTCTTGAATGGCTCAGAGTCAACGTGTAGTTCTGGACAAAAAATAGGACGCTTTGCACAGGCTGTATCTAGAAACTCAACTATGCATTGTGTGACAAAATGGTAGCACACATTCAGATTTACATGATTTTAGTTAATTCCTAATTACAATTATTATTTGTTTGTACACGCTGTTTTAGGATAGGTAACATATAGTAGTAATTTTAAACTGTATTATTTTATTGTAGCTTCAGTAACAATCATTGCAGGTATCTTTGATTATTATCATCGAAATTTTATTCTTTATACATATTCTTTACACACCTAACATGTTTTTATTAGTCGTTTTTAAACTGATGAAAACAACCCTAGACCTCAAGAATACCTTGTCTAAAATATTCCAGAAGCTAGTAGATGTATGACATCGTTTTTAAATTGTAGTTCTGTTGAATGAAGAATTTAGTCAGGTTAGAAATCTTCTTGTCAAAGTGCAAAAAATTCGAACTGAACTCCTTATTGAAATTCGAGGACTGTCTTCACTCTTCGAATATGTGCGACGATGAGAAAGAAGTCGAATATTTTTCCAAGAACTGTGTCTCGCGTAAGTTTCGCCAAAATTGGCTTGTGAACGTGTTCTCCTGTTGGCCTTCGGATGCAAAATTTCCAAAGATCCCTTCAACATCTTGACAAATCCTTTCAGATCCCTGTTACTTACATCGCCCCACGTATTTTCGCCTTTACTACACGATTATCGATCGTGTCATTCACCCGTGAGCACCTGGTTGGTCCGAACAGAATTCTGGGTTCACAGAATGTCGGATGTGAGAATCCCAGTTCCGACGTGGTCGTTCTGTCGTTGGAATTAGGATAAAGGTGATTTACATAGAACTTTCTGTTTTCTACGAGTGTATAATTGGGATTTTAGAGATCGGGATCCGACTTACAATTAGGTTTTCTGATGGTTCGCCGAATCTCTTCCTTGTAAGCTTAATCGTAGTTTAATGACGAGTTCAATAGTCCTGAAAGAAGATCTGATGACTACTTTTTATCGCGAACCTTTTACCGTGGCCTAGTTTTCACAATGCATTGGTACGAACGTGAGAAAGCATTTTTGTAAAATAAGTATTCAATGTGCACATGAACTGAGAACTATTTCTGATGTATAAAATGTATGATTCACGCGGCATTAGCTTCCATTATTCTCTTCCATTATTCTTGTCATTTTATCGCATTCAATAATATGCTAATGGTCTTGTAACCAAGTCAATTGATTAACCTGTTTTCCAGAAAATTTCACATATCATGCGATATCATACCGATTTGATTATAGCATTGTCTGCACGTTTATTGTGCGTCACATTTTCGAATCTAAACAGTAATTACGAAGAAAATGGGATTCAATTACGCTGAATACATTTGATTAAAAAATTTAATTCTTGCTTCGTTTCTTCCTTAATTATAAAAATTGTCTGTAAAGCTTCGCGGTCTAATAATTATAGATTTTATTTCTCAAAATTTCCACCCATGTCTTCACAGAATAATTTGTTTCAGTACGTACTGTTGAAAATAGGTCCACTAGAAAAATATTAACAAAGTTTGAACCCTGAATTATCTACAATTTAACTATAATAATTATTTACTATCCACTGAATATTATTCAGTATTTGTTACGACGATCAACGACTGTTAAATATTAACGTTAAGAAAACTTTAACCCTTTGCACTCCGAGTTATTCTTCAATTTTGTAGCCAACAACTCTCTACTATTTGAAATTTACTTCAAAGGGCCTTTCGTCGTCTTTGCTCGGAATATCTTTTCTTCCAGATAGCCAACTGGTGTACAGGATCCCTACAAATCGAATTAATTATATCAAAGATCCCAAGAATGTCAAGAACATTTCAATTTTTGTGAAAACAACAAAATGGCAGATATTTTAAATAGAATGACTGAATTTCGGTAGAAAATTGGTTAATTCTTTATTTATACATAACGAAATAATAAGAAAATGAACATAAATCGATCGTTAATGCCTAATAGATATTCCATCGAAGACAACTGTTAAATTTCAATGCAATTGTTAAGGTAGAATTCGAGGTATCTTGTACACCATTTTGAAAAACGCGTTTAAAGTTTACGAATGTAATTTTTCCATGAAAAAGGTTCTACGATCCATGGAGCCTAGAAAAAATAAGTTTCTTGATTCCTGCTTTCAATCAATTCATAAACTAGTCTTCATTGGTCGGAGCCTGGACATTTCGACGGTTATTTGACTGCAATCTCGTTTTGAGGTCGTTTGCTTGACGAATCTGGGATGGAACCAATTTAGGTGAAAGTTTCTTTCTCTTCCCGACATGACAAACGTTGAGATCAATCCTCTCGGAGATCTTCATCGACCTTCTGACGACCTTGTCACGGAATGTTTATAGACAATTTACAGTGGTGATTTGTCGTATCGTAAATGTTAGGTAGTTCTTTGCTACTTAGAATTCGCGGTCAGTCTCCTGTTAGTTCTGGTTTATGTCCGAACGGTAACAACTGCATAGCAGAATGTTGTAAATTGTTTTGTTGGATGATAAGAGGCTTCTTGTCTGGAAGTTATTTAGGTTGCGTGTAGAACGCACATAAAATTACTTCACTTCGATAACTTTCAATGGTTTACGGAATTTGAAAGTATTTTAGGGGCGAGCTTCTAGGCCATAGTTCTTTTATTATAATGTTTGACCCCGACGAAACCCAACTTCGATGATCTATGAACCTCGTGACCCTGAGAAGATTGTAGTTTACTACCTGGAAAATGAATTTGCTCTCTGTTTCTTACATACGTTAAAATCTACTCTGAGTTGAAACATTTCCTTCTCATCTTCGGACTCTGAAGTACCAACTTTACTGTTTATATTGCTCTGTGTTTTGCTACACAAATGATTAAGAATAATTAAATTAATTAAACTGAAAATTAAACACTTCTTCCGGTCTAGAATAATTCCATTCCATATTCTTTCATAAAATATTTCAAGGTTCAGTAATCGATTAGATACCAGCATATTTAATAATGTAAACAATATGTTCAATAATGGTGCAGCAATATTAAAATTTAAATTTAAAAAAAATTTTTAAAGTTAGAAACTTAGCCTATCCACCAGTTTCTCATCGACCCCGGAATATATTGTCAACATTGTCAACGTCATATATTATCATTGTCACGGTCACCATGACATGTTTCAAGGTCAAGTGAAGGTCATCGGAGTTGACGAGCAAGACACACTTCCGAATGCCGAGAAACGAACATTTTCTTGCGAAATTATACCACATTTTTGATCTTCATTAATATTTCCTCGTTCGCGAATCTATATAATAAAAATCAAATGCTGTTCGTTGGTCACGACATCACGTGAGAACGGCTGGACCGATTTGGCTAATTTTTTTTGTTAAATGTTCGTTATAGTCCGAATCAGGATCTTAGAGTACAAAAAATTGGAAAAGTTGCCCAGAAACATGAAAATTCGGGAAAAACTAGAAGTGCTTTTTGAATCATATTTCAATATAACAAAAAAATGAACGTCGCAGCTTTTAATCAATATTTCAATAGGGATTTACATTATCCGCGTCTATTTTCTATAATAAATTAAATTGTAACTCACTAATTTTTGTTTTAAAATGTTTATGTCCATTTTTCACACAACAAGTACGTATATGAAATTTAATTTTTGGTCTTTTCTATGTGAAAAAATTTTTCTTTTTGTTTTCTTTTCTAATTTTTCTCATATTTTTCAGACGCAAAAGTGTCTCTTTGAAAAAGATCCGCATCGGGATTGAAACGTTAGAAACATGCTTAAATAATTGCACATTTGTTGGTTTCTAAAAATGATCGAACCTAGCGCTGATATCATTCAATTTATTATATTACTAATTTTCGATCGAGAAGAATTTAACCTTTATTATTTTCTATAATGATCACTGCGAAATATGTCTTTTTCTCATTTTTACTGTGTTTACATATATCCTACAGCTTTTCACAATTTCACAAAATGATCACAATCAAATTTATTGAAATTTGGACACGACAACGTCTGTCAGATCAGCTAGTCATCAATATAAATGAACACGACTATCGTAATTGGTCAAAAAGGGGGTGTGTGCAACATTTTCTTAACGATAATCCGGAAATTGCGTTTTTTGAGTGGCGTAACTTTTGCAATGGTGCGAATTTCGACCGGAAAGTGCAGCCTTGACAAGCCTATGGTATCCGGCTTGCTAAACTTCAATATTAGTGGATGCACTGGATGTTTATGAACGACAAATGTTTGCCAGAGAGACGTAGGGATTTTTTTCTGGCATTTCTATCGTGTTCGGGACATTCGACTCGCGGAAACGGCGATAAAGATTCGTCCTTCTATCACCGCGAATCCATTAACGAAACAGCGTCGAGAAGTACATTAGATTCCTCTTAATCGGGACACATTGGGACTGGACAATACGTGTCAATAATAAACGGCTGACTATCCCAATAGTATCGTGTTGAAATACGTCAGTATCTCTTTAATCACAAAAACATTCGATTCCCATGCTATTATTCAATCGGTTCTGAACTTTTCCCTCGTTTCACACGTTGTTCGACACAGTTTCCATTTCCATAAGTTCGCAACAGAATTGCATTTACAATGTAAACTCCTTCGTTTCGCCATTATTTCTTTGATTCCTTAGTTGTCAGTTGGGTAAGTAGACCTTTTCGTGCACTTCACTTTATTATTTGTATCTGTAATACTCATTCTCATCGTAGTTACGACTCATACCGCAGTATTAGGGACATTCCTAGTGATTATTGTGCCGCAGTAATGAGCTTCTCCTTCACTGTATTGTACGTAATGCTGAGGAATTAATTGTGTTATTAAAAAACAATTGATTGTTGTTGAAAGACTGACACAGTTGAATTCGATGAACCACTACTTCGTTCATCGTTAATTTGCGCCTGCAATTATTTCTATTTGTTATCGATTCGAGAACAATCGACCGGCATAATTGACCTGCAACTTTGTTTCGAAAATGTTAACGACCCCGGAAATTTCGAAACTCCTCATCCACCTTTTATAGTCGCCTCGTTGCGTTGGTTGCTCAATCGGCTTGTAAATTGAACCACTTTGTTGCTCTTAGGCACAGCTCGTAGACGCAATAATGTATTTAGAATAAAAGAAGATAGGAGGATTACGTGCACGCGTACATGTTTTCCAGCTACTCGATGTTTCCTTAGCTTACAATAGAATTATAAATAATAGAAAATTCGAATTTTATCAAATATTTCGCGATATTGTTTGTGTTCGATTCTTTTTCAATCTAAGACAACCACCGTAACTATATCTAATTTAAAAGTTTGCTTCGCGATGTCGAAATCGGGAAAAAAGTTTGTAATGATAAAAAGAAAAAAAATATATATCTGAATGTGGAAATATTCATTTACTTGAAGTAGGTGATGCAGCTACTTGTGATGCTCGCAATAAAGAGGTATGTGATTTAGTGATAAATACATAGATTAGTATCGTACGTTATCAGTGTTATTTTAATTGTATGTCATCGTTCTTTATCAATCTTTTGATCTGGATTAAATGCGATCGAAAATCACAATTCAAACAGCTTATAAATACAGCTATGCACAGTATACTATGCAATAAATATGTGACAGTGTAAAAGAAACGTGTGGCAAGAAGCACCTTTTTATTGTAATACTATGTATAAAAGTGCCGTTAGATAATTAGTAACAATGAAGAACGTTTCATTAAGAATACTGATGAATAGGCTGCATATATTTATGCAGGATAAAAATAGTCCGCACCGATTGCAAGAAATAGAAACTAAATTGAATGTTATTTCTTGCGGTAATGATTTTAATACAATTCAATTATTAAAATTTTTCAACAATTTTGAATTTCGTATACTCAATTTTACTATAAAATACATACAGATCCGCAGTTTAATGATGAAAGTGAACACTAATAACTATATTTACAACTGTTTCTTTATCCAATGTATTTTTATAATATCAAGGGCAACTATAATAATAGATTACAAGGAGTAGATTCTATTTACCATTTTGCTAATCGCTGACGTAGCTCGGTGTTATTGTGACGTCTATATTTTGAATAATGTTAAACAATTGGAGGTTCCACGGATAACATGCGAACAATCAAAGTCTAGCGAAATTCAGGCAAAGCCATTCAGAAATCGCACGCCTATCCATTTAAAGCTTTGACGCCGCAACCTCCGGCTGTCAAAGTGTTACTAATTCTTTTCCATTGAATCACTGAAAACCGTCTTTCATCTTGGAATGCATTTTGTACAATACAAATTGGCCAGGTTGCGTAATAAATCTACATATCTCTTCGAAACGAAAGAAGACTATTAGAATAACACTCTGACCAATGTACACCGAGTTTTCTCCGAAACCATGCTGAATTTTTTGTTCACGAACCTCGAAGCTTTCCGGAAACAATATAGACGTTTTCCGAGACGAAATATAAGCTGTTCGGAAACTAGGGTGACTACGGGAAAAGAAATATGAATAATGTGGATCAAATGTCATCTTGTTTAGTAAACTCGACGCTTGGAATACGCATGGGAATCCTTGGACGTTAAAATTAATGTACCGTTGTGAGCCACGCGTTGCTTTACATAGATTACATTAGATCAAATTCCAGACAATTCGAATAGCAATAAAACGACTAATATCGTCCTGATCGATCGTAACGCGTCCAGCCTGATCTGAATCGTTCGCGAATGTTTACGAACATGTAGTGCATTTTTGTCGACTAATTTATAATTAAAATCGCATTCAGACGTAACTAAAAGTGCTCAATGGTGATAACGCTAGTCATTGTTCAAGTGTATTAATAAATAATCGATTTACCATGTACATTACGACTTGAATCAACAAAATGTATGAGGTTGATTTAACTATCTTTAACCGTTGCACTCGGAACTATTCTTCTAGAGCTATTCTAAGAATTTTTCTTCCGACCTGAAATATTTCAACTACATACGATTTTCTTAATTTGATCGATATAAAACTGATGTGATACTTCATGGTTTGTGGTTTGTTGAAATATTTAATACGTTTAGCAGTTTATTGAATAATAAGAACTATTAACCCTCATACCTTCTTCAGAGTGATAATTCACTCGTTCAATATTTTCACATACTGCGAAATCATTCATCTTTTTACGTCTACGTTGTGAGATGTATTTGTTTAAAATGTGACGCCATAAATGAAACATAATGTGTTGATTTCACGTGTAAAATAAAAATGGACGAATTGTTATCCTAGCCACTTTTGTGTAGCTATTTTTAAGGAGCGTATGAGGATTAATGGGGCCTCTCCGAGTCACCACTTCTGTGCGATCTGAAGCGGTTTGAAATGATTTGAAGTGATTTGAAATGATTTGAAGTGATTTGAAATGATTTGAAGTGATTTGAAGTGATTTGAAATGATTTGAAGTGATTTGAAATGATTTGAAGTAAATTTGAAATGATTTGAAGTAAATTTGAAATGATTTGAAGTAAATTTGAAATGATTTGAAGTAAATTTGAAATGATTTGAAGTGATTTGAAATGATTTGAAGTGATTTGAAATGATTTGAAGTAAATTTGAAATGATTTGAAGTAAATTTCAAATTAATTGAAGTGATTGGAAGTGATTTGAAATGATTTGAAGTGATTTGAAATGATTTGAAGTGATTTGAAATGATTTGAAGTAAATTTGAAATGATTTGAAATAAATTTGAAATGATTTGAAGTAAATTTCAAATTAATTGAAGTGATTGGAAGTGATTTGAAATGATTTGAAGTGATTTGAAATGATTTGAAGTAAATTTGAAATGATTTGAAGTAAATTTGAAATGATTTGAAGTAAATTTGAAATGATTTGAAGTAAATTTGAAATGATTTGAAGTAAATTTCAAATTAATTGAAGTGATTGGAAGTGATTTGAAATGATTTGAAGTGGTTTGCCGGACGGAGCTGTGCGATTGTTGTGAGTTTACCTACCCCCTCCACTCATGGGAGTTGCCACATCACATGTTCCGACCTGTACTAGAAACGGCCGTGTTTTAATCAATTTTTCAGCAATACACATGCGATAAAAATTGGTTTTCTACTTAAAATATCGATTAGACTGGTAGACTTGCGTTTCGAGGATTGCAAGGGTGCAGGATCTGCCTTCTCATTTCTCGATCGTGCATGTGATAGGATTCTTCAGTAGTGAAAAGATAAGAGATACATCGTAAGCGATACAATCGCAAAACGAAACCTTACGAGTATCGGGGTGTGAGCTGAACAGTTTCGTCTTTTCGACGATCACCCTAAGCTTGAGTTTGGTGCAGTCATTCTCCACGACGAACATTCCGTGGTGTTTTCAGAATAAATTTAATGGAGACCTCGAGTAGGGGTCTAAATTCCATGTATAATACATGCAACGTGGACTCTTAATTGAGGTTTTCATTCAACTGCGTTTTGTAAAGCGTTCTATCTGTTCTCAATCTAGTATTATGTATTCACAAATAATTCCTCTAAGTGCGCAAAGCTTTTATATAAGGCATCTGCGTGACGTTGTGGCTCGATGTTTATTGAAACAGTGGAGGGTGATTTCCGCTCATTATCTAAAGAAATAAAATATTTATGAGAGCTCCGAAAGAAATACTAGAGCGAATTCGGTAATGGTGCTTCTTCTATATGAAACCAATGACAATGTGAAGCAAGAGGAACACGCCTGATCGGGCAGCGATCATTGTTCTACCGAATCTGTTCCAAAATGCAGAACTTTTGATATAAACTTCAGTATTTTATTACTAGACTGTGGATTGTAAGCAGTCATGGCAAAAATGAATAGGTCAAATACAAAAGACGGTGGAAGAGTTCAACGATGATGAAATGAGAAAATACATTTTTATTTAACCCTTCGAGTGCTGTGCCCGAGTCATTTTTGACCGGGAACATTAAAATAGTCTTTCAAGTCCTCAATTTGTGACAATTAAATTTGCTGATATATAACAATGCTTATAATAATAAGCATTGTCAATTGTGTAGCTATAAAAATCGTCCGTTGTCCGAGAGTTAACTTCGGCTTCTTACAATTGACGTGGACAATTTTTGTTTTGCTTAAAGATCCGCAGTCTATTTACTACATTGACGCGAGAACGTGGAAAACGTTATCTGTGAAACTTTCAGCGGTGACTAATCGGGTCGCGCTGATTCACAGCTTTTTAGCTTTTCCGATCTCGTCGGAAACAGATGAAGGAACAACAACAAGCATAAATATAATTGACAAATTTATTCGTTCTCCGAGTTTTTCTGGAATCAATGCTAAAACGTTCTTCGCATTACGTGGCCGTTTCTGATGTATATTTTTAACCGTAAGAAGAAGACGGTACGGAAGTATCGCGCGCGAACGACGCACCTCTCGAAGGACGTCGTTATCCTATAACGCGTCCTCCATGTTTGTTGAAAAAGCTTGAGCAAGAAGTCCGGATGACAGTGCACAGTTGTTACCGCTGATCCGGTTCATTTGTAATCTACAGTCGAATATAATAGGGTAAATGTACCCATTACTGCGGCGGTACGTTCTGCTGCGATATTTTTTTCGAGTAAGATTAACTAATCGTAACATTTTCTTTACAGTTACAGTGAAAAATCGTCTTTACCCTTAGAAATGTCGTAGAAGAGAAAAGAAAATTTATATGAATTACTTCATTTACTTTAATGATTAAATATTGATTACTGATGCGAATCACGCAAAGATTTCATTTAAAGAGAAAGGCATTCGTATTTGTTAGACTTTGTTTAAAATCTTCACTACGAGTGTGACTCGTTGAAACACGTAAAAATAAATATTTTGCCCGGAATAAATTTGTACAATTCAATGAGAATGTAAATAATTATTCTCATATTTTTATAATCTCAGGATATATGTGCGTAGGTAGGATACGATTCTAGATAAGTATTAAAATTAACTCGAACGGTTCATTTAAAATGTATTACAAATAAGAAAATTATTTACTACTGTACTCAGGATTTATTTAAATTAATACCTACAGTAAGGCTTTTCTTCGTCCTCAGTAATACGTACAAAATGTTCTCGATTTCATTGTTTAATATTTTTCTATGTTGTATTACGTTTCGAGATCCATCAATTGTTAGTGGAAGAGTAATACGAAGCTAAGAAGTATATGATCGATGCATGATACCGCAGTAATCGGTACAGTTACCCTAACAGTGCAATGTTGGCAAACATTGCTCGCGGACGTGTCAATTGTCGCGAAATATCGTTGGTTTATACGTCGACCTTGAACGCCTTCTGTCCGATTTCGTTTTTGCGACTTTTTCAACCAACACGAAGAGCACAGAAAGCGCGTGACGACATTTTTTCTGGAAAAGGTTCGTTTCCTAGTCAAATGTTTGTGGTCGTTTGACTAAACGCTGTTAAATATAATCGTTCGTCATGTTTCAACTAGCCTGAAACATTATTACGTCCGCATGTTGCACATTTGCAAAGTCTGAAGTTCGTTTCTCTAATTTATACAAATGGCGGTAATCATAAAAAATAATTCAGTCATTATAGATATGTTATCAAGGTCGCCATTCGGAGCAACATTTTCCTTTAACACGTTCCGTGCCGGGCCGAGTTCTGGAAAGTTTCACATTTTTACGATTAAATTAACTTGCTTTTGACGTGTGTCTTACAATTTTTCTACAGTACTAACCCATAATTACACGCACAGTGTTTGAAAAACATGACTTTGAAAAAAAACTATTTTTCAACTCTAAATAAATGTTGTGATGTTATCATAATAGACATTGAATTGTTCTTTGCAGAAAAAGATTCTGTAGGCTTTCCTGAATACGGTGATATCTACTATTAATACGTTATAATTATTTAAACATGTTTAAGGGTAGATTCAGAATCAGCGCAAAAAACTCTACAAGAACCACTCATCAGTTATATGAAAACATTTTTGGCGTGGACAGTGTTATCAAGAAAAGAGTGTAGAGTTTAATAAACATTAGACAACAAAGCAATAAATTAAATTTTTAAGGAATTGTTCTAACAAACACACGGTTCGTTTTTCAATGAGGATTCCTCAAGCGGCAAGGAACGTTTTAAAGCTTCTGGATTTCCCCGTTTTAGTTTGCAAGATATTCAAAAACAAATTTTAATTGTAATGGGAAACCTTGATAGCGGACATTGCTTCGCGCGGCAGAAATATTGTATGCTAAATATTATGCAATCTGGGTTTGGATTAAGTTTGAATCAGGTTTATTATCCTCCTCTCGGGGGAGAGTGGCAGGTTATTCGAAATGGGTGATCACCTCCACGTAAAAGAAGGTCTGGATTAGGTTTGTGATCTAATTCAGATGAGACGATCCCTTTGAAGCATTAATGGGGAACAATAAATATTAGAAAGAAAGAAATTCAAGGAATATCTCCGGTCATAGACGACTCACGTTGCTCATGGAGTGATAATCTCACACGAATGGCGAATTAGGTACCCGCGTGATATGAAAATAAGGTTACATTTGCTCCCACTTTCTTGAAATTTGCCCTTTAAAATTAAAAATTGCATAAACATCCGCAGTCTAGTTATAATATTCTACTAACTACAATGCACTCTTTTGATTAAAACATGTGTGATCGCTTAAACTAATACAGTGCAAGAAGTTAATATGATTTTCTTTGCGTGACACGCGAAAGGATAGAGGAATTAAGAAAAGTTCGTAGAAAACAAGGAAATCACGCGGATATGTTAATTTAAATCCACCAATGACTCATCATCGGCCCGTGTAACTTAATGCAATTCGTAAATCATTCGTAAAAGCAGGGGTTAATGCGCACTCTAGTACCTGATCGAGTGACTCGATCTAATACTCCCGGAAAATGCAATTGGAGAACGCAACAATGCTACACATATGTAAATCGCAACTGCTACGCGAATCGCATAGAAAACTGCTTTTACTAATCAGGAAATCGTCATGCGTTATTAAACGTCACTTTGATCTAGTTCTCACCCAACACAAATACGTCGTGAATAAACGATGCGACAATGTAACAATGCTTTGGAAGCATGAGTTGATCCATTTCATTACTTTCACATGAATACACACGAGTCCTAGCGATTCTGTCGAACCACAACGAATCAATGAAACAATTTTTCTTTAATCATTATCTGAGTATTTATCAAAACAGAGTCCTATAGTTTGAGCAACGATTAATATTCTCATTCGATTACATTTGATTGACTAGTTATATACTAGAAAATATTTATTGTTTCTATTCTCCATGATTTTTTCAATTTCATGGGTATGAAATTAATATAATACCTCATACCAATATACTCTGTCCCATAATATGATAATAGTAGCAAAAAAAAATATAGAACGCAAAATTTATTACGAAAAAACTAGATTACATTAAACAATCAATTAAAAATAATTCTCCTAATTTTTATTCTGAGTGTTCAAATAGTTTCTGAATTTTTCAATAATTTCGTTACTGTATATTAAACTTGTAGGTAGGATGCCTTGGCTGCGAAGCTTTGCTTCCCCTATTTGCGTGAGCTTAGAACGATTGGAGCCGTTGTTCTTCATTGCTTCCTGCACAACTTGTTGATTTTTTTATCTTACTTTTACAATGGGTTGATATTCAACTGAAATAAAACAATCGAGTTTGATCAGCAAATGAAATTAGAAAAATAGTTATAATTCTTAATAATTAGGTAAACGTAAAAATTGAAAAATCTGTGAAACAAATGACAGATGACAGAAAACATTGGTTTTGATTAAGCTTCACAATTTTGCACTGCAACATAACTTACAGCTGCATTCGGCAATAATTCCCGTTTAGATATTCATTTGCTACTATTATTATGGGACAGAGGGAGTATTTAATAATGCAAACAATAATTTGAATAACGACCAAGCGATTTTTAATGGCGCCTCTCTCTCTTTTTCTCTCTTTTTCTCTTAGAGTCAACAGTCGAGTGCTAAGAGTTTAGTTTTCTATGATCCCGTTTTAATGACCACAGAAATCTGTTCTGCGAAGATAGTTTGATTTTTGCTCCTCGTTGCAAAAGCAAGACAATAATCGGAACGGCATAAACATTTCATAACTGAGTCATAATAACCTTCTTGCAACTATTCAACCCCACTACGCACGCACAGCACGTGACGGAATCCGTGGCTTCGTGGGTCAAAAACTTTTGGGGCAGCCTATCGGTCACGCGGACGTTCTGTGTGGGGGATTTCGTTTCCGCGCGGTTTTACGGTGCGGCGCGCACCTGATAAGTGGGACATACGCTCCTGCATCTCCGTATTTCGTAGTGAACTCGCCGACAAGTCGGATCGCACCTGCGCCAAGCTCCCTACGTGACAATCAGTGTACGCTTCACGCAGAACGAGACCAACGTTTCACGCGGTCAAATCAAATTCTGAACGAAGGACCATTCTCCGAAGGATCTGAGAATTTAACCGCAAAGTAAGTCGCAACAGTGATTTTGATCGATTTTTCCGATCGGTTTTCTCCATTTCTGAGGAAAGTCGACGGTGATCCTCAGTTCGGCATAGTTCTTAGTCTTCAATGCGTTGTGACAATTTCCGAGGTTCTCCAACAAATTAAATTTTATTATTTAATCGCAAAGTAAGTCGCAATATTGCTACTCGCAACAGTGATTTTTATCGATTTTTCCGATCGGTTTTCTCCATTTCTGAGGAAAGTCGACGGTGATCCTCAGTTCGGAATAGTTCTTAGTCTTCAATGCGTTGTGACCATTTCCGAGGTTCTCCAACAAATTAAATTTTATTATTTAATCGCAAAGTAAGTCGCAAGTCGCAAGTATTGCTACTAGCAACAGTGATTTTTATCGATTTTTCTGATCGGTTTTCACCATTTCTGAAGAAAGTCGACGGTGATCCTCAGTTCGGCGTAGTTCTTAGTCTTCGATGCGTTGTGACCATTTCCGAGGTTCTCCAACAAATTAAATTTTATTATTTAATCGCAAATTAAGTCGCAATATTGCTACTCGCAACAGTGATTTTTATCGATTTTTCCGATCGGTTTTCTCCATTTCTGAGGAAAGTCGACGGTGATCCTCAGTTCGGCGTAGTTCTTAGTCTTCGATGCGTTGTGACCATTTCTGAGGTTCTCCAAACAAATTAAATTTTATTATTTAATCGCAAAGTAAGTCGCAAGTATTGCTACTAGCAACAGTGATTTTTATCGATTTTTCCGATCGGTTTTCTCCATTTCTGAGGAAAGTCGACGGTGATTCTCAGTTTGGCATAGTTCTTAGTCTTCGATGCGTTATAACCATTTCCGAGGTTCTCCAAACAAATTAAATTTTATTATTTAATCGCAAAGTAAGTCGCAAGTATTGCTACTCGCAACAGTGATTTTGATCGATTTTTCCGATCGGTTTTCTCCATTTCTGAGGAAAGTCGACGGTGATCCTCAGTTCGGCATAGTTCTTAGTCTTCAATGCGTTGTGACCATTTTCGAGGTTCTCCAACAAATTAAATTTTATTATTTAATCGCAAAGTAAGTCGCAATATTGCTACTCGCAACAGTGATTTTTATCGATTTTTCCGATCGGTTTTCACAATTTCTGAAGAAAGTCGACGGTGATTCTCAGTTCGGCGTAGTTCTTAGTCTTCGATGCGTTGTGACCATTTGTGAGGTTCTCCAAACGAGTCAAATTTTTTTATTTAATAGCAAAGTAAGTCGCAATATTGCTAATAGCAACAGTGATTTTTATTGACTTTTCCGATCGGTTTTCTCCATTTCTGAAGAAAGTCGACAGTGATCCTACGTATAACCTTGAAAGAATTTCCGAATATTCTCATCTTCTTTTCGACTTACTAAGTCTATAATATTGTATATAAGAAAAGGTGAGATAATGGCCAGCCTAAAGTCATCTTCTTTTCGTTTGACATTTCGTCACACTTTCCACATTTAGAACAAACCTATAATTAGGCTTGGTATCACGGAATGACGTTGGAAGGATATAGAAAAATGAACGTATACTACTTCTTTTGATGGACGTTCTCCAGCCAATCGGAATTCGTAAAAGCATTGCATCTATCAGGGAGATTGACTTGAAGAAAGTCGGTCATCCGTCAGATTGGCAGATTTTTTAGTGTTCCATACGTCATGACAATTTATGTGATTCTCGAGCTATTAGAATTAGATTCGGGAAAAATTTGGTTATGCCAGGGGGTTGAGTCATCGGCTATCTTTGCGTTAGTTCGACGTATTTGTCAGTTGTTCATACGTTGTGATAATTGTGATGTTTAGAGGTCAAACTAATTGCCACCTTTCGTGTTGCTTGATCGTTTACTGGTAGATCACGCATTGTTGCTTAACGTTTTACATTGAGAATAAATTTGCTTTGTAATCAGGGCGGGTTTCTAAACTGCAGATGTAAATTTAAACGCACAAAACAAAAATAATTATTCGGCGAAACTTCCGTTTACCGTACACCTCGGAATTCGATGAAACTTTGAAAATAGGTTCTTTCTTGACTAAAATGACGATTGCCAGAAGGATTTTTGGCGAGTCGAAACAAAATTTTTTTATCATTTCAATGTCGCGCTCTACCTTACCGACGATTGAAGTCACTTGAACGAAGGCTTTATTAAATTAAGAGAAAACACGGTCGGAACGCGGCCAAATGGAATCTTCAAAAGTTATATCGTATCTTGGAATTTCACTTCGTGGATGTTATTCATAACACTTGATTCGTATCGTGTTAATCCTCATCTGATCACGTTTCAACGATTTTCTTCAGCCAAGTGAAAATTTCGAAGTTTTGATACATCTTGGATTTCATTTCTTGTGCCAATTTTACATATTCTGCACAAGTTTTGAAAATTGTCACCAGTTCATGCAATTCACATTTCTCGATGGAAACATTCGTAAATTGCATCTGCCGAACATTTTGCGAAAAGTGCAAAAGTGCATTAAGTGGCGATTCACTTGAACAAGTGATTCGTGTAAATTTTCTAATCGATGTATGAACCTTTGACACTCTTTAGTCTAATGTGGATCGACATCAGAAAGAGCAACGAGTTTCTATATGTTTTCATTTGATCTCTTATTTTTTAGTTAAAAACAAACACAAATTACAAGAAAGTTTGAGAGCTATAAGGAACCGTCCTTTGAAGTGAATTTCCAATAAAACACTTAAAATAGTAAGGAGTTGTTGACAATAAGATTGAAAACTAATTCGAAGTGCAAAGGCTTAATCTCCTGTATTAATTTCACATATTTTACTGTAATTACATAATTGCCCTGAGAGTTTCGTTCTTGGTGAAGATAATTTTGTAAAAAGTGCATTAAGTCTTCTCGCGTTATAACTGGATAAGTGGTTTACTTCCACATTCTAATTAATCGTATTCAGCGTTCAGAAAACGAGTATGTATCTTTTACATTTTAATTGTACGGACTACCAAATAGCTGTCTAATGAGTAGTCAGCAAATACCGGTTGGAGAAATCGATTGACATGACGTTAACTGATGCGGTATACACTTCTCTTTACGAACTGCAGAAGACACCTCACGGTAAATCTTCGTTCAACTTCGCAACAAAATACGAAATAAAAATCTGCAGTTACACACAGTGGTCAGTAACTAGTGGTACATCCTGAAAGTATCGAATAACAGTTCATACAAGGCTTTGTTTTCGAGAAAGTACTAAACATAGTAAAGAAGAAAATTATTTCATTCCAGTTTGTTGAAATTCAGATAATTTTTTTTTGCATACAGATCCGCTATATGTATACAATCGATTCCTATAAAATTATTTTTAATATTTCAATAATTGTATAACAAAAAGAGCACTGAAAACGATTCAAATGTTTTAGCAGATAAAACTGATAAGGCTGTACATATTTCAGAATTCGTGCAATTTTCATTGTAATATGTGTTTGATAAAGAAGTTTGTTGAAATTCAGATAATTTTTTTTTTGCATACAGATCCGCTATACGTATACAATCGATTCCTATAAAATTATTTTTAATATTTCAATAATTGTATAACAAAAAGAGCACTGAAAACGATTCAAATGTTTTAGCAGATAAAACTGATAAGGCTCTACATATTTCAGAATTCGTGCAATTTTCATTACAATATGTGTTTGATAAAGAAATATGTCGAATTAATTTTCATGTGAGCGACGTCTTCGTTTCAATAATTACAAAGTTAAAAATGTAAGACCGGTAATTTGACTGGCAACGGTAGGTTTAGTGTTGATATATTATTTATACCACCAGTTATTCATCGCCCTGTATAAAGTTCGTTCGAAAGGAAACATTTTATTTATTAGCTTGCAGTTTTCATTCGCCCCTTGGGTCTTCCACAGAACAAATATTATCGCTGATCATTCACAATGTCGGTTAGTTGAAACTATTCTACTGTTGACGGCCAGGAAATAGTGGAACGCAACACCTTAGAAGTCGAGTCGTCTCAGAGTTCCACCAACGTTAGTATAGATAACCGTGCGATTTTCTTCTCGCGATGAAATAATATTTTAATATTCTAATGTTGAAAAAGTTATCTGGCAATCTTAAAAAAAGTTGTTTTCTCCACGATTATGTCTACACGTGGATATCGCAGCCAAGGTTAAATACAATTACTGTCTCGGATATAATTATCGTAATCGATTATCGTCATTGGAATAATTAGCTTGTGGATCTGTGGATTCATGCGAAATAAAATCATCCAGCTGCTTCTAATTTGTTTCAAACTTTTTGCTGTTTTAAATATCGTCTGTTCATTTTTATTATTAACTCATTAAATCTACGATCTAGTTAGAATAATTGAAGGAAAGGATTTGGTTCGTTCGCTAACTAGACTGCGCATTCTTTATGTGAAATAAAAATGTCTTGCATCGATTGTGGGAAGCAGTAACATAAAAATTGTTTTCATGCGTAAACAATTTTGTTTCATTAATTTTACCCAATCAAACTAACATCGATTATTTCAATAAAGATAAATTTGGAAACGGAATGTACTCGTCCAGCACCAATTATTAAACATTCTTTAATGCATTTGAATACAAATGTGTATACGTGTCGATTCGTATCGTCAAAGACACATATCAGAAACTAAACAAAAAGAGTAGCGTATTATTAACTTAATATATACTAAAACTGTACCGTTCGTGTCTGCGCGGATAGTATGAAATCGGCCTTGTTGCGCCGGTTGTCTTTGCGATCCCTTATCGTTCGCGAAGACTCTGGCTTGTGCATGGTTTCGTGTCGATAAGAAGAAAGGATATCGAACAACATTCGTTTGTTCGTGAGTGTTTTGGGTCCGAAGAGAATACGCGAACACAGTGACGTACGAAACGGCAATATACGTCACAAGCTTGGAGGACAGTTATGGAATATTTTTGAAGATGCTCTCTAAATCTCCATTATTTGAATTTTATTTTTATTCGCGTTTGCATACATTTTTCGGATACCGAATGATGAACTGCATTAGTTTTCAAAGTTATATAGAACTTCGTACGACTCCAGTATAAACAAATTGTTATTTCAATTCGATAGAATAATTACTTTAATTGGAAAGAAAAATTTGCTAGTGTTTTTAGATTATTAATTCGTAATAATTAATTAGTAATTGAGAGTTAATGGGAAACTATCTGTACGATAAATACGATTAATTTTTTCTTTACTTCGCAAGAGGTAGTCCCGACATTAAAGAAACTTAATGGCCTGTTTCTGTAACTGTTAATATCACGTTGGATCAATTAATTAAACGATCGAGAAATTAAACGAGCAGCGTGCTCTATTCGCAAGCAATTACTTATTCTCTTTTATATCTTCGTGACAATGGCTCGGATTCCGTTAACGCCATATCCAATATTTTTCGCGCGCTTTCACGCTTCGATCCAAAGCATGCGGAGAAGTTTCCACCTGGCACACTTTCTTAATTGGCTAGTCTGCTTACTAGACTGGAATTGTATCATCCTCAGGATTCGCAACGTTAAGAAGATCGGTATTTCGCAGCAGATTCGCGATATGAAGTGCATTTCCCCTGCGGTATTATTTATTTGCTTGACCGCGTGAATACACTCGCGGTAACTTTTTCTACAGTTTTGCACAATCTTCCTTGAAATTAGCGACAACTTCACGCGAAAATAAACGCTTTCTCCAGGCAGTCGACAACTTTTATTAAGACTGCGGATGTTATGCATGTACGACGAGATTAATTGGGTAAAGAATTTAAGAATATCAGTACAGTAGAACTTCGCTCGTTGCGCTAGACCGTAGATGCGTGCGAGAATCGACGTTGTGCAACGAAAGAGATAACCACCAATCATGCAATCTGTTTTCGTCAGTAGTGGGAGTAGCTAGTGTGCAAGGAACAAGGTTGCAACAAGCGAGGCTCTTCTGCATATCATCTTAATGAAATTCTTGAAGCAAAACACAGTTTTATTCGACTCTTGTCTCTCGCAATTTTGATGCAATTTATTTTGCACTAATATCAGTGGCAAATTTTCATGTTTATTTTCAGAAATGTGCGAAATATTAAACATTTCAGAAAAATATTATTCAGTTTAGTAATAAATACGGAACAGATTTTATGCATTTATCTCAAAAACGAGTAGTTCTAATTTCAAATATTATACCCGTTAGAAAAATTTAGGAAAACGTTATATTATTTCACTCCATATTTTTATTTTGCATAAAGAACCGCTGTCTAGTAATAAATCATTTTTCTAGTCGACGCCGTACTGCTTTTGATGGTTGCATTGTCAACAATCGTTCTTCCAGTATTATACTAACGAAAACTCGCATAAATTGTCAGTTTTAAACGACCGACTTTGTAGATTTTTATTGCCCACTTTTTCCGACTGTAGTTTCGAGAAAAACTCGTTTGGAGTTGCATGTTTGCTCTCATAAATTACTCTTTGTTGAGACATGAGAGTATTAGCTTCCCAATAAAATGGCGGAAATGGAACGACTTTATAGATTTGTATTGTCAACTTCTTTAAACATTGTTTCGAGGAAAACTCGTTTGGAGTTTCATGTTTGCTCTAATAAATTATAGTTTTTGACGGTTGCGTCGATGACGAGTATCAGACTTTGCGATAAAGTGCCGACTCAAAGAGAACGCGTTTACAGTTTCGCGTCTGCTCTGATTCTATCGAGACACTGATGTTATTCATTGGACCTAGCTGAATAGTACACGCGAACTCCAATACGATTCGATGGAAATGTTTAAAAGGTTTCCGCGAGTACACAGAAGTTTTTCCACAAATACATAATCGGTTTGTTTACGCGAGGATTCCATTAACGTGAACTTTATCGGTCCGTTTGTCTCTTTACGCGATAGGTGCGAAAATAGCTTTGTAAGGCCCATTGCGGCCGCGTCGTTGATTATCGACGAGTCGCTATCGTTGTCCCGGTTCCACGGCTCCTAATGTTCCTGTGTTACGCGTTGCGTTTCTTATCTCGAAGCTTTTACCGCTTATCTGTCGGCTGCTTTTCCATTTCCTCGAGAGTTTCGCCGACGTCTGGCGCAAGAAACAAAGCCGCGCGACAGGACGATCGTGATTCATTCGGATTTTTCTCCCCCGGATTGCTTTAATGGCCCTCGCGACGGAAAATTGCGCAACGAAGGACGGCTTGCCGTTCAGATTGTTCTGAACCATTTAGACGAACGATGAGTTCTTGGATTGTCTCCTGTCTCGCGTCGGCGGTCTCCTGAGTGAAAGCAGCCATCAAGAACTTCAATATTTATTCGAACGATCGAGGATTCCCTTACGAAATCGCTTTAAACGAATATTCCGCAACTGCGATAGAGAAACGTAATACGTACATCTCACTGATTCGTCGTTAAAACGATCGCTAGACTCTGGAGCATTTCACTTCTGCGATTCTTCGACATGCTCCGTGATTTGCTAAATATTCGTTATGCACTTTTATTCCGAGTGATCAATCCTACTGCGGCGGATGCTCTTGAGATTATCACGACAGATCTAACCAGATCCAATCAAATCTTCACGCAGCAATTCTCTTTTACATATTTGTCGATCCACCTCTTTGAGATCTACGTTAATCTTCTTCGTAGGCTCCGGTCCCTTGTACCATTTATGGTGGGCGTTTTGTTGGGCCTACGTTGGCGGTATTGGTTGGCCAAACCGTTAGAAATGTCGCTCTTTTTTGCAGTTGGGCCAACAGTCAGGGCCAACGTTACTGTAAGACGAACTGCTAACAGAGCCCACTAACATATTATTCTGATTTTCTCTTTTACAGTTATTTTTATGGTATTTCATAAATAACACTGTCCAACACCAAAAATGTTTTCATATAACTGATGGGTGCATCTTATAGAGTTTTTTGCGCTGATTTCGAATCTGCCCTTAGTTTTTCTCCTACACGCACAGTTTTTGAAAAACATGACTTTGAAAAAAAACCTATTTTTCAACTTTAAACAAATGTGGTGACGGTATTATAAAAGATATTGAATTGTTCTCTGCAGCAAAAGATTCTGTAGACTTTTCTGAATACGGTGATATCCATTATTAATACGTTATGATTGTTTAAACATTAATAAATAATCATAACGTATTAATAATGGATATCACCGTATTCAGAAAAGTCTACAGAATCTTTTGCTGCAGAGAACAATTCAATATCTTTTATAATACCGTCACCACATTTGTTTAAAGTTGAAAAATAGGTTTTTTTTCAAAGTCATGTTTTTCAAAAACTGTGCGTGTAGGAGAAAAACTAAGGGCAGATTCGGAATCAGCGCAAAAAACTCTATAAGATGCACCCATCAGTTATATGAAAACATAAAAAAAGTTGAAATTTGTTGGACAGTGTAATAGACATAATAACATTGTATTTCCACGGTATAATTTGGGGAAAAAAAGGAAAAACTAAAATAATACCCACGTCGGATTTGAACCCGGACCCACGCGTGTAGTAAGTGTATGCCCTATCGCAGAACTTTTTTTTAAACATGTTTATTGAATAGTCTTACAGTCAAATATAACAGGGGTCAACAAACACAATAAAAAACTGTTACAGAGTATTGTAACTATATTCAAATTTAAATTGTAACTATATTTATACGAAAAAAATAATTTTGGAGTATAACTTACTTTTGATTGTAGCAACATTTATGGCGACTGTTAGACGATATACAGGGTGTCCCAAAATTCCTTCAACATCCGGAAATGGGAGGTTCCTTAGATCATTTGCAGAAACATTTCTCTTTGCAAAAATGTCGTCCGCGGCTTTGTTTAGAAGTTATTAACGAAAAATACGGACCAATCAGAGCGCGGCTACAGCGAACAGAGTCCCACGTAAGCACATGTCCCATTTAGCGCGGTGTTGCCGTTGGTCGAGCCAGAATCAAACCGCTGTAGACGCACTCTGATTGGTCCTAGTTTTTCGTTAATAACTCCTAAACAAAGCTGCGTACACTATTTTTATAAAGGAAAATATCGCTTCAAATGATCTCAGGAACCTCTCATTTCCTTGTGTTGAAGGAATTTTGGGATACCCTGTATAATATTTAAGTGTTGGCAGATTTGGGTTGGGCCAATGTAGTATAATCGTTGCAAGTTTCACATTACTTAACCGACTATAATATCAGTAGGCCCAACCGTTGGCTACCGTTGGCCAATCATAAATGCTACTAGGGGTATAAGCAGCTAATTATTTCAACATGTGGATCTTTAGCAGGAATAATATGAAGATTGATTTCATCTTCAACATTACAATATTTTTACATTTTTCTAATCTTTTACTATATCATATTTCCAACCGATTTCTTCGTGAATGCATGAAGGTCCGCGATGAAAGCAACGCGTAAATAATCGTCGATTAATTATAATACTTATTCGAGGAAATGTCACCTGAGCTTATTCCGACAGTTCCTTCCACTTGATAATGAGCGAAGGAAAGTTGAGCGAACGAAGAAGCTTTTGGTTGGCGACACATTGTTCGTTGTCGTGGCAAAAATTCTTGGCGAGTTCATTCACGGTGAATTTATCATCGACCTTGCAATTTCTCCTACATAAGCTGCGATCATCGCTGCTTGCTGATGTTGTCGTTCTGACCAAAACCGCTCTGCGGTTCAGCCTTTCACGAAAGAACTCGCATTCTTGCATTGGACGTAGTTTATTGTCGCGCAACTGGTCTTTGGAACGCCGCAAACAGCTGATGGCTTCTCTCGACGAGTTCCATTCCCATGTCCCAGAATCCGTTCGGACGATACCCAAGCGAAACTAGCTCCTACAGAAATGAAATTTCAATAAACCATCGAGAGGATCGACCATAACATGAAGTCACTTTTTCGAAAAGAAGTCACCATCTCTATCTTACGATTTTGCACTAAAAATTAATGGAATGCAATTGCACCCCTGTACACGGTTAACGTTGGAATAGTAGTATACACACAGAAAGTTAAATATGTTGATCTCTAGTCAATTGCTGCATATTTAAATATACATAACACATAAAATGAAAAAAATAGTAATTTTGCGCGACGCTGATTAGGAACATTGTACCGATTTTTGGAAACTAGGCACAATTACTTGAATTTATGGAATTAAGAAAAAGACTTGAGTTTGTCCACGTTTCTGCAGACGTATTCTAGTCTATTTCTCCGTTCTATGAATTCAAGTAATTATGCTAATGACACCATTCTCACTTGGCAGAGACCAGAGATTTTATCTCCATGAAATAGAAAGTAGAGGATATCGACGATTCGACGACGATCACGTATCTTGAAATTGAAACTTGATGCATAGCTGATACGTAAACAAACTTTTTAAACTTAATTGCACAGCTCTTCGAACATGAAAACTAACATGGTCACACTTAAACATGAATTCTATAATATTCTATAAATAATAAATTAGCGGATTATATAATTATCGTGACACAAATCCACTGCACTACATTCGAAGTTAAGTGAGGAAATTGGAGAAACACTTGTCAAAAAATCAGGAGGGAATTAATCAGTAAAATATAGCTGATCAGGATAGAATTATCTACTTTATAAACCTTACTACTAACGAACGAAAATAAATCATTTCAACGCAGGGACGTTCAAAGTTAGGATCTCGAGCCAAATGTTACAGAACAAATGCTGCAATTCGATTGCAAATTGAGATAAAACAATTTCTAAGTTAAAAGTTATATTTTAATTCAGCTAAATAAAAATACACTTAAAGGAACCTTCACAATTTCTGCGAATATATAATTAATCAGTGTCCACAAAAACGACGGTAGAAAATTGAATTATTTCAGTGAATTTTTATACTCAATGAAAATAATCTTGGACAATTATAAGCAGCGGACGTTAAGGTATATTTCTTCTATAAATTTGAACAAGTCGAGAGTATTGAGGCGGTGTTTCGAAATCGTTCGAATGTGTTTATAGTGTTCACGTTTCGCCGATTCATTCCCGTAAATGCATTAGCTACACAGTGTAGCGACAAGCGTTAGAGAAGCAATTTCGACAGATAGAGGAGAGTAGTTTCCATTGTCACGATCGTCACACAGCTGACCTAGCACCGCGGTGAAGGAAGAAACGTGAGTTGCTACAAGAATAGACTGATGATCTCTTTCGCTGTCCAATCGAGATACGCAGGAAACGAGGGAGACCGGATAGGTCCAGTCAGCGATTGGTAATGACCTCAAACGCGCCATTGACCTCGTTTGAACAGAACCTGTTTTCCAGCGACGAAACTTCACTTCTTTCCTTCCTCTTTTCCTCTTCTCTCTTTCGCTACGTGGTTTCTCGCTCGTTCCCTCTGGTCGATGATCGCCACCTTTCTCTGCAGATACTCTCGTGACAGGATACAGCATGTACCGTTCTGAATCCGACTAAAGATCACTCTGACTGGACCCATAACAGGGTCACGAATACCGGTGGGATCAAATGATACCATCCAACAGATTTGCACTTTTTTCTTTTTTCCTTCTCGGGCACAGGTCGCTGGCTTTTTACAAGTAATTTTGCAATTTTTTAATTTCACAAGTTTTATTATGTGAGTTCACAATTTTACAAACCGTTAGCCCTTTTCTGCTTCTTGGTCACAGGTCGGTGACTTTTTCCAAGTAATTTTGCTAATTTTTTAATTTCACAAGTTTTATTATGTGAGTTCACAATTTTACAAACCGTTAGCCCTTTTCTGCTTCTTGGTCACAGGTCGGTGACTTTTTACAAGTAATTTTGCAATTTTTTAATTTCACAAGTTTTATTACATGATTTTACAATTTTATAAACCGTTAGCCCTTTTTTGCTTCTTGGTCACAGGTCGGTGACTTTTTACAAGTAATTTTGCAACTTTTTAATTTCACAAGTTTTATTACATGATTTTACAATTTTACAAACCGTTAGCCCTTTTCTGCTTCTTGGTCACAGGTCGGTGACTTTTTACAAGTAATTTTGCAATTTTTTAATTTCACAAGTTTTATTACATTATTTTACAATTTTACAAACCGTTAGCCCTTTTCTGCTTCTTGGTCACAGGTCGGTGACTTTTTCCAAGTAATTTTGCTAACTTTTTAATTTCACAAGTTTTATTACATGATTTTACAATTTTACAAACCGTTAGTCCTTTTCTGCTTCTTGGTCACAGGTCGGTGACTTTTTCCAAGTAATTTTGCAATTTTTTAATTTCACAAGTTTTATTACATGATTTCACAATTTTACAAACCGTTAGCCCTTTTCTGCTTCTTGGTCACTGGTCGGTGACTTCTTACAAGCAATTTTGATAACTTTTTAATTTCACAAGTTTTATTACATGATTTTACAATTTTACAAACCGTTAGTCCTTTTCTGCTTCTTGGTCACAGGTCGGTGACTTTTTCCAAGTAATTTTGCAATTTTTTAATTTCACAAGTTTTATTACATGATTTCACAATTTTACAAACCGTTAGCCCTTTTCTGCTTCTTGGTCACTGGTCGGTGACTTCTTACAAGCAATTTTGATAACTTTTTAATTTCACAAGTTTTATTACATGATTTTACAATTTTACAAACCGTTAGCCCTTTTCTGCTTCTTGGTCACAGGTCGGTGACTTTTTACAAGTAATTTTGCTAATTTTTTAATTTCACAAGTTTTATTACACGATTTTACAATTTTACAAACCGTTAGCCCTTTTCTGCTTCTTGGTCACAGGTCGGTGACTTTTTACAAGTAATTTTGCTAATTTTTTAATTTCACAAGTTTTATTACATGATTTCACAATTTTACAAACCGTTAGCCCTTTTCTGCTTCTTGGTCACAGGTCGGTGACTTTTTACAAGTAATTTTGCAACTTCTTAATTTCACAAGTTTTATTACATGATTTTACAATTTTACAAACCGTTAACCACTTGCCTTACGATTTAGTTTACGATTTCAGCGATTAAAACTTTTTCTGTAATTGTTAATGTCCTAACATAGGAGAAACTTTATAGCTATTGTGCGCCTATATGTTCTCCAATAGTTGTACAGTAACAAAATCAAAATAGAATTTTTTTCGATTTAAAGAAAATTAAAAGCGTACATATTGATTGGACTCTGTCCAGAATCATCGTCTAATAATAAGAAATATAGTTGAGTTTTTGTTACCCAGCAACAAAAATATTTTATCTCATAAAGATATTAATGTAAATGTTCTACTTACCTGTATTGCAATAAACTAGAGAAAAATAGTTTATTTTCTTTCTTAATATGTTCAATAGATTAATAATATTTCTTTATACATTTAATTTTTGTCGTTTTTCAAATACTTGTTAAATAATTCAAAATTACATCACGTAACCTGATTATTAGATTTGAGTCTGATCCATGCTGCCACCCTCTGTCGTATATTATTTTCAAAATGATTTTCTCCGCGTGAGCCTAATATGTGTCGACAAGCGTTGATTAATCGTCAAATGTGTTCGAAATAGTTTCGTCGAAAGTGAGGCTCATTAAAATGTTATCAGTCCCATTAAAACGTTATCAGTCCCATTAAAACGTTATCAGTCCCATTAGTAAAACTTTTATCTTAATTTCGTTTAGCGTTATCCACTAAAAAAGAGCCTTGTACGTAAATATTTAAATGGACTAGTATTTCAATAAGACATTTCAATAAATTAGTATTTTGCACTATTTCTATTTATATATATTTATAAATTCTTGTTAGAATTATTGTTACCAGAATCACCATAAAAGAATTAGCTACCAATTTGATTGTCATTCACGATTGAAGACATTGCTTGTTCACCTGTTGACCTGAAAGCCGAGCATAAGCGATCGAATTCTGCAGATGATCGTGATGTACGCGTAACAGTGCTTATGAATCGCATACAATTAATTTATACTAAAGTCACGATCCGAGGAAAATTGCCAATTACATCACAATGTGAATAGAGAATTAGGAGAAATTGTGCAATAACGTTGTTATATGCAAATGCATTTTCATTGCAACGACAAATAACCTGTTATATAAGAACTGGATGTGTCTTAATCAAAGTAATCATGTCACGGGCAGTCTCCACTTGTCATCTATAAAAAGTATTGACAAAATTAAATTGTGCAATGTTAGAGAAAACCGAAAGAAAACTGTTTACAGTACGAACGTACAAACAGTAAAATAAAATTTCATCCAAATTGGTGCGTTGGTAAGATCATATTAAAATATTTTTTAAATACTATATTAATTAATTAATTCCTTCATTTAAACTATGAGAAATTTTGTAGTTGATAAATCGAATTTGTTCGTCAATTTTTATAAAACAATCTATGAAAATTGGAAAATAATAACTATTTTTGTATTATTTTCAACCTGTTAATCCTATTTGGAAAGGTAATCGATTTTCATCTTGTTGCGATTCAGGTACAGAATTTTTATTTTGAATATATTCTTTCTAAAATTAAATTAACCCTCATAGAACAGTCTTCAAGGCAAGGATCAACACATTTTCTGTTTCGAGACACTGTAAAATGTTGCTGTCCATTTATGTTGTACAGGACATATTTCTCTAACCCTTGTATCGACGGTGCTCGAGAGAGGGTAACCTTTTCCCATCGTCTGGCCCAAATATTCCTGTTGCCGATTTGGGCCACTTCATTTCACTCTCTCCAGATCTTGCCTGCACTTTCGATACAGTAAAGCCAACAGTTTCACGAATTCTCAAGTAGAAACTTCGGTAGTGTTCCAGGAGTTACTAACGGAACGTACCGTTATTAAAAAGCCGATTTCTTTATTTTTACCAAACACGTGCCCCTTAAAGGAAGAGATCGGCGTTGCAAAATAAGACGTTCGGACAGGTCGTACATGTTGTAAGCGTGATGAGCAGAGTCATCAAGAGCGGCGAACATGCACGTATCTTCAGCCGATCTCTGCCTAAGGCCACCGACATGGATTTCGCTGGTGGATGCGGCGGCGATTCGCGTTCCTGTAAACGTGAAAGGTTCTGTAGCTGGTTACGTTAAACCGTCCTCGCGATCAGAACCCAGTAACCTAGTAAGAAATACTTTCTGAAATGCAAAATCCTGCGGACTGTCTCGTTCCACTTCCGTTATGTGATTTTAAACGCGTGAAAGTTCGCGCATCATTGTCACAAAGACACCAGATTTATTCATCCTAATCATAGAGCAACACGACCGAACGATCGTTCGTCTTTGCTTGATCATCGCTGTCTAGCTATTCATTCGACCGACTGGCCTCTTGCCACGAGAACGGTATAATGAACTTGGTACACTTCTTGTGCATTAAAAATACAATTAATATTTATTCTATGTAGGGTAACTGCACCGGTGAATGAACATTTAAGAAATTGTTCAGGAAAATATTTTATTTAAAAAAAAAACTATGCGAATTAAAGGAATCTCATATATGCCAAATAGCTCCCTATACTTCATTTGTCAAAAATAAATGAACACAAATACAATGAAGTTATTATTATTCTTCTTTATTAAACGTTAAATCAAAAATATGAAAAACACCAGTCAATGAACACTACATTTTAGTAATTGAATAATGCTAGTCCAATCAATGAACAAAATTACTAAACAATATTCTCCTATTTATTTAACTCTTTAATCACAATTTTATCGCTAGTATGCCATCCGGGTTAAAATTTGTTGAAATATACAAAAGCGTTCATTTACTGGTGCCCGTTCATTCACTGGTGCAGTTACCCTAATCACTAAACTGCGAATATTTATGCAAAATAAAAACTTTCTACCTGAATCGCAACAAGCTGGAGTGAAATGACTGGGGTTGAAATTATTTTAGTGTCGAAAATTAGACCTGCCCATTTTTATCGTGAATGTTTAAAATCCGCTGTTTAGTGATTATTACTAGACTGCGTAGAATGCACTAGAGTGCATTTATGATAAAAATGAGTAAACACAGTATATTTAAAACAGTCAAAACATTAGGAGAATTTTAAAATACTATTATATTATTTTCAATATATTATAACATAGTAAGATAGAACACCGTTTTTATTTTGCATAAAGATCAGCTGTCTAGTAATCACAGTGTATTACAATTTGCTACATTAATTCGTAATCGATATTTCCAATATCGCGTCTCGCTGTCTACAGAATGACGGAAAGAATTGTAGTCGCAAATTAAAAATTGGACTGTTGAGGGCGACTACAGTCTCGATTGATCTTTTATCCAGCGCTTTTGACTATTGAAAAATTATTTGAGAATTTTAAAATACTATTATATTATTTTCAATATATTATAACACAGTAAGATAGAACACCGTTTTTATTTTGCATAAAGATCAGCTGTCTAGTAATCACAGTGTATTACAATTTGCTACATTAATTCGTAATCGATATTTCCAATATCGCGCCTCGCTGTCTACAGAATGACGGAAAGAATTGTAGTCGCAAATTAAAAATTGGACTGTTGAGGGCGACTACAGTCTTGATTGATCTTTTATCCAGCGCTTTTGACTATTGAAAAATTGTCATGAAGTGAGTAGGCGCATCCTGCACCTTTGCAATCCTGGTAACGAGACTAACTTCACCTATGTCGCAGTTTTCATTTCCCCTTTCACTTATAGAATTTCTCATGTTCTCCCCCTCTTTTCACTCATTGTCACTAACTCTGCTAACATTGGTTTACAGTCAAACTCTACTCTCTCCTCCGCTGGGCTTTTTCTACCATAATGTATCTTCGCCTTCGACTATCGCCAATTTCCCTGTCGCTCGTAGAAAAATCACTTTCTCAATTTTCTTCCCTCGTAAAAAACTTCTACCACTTGTCCTCTCGAATACTTTCCCGATCAGTGCACGTTTTTTAAGGCTGCACGAAAGTATTCAATGATGAATCGAATCAATGCTTTTAATCATTTTATTTTTCATTTTAAACATTTAAGAATAAATACATAATTTCAGTAGGAAATACTAATTCTAATACCAATTCTGAATGAAGTAATACAAATACTCTTTCCACCATCCAACTCCAAAGACTGAACAATTTACTATATGACGTGACGAAGATATGTCAACTGTACATGTTACTGCCGAGAATACGTGTGACTAGTGATGGGATCTGAATCACTTCGAATCCCTTTGATCCAATATTTAAACATTCAGGAATAAATACATAATTTCAGTAGGAAATACTAATTCTAGTACCAATTCTGAATGAAGTAATACAAATACCCTTTCCATCATCCAACTCCAAAGATTGAACAATTTACTATATGACGTGACGAAGATATGTCAACTGTACATGTTACTGCCGAGAATACGTGTGACTAGAGATGGGATCTGAATCACTTCGAATCCCTTTGATCCAATATTTAAACATTCAGGAATAAATACATAATTTCAGTAGGAAATACTAATTCTAATACCAATTCTGAATGAAGTAATACAAATACTCTTTCCACCATCCAACTCCAAAGACTGAACAATTTACTATATGACGTGATGAAGATATGTCAACTGTACATGTTACTGCCAAGAATACGTGTTACTAGTGATGGGATCTGAATCACTTCGAATCCCTTTGATCCAATATTTACGACAAAAAATTCGAATCACTCGCAACATAATTCGAAGCTTGGAACTCTCGAAACTCTTGGACGTCTTGAAAGTATCTTCGTTGTCTTGAAAATCTCGAAAGCTTTAAAACTTTGTAGGTTTGTAAGAATTGAAACTCTTGAAATGTTACATCTATCACGAGACAATTATTACCAATATTATAAAAAGTATAACATTTATTAAGATCATGAAGACTTTGAAAATTTTCAAGACTAAGAGTTTCAAGACTTTCAAAAGTTTCAAGACTTTCAAGAGTTTCAAGACTTTCAACACTTTCAAGACTTTCAAGAGTTTCAAGACTTTCAAGAATTTCTGATTTCGAATAAACATCGAATTGATTCGAAACTCTCTGGGGTGATTAATTTGTTTAGAAACTTGCAAGATAGAGTATTGTGTGCTCGTCACTACGTGTGACTCGGTCCCGCTTCAGTCCGACCGTTTGGACACGTATTCGTTCCAAGTGAAATCTTTTCAGTGTGCGATAATGTATGGTTTGAAAGTAAACTGAAGTGTGAAGGATAACGTTCGGACATCTCAAACTTGAGGTATGATAAACGGGAAAGAAGATAAAAGTGACGTTTGCACATGTGACTCTCTCTTCTTCAAAGAAACGGGTAGTACAGGTTATTCGGGCTTTGTTTATCCCGATACGAGTCTTAGAAACTGTAAATTAGAATATGAATGAGTTTCGGTGACTTGAAAGAGCGATCAAAGTTCAAGAAACTGTGTTCAGTGTGCAGGCCCTAATAGCATTTATGATTGGCACTATGTTGGGCCATCGTTTGGGTATTGGTTTGGCAACTGTTAAAAGTGTCGCCTTTTTATACAGTTGGCCAACAGGGTCCACTAACATATTATTCTAATTTTCTTTTATAACAACTTTGTAACAATTGGGGAAAAAGGGAAAAAGTAGATTGCGGATTTTATACATTTATGATAAAACTGAATAGATAAAAATGAATCTAAAAATACCATTTAATGTTTTCGACTTGCTAAAATAGATTCGGAGTCTAGTGAATGATTAATTAGACTGCGATTTTATGCATATATGACGAATTGAAAAATACTTTTATACAATTTTTAACCAATTGAACATATTGAGAGGGAAAATAAATTTCTATGTCACTTCGGTTTGTTGGAATTGGGGTGGAAAATTGTTATTTTGCAAATAAATCCGTAGTCTAGTAATAATGATACTATTACATATTACAACATATTACTGAACATAGCAGTAAGGTTCTAACAAAAGCAACATTTTAATTTCACTGAAATACTTGTTCTAGATCCACAAAAATGGCGCCGAACCTGTTCGGTACATCGGCAACACTCTACTTGGAAGCTTCCCAGCAAGGCGTTCACAAGGAGAAATCAACGTCAGAAAAAGCTAGCCCGCAAAAGTTGGCTGTACAGAATTCATCGGCGAGCCCTGCGAAAAAGTATAAATGGAACATCGTCTGGAGAAATGTGATCGCTTTCTTGTACCTTCACGTTGGCACGGTGTACGGACTATACCTTGTGGTCACCGAAATGAAACTCGCTACGTCATTGTGGAGTAAGTTGATTTTCTGAAAGTATATTTTTCGAAAAACGTAGCAACGATACAGCAACGTGAAATATTACGGAGACGTTGACTTGTATTATTTAGGGAGTGTATCATTCTATTCCAGTAATTAATAGGATGATTATAATATTCTTTTAGTGGTTGCTATATCAGTGATTGCGGGAATTGGTATCACAGCTGGCGCTCACAGATTGTGGGCTCATCGAGCGTACAAAGCAAAGTGGCCGATGCGATTTATATTAATGATTTTTCAAACGACCGCTTTCCAAGTAAGTTCTGACCTCCACCACTTTTCCATTATATCGAAAATATTGGGTTGGAAATAAAGTTCGTAGCGTTTACAAAGTAAGAATCGCAGATAAAATTAAATCTATGAATAAACCTCCGAATCTTAGCTTTCAATTTTCATTCACAAACGCTACGAACTTTCGTCCCAACCCAATAGTAAAATAATAATAACGTCAGTAGTACAACAGTTTCGTTCATTGAGACTAGACAGGTTTAAAATTAGTTTAAAACATAAAGGATTGTACATACACTCAGACCTGTAACTCGATTGCGGATCTTGATACTAAATAAAAATGTTCTGCATCGATTGCAACAATTAGAAGCCACTAGGGATTCAGTTTCCTTTTTTAATCACTTTAAAAGGTTGAAGGTAATTAGGAAGATAATTTGGAAAATTGTTTGCATATCATTTCATAAACCAATGCTTCTAATCTATATAATAAAAATCAAATGCTGTTCGTTGGTCACGACATCACGTGAGAACGGCTGGACCGATTTGGATAATTGTTCTTTTTTAAATGTTCGTTGTAGTCCGAATCAGGTTTTTAGGGTAAAAAAATTGGAAAAGTTGCCCGGATACATGAAAATTCGGGAAAAACTAAAAGTGCTTTTTAAATCATATTTCAATATAACAAAAAAATGAACGTCGCAGCTTTTAATCAATATTTCAATACGGATTTACATTATCCGCGTCTATTTTCTATAATAAATTAAATTGTAACTCACTAATTTTTGTTTAAAAATGTTTATGTCCATTTTTCACACAACAAGTACGTATATGAAATTAAATTTTTGGTCTTTTCTATGTGAAAAAATTTTTCTTTTTGTTTTCTTTTCTAATTTTTCTCATATTTTTCAGACGCAAAAGTGTCTCTTTGAAAAAGATCCACATCGGGATTGAAACGTTAGAAACATGCTTAAATAATTGCACATTTGTTGTTTTCTAAAAATGATCGAACCTAGCGCTGATATCATTCAATTTATTATATTACTAATTTTTGATCGAGAAGAATTTAACCTTTATTATTTTCTATAATGATCACTGCGAAATACGTCTTTTTGTAATTTTTACTTTGTTCACGCATATCCTAAAGCTTTTCACAAATTCACAAAATGATCACAACCAAATTTATTGAAATTTGGACAGGACAATGTCTGTCAGGTCAGCTAGTTAATTATAAAAAATCAGATCGTTTGGTACAATTATAAAAAAGTTATTCCATTTTAGAGAGTGTACGAACACTTTGTACACCCAATGTAGCATGACTTGATAAAGAATTTTCCTACAACCCCTCAGATTAGTACTAGGTGCTTCTAAGATTTGCTTGGCACAGTTTCGACGCGACACGGAACGTATTAACCGTGTTATGGGAGGGTCGACTGTATTTTCTTGATTTTTCCATGGCAGTAATCTGCATTTCAATGGCTATTCTTGCAGAACCACATCTACGAGTGGGTCAGAGATCACAGAGTGCACCACAAGTTTACTGACACGGATGCAGATCCGCATAACGCGAAAAGAGGATTCTTCTTCTCGCATATGGGCTGGTTGATGGTCCGTAAGCATCCTGAGGTATTCAAGAAAGGTGCAGCCATTGACATGAGCGATCTGGATAATGATCCCATTGTGGTCTGGCAGAAGAGGTAAGAGATAATTGATAATTTCTTTCAAACAGTGATTTATCGCACGAGAAGGGTTGATTCGGTTCAATAACCCGAACGCGAACGGTAACTGGTTCCGTTGACACGTTCATTACCTTTCTCCTCCAATTCCGATAGGTTGTACGTCATACTGATGCCGCTGTTCGCCTTCATCCTCCCGATGTGGGTACCTTGCTACTTCTTCGGCGAGAAACCCTTATATTCCTGGTATGCATCCGTCGCGAGATATACCATATCATTGCACCTTACTTGGTTGGTGAACTCCGCCGCTCATATTTGGGGAATGAAGCCGTACGACAAGTGAGTATACTTTATTTCCTAATCAAGTATTATCCCAGATAGCCAGGCGTTTCCAGGTGGGAAAAAGGCATTATAGAAAATAGATATAAGTATACAGGGTGTTCAGGCTATTACTAGCCAGCATTTTTTGTGTAAATAGTAAATATTAGAAAAAAATGATGGAGGAAAAAGTATTACTGTTTTTTATGTGCAACACAATGACATATGCATTTTTGTTTTATTTACATTATTTTGATAGAACTGAAGGTGACCTTCAATTTTTTAAATGGAATGAGGTATTTTTTAATACGTCAATCGATGCAGCTGGACATTCGTAATAAAAAAGTACTAACCTATGTATGTCGAAAAGTTAATCGTTCAGAAGATATTTCAATATAAAAAACATAACATACCACTACTGTCGTACTACACTAGTAAGTAAACGCTAACGTCTTAGTACTGCAGTAATGATATTTTTATATTTTTTACATTGAAATATCTACTGAACGACTAACTTTTCGACATACATAGGTTAGTACTTTTTTATTACGAATGTCCAGCTGCATCGATTGACGTATTAAAAAATACCTCATTCCATTTAAAAAATTGAAGGTCACCTTCAGTTCTATCAAAATAATGTAAATAAAACAAAAATGCATATGCCATTGTGTTGCACATAAAAAACAGTAATACTTTTTCCCCCATCATTTTTTTCTAATATTTACTATTTACACAAAAAATAGTGGCTAGTAATAGCCTGAACACCCTGTATATAATTACTTTAATTACTTTATATAAATAATATGTAATTACTTTATATATAACTATAATTTAATATAGAAATATAAAATACTAGGTTTAGTGTTAATCCGCACAAAAAAAATGACATTTTTTATTTGAATTGGTCATAGTTATTAAAACATGTCTAATTCTCGTTTCTTTTCTTTTCGCAGCTCAATCGGGCCAACCGAAAATATGGGCGTCGCCATTTTCGCTTTCGGCGAGGGCTGGCACAATTACCACCATGTGTTCCCATGGGACTACAAAGCAGCCGAGTTGGGAAACTATAAGATGAACTTCACCACGGCTTTCATCGATTTCTTCAGCCGAATAGGCTGGGCGTACGACATGAAAACCGTTCCTGCGACGGTTGTACAGAAACGGGCAAAGCGTACCGGTGATGGATCGAAGTAAGTATTTCAATAAATTCAGAAAATGTCTATAATCTATCATATTATATTCCTATAAAACACCAGACACTGACTTAGCTTCATCAAATTGTTCATTAAAGAATACAAGCTTCCAGCTTGATTTGATTGTTTTATTTTGATTACGTGTAGCTATTATACAATAATATTTGAACGCAAAACTGAATGTATAGATATACCATTTGAATGAATGTTGTGTAAGGAAAAGCCGTATTTATTATAATCATTGACAGACGTGTTTGTCACGGGCGCGTTCGTTTCGATCTGATCTTCTTTTTTACAATTCGTTGGCAATTACAATTTTAGAATTCTTCTGTTCCGATTCTCTATTTTATAAATTTAACTATATATAGGGTTGTCTGTTAATACACACACGTTCATTCGTACAATACACACACATCATTCGTACTTCAACCCTATAGTTGGAAAGGAGAGATTCAGAAATTGTGGAATGATTATGGGCAGCTCTAGAAGTCAAATTGGAAAACGATTACGATGATAAAATTTAGAGAAAATATAGTATATTTCGGTCAGATTTGATTTACACATTCTCTACATTAGGAAAAATTAGTAAGGTCCATTTTGATTTCATAGTATAGGTCTTTTAGTAACAAAAAATCGTCTGCATCTTTTGAATAAGTGTTCGGTCGCTTATGTACGGGAGTGAACGTACAATATCTTGTACGTTGCAAATAATTTGAAAGATATGTTCGCTGTGTTTCGATACTAGAAAATAAATAAAAATTCCGATGACATAAGCTTCTCCGTTTGCTCAACAGGTACGGCCAGGCGGACGACCATGGTCACAGTCACGAGGGTGCGAAGTGGGGTTGGGGAGACAAGGACATGGAGTCCGAGGAGATCAAGGAAGTAGAGATCATAAACAAATCCGATTAATGTAATCGTATTCACAAGGGATTTCGCGAGAATGTGGGGATGAGTTCTCGCGGTAGGGATCGCGTATCGAAAGAAAAGTGATCGATCGATCACAACGTCAATTAATATTTGTTACACACACGCCCGTCAGTTGATCGTTTGAAGAATCTTTCGGTAATATCGAATCTGTAACAACAGTTCCCGCGAAGAAGAAAAGATCGGAGTCCTCCTCGGACCAGAAAATGTTTCATCAACGATATTAGAAAATTCCTCGAACGATCGACTAGTTCCTTTGACACGTTCAAGGTCGAGAGAGAAAGTGAAAATGTGGGGAGAGCGTTACTTGTTTAAACAAAGAACAAAAGACGAAAGATTTGTTTGACATTCGAAATTGCACCGGGCAACTTTTAACACGCGGAATTAAATTAATCGGTGGCCTTTTCGAGTTATCGTTTCGAGCGATACAAGCGTATTATCGTTGAAAAACGGCGATATGTATGCGCATCGATAGGCTTGTCAGGTGTATAGTAGTTTATTAATTAATCGATTAATTCTGCTCGGCGAACGACGAGCGTTTATCGAGACCCGATCATAATGCGACTCGGGTAATGTAGAACCATTGTTACCAAAGCACTATAAACCGTATATCGATTATTCGACTAGTTTTTTGAGTATCGAAGGAACCACGTTGCGCGTGGATTCGTTGGAATCGTAAATGTTGACGATGATCGAGCTGGAATCGTGCGAATGTTTCTTGGCCGTTCGATAAGGAGAAGAATACGCTTTTGTAATCGAAAAATTCATTTTTCCGGAAAGATGTCAAACGTACCGCTGACACTCTCAACGATTGGGCTTGTCTAAACACTGTTCCTACTTTAGTTTCATTCACTAAATTATTATCGTTGTTATCTACTTCCGAATCACGAAATTAATTGTGCGTTAACGAAACTCCAAATTCGAACGGAGTGCTCAGAAACTCAATATATTCGATTAACGTTAGTGTTCGAACAGACAAATTTTATCGAATATATCACGCGAATTTACATTTTCGCGGTTAGATTTATAGTCTATAAGTAGACTCCGGATTTCATGCTTTAATAACAAAAACGAGCAAATGTAATTTAATTACATTCACCAAATTAAAATTATTAACGAAGAATATAAATCTATATTCAGCTTCTGCGTTTTGCACTTGATGCGCAAACTTTTTATTTCGCATAAACATCCGGAGTATATTTATAAGTAAAATGAAAATTCCTCTTGTAGGGGATACAGAAAGATTTCATGCCACATATCGAACTTTATAAAATGCAATTTCACTTTTCCCATGAAATATTTTGATTGACGAGCAGGAAGAGTTGAAACAAGGCAAACGAACTTCTGTACGGAATAAAACAGAATTGCAGTAGAAGAATTAGAATGGGAACAGAAGAACGCAACGAAAGAAGCATTCTCGTGATCCGCGAGCGACGAGCAAGATCCACGAGTCGACGATACGGATCGATCGCACGGGTAGCGGACTCGAGTTCGATCTTCGAGTTTGTCTTCCGTCAAAATGTCGTTCGAGAGATCGAGCTCGAGTGATCGGCAAACGAAAAACCGACTGGAGGGGAGGGGAGTCAATTAAAGCGAATAATTTCGACGTGTCGCGCAGACGACAATCGTTGATCGATGAAACGAGATAGCAAAGGAAAATGACGAGACACGATCGACAACAGTGTCAAAAGTGCGACAATCCAACATCGACGACTTGCCTTACGACATTTAGATTGTATTGTCGCGCAAAACCGTATTCTTACCGACCACTTCCGCAAAATTTGTCGCGGTAAGTTCGACTACGCACAAGCAAATCCGGAAACAATCAAGCTGATAGCTGTGAAAATCGGTTGTGAAACGTCCGATTCGTTTGGTGTACTTCTCTATGTATTACGTTATTTATTTCTTCCCGAGGATGTTGAAAATGTTCTGGTGTGCCTGAGACGAAAGAAAAATTCGAGCGACACGCGCAAACAATTGTTTCCGCGAGGAATTCTCGCTCAAACTCTTGTCAACGTATCCTATTGTATATTATTGATAGACTGCGGATTATATATGTGTTTACTAGAGATCGTGGTTTTGTACGTGTATTAATAACATACGTACCTCAGTACGTGTCTTTTAAAGTACACGGTTACACGTGTGCTATTTCACGTATGTATATTTGAATACACGTGTATTAATGGATGCTCATTTCAATTCGTATAATTTTTAGAACATTGATATTAATTTATGTATCGAAACTGGTTTCACAAATTCTGCGGTTGTTGGTACATTTTCTGTAATGGGAGTGGTTTTCAAATTGTATCAATTTTATATATTCATATTTTGCTTTCGAAAATTAGTAACTGTATCTTAAAAATTAAAACGAATTCAAATATTTATATATATTATAAAAATGCGGATAAGTTAATACGCGTGTATTTAAATATACGTGAAACAGTACTTAAAATGACACTTACTGAAGTACGTGTACGTGGAATACACGTGAAATATGGATCTCTAGTGTTTACTTAATTTATGACTATATATTATAGATATATGATTTTCAACTTATTATTATGAAAAGACTATACAGATATATGATTTTCATCTTGTTAATAAGAAAAGACTATATCGATATATGATTTTCATCTTATTAATATGAAAAGACATATAGATATATGATTTTGAACTTACTAAAATTATCAAAGAAAGAATCTTCTCTTATTGCTACTGTTACTAGCAATTCTGTACAGGATTTTTATTTCGCATAAAGATCCGCAGTCTGCTTTGTACAATTTATTTCAATTATTTATTTCGAGTATGGTTTTCTAGCGAGACTGCTCGGCTAATACGGTTAGTATGGATCATCCTAAGGCACCAGGATTCATCTTGTAGTGATTACGGATGTAGTCTGAATGTTTATCGCGATCCCATTCGTCTTATTTAATATTTATTTAAATGGTTTCGGTGGTCGCGGTTTTTACTCATTTGGCAAATATTACGGGACGCTATTTTATACGCCCGCGTACTAAAGCTGAACATGATTTTAATCAACCAAGGGTACAGGTGACGAATAAATACAGTGCAAAACTATTAACTGTTCCATTCCTGTGTCCTACTTCGCGGAACGCTCAACGTTTGATTACTGAAATTCAAATTTTACATGTAATCGGTTAGCTTTCGCGAACATAAATGATCGATGACTATTTTCTTTATACAGAATCTGTACACACATACCTGATATAGAATTTAATAGCAAAAGTAGATATATCATACGTTGCTTTTTCGTACGTGTCATTGCTGGACTGCTGATATTTATGCGTTTATAATTTAAAAGAGACAAATTTTCCATCGGATCGAATCGATATCGAAGTAATTCAAGTTTTTCTCAACGAGTTCGTTTCCCGAAATTCTTCGAGACGAATGCATAGCATAAATCTCCGCAGTCCAGTCGTTATTTTTAATTTGTCCATGTTTATTTTATAACGATGGGAAACATAGAAATTCGATTAATATTCCTTGTAAAGTGTCTTAGATCGGAATAAATGTACAAAGGTGAAAAATACAAGAAACACAGGTTGTTCACGACTTAATTGTTCGATCTTTCTCGGAGGCGGAAAGGCTTCGTTCGTCGCAGAAATGTTGAATCCACATATGTATGTACATAATCTCACGACTCCGCATAGTTCGTCTAGCATAATTGAATAGGTAATAGACAATGTACATGTTAAAAGTTACAGAGCCTCCGTCGGAGATTTTTTACACATGTGTATTTAGAATATCGAAAAGGTATCATAAGAGTCTGACAGCAAACAGTCTGCTTCCACTTACACGCTTTATCTCGCTTTCTCCTTGCACTCGACTGTTATCGTATCATTCTCTATCTTTTAATATGTGCATTATCTTAAGAATCTCATCGACACGTTTAATTGGCGATGATCGAGTTCATCGAATGGATTTACGAGCTTGTCGGGGTCTCCATCGAAACATCCTTTATCGGTAGACAGCAGATTCGATGCACTTATCACAAGAATGAGTGGGTGCAATTGAAAACATGTTCAAAGAATTTTAATTATTTTATTTCACTTTTTTAAAATTCGTCTACAAAAATTGAAAATCGCATAATTATTCGCAGTCTAGATTCGATATGTTAAAATGATAAGTGCATTGAACATTTTTATTATTATTATCTATCCGCTGGCTAGATTTTCAGTGTAACAACCATTTGAAAATTACCTAAAGCTTACCTCAATTATCTTCGTAAGAGCTAACGCGTTCGGTCTACTCGCTTAATGAATTTTTAACGTGCGATGAATGCAACGTCGCTAATTGGTATTACGAATCCACTGTACATATTCTTTGCTGCTTCGTTCCGCTGAATATGTGAAGCTAACAAGAAAACCTCGCCATTTGATACAAGCCGATTTTAATGAAGCTTACGTGAGATATAGTTCTTTAAAAAATATTTGACACAGACAAAAATCTTTTTCGTGTAAATAAAAATCTTTTGTCAAACTTTCTTGCACAATTACATTTCCCATTGAAAAACACACAATTTAAAAAATATCCATTTTTTTTACCTCTGGTTTCCGAGATATCTAAAAAAATATGGTTCTCACCCCGAACTTTGATGGCTGTTTTCACCCCTTCAAAGTGGATGGTAGCCGATAAAAAAAATACATGTGAAATATTTTTGGAAGAACTATATCTCACGTAAGTTTCATTAAAATCGGCTTGTATAAACTGGCGATGTTCCCTTGTAAGTACTACTATTAGGTTGACAACTAAATTCGCGAGGTTTCGTTTCGTAATTCTTTTGTTGTATCATTGTAACTTCATTCGGTGACCACTCCTTTGGAATCTCTGAATTTTGCGATTAATTAGATGTAAGATACTCGTGCTTAAAAAATATATATAAATCACTTTGTTTGAGAAAATGTGGAGGTCGCGAAATTGTATAGTTGCCAATCTAATATGTTGTTTTTGAGTACATTATTCTGTATAAGAAAATTAGTTTTTAACGAGTAATTATGAAAGGAAGTAAAGGCGACAAGAAATCCTCGATCTCACAAAGCGTATCTTAGAATCTGTATATCAAGAAAAACGAACAATAAAAACGTAGTGCGTAGGGCATATAATAAGTGGCTAATTGAAGACGCAACAATGTTTCTGTTGCGCGCGTACGGTTTATCACGGACAATATCGACAACTTTTAATGTATTTATGAATAAATTATTGTTATCCTTAGAAGCAGTTGCCGATGTGATTCAACGCTATCCTGTACCTCGCCAATGCTTCTAGAGTGCAAAATTCACCAGACTGTGGTTCTTTATGCAAAATAAAAATATTCTGCATTGATTTTGGGAAGCAGAAAGAAAATAAAAATTGATTTCATCCCTTGATGACTTAGTTACGTTAAAAAGATTTGAAAATCTTGATGGTTCAATTTTAAAGAATACAGCTTATCAATTAACCCTCAGACATAGTTGCATAGAAGATCCTAGAATAATATTTCACCCCTTCTTACTTATTTAACCCTTATGCGCCCCTCACACATAATTGTATAAAAAATTCTAGAATATTATTACACCCTCATACGCTCCTGAAACATAGTTGTATAAAAGATCCTAGAATTTCACCCCTTCTTACTTCACATTTCACATCTATGAACTTCAATTACAGTATGACATTTCAAAAAACTAAATTTTGCAACACATACCAAAAGAAATCGACCGTTTTACAATATGTGAAAAAGGTAAATGGATGAATTTTTCCCTGAGGACCGTATGAGGGTTAATTATATAGTCACGATTCTTTTCTACAATTTGATATACTACTGTTTTATATTTCAATCAATCAATTTCTTCATAAATGCATAAAGATCCGCAATAAAATAAAATATTAAAAAGCAAATAAATTTAGTGTAATTAAAAGATCTTTTATATTTGTACATTATCAGTATAGCAAATTATACAGAGGGTGATCAAATTATTATAGTTTTCAAACTCTAGCTGCACCGCATATTTTGTTTAATAAAATATCTCTGTCACATTCAAAATAAATTTGTATCTCTCGAACTGTGGCTCTAATAATTTGGTCACTGCGGTGAAAAATGACTGTTTCGTTTCTCATAAATAATTTACTAACCACTGAAAACGTTCTTTCTGTTTTAGTTCCTGTGATTACCATAATGCGGAGCGATCGAGCATGTTGCGTCTGTTATGTGAGTTACAACATATTAATATTTGCAAGAAAGGTTTCATAACTATTGTTGATCCTCGCGGATTAATACGGTTTAGAGTCTTTGCGTTGAGTTACGCTAAACGCAAATATTTTCGCTGCCCATTCAGACCGGACACATTGTTGGCTCGAATGACGCAATTCGGTACTCTGGTTCCGTTCGTTGACAGTAACACCTGAACGTTATGTTAGTTCGGTGAACATCTTTTCACTCATTTAACGACGTCGAGGCACAACGTTGACGTTTGTCATGAAGCACCAAAGAAATGAATCATTTACGAGTCGTACGGCACGCTTTGTCCACAGATTATTCTAATGAATTCTACGAGCACGTTCATTTTACTAGAGGCGATGAATATGTAGTGAATGAAGTTGTAAGAACGTTTTGCTGAAATTAATTAACGCAACAATTTTTATAGCTTATCGGTACATGAAACAGTGATGCTGTGTGACGAATCAATTATTGCGGCAATTTGCGCACCAGTAATTCGATCTAATTGTATTGAATGATGATGTAAGAAAGTTTTGCTGAAATTAATTAATGCAACAATTTTTATAGCTTATCGGTACATGAAACAGTGATGCTGTGTGACGAATCAATTATTGTAAAAAATTGCGCACCAGTAATTCGATCTAATTGTATTCAATTATGGTGTAAGAAAGTTTTGCTGAAATTAATTAATGCACAAGCAATTTTTATAGCTTATCGGCACATGAAACAATGATGCTAAGTGACAAATTAATTATTGCGGAAAATTGCGTATCAGTAATTCGATCTAATTGTATTCAATTATGGTGTAAGAAATTTTGCTGAAATTAATTAATGCACAAGCAATTTTTATAGCTTATCGGTACATGAAACAGTGATGCTGTGTGACAAATTAATTATTGCGGAAAATTGCGCACCAGTAATTCGATCTAATTGTATTGAATGATGGTGTAAGAAATTTTGCTGAAATTAATTAATGCACAAGCAATTTTCATAGCTTATCGGCACATGAAACAGTGATGCTAAATGACAAATTAATTATTGCGGCAATTTGCCCATCAGTAATTCGATCTAATTGTATTGAATGATGGTGTAAGAAAGTTTTGCTGAAATTAATCAATGCAACAATTTTTATAGCTTATCGGTACATGAAACAGTGATGCTAAGTGACAAATTAATTATTGCGGAAAATTGCGCATCAGTAATTCGATCTAATTGTATTGAATGATGGTGTAAGAAATTTTGTTGAAATTAATTCATGCACAAGCAATTTTTATAGCTTATCGGTACATGAAACAGTGATGCTAAGTGACAAATTAATTATTGCGGAAAATTGCGCACCAGTAATTCGATCTAATTGTATTGAATTATGGTGTAAGAAATTTTGCTGAAATTAATTAATGCACAAGCAATTTTTATAGCTTATCGGTACATGAAACAGTGATGCTGTGTGACAAATTAATTATTGCGGCAATTTGCGCACCAGTAATTCGGTCTAATTGTATTCAATTATGGTGTAAGAAATTTTGCTGAAATTAATTAATGCACAAGCAATTTTTATAGCTTATCGGTACATGAAACAGTGATGCTAAATGACAAATTAATTATTGCGGAAAATTGCGCACCAGTAATTCGATCTAATTGTATTGAATGATGGTGTAAGAAATTTTGCTGAAATTAATTAATGCACAAGCAATTTTCATAGCTTATCGGCACATGAAACAGTGATGCTAAATGACAAATTAATTATTGCGGCAATTTGCCCATCAGTAATTCGATCTAATTGTATTGAATGATGGTGTAAGAAAGTTTTGCTGAAATTAATCAATGCAACAATTTTTATAGCTTATCGGTACATGAAACAGTGATGCTAAGTGACAAATTAATTATTGCGGAAAATTGCACACCAGTAATTCGGTCCAATTGTATTGAACGATGGTGTAAGAAATTTTGCTGAAATTAATTAATGCACAAGCAATTTTTATAGCTTATCGGCACATGAAAGTGATGCTGTGTGACGAATCAATTATTGCGGCAATTTGCGCACCAGTAATTCGATCTAATTGTATTGAATGATGGTGTAAGAAAGTTTTGCTGAAATTAATTAATGCAACAATTTTTATAGCTTATCGGTACATGAAACAGTGATGCTAAGTGACAAATTAATTATTGCGGAAAATTGCGCATCAGTAATTGGATCTAATTGTATTGAACGATGGTGTAAGAAATTTTGCTGAAATTAATTAATGCACAAGCAATTTTTATAGCTTATCGGTACATGAAACAGTGATGCTAAGTGACAAATTAATTATTGCGGAAAATTGCGCACCAGTAATTCGATCTAATTGTATTCAATTATGGTGTAAGAAATTTTGCTGAAGTTAATTAATGCACAAGCAATTTTTATAGCTTATCGGTACATGAAACAGTGATGCTGTGTGACAAATTAATTATTGCGGAAAATTGCGCATCAGTAATTCGATCTAATTGTATTGAATGATGGTGTAAGAAAGTTTTGCTGAAATTAATTAATGCAACAATTTTTATAGCTTATCGGCACATGAAACAGTGATGCTAAGTGACAAATTAATTATTGCGGAAAATTGCGCACCAGTAATTCGATCTAATTGTATTGAATGATGGTGTAAGAAATTTTGCTGAAATTAATTAATGCACAAGCAATTTTTATAGCTTATCGGCACATAAAACAGTGATGCTGTGTGACAAATTAATTATTGCGGCAATTTGCGCACCAGTAATTCGATCTAATTGTATTGAATTATGGTGTAAGAAATTTTGCTGAAATTAATTAATGCACAAGCAATTTTTATAGCTTATCGGCACATGAAACAGTGATGCTAAATGACAAATTAATTATTGCGGCAATTTGCACACCAGTAATTCGATCTAATTGTATTGAATGATGGTGTAAGAAATTTTGCTGAAATTAATTAATGCACAAGCAATTTTTATAGCTTATCGGTACATGAAACAGTGATGCTAAGTGACAAATTAATTATTGCGGAAAATTGCGCACCAGTAATTCGATCTAATTGTATTCAATTATGGTGTAAGAAATTTTGCTGAAGTTAATTAATGCACAAGCAATTTTTATAGCTTATCGGTACATGAAACAGTGATGCTGCGTGACAAATTAATTATTGCGGAAAATTGCGCATCAGTAATTCGATCTAATTGTATTGAATGATGGTGTAAGAAAGTTTTGCTGAAATTAATTAATGCAACAATTTTTATAGCTTGTCGGTACATGAAACAGTGATGCTAAATGACAAATTAATTATTGCGGAAAATTGCGCACCAGTAATTCGATCTAATTGTATTGAATGATGGTGTAAGAAATTTTGCTGAAATTAATTAATGCACAAACAATTTGTATAGCTCCTCGATACGTTAAACAGACATGACCAGTGACGAATCAACTATCGCGGAAAATTGCGCATCAGTAATTCGGTCCAATTGAGCAAGACTTCGCATACAGCTCGTCTACATTGCATCCAATTGAGAACGAGCCCATTTCGTAGTGTAGCCAGTGTGCTTGTTGCAGTTCTTGTTCAATAAGTAACGCAAGAGGAGGAACCACTTGCTTCGTAGTCAAATTTTTCTTGTAATCAAAACATATTTACGTTTAATCGCTGCCAAAAACCGTGAAAAGTATTGAAAGGTACAAAATGGCTGCTATCAAATATCATTGGTATACTTCTAACAGCAAGTGATTAATTCCCTGCATAATGGGTTTTGTTTATTTTGGAAACTTGGCAAACTCTTGTCAAGTATTAGCCATGTCTGATTCATATTTCAGCTCTTCAATCATTGCTGATCTTCTTATAACGAATCATGAATGAATTCATTATTTAAAGTAATGCGTGATCATTGTTATTCTTGAAATGATATTTACTTGATCTTAATCTAATTGAAAGGACACCTCGTATAATTGATTTTCGAGCGATACCGTCACGTACATCTTTAAGATTCGTATCGTGGATATTATTGATAAAATAATATATCGTCAAGCTATGGAATTTGAGGGTTCTTGAGCTTGGTAAAATAATAGTAACAGTGATTAATGCACTGTCATTAATAACACAGTATACGATATCAAGTTGTAGCGAGACAGTAATAAAGAAACTTTCAATATTTTAATAAGTAACGTGATAGAGAGATTGACATAAATATAAGATTATGAATTCACCATTATCCTAAAATTATTTGCAACTAAACGATGTTAGAAATACACTTATAGTTGAAAGTTAGTTAAAAATACACGAAGAGAAATTGAAAATGCAATTTATATTTGCAATAAATATTTTATTTCATAAAAAATACAATTTTTTGTATAATATACATAATAATATATGTAAATGTATAATATACATTTAGTTCTTCTCACTTTTATAAATTTGCATTAATAAATGCTTTGCCAATGTTTCATTATCAATAATGTTGATCGAGATTGCGGATAATAATCGAATCCCGGTTAATCGAGGTTCCATTGTATTTCGATCTTTTCTAAAATTAAGATTTCCAACATCTAAGGCATTGAAGATTAGATATATGAATGTCATCGATATATCATTCGGTATATTATCAATAGCAGCGTAGATACTATCCATAGATAACATTCTAATCATTGTTCCCACTATAATGGCTAAAACAGTGTGCTTAATTAATCGAACAGAAACACATAATTTGTCATAAATTCATAAAATCCACAATACGATGATAATGAACGCAGCGGTATGTTTGTAAATATTTAGAATTGAGAAACTTCTCGCTCGTCGCGTTAATGTTATCGGAAGTCGAAGAGGGGAATGTAAATCGTGACACGAATTGTAATCGGCGTCCTTGTGACAATAGTGAAACTCTCTTTCGAAGGACGCGACAATTGGCAATGGGAACACGAACGAAAAATGTCTACACGCTTCACCAGAACGATCGACATCAGAATCGACCGAACTGGTACAGCGTGTACTTTAATCTCACTAGTACCGGTTCATTGAAACCGGAGGGAAAGTGTTAATTCCAAGGTAATCAATGGTTTATCTTCTGGTGTACGCTCGATCCTACTTTCGCTGGATCGCACGCGACCCTGGCTAAAGATCTACATAAATCCCCGTTTAAATGACGAAGTACTAGACCAGCGATCTCTGTGCGAAATAAAAATTTTCTACTCGAGTTCCAATCAACTGAAGTGAAATATAAGTTGATTTTCTTGGTTAATATTAATATTAATTAGCTTCGTAATAATATAATAATATTTTCAAATTCTTCTAATGTTTCTTCTGTTTTAAATTAAATTGTTTCAAATTGTCCGTTGTCTACTCATCGCTAGACTAAATAGTTTTGTTTCAAACACCAATGCGGTGCTGACAATTTTATTGTCAATGCTAATAATCTGAATAATCATTCAGTTTTTCTTGTTTACAACCTTTCCCAATTTTTTAGAACAATCTAATTCACTGAGAACATGTTTCCGAGATGCTAAACTGTTTATGTGAACAAACAATATTTCTCATTTTTCAAACTGTCTAGTCTACGATCTAAGAAGTGTAAACAGAAGACTGAGCGTGAGCATTATTCGAGTGTATTCACTCTCGCTGTCATTTTCGAACCACATGATCTAACAATATTTCTCATTTTTCAAACTATCTAGTCTACGATTTAAGAAGTGCAAACAGAAGACTGAGCGTGAGCATTCGAGCGTGTTCACTCTCGCCGTCATTTTCGAACCACATGATCTAAAAATATTTCTCATTTTTCAAACTGTCTAGTCTACGATCTAAGAAGTGCAAACAGAAGACTGAGCGTGAGCATTCGAGTGTGTTCACTCTCGCTGTCATTTTCTAGCCACATGATCTAACAATATTTCTCATTTTTCAAACTATCTAGTCTACGATCTAAGAAGTGCAAACAGAAGACTGAGCGTGAGCATTCGAGCGTGTTCACTTTCGCTGTCATTTTCGAACCACGTGATCTAACAATATTTCTCATTTTTCAAACTGTCTAGCCTACGATCTAAGAAGTGCAAACAGAAGACTGAATGTGAGCATTATTCGAGTGTATTCACTCTCGCTGTCATTTTCGAACCACATGATCTAAAAATATTTCTCATTTTTCAAACTGTCTAGTCTACGATCTAAGAAGTGTAAACAGAAGACTGAGCGTGAGCATTCGAGCGTGTTCACTCTCGCCGTCATTTTCGAACCACGTGATCTAACAATATTTCTCATTTTTCAAACTGTCTAGTCTACGATCTAAGAAGTGTAAACAGAAGACTGAGCGTGAGCATTCGAGCGTGTTCACTCTCGTTGTCATTTTCGAACCACGTGATCTAACAATATTTCTCATTTTTCAAACTATCTAGTCTACGATCTAAGAAGTGTAAACAGAAGACTGAGCGTGAGGATTCGAGTGTGTTCACTCTCGCTGTCATTTTCTAGCCACATGATCTAACAATATTTCTCATTTTTCAAACTATCTAGTCTACGATCTAAGAAGTGTAAACAGAAGACTGAGTGTGAGCATTCGAGTGTGTTCACTCTCGCCGTCATTTTCGAACCACGTGATCTAACAATATTTCTCATTTTTCAAACTGTCTAGTCTACGATCTAAGAAGTGTAAACAGAAGATTGAGCGTGAGCATTATTCGAGTGTGTTCACTCTCGCTGTCATTTTCGAACCACATGATCTAAAAATATTTCTCATTTTTCAAACTATCTAGTCTACGATTTAAGAAGTGCAAACAGAAGACTGAGCGTGAGCATTCGAGTGTATTCACTCTCGCTATCATTTTCTAGCCACATGATCTAAGAAACAGCATGGACCCGAGGGTTTTTCTTACATCAAGGCTTCACTGTGATCAATGACAGATTTATTATTTAATAGGTTGACAATAATGTAACAGTATTTATACATTCTTCTAATATTTTTAAAAGAATTTTGAATGAAACCTACTAACTTTTTTCATAAATGCATATGAAATCCGCTGTTTAGTGATCAACTTTAAATTAGAATATGTTTGAAAGAGTTCCCACTAAAATTCCAATATCTGGCAAGAAACTACTTGCGAAACTAGCAAGAAATTGTGGATAGATAACCCACATACTGATAAGAGTAATTAAACCCCTTGAGAAGCCTCTTTTCTTCAATTTCCGTCCCGTTTTCTGGTAAACCGACCATTGTGCGACGAGGAGGATAGAGTTTATCTTGACACGCGACCGATAAACAATCATTATAGTTGCGACGAGCAGAAGCAGGAGATTATTGTCATGCGACGAGCAGAGGCAGCCGATTATTGTCGAGATTAGCGGGGCAACTGCGCATTATAAAACGAAACTGGATGCCGATCGACGCGAATCGATACCGGCGTTTCGAGGAAAGTGTTTCGCTTGTTTTATTTTTGTGGGGCGGACCGTTCCGTTCGTACGAGTCGTTTGAATTAATTCGATCGGGGAAGAAACTGTTATACAATCGCGCGAGTCACCTTTGGAGTAAGGGCAACACCACGCGGCTGGCATCATTTAATGAGCCTAGTTAAAGGTGATTCAGTCTTGACAGCGCGTCAGTGGTGCGTGGACAGATAGGTGCGTTTCCTTGGGCGCGCGCGTTGCACTCGGCAGAGTGAAGCAAGGTAATGTTCGTTTGGCAAACTTCTCGTTTCTCGTTCAATATTTAATTTCCTCGACACTCTGCACGGGGAAATATTGACCGAGATATCGTCACTTTTGTCACCGTAATAATCTAGGAAAAGCAAAGAACGATTTCAACGCTACTCCTTCGCGGTGCAACGCGAGTCCTGTATTTGAAATGGTGAAAGTGACGGAATCGGAATAGTTACGCACAAATAGAGGCCGTTTTATAGTATTGCGTTCGCAAGAAAGTAATTTCGGTATTTTAATACCGAACCTACCAAGAAATTAAAAAATTTTATAAAAAAAATTAAACCCACTTCGAAACCACTAAAAAAATTTACTAAAAAGTATGAGATAATTTCCTTTTGATTTCTATGAATACGCACCAACTGTTAATACAATTTATTAAAATAAAATATTAAATACAATACAATCTTTTCGAACACGGCGCAAAATTGAAAATTTTCCAAATCACAGATGTTGCTGATTATGATTGCATTGGAATATGGTGGACTTGGAAATCAGTACGTTGGAAGAGAAGATATATTAATATGTGAAAGCAAGTGAAAAAATTTAAGGATTTTCGTAATTTCTGGTGTCGCAAATTTTTAATTTGTATAAAAAATCCGAAAATTGTTGTTGCTATTGAAGGTTCCATTAAAAAGTGTTCATACCCAGTGGCGCGTTATTAATTGGGGCCCCTAGGCAAAGTAGAATTTCGGGGCCTCTGGGCAAAGTAGAATTTTGAGGCCCCTGGGTAAAGTAGAATTTCGGGGCCCCTGGGCAAAGTAGAATTTTGAGGCCCCTGGGCAAAGTAGAATTTTGAGGCCCCTGGGTAAAGTAGAATTTCGGGGCCCCTGGGCAAAGTAGAATTTTGAGGCCCCTGGGCAAAGTAGAATTTTGAGGCCCCTGGGTAAAGTAGAATTTCGGGGCCCCTGGGCAAAGTAGAATTTCGGGGCCTCTTTGAAATTTTTTATGAAAAAAGCGTAGAATTTGGATCTCGAATCTTGGTTTGTGTTCGGGGCCCCTTTCTGCTTGGGGGCCCAGACATTTGTTCAAGCTGCCCATCGGGTAACACGCCATTGTTTATACCATATATTTTGCAAAATTGTGCAATAATCGCTGGTTGGTATTGTGTTGAAATAATTCCGATGACTTTCCCGTACAAAAACTCTGTAACCGCTTGTATAATTGATGATATGCTCTTGGGAATTCCTAACACTGCTAATCCCACACTCCAGTTTCTTTCAGTTCACTACTCTAGATACGCTTTCGGTTCGTTTCAATCCGTTCGCACTCCGTATGCGATAAATTCGCTCTGATTCGTTCTAGCTCTCTCTCCTGATTTGCTATGGTTCATTCCAATTTACAGTCAATTCCACCTTGTACCGAGCAATTCTGTCTTTTTCTCTATTTTTTTTTCTCTATCTTACGCCATTTGTAATTGTTTTGAGATAATCAATTTTCAGATTAATTACGAATCGAGAATTTCTAAGTTTTGTATAGTATGTTCACGTTTCAAGATAATAAAACGGAATCTTTGTATAAATGTCCCTATTATTATAAATATTCATGGCTGTAATTACTTGGTGTACTAGAATGGAGCGAAAGAAAAAACAGAATACACAGTACGATAACACCAAAAGCCGCTCATAGTGACTCAGAAACACGTTACGTAATTAGTGTGTCCTAAATTTCGCGTATGACGTTAAGGGCACTTGTTTAGAATACTGACGCTTCTTGTTATATAGTAACAATGTTGTTAAATTGCAATTCTTCATGATCTTCGACCTTTTTACCACTTTTGATCGATTGTAATTCGTAAACGTATTTCTGAGTTATTTAAATTGAAATATCCCCTGAACTACTAACTTTTAGACATACATATAGGTTGGTACTTTTTTATAACGAATGTCCAGCTGCGTCGATTGATGTATTAAAAAATGAAGTTGACCTTCATATGTCCTTTACGCGTCAACCTACAAAAAAGCTACTAACATCAGATTAATGCCCCCTCGAAACCATGCAAGTTCCATATGATTCATCTCTTGCTAACACCAATAGCAGCCGCGTTATTCAGGTCTTCTGTTTCTGCGGACTCACCCTGTATAAATACATATATTATAGTTGTGTATACATGTATAGTATACTTACTCTTTTCCTTTATTTTGGGGATACAGGAAAGGATACTAAAATAACTTCAAACGAAATATATACAATAAAAAATAAAATATTTTATTTGGTAGAAGAAACTAAAGAATACCAGCATTTGCTGCTAGGATAAGGAAAACTATCAAAACCTTATCAGTACTCACGGAACAAAAATTACATTTATAATACAAAGCATATCTATAAATATAAATATCTCATTTAATAATAAAATTTAATTTTTAATCCATCAATATAATAATGCTTTTAAATATAACAACATATATATTTATATAGCTTCCTTTTTGTTTCTTCTCCAATAGTAATATATTAATAATAACTTACCAAAGTTTAAAATATAACATAAATTTACCCTTTTTTATTGTTAAGGGAGGTGGTTAAAGTTTAAAACAATCCACCTCCTGGGACAACCAATAGGTTGCTCATCTACTTTCATATTGTGCCCAAACTGGGCCCCCGGGGACCTACTCTTCGTAATACACCCGGGGTCTCTTGTCAGGCCCTTTCCACGCCTGTTCTTTTCTAATAACATACACTTAACCGATTAACAGTTCCCTCCTACTTTCCCCACAAACATAAGACGTATATACGTTCCTGCATTTCTTCGCGCATGCGCGAGAAAGAGGTACAATATACCATCACTGATCCCACATGCGAATTTAGATTTGGGATTCCATGTTTCAATGATGAGAAAGATGTAAAGAAACAAAGTACAACTGCTACGATTGTTGGATGTTTCAGGTGATATATTTGTCCGTTCAGAAGTATTTCATGCGCCCTGAATGGAGACGAAGGTGACGAAGCGAAGTAGTGGTGGCGCTGCTGTGCACCGCGCCACTGTATATTCATCGGCGGATGCTCAAGTACGCCGTGGGACAGGCTTGCTCTGCTTCACCTGCAGCGTCTGTTTCATTTTGAGCCTGATTTGCACGTGCCTGGCAACGTTATTGGTCCTTCTCGATCAGAAAGTCGAAGCCGCTACCTATCCAAACCGTGAGTCACTTTCTACAAAGTTTCGAAACGGTAATCGGACAAACCGGCATTTGGACAAACTTAAGATCCCGACAGACATTGCATCTTGTAGGTTTCTCCACAGACTTAAAATCAGTATAGACATTGCACCTTTATGGACTTTCCTGTTTAGAGCTCGGTGCGCTCTAAGAGCCCCCGTATCATTTCGATATCGAGCCCTATGTTACCGATAGTTCGCGGATTTAGTTAGCAAGAACTGAATATCTGTATACTTCATTTTTACTATGAGTTATTGATGGGCACCATCAACTAAATTCAACTATCGAGTAATTACTATTTAGTTGCTATATACCATCGAATATTTAGTCGAATGTTTTTAGTCGACTGAAATTTTATTTTAGTGGTCATGTGTAGATTGCGAGCTATAGTCTATGCCAATGTATATGTCCCATCTTTCACTCACTCTTACAGCGAAAAAATTTGTTCTTTTTAACTTATTGACATTAATTTATAATAATTGTAATCTATAAGTCACGATTGCAAGTAATAAGTAATTGTAAACCAGAATTTAAAAACTTATAAATTATTATTTATCTTTTAGTAATAATGCAATGCAAAGTGTTAATGGACTTTTTAAAAGAATGTCTAATAGTGATGGGTATAATTATTTTTACCCTTCTTTTTACAAAAATATCTACGCTAAAACTAGTATTGTTATTTAATAATTGTACAATATTTATAGTGGAATGATTGTTATTTAAACTACATACACATTGAGTGAATTATTTGAATATTTGATGTCGCTAATGAGTTGATATATTTGATAGTAGTAAATCTGATAAAATGTATTCAAAACTCCCGCCGTTAAACGACTGAATCAGTTACTATTTAGCCCATAACTTAACAAATTATTCGACTGAAAATAGTATTTAATTACTATCGATTTAGTCGTTAGCTTTCAGTCGATGGTGCCCATCACTACTACCAGTGCTTAATATTGTTTGGAGACTAGACCATATATGTACAGTTTTCTTTCGCTACAAGTCGATGGCAAGGGGCGGCATTCGACGTATTACGAATGAGGTTATCTTCGATCACTGCCGCCAGAATTGACCAAAATTGGTTGATTCTCCCACTCCGTCTTCTCCCCTTCGCCGAAATTTCAATATAGAGTCGAACATAGAGAAGGACAGAATTGAACATGGACTCTTTCTTTCCCATACACTGTCCTTTCTTATTACCGAAACTTTCTTCGTCGATTACACCGCTAAATATAATTGAAACTATATCCTGTTTGGTCTCGTATAATCAGTAAAATGCCAGAAATACGTTTTTCAAAGTCCCCAAAAAAAATAATGAAAATTAAGCAGTTGGAACATTCGTTTTCTTGGTGTCAATGTAGTTTACACCGGACTGATAATGAGGACTGATAAGCCTATGGGCAGAAAGCTTAAAAGGGACCAGGGCGAGGGTGTAGAGCCCTTAGGCAGCAGAAGTATTAATTCGCCACCTGCTGTACACACAATTGTATCCCAATTCAATTATAAAGACATACCCTCTTTTTTCTGGCATTAAGCATTGTCGAACGTACAACCTCAAAATAGGGGATGAAGATTTCCTCATTATCGAGAAGAAAATCATCGTCGTCTTATATCGAAAGAAAACTGTATCTCGTAGTAGTCTCCTTCTAGAAATAAATGGAAACGAAGTTTACGGAGTCCTTATTTGATTGTGTTTCAGTTGCGCCCTCCACAAATGCACTTACCCCGCAGTCTACGGTTTAGCCGCAGCCTGCTAAAATGCCTAGACACGAAATTACCGTTCGTTTCTCCCGCGATTTTTCACCGGTATCATCACCTTATCACGGTCGCGATACCGCTATCGAAATCCCGTTCAGCCCGAGCAAATACCAGTGAACGTCTCACGGTACGCAACGTCAACCCAACATCTGTTTCATTCTCTTCAGCTCAAGCCATCATGAGCAAGCGATCGATCGACGAGCTGTCCTTCCGGTTGCCGAAGGACGTGAAGCCGTTGCACTACGATATTTATTTGCACCCGGATCTGGAGAAGGGCACCTACCAAGGTAAAGTGACGATTCTGATCGATGTCCTCGACAGAAGGAGTTACATAGCTGTTCATCAGAAGGACCTCAATATCACGTCCACCAAACTAAAGACGCATGACCGCGAGGTGGACTATGAATTCGAGATCCTGGAAACCATACCGATACCGAAGAACGAGATGTTCGTGGTGTCGACGAAAAACGAGATGCACTCGGGATTTTATAACTTGAGCTTCGAGTTCAATGGCGCCCTGCAACCGGACAAGATCGTTGGATTTTACTCCAGCAAGTACAAGGACTCGCAGAACCAAACCAGGTTGGTTTCGCGTTCGCACTGTAGATTTTCCGACTCCTCTACAGGTCTCACTGTCGGGGCTTTTGGAATTGTTCTCCTAACATTTTCCAAGCGTTGCAGCTAGCTTCATCAGGCGTCAGAACACGCACTGATACTGGAGAGCTAGCTCATGCCCTGGTTCATTGCTTATCAATGACAAAAGACTTTGTATCAACCGACCAATTAAGCATTGTCGACTGTATTCTTGTAAAATGGTCTGCCGTCTGTGGGCTAAAGTTGTTGAACTAGAAAGTGTATAAGTCTCAAACCATTTTGTAATTACGATTCATCTTAACTGTGTGTTTAGTAGGTTTAGATGGTACTTCTAGGAATGTATAAGTAGCGCTAACAATGATCATTAAATTTTTAGGTATATCGCTACCTCGAAGTTCGAGCCAACTTATGCGAGAAGAGCATTCCCATGTTTCGACGAGCCAGCTTTCAAAGCGGAGTTCACAGTGAAACTGGTTCATCCTACCGGTGACTGTTATAGTGCTTTGTCTAATATGAACGTCGAGGTAATTTTGAATTCGTTAAAATTAGCGTTGGTTTGGTGCTTTTACATTTGTTTTGCTAAGAGTTCAACGTGATTTACAGAGTACGCAAGTACATCAGCCATCGCCTGGATTGACAACGGTGACTTTTGCAAAAAGCGTGCCAATGTCCACGTACTTATCGTGCTTCATAGTCAGCGATTTCGTCGCTGTTACCAGCCTGGCGAAGGACCACGATGGCCGCACATTTCCGGTTAGCGTGTACACCACTAGGGCTCAAAAGGAGAAGGGCACTTTCCCACTTGATATAGCTGTGAAGGTCATTCAGTATTACATCGGTCTCTTCGACATCGGTTATCCGTTGCCAAAGCTTGGTAAATTGACGAACTTGTTTATCACCAATTGTGCTCATACGCTTCAGGCTACGCTTGGAGCAGCTCAAGGCCGACTTGGCTCAATTTCGGACGGGATTCTGTGCGCGCTATTTCTGCCTTCCAATAGACCAGGGATTTGGACCTGGGTAGAAAGACGGCACAAATTCGCCACATCTGTGCGACCGTGCTGCCCTCTTAAATAAAGGCAAATTCGGCGTCCATTGGACGGCAGAAATAACGCCACTGCGCGCACAGAATCCCGTCCGAAATTGGATTTTTTGCTATCTGGATACATAATATGCGTATCGAGCGATAGATTTTTTTTAGTGAATCTTCTTTCGTAGATATGGCAGCTATACCTGACTTCGTATCCGGTGCAATGGAAAACTGGGGACTCATCACGTACAGAGAAGCGAGGCTGTTGTATGATAACAAGACCAGTTCTACCATAAACATGTACGATATTGTCAGCGTGATCAGTCATGAGCTCGCGCACATGTGGTTTGGGAACTTAGGTAAGTACTGTTTATTATCCGAACATTTTAGTAAGGTACAACTGATCTTAAGGGAGTAGGGTACCCCTTTGCTAGCAAATTTAATTCATAGCAAACATATGATCAGTGTTACCACACAAATTACTTTTTTCTGCACAAGAGTTGAGTACACTGAAAAATGCCTTAGAATCCTTTGTGTCCTTTGTGCCCTAAAGAGATTTTTCCATTTATATAAATAAACAAGCCTCTTTCTAAGTAATAAGTTTCAGATATTCATAGTAACTATACATACATATCGTTTTACAGTTACTATGTCCTGGTGGCATGATCTATGGCTCAACGAGGGCTTCGCCTCCTTTATGCAATATAAAAGCGCCAATGCAGTTCTTCCAGACTGGGGATGGGTTAGTTTTTTAATAAATAATTCTCTAATATTTCCTTACAACTGCTTCAAATGAGTCTTTCGTGCCAATTAATCTATTTTACTTGGTACGGTTTCAGATGGACTTATTCCTCGTCGAACAGATTCACACTGTCTTCGTGACCGACGCGAAACTAAGCTCACACCCGATAGTCCAGACTGTCAACAACCCTGATGAAATCACTGCCATTTTCGATGAAATATCCTACAAAAAGGTACGCTACTAGTGCAAATCTTAACTGAGCTTTTAAGAAAATATAACAGGTTGTTTAGAAGCCAATCACGTGGCGTGGTTCAGCCTACGATCCAACTAACTAAATCTAATTTTCAGGGGTCGTCGCTGATTCGAATGATGGAACATTTCATAAAACCCGATGCCTTCTACTTTGGTATCCACACATACTTAAACAAGTTCATATATCACAACGCAGAAACGGCGGACCTTTTCAAAATCCTGGAAGAGGTGTCGCCAAGTCATTTGAAGGTGACAGAAATCATGGACACGTGGACCAAACAGATGGGATTCCCAGTGGTGAACGTAAAGAAATCCGGAAACAAATATATCTTGACGCAGAAACGTTTCCTTGCTGACCCAGACGTTCAGTACGATGCATCGGACTCGGAATACGGTTACAAGTGGACGATCCCTATCACGTACATCACGAACAGAACGTCCGAACCTACTCTCGTGTGGTTCGATAAGGCGGCGAGTAATTTAGAGATCGAGTTGAATGAAACTACCGATTGGATTAAATTCAATGCGGACGAGGTCGGATACTATCGCGTTAATTATGAACCAACCGAATGGGAAACTTTGAACAACCTTCTCCGCTATTACCACAAGAGGTTGTCAGTATCTGATAGAGCTCATCTTTTAGAAGATGCGTTCAGTTTAGCAGGTGCCCAGGAACTCGATTACGGCATCCCAATGAATATGACAGCGTACCTTTCTCAGGAACACCATGCTGTTCCGTGGAAAGTAGCCGGATCGAAGTTGACAGCTATTGATACCCTGCTGTCCCTTACCGACTTGTCATCGAAGTTCAAGAAGTACGTGAGAAACTTGGTGGATAGTCTCTACCACGAAGTAGGCTGGACCATTGAGAACACCGAAGATCACGTCACCTTGAGACTTCGAACGTCAGTACTTGATCTAGCTTGCTCTGTAGGACACGAAGAGTGTCTCGAAGACGTAGGCAACATTTTTAAGAGTTGGATACAAGACTCGAATGACGTTCGTCCTCATCCTGACATTCGTTCGCTAGTTTATTATTACGGGATGCACCATATTGGCGACGAAGCCTCATGGAACACAATGTTCCGACGATTTGTCGCAGAAACCGACTCGACGGAGAAATTGAAGCTGATGCGAGGTCTGGCTGGCATACGCTCCGACTGGATACTGAATAAGTTCATCACAACAGCCACCGATGAGAATTACGTTCGCTCCCAGGACTTCTTTGGCTGTTTGTCCGCTATTTCCGGCAACCCGGTCGGAACTCCGCTTATCTGGAACTGGGTTCGTTCGAACTGGGACTTCCTCGTGAACAGGTACAGCTTGAACGACAGAAATCTCGGCGCTTTGATCCCAAGTATCACCAGAACGTTCTCCACGGAGACGAAGTTGAACGAGATCAAGGACTTCTTCGCGAAATACCCCGAAGCGGGCGCAGGCGCAAGAAATCGCGCGAAAGCTCTTGAAACTGTATCGAATAACATAAAATGGCTCGCTAAGAACACCGACAGCCTGCGAACTTGGCTAAATGCTCGTGTGAAAGATGATTGAGCGATGCGTGTATGTCGTACTCATCGTGCCACACGAGTTGTCTCTCGAGACGGCAAAGGAGATCCTCGCTTGCAGCCAATGGCTGTGACGTCAGACACTTTAGCCAATAATTCGGCTAGAACCAAAAGTACGATTGGAATTACCCAATCGGACGCCTTGCTGCCGCATTCCTTGCGAGTTCCTGCCAGGAGACAACTTGTGAGGCACAAAGAGTACTCTCTCGAAAGTGAGATATTATTCATAACAAGAAAAATGTTCAAACAAAATTTATGCTTCGGATGCTCACTGTTTCATTTATTACCTTTACAAAATATACTTAATAACCACGTGCATTATTTATGCAACTTGTAAATATTACTTTGTCTGTTCTCTACAAAACATGAATAAATTTTTTATAAAATTTTCGAATTATTACCTTACACTTTTTTATACAATGTTCCAAGAATCGATCTGAATATTGTATTCGTTCTGACTCCCTTCCGGGTCTCTTGTGCAGCAACCTCCTCGTGGTGAGACCTGGGCAATCGGTATTATCCTCTATTTGTAAGATCTTCTAGTATCTTATGAATAAAGAACAATATCGAGCGAATAGCTGCACAATTGTTCAATAAAGTTCTTGTAAATTAATATCTATGATTATTTCAAACCTATCCCTTCTCGTAGCGCTTTGTGAAGTCACCAACCCTTAAAACAAAATGGTTTACCCCGGGCGTGAGCACTCGTACAGCAGTATAGCAGTAGAATGATCATCTACCTACATCTGTACCTCGCCTGCAGTCCGGTATTGCAATTGTTACGTATTGGACGTTTCCGTTCGTGACTCTTGACCCTGCCGGAGATACGTTTCGAAACAGTTAGCAATCTGCGACAGACTATACAAGACAATTAGTGTAATTAGGAATATATCATTCTATATCAATATATTTAGAATTCATTTCCATTAACGTGCATTCTCTTTCGACCTTCCAGTAGTTAGTGTCCTTGGACGATACACCTTTGCTACTCGAGGTGTATCTATTTAATTCTACGAGTTAAGAGGCAATGGAACCACGAACCTATGCTACCTAGTCGCGACCCGGTGATGATAACTGCGATCGGGCTAGTCCACGATATATTTTTCAACACAAACTATCTTCAGTTCTCCCAACGCTGTTCAACCCTCGGCTTGTAAGACGGTAGAAGTTTGGCAACGTACCGAGCCTCTCAGGACCAGTCAGCATTCTTGCAATAATTTTTTAGAGTATAAGTTATATTACATGTACAATATACAAACATTTTATGTATGCAATTACAATGGATAAATAAAGGATACCGTAATAAAAAACATATTTGCGTTTATATTTATTGCACTACCGACTTATCCTGGTCCTCCGACTTGTCGTAAAGTAACTATGTCTACTGATTACCAGAGAGTTGCAAAAATAGCGAAGCTTTGGAAAATAATAATTTCGTTGACTTGTACTACTGAATTTTCGAATTTTTTCGAGCGTCTGACTTGTCGCAGACTTGTACTACTGAATTTTTCGGGCGTCTGACTTGTGGCTGACTTATACTACTGAAAAACTGGATACCTCCTTCGACATCATGTTCTCCTAATATTGAGTTCAAGTTTCGAGGTTTTCGAAATTTTTCGAGCGTCTGACTTGTCGTTGACTCGAACTACTGAAATTTTTCGGGCGTCTGACTTGTGGCTGACTTATACTACTGAAAATCTGGATACCTCCTTTGATATCATGTTCTCCTAATACCGAGTTCAATTTTCGAGGTTTTCGTAAAATTTTCGCTATTTTCGGCCGTCTGACTTGTCGTTGACTTGTACTACTGAAATTTTTCGGGCGTTTGACTTGTGGCTGACTTATACTACTTAAGATCTGGATACCTCCTTTGATATCATGTTCTCCTAATAAGGAGTTCAATTTTCGAGGTTTTCGTAAAATGTTCGCTATTTTCGGCCGTCTGACTTGTCGTTGACTCGTATCACTGAAATTTTTCAGGCGTCTGTCTTGTGGCTGACTTATACTACTGAAAATCTGGATACCTCCTTTGATATCATGTTCTCCTAATACCGAGTTCAATTTTCGAGTATTTTGCCAATTTCTGCCAATTTTCGGCCGTCTGACTTGTCGTTGACTTGTACTACTGAATTTTTCGGGTGTCTGACTTGTGGTTGACTTATACTACTGAAAATCCGGATACCTCCTTTGACATCATGTTCTCCTAATACCGAGTTCAATTTTCGATGTTTTTGAAAATTTTCTGGAAAATTGAACTCAGTATTAGGAGAAAATGATGTCGAAGGAGGTATCCGGATTTTCAGTAGTATAAGTCAGCCATAAGTCAGACCCCGAAAAATTCAGTAGTACAACTCAACGACAAGTCAGACGGCCGAAAATAGCGACAATATTACGAAAACCTCGAAAATTGAACTCGGTATTAGGAGAAAATGATGTCAAAGGAGGTATCCGGATTTTCAGTAGTATAAGTCAGCCACAAGTCAGACGCCCGAAAAATTCAGTAGTTCCATTCAACGGCAGGTCAGACGGGCTAAAAATTTAAAAATTGTCAAAAATTTCGAAAACCTCGAAAATTGAACTTTGTATTAGGAGAATATGATATCGAAGGAGGTGGCACGAAATTCAGTAGTAGAAGTGTACCACAAGTCAGCCAGTGGTGTTTTCGTGACCCCTCTTTCTAGGAGAATTGTACGGGGTTGGAGAAAAGAACACGTGAACTGTTGTAATTAACATTCTGTATTTTTCACTGAAATAAATACATAAATACAATATTATAAAGCGTGTATTAAACGTGTACGTTGTGAAATGGTATGGTCCTTGACAGGAATGTGTGAGACGATGGTACTTATGAATATGCGTACACCATACGCTTAAATCTACAGACTATCGGTAACACGGGGCGCGACATGGAAATGGTACGGGAACTCTCAGAGCTCCCTGAAGTCTAGACAGAAAAGCCGATGAGACGTAATGTCTATACCGATCCAGGATAAAAGATGATGTGTAGGTTCCAATCCAGACTAAAAGATGATATAGGTTCTGATCCAAGCTAAAGATGATGTAGATTTTGATCCAAGGTAAAGATGATGGCTGAACTTCACCTGGGGAAACCAAAAATTTTTCATGATAATATTTCTATCATATTTTGACTTCTTCGAGATTGGCTGGAAGCTCTGGCAGCCAACCTCCGTAAAAAATCGTTTTATTTCATTTTAGATATCGATAAACGATTTCTCTTCCGTTAAAATTAATTAAAATTCCCTTAATAGGAAGAAATAACATTCAACTTGGCTTCTATTTCTTGGAATCGTTTCAGACAAGTTTTATTTTGCATAAAGATCACATAGAGATTACGTAAAGATCCGCAGTCTAGAGATTTGAATCACTCACCTGTAATTGAGCAACGATTACATTCGTAATTTTCCTCTCTCTCTCTCTCTCGAATATTGTTTGTCAATAGTAGTGGATGTCTATTTAATTATCTTCTTCACAGACATAGAAGTTACGGACATAGGCCATAGGAGTTCCGCGATGGAACCAAAGCGATTTACCCGATGGCCTCTTTGCTTCGGGTTCAACGAGATCATTTATCGGGGAAGCAACTGCCGAGAAACCGGCATCGAATGTAAAGTCAAGGTTGATTAGAGTTGGCTCGTAGGATCAAGGAATACGCAAATTACCGTTCAGCTGTTTGTTGCGAAACGAATCGGTTCGACTGAACTCAGGGCCGGCCATCTGGGGGCAGGGTCTCCACCGCTAGTACGTTCGTGCTGGATCTAGTACATTTTAGAAATTTTTAGTGTTCTAGTACGTTCTCCCAAGGCCGGAGCAAGGCAGGTTCAGCAGGTTGTCACGAGGAAAGAACAGGCGTGTCTAAGAAACATTCGGGCTGTCCTGAGTATGTGTAAAACAGGTCCTCGGTGCGCTAAAGAAAGAAATGGTAGATGGAAAGGGAAATTTCACCATCATCTGGAATTCCCAGTTTCGGGAGTTGTCTACCTACAAACCACGGACACGTCAGTGTAAGTCTAAGTCAATAGAACTAGTCAGGACCATACAACGCTTAGATTTTGTGTTTTTCACTACATTCTTTCGACAACGCATCGTTCCAACTCCCTTCAACATTCTCCTCTCCAAAATAGGATGTATAAGATGTTCAGGCTATTACTAGAGAGCATTTATATGTATATTAGAAAAAAATTACATTAGGAAAAAAATATTCGTGCTATTTATTGGTTCATTAAAACCATGCATATTACTTAACAAATATATTTGCATCGCAATAGCTGGAAGAGATATTTAGGTGTTCTTACCACGCAAAGAAACAGCAATTTTCGAAGATGAAGGTCATGTTACTATACATATATGAATGTATTTTTCCATTAACTACACGATGCAAAAAAAAAAATGTAATTATATACCAAAAAACGTCATTAGCCTTGACAACTCCGAAAAAAAATATTCGTGCCATTTATTGGTTCATTGAACCATGCACATTACGTAACAAATATATTTGCATCGCAATAACTTGAAGAGATATTTAGATGTTCTTACCACGCGAAGAAACGCTAATGTTGGAAGCTCACGGTCATGTTACCATACATATCTGAATGTATTTTTCCACCAGCTACACGATGCAATTAAAACACTGTAATTATGTACCAAAAAACGTCATTGACCTTGACAACTCCAAAACAAATATTCGTGCCATTTATTGGTTCATTAAAACCATGCATATTACGTAACAAATATTTTTGCATCACAATAGCTTGAAGAGATATTTAGGTGGTCTTACCACGCGAAGAAACAGCAATTTTCGAAGATCGTGGTCATATTACTATTCATATCTGAATGTATTTTTCCATCAGCTACACGATGCAATTAAAAAATGTAATTATGTACCAAAAACCGTCATTGATCTTGACAACTCCGAAAAAAAATATTCGTGCCATTTATTGGTTCATTAAAACCATGCACATTATTACGTAACAAATATATTTGCATCACAATAGCTTGAAGAGATATTTAGGTGTTCTTACCACGCGAAGAAACGCTAATTTTTGAAGATCAAGGTCATGTTACTATACATATCTGAATGTATTTTCCATCAGCTACACGATGCAATTAAAACAATGTAATTATGTACCAAAAAACGTCATTGACCTTGACAACTCCGAAAAAAATATTCGTACCAGATATTGATCCATGGACACCATGCACATTACGTAACAAATATTTGTTGCATCGCAATAATTCGAAGAGATATTTAGATGTTCTTACCACGCGAAGAAACAGCAATTTTCGAAGATCGTGGTCATATTACTATTCATATCTGAATGTATTTTCCATCAGCTACACGATGCAATTAAAACAATGTATTTATGTACCAAAAAATATCATTGACCTTGACAACTCCGAAAAAAAATATTCGTGCCATTTATTGGTTCATTGAAACCATGCACATTACGTAACAAATGTTTTTGCATCACAATAGCTTGAAGAGATATTTAGGTGTTCTTACCATGCAAAGAAACGTCAATTTTTGAAGATCAAGGTCATGTTACTATACATATCTTAATGTATTTTTCCATTAGCTACACGATGCAATTAAAAAATGTAATTATGTACCAAAAAACATCATTGACCTTGACAACTCCGAAAAACATATTTGTACCAGATATTGATCCATGGACACCATGCACATTACGTAACAAATATTTGCTGCATCGCAATAATTTGAAGAGATATTTAGGTGTTCTTATTTAAACGGACCTCCCTGTATATTACATTTTGGAAATCCTACTAAATCCTAATGTAATTTTACACATGTGGATCGTTATCGAGATTGAATTCTAGGTAGATCGTGAGGAAATAGGTCTCTGTGCACCGTCCAAACTGATAGGGGACGAAAACGTAGACGTTGAATCCTCGCGGCGATCGATCATCAGTCGCGGTGAAACATCTCCGCGCGTAGCGTCGTGCCAATCTTCCGTTGATCCTCGGCGCGTCTCGTACGAGTCGAGTCCGCACAGTGAGTGTATTGTTTGCGGTGCGCGTGCAAGCGCGAGTAACAATGTTTATTTAACGCAACGAGCGGAACGACGACGCGCGGAAGGACCTCTCGCAAAAGTGACAGTCCTTTATTCAGTTCTCCAACACGTGTTCTCAGCGTACGTTTCCGGAAACTGTTCGCCTCCGAAGCCGGCCGCGTCTGGTTCGATCAGATCGGCTAAGTGATCGTACAAATGACAGTGATATCGATCAATTGGCCACAACAATCTCCAATATCTTGCAGATGCTAACGAGTAACTCCTCGGGATTAAACGGAGAAACTTATTATAAATCTGGTAGGAAAAACACCTTTTGTTTCGTGTTGTTCTCGGAAATCGGGGGACGATGAACTTCTCTGCTGGAGAAACTTCTTGCAATATTTCTTATTAATCGTTCCTCGGTATTTACGTTACTTTGTTCACGCAATATGGACCAAAGTAGGGGATATTTGTCTTTGTTCGTTAGTTTTAATAATTATTAAATATGGAACATTTGACGATTTTATAAACTGTTATGAAACGTCAAATTTGAAATTGGAAACGCGATAGTACAGTGTCCTCACGTTTTTTGTTATTATCAGAACATAATTTTACAGAATATAAAATTCCACAGAATTGAATACGATTTTTATTTATTTTAGATCAACGAGGGCTATCGCCACTGAAAAATAAGATTCATTTGTTCCCACTCTCTTGAAATTTGCCTGGAAAAATTAAAAATTGCATGTATACTCACAGTCTAGTTATTACTGATAGAAATAGAAAGCAATTAAAATATTATTTCTTCCGTTAATAATTTTAATAGATGAGAAACAATATATTGATATTTTCCGACAATATAAAATTTTGTATACATAATTTTGCTTTGAATGCATAAGTATGTAAAATTGGACAGAATTTAGTACAATTTTTATTTATGTCAGATCTACAAAGACTACTACCAAACTAAGATTTCATTTTGTTCCACTGTCTTCAAATTCGTTTACAAAAATTGCAAATCGCATAAACATCCTTAGTCTACTAACAGCTATTCCTAAAAGTTATTATTAATACTTTTACTGCGGATTTGATGCATTCAAAGAAAAATTTGAAATTGTAGGAAAATCTAAAAAAATTGAAGTTATCAAAATATTATTTCTCATCTATTAAAATTATTAACGAAGGAAAGAATATTTCATTTGATTTCCATTTCTTGCAATCAATTCAGGCAATTTTTATTTCGCACCAGCTGACGCGACAGACGTTGTCCTGTCGAAATTGCAATGTTTGTGATCGTTTTGTAAATTCGTAAAAAGCTATTGGAAATGTGTAAACAAATTGAAAATGAGAAAAACGTACTTCTGAGTGATCATTGATCTATCAACGATGTTGATCATGAAAATTCAATTCAAAGAGGAGTACATTCCGAAGTACGCCAATGGGAAATTTGCAATTTGTCCGAATTTTCAGACTTTCCTTTGTAATTGTCTCGAATTCTTTACTGGAAACTTTTCCAGAAAAAGAATTACGCATATCTATCGTTCGAATCGTGAATTATGGTCTTGAGTTCATGGAAAAAGCACTTTGAGTTTTTCCTGAATTTTCCGTTTTTCCAATTTTTCTTACCCTGAGAACCTTATTCGCACTATTACATGTTTTTTAAATTAGCAAAATTGCCAACAAACAGCATTTAATTTTTATTTGTGTAGTTTGATGTAGTTCATTGTTAGCATCACATTGAACCAAATGCGTGTGAAGTTTCAAATTTTTCTGAATCCTGAATTCGTTCACTTCACCAGACAGCCTTCATGAACCTCTAAGAATACGCTTGTAATAAATTCCAGTGACGTAACAAACTGGAACAAATGTTTTACAGATTAGATACCGCGTTCAAAATACAGAAAAATTGTTGTAAAAAAGCAGGAAGTAGTATTTTAAGTTTTTCTGATTCGTCTAGAATTGACTTAGCCTTGAACGAGCTGAACCACCATATCAACTCACCACGAGATGTTCTTTATGAAGATTCATTGGTGCACTTCGATCCACGTGACTTTAGAATGAAGTTTTTCGAATGAAAAAAAAATTGTGTGAGGTTACGATTTTCACAATTAACCGCTTGCAGCTCGTGTGAATGTTAATCGATTTCGATGAAATTTTCAACGTGTGTGTAACAAACATAGATCTAATAACATATATTAAAAAGAAATTTTATTTTTGGATGCAACCTTGTGAATTGCAATTTTTTGAAAATCTTTATTGCAGATCATTTAGTAAACCAATGATTCTAATTGATGATGAAAAATTCAGGTCGTTTGGTACAATTATAAGAAAATTATTCAATTTTAAAAGGTGTACGAACATTTTGTACACTCATTGTAAACATACAGGAAATTATATCGATAATATCTCGTTAACGTCGTTCAGGTATTTATACATGAAAAACAGTTATTTAGTGAAACTTGCATTATCTCATACTTCATTATTACACGGTGATGCAAAAATGGCGATTTCTTACCTGAAGCAGATTTTGAATGTAGAACCAAATAACGCTTTCGTCTGGAAATATTTAATCCTAAAGTATTTAATAATTTATTACATAGAAATGTGAAGTCGATAAAATATATGATGTAAGAATATATTTAATATATGATACAGCATATATTTATTGTTACGCAGAATTTTGTGCTCAATCCGAGTGCGATCAAAAAAGTATTTAATAATTTATTACATAGAAATGTGAAGTCGATAAAATATATGATGTAGGAATATATTTAACATACGATACAGCATATATTTATTGTTACGCAGAATTTTGTGCTTAATCCGAGTGCGATCAAAAATATTGTGCATTCTATTTAAAAAGACGAACTTGACCTCCATATTTCCTTTACGCGTTCACCCACAAAATATCTATTTAACATCATATTAACGACCCCTCGAAACCAAGCAAGTTGCATCCGATGCATTTTTTCCTAACACCAATAGCAGCCCAGTTATTTAGGTGGCCTGTTTTAGGTGTCTCACCCTGTATAAACATATTCTTTACCTTTCCGGTTAGACACGTTTGTATCCACTTACTTGAATCTGAAATAACTTGTCGATTCACTGTGACGGAAACATACAAAAATACCGAGAAACTAGATTGATACGGTGAAGATAGTGTTTACTGCTTTTAAGCAGCCGAGTCGCATTTTGCGATGACGACACGAAGTGAAGGATACCGCGCGTAGAAGACTATACATACGCGTATATGCGCGCAAACTTTTATGATTCATCGTTTCATATAAGATAGACGTAACACGTATTATAACATGCTCTTATACTCGGAACACCTTATTGCTGAAGTGACGTAATTTCGGACATAGATGTGGAGATGTGTTACAACTGCGATAAGAGAACCGTATACAAGGGCACGTTATTCGTTTCCGATAGGGTGCACACCATAAAATGATTTTAATTTATTATTTCGTGGTTTCCATCTACAACGGCGTACAGTGGGGTTTTTGACCCGAAAATTTATTTATTTATTGATGCCGCACCCGAACTATCAATATTATCATTCAGATCACTTTGCTTAGTTGGAGTCTCCAGATTCAGCGTTATTCTTGCGCACGCGACTATCGTGGAATTATTGTTTCCGGAGTGTCAACGATTAATAAAACGGATAAAATAAATCATTTCGATCCCATCTACAACGGTGTACGGTGGGGCTTTTGGCACGAACATGTATTTTTTTATTTATTTATTTATCGATGCCGTGAACCAGTGGTCGGCAAAGTACGGCTCCAGAGCCGCATGTGGCTCTCTCTGGCACAAATATCCACGGAAGGCGCAATAATATTTTCCTTTTTAAAAAAACTAGTAAGAAAAAAATTACATCTTATGTTGTAAGTTAAAATTCTTCTATTAATCGAGAACATGTATGAAATTTAATTTTATTTAGTGTACTACTTATTTTGGGTACTACTTATTTAGTGTACTACTTATTTTGGGTACTACTTATTTTGGGTACTACTTATTTAGTGTACTACTACTTATTTTGGGTACTACTTATTTTGGGTACTACTTATTTTGGGTACTACTTATTTTGGGTACTACTTATTTTGGGTACTACTTATTTTGGGTACTACTTATTTTGGGTACCACTTATTTAGTGTACTACTTATTTAGTGTACTACTTATTTAGTGTACTACTTATTTTGGGTACAACTTATTTTGGGTACAACTTATTTTGGGTACTACTTATTTTGGGTACTACTTATTTAGTGTACTACTTATTTAGTGTACTACTTATTTTGGGTACAACTTATTTTGGGTACTACTTATTTTGGGTACTACTTATTTTGGGTACCACTTATTTAGTGTACTACTTATTTAGTGTACTACTTATTTTGGGTACTACTTATTTAGTGTACTACTTATTTAGTGTACTACTTATTTAGTGTAATAAAAGTTTACCAAACAAGCAGATTTGGCTTCCAATTATTTTTTTAATCATTGTCATGTCCATATTTGGCTCTTTGGCTAATAAGTTTGCCGACCACTGCCGTAAACTATGTTTGGTTCATGTAGCATGCATTAATACAACAATTTATTTATTTATTGATGCCGCACCCAAACTATCAACATTATCGTTCAGATCGCTTTGCTTTGTTCGAGTCTCGGGATTCAGCGTTATTCTTGCGCACGTGACTATCGTGGAATCATTGTTTCCGGAGTGTTCAACGATTAATAAAACGGATAAAATAAACGATTTCCGTTCGGTTGTGCGTTAATTGCAAAGTTTTCTTTCGTACTCGTCAATCACTGTATATCTTCCTTAGGATAGTCGTGGTTATCCCACTCACATTCCATGTCGCAACATATTCTTGACACTATTCTTGTTTTTATTATTGACCAGTGGCGTACTCAGGATTTAATCTTGGCAGGAGACGAGTTGAACAAAATCGCCTTTTTTTAGCAAAAATATCTGTCAACGGTAGCCATACATCCACACATATGATCCTCGATCCTGACATTGGCAGGAGCACCAATACTGACACGTACACTTATTTAATTAATTAATTACATTCAAAATGTTTAATTTTACATATAACATATACAATAATCATCGAAATCGAAGAGGAAGCAGCTATTCTACAGTCTAGCTAGTTTTCCAGGATTTAATTTTGGAGGGAACCGAGTTGAACAGAATTTTTGTTTTGCAAAAATGTCTGTTAACGATAGTCAGGACTATTATTACACAATTTTACATGCTAAACATTTTCTGCTCCAAGTACGGAGCCTGTAACATTTGCTACTTCTGCTATGCATACAGGGTGTATCAAAACTACCCTAGGAGCCGAAAATGGGAGGTTCCTTGGGTCATTTGAAGCGACATTTTCCTTTACAAAAATTGTGTGGGTGGCTTTGTTTAGGAGTTATTAACAAAAAACCCGGATCAATCAGAGCGTAGCTACAGTGGATTGATTCTGAGTCGACCAATGGCGACACCACGCCTCGCGGGACCTGTCGCAGAGTCGGACTCCGTTCGCTATAGCTGCGCTCTGATTGGTCCCTGTTTTTCGTTAATAACTCCTAAACAAAGCCACGCACACAATTTTTGTAACGGAAAATGTCGCTTCAAATGACCCAAGGAACCTCCCATTTTCGGCTCCTAGGGTAGTTTTGGGACACCCTGTATACCAATTCGGCCCTGCACGTTAGAAGTAGCTGTTTCAAAGTATAACTAACTTTCCCCCGCCACTGAATGCCGTAAACCATGTTTGGTTCATATAGCACACATTAGTACACCACTTTACAAATAATCATTCACTTTACGAAGTCATTTGAAGATCTGAATTTGTACTTGTTAGTAGATCTTCTTAGAAGATGTAAAGGGATCTACGGTTTCGGTGATGATTTCATAAAGCGGTACCGTAAAATTAGCGCTGTTACGCCTTTCGGGTGTAACCGTGCCCTTGTGTAATTATTTTCTTAACATGTCGCAATCAGCGATGACGATCGAATGGCACACAGACACTGATATTAGCGAGAATTTCTTAGAATAGTGCACAATCGTGACACAGTGCTCGGGTATCGGATGTTGACGGACCTAAAGGTAGTAAACATCGCGAGATTGCGTAATTTCACGCATGAGAGTAGTTATGAATGGTTCTTTACTTCTTACTATCTTTAGATCTTAGATCTTTATACATTTATGACAATAATGGGTACCTGTAATTTGAAACAGGACAGAATTTAAAAAATTGAAGAGTGCCAATGTTACAGGACGAGTCTCGTAACCTGACGATTTTAAATCTTAAAACTCGTAAGGTAGTTGTTGTACAAGGAAAATGTTCAAACAAACGTATACGTCACTTCCAATCTGGTTAAATTATTAAGGCAACGAACACATTTTTAAGTGTTTTCTTTTTTATGCAGTTTATAGGTTTTATGCAGTTTATAGATTTGATGCATTTATGACAAAAATGAGTAGGTATACATATTAAGCAAAAATAAAATTAATCTGAAAGTAAGGATAATTCTATAGGTCGGAAAAAATGATTAATTTTCGAGTTAAAATAGTTCTTTGAGTGCAAGTGGTTAACGTGGGAATTGGCAACAAAAACTGAAATTGCATGCAAACGACTAGTTAATAATGTCAATCTGCATTAGTGTGAATACTGCGAACATGAATTTGAATCATGTAAATTTCAACGGAAATTATTCTAATTTCCTGTTTCGATCTGTGTACTTCCCACCTTCATTTTAATTTATAAACGTCCGGATGGCACTGTACAATTAGCGTCTTTTCGCGACGATCAATGAATTATGCTTTTCCTGGCGCGTATCTTGAAAATGATCTAAAGTAAAATCGAAACGTTGAAGTTAATGCGATAATTTGCAAAATTGCTTCTAAATAACAATTCATTGAACCAGTGTGCCAATAGCATTAATATATTCGTTACAAAAAATTCTACGATCGAGATATTGTATGAATTTTGGGAAGAGAATTAGGTCGTCGTCTATTACTATAATTGTCCGTCGCCAGTCGATATTTCAATCAAGGAACAATTCGAAAGAAGTTCTAACAAATATGGGCTAACAGACGGAAGACCAATTCGGCCGTGAACTATAAATTCCCAACAATAACTTCTAATTAAAGCCTCTACGGTTGGAAATGAAAGGCGTCGTCCAACAACGAAATTACGTTACTCGGTCGAAAACTCATAGTCATCGATCTCGTGTTCTCAATCGTCCTTGTAGTAAAACTGTACTACCGTAAACATTATGTACCTCAGGACTACAGTAGATTCTTTGCCTTCAGCGGTTCGTTTCAACGACAACTACAATGTTGCCACTCAATTGTGCTTGTTAATGTTCTGTGATAATGACAGTCTCTTTCTCCAAGATTGCAAGAATACGAGATTTACCTTCTCATTCCTCGATAGTACAAAAACGGGGGTTTCCAGTAGTCAAACACGCTAGATAAAACCTCGATCTAGGGCGCTATTGCCTTCAGAAGTCCTACTTTTTCGTTCACGAGGCGTGATTTGCATTATCCGGAACCATGTAGCTATGAAAATAGTCATGGTGACATTATGTACCTCAGGACTACAGTACATTCCCTGCCTTCAGCGGCTCGTTTCAACAACTACAATATTGCCACTCAATTGTGCTTATTAATGTTCTGTGATAATAACAGTCTCTTTCTCCAAGATTGCAAGGATACGGAAATTACCTTCTAATTCCTCGATAATACAAAAGCGGGGGTTTCCAGTAGTCAAACACGCTAGATAAAACCTCGATCTAGGGCGCTATTGCCCTCAGAAGTCCTACTTTTTTGTTCACGAGGCGTGATTTGCATTATCCGGAACCATGTAGCTATGAAAATAGTCATAGTGGTATTATGTACCTCATGACTGCAGTAGAATCTCTGCTTTCAGCGGCTCGTTTCAACGACAACAATAATATTGCCACGCAATTGTGCTTGTTAATATTCTGTGATAATAACAGTCTCTTTCTCCAAGATTGCAAGGATACGGGATTTACCTTCTCATTCCTCGATAATACAAAAACGGGGGTTTCCAGTAGTCAAACACGTTAGATAAAACATCGATCTAGAGCGCTATCGCCCTCAAAAGTCCTACTTTTTCGTTCACGAGGCGTGATTTGCATTATCCGACAGCATGTAGCTATGAAAATAGTCCTGGTGGCATTATGTACCTCAGGATTGCCGCAGATTCTTTGTCTTCAGCACCTCGTTTCAACAACTATAATATTGCCACTCAATTGTGCTTGTTAATATTCTGTGACAATAACAGTCTCTTTTTCCAAGATTGCAAGGGTGCGGGATTCGCCTTCTCATTCCTCGATAATACAAAAGCGGGGGTTTCCAGTAGTCAAACACGCTAGACAAAACATCAATCTAGGGTGCTATTGCCCTCAGAAGTCCTACTTTTTCGTTCACGAAGCGTGATTTGCATTATCCGACAGCATGTAGCTATGAAAATAGTCATGGTGGCATTATGTACCTCAGGACTGCAGTAGAATCTCTGCTTTCAGCGGTTCGTTTCAACGACAACTACAATATTGCCACTCAATTGTGCTTGTTAATATTCTGTGATAATAACAGTCTCTTTCTCCAAGATTGCAAGGATACGGAAATTACCTTCTCATTCCTCGACAATACAAAAATGGGGGTTTCCAGTAGTCAAACACGCTAGATAAAACATCGATCTAAAGCGCTATCGCCCTCAGAAGTCCTACTTTTTTGTTCACGAGGCGTGATTTGCATTATCCGACAGCATATAGCTATGAAAATAGTCATGGTGGCATTATGTACCTCAGGACTGCCGCAGATTCTTTGCTTTTAGCAGCTCGTTTCAACAACTATAATATTGCCACTCAATTGTGCTTGTTAATATTCTGTGACAATAACAGTCTCCTTTTCCAAGATTGCAAGGGTGTGGGATTCGCCTTCTCATTCCTCGATAATACAAAAACGAGGGTTGCCAGTAGTCAAACATACTAGACAAAACATCAATGTAGGGTGCTATTGCCCTCAGAAGTCCTACTTTTTCGTTCACGAGGCGTGATTTGCATTATCCGACAGCATGTTGCTAAGAAAATAGCCACAGTAGCTCGCGTTAATATTCGGACGTTATAAAACAGACCATAACATTTTTAATATTGTGCTATACGATTTGAACTTTTCTAAGAATTGATCGGAATTGTAAAAAAAATACTACAATAACATTTTACAACTTTATTATGTGGACCTGTACTGAAAATTTAAATAATAATTTTGGGGATGTATCATGTCATTCAATTAACCTGTGAATAAATATCTTAATTTTATCTTTGAGTTTTGATTTAAATATGCTACGAACTTCCATTCCAACCAAATATATTGTTTCATAAAAATTACAAGACTGGTTCTACCCAATTTATATAATTTTTACAATAATTAGAAAATAAAATCATGGTTACTGTTAAATTACATCTATTCATTTTTGTCATAAATGAAGAAAATCCGCTGATCTTTATCAAAACAGCGGATCTGTATGCAAAATAAAATTTATGACTCTGAAATGCAACAAATTGAGGAGAAACAGGAATTTATATTCTGTCTTAACGTGTTCAAAATATTGAAAATAATATAATAATCTTTTAAAATTCTTCGAATATTTTTACTGTTTTAAATTACACTTCATTTTTGTCATGAATGCAGAAAATCCGCTGTCTACTGATCACTATACGTTTTACGATGACATCACGTGCTCGCGATGGAATTGTTTCGTTTGCGAATCCGGTTTTTGCCGTTCGTCCTCGCTACTTGTTTTTCCACCTATAACTGTTTTATATTTTTCCCCTTGGCTAGGCACATCGTTGTGTCATTGATTGCATCATTTATTACGGGGAAACAGTGTAATTAACCGTGTTTTAGTGAACGACGCGTGGGTTGTGACCGTGAAAGAAAAGCTAACGAACTTCGTGGGATCCGGGATGTAATTACTTCTGATTAATTCGCCACCTACCGAGCTGATTGAACGCCTATGATCATTTGCCGACGTGGCTCGAATAAAGAGAATCATTTGCATGAGAACTGAGACTTTCCCGGCCATGACATGAAAAACTCATTCGTGCGCGGTGCAATTGACTTTTCTCGTGTATAGATAATTATAATCACTGGACTGAGGATGATTATGCAATTTTCAGAAAGCGGAAGATAATACAATCTTATGTCCAATGGTAGTAGCCTTTGAAAATCTTTGAGAATTGGGTTTCCTGAGAATTTCGAGATTCTTGAAGGAATTGGGTTTCACGAAAATTTCAAGATGCCTGAAGGAATTGGGTTTCACAAAAATTTCAAGGTTCCTGAAAGAATTGGATTTCCCAAAAATTTCGAGAATATGACATACGACACTCTTGGAAAGAATTCATGATGGGTAACGGTTCGTTCGATGAAAAGAATTCCGTATAATAATTAAATGTTTATATTAATATAAAGAATAAATTATTTCGGGAATTATATTTTTGGGAATTTCGATTTTGAGAATCTCGAAATTTTCAGGTACCCATTCCGATCCCGACCCGATATTTCGGGTTCTCGCACACCCCTGGCCATGACCCAATAACTCGGCTCATTTCTTCCTCGAGTAATTGCACTTGGAATGACGTAGGGCGTAGGGGTATTAAAAACACCCCTTTTAGTTAGGGGGTAGTTAAGACACATGGCGCCAGACACGCTGTTTTCTCCCTTGGAGTTATTCCATTAATGCCCTCGTCTGTCGAACGGGATAACAACATTCGGGATGTCGGTACTGAAATAGTTCATTACTCGGTAGAATAATGTTTGATCACAATAAAAATAGAATAGACATTGCCATCCATCAAATCAAAATTGAATAAAATGAAGCGTCGAAAAAGTGGTGATTAGGCTGCAGAACTTCATTAAAAATAAAAATTTGAACACTAAACCTACCGAGCCTTTCAAATAATTGGTACATATTCCCTTATAAAAATGACAAAATTGATTTTATTTATTTTTATGTATTTTTATACGTGCACTATACTAAAGTAAAATCTTTTCTAATTGTAAAATAAAAATCTTGGAACCGGTCTGTTTGACCGGTGTTGATAGGTTTAGTGTTAAGGAAGAAAAGTGTACAGTAGATCGTAGGAGTATGAGTTGGAGAACAAATTGGAAACAATAGAACGAAGAAGAAAATATAAATTGTAATAAAAAATAAAAATGATTTGCATTGATCGTGGGAAACAGGGATCACGTAGAAATTTATTTTACCAACATTTTTGAATTTTTAAAATTTTTACTGTTTTATATTTCGACTGACCAATTTCTTCATAAATGCATAAAGATGCAAGCATCGCGACCATCACCCAGGTGCAGACTTGGGTAAAACATATTTTAATCAGAAATAAATACAAATATTAGCAAATACTAATTCTCATACCTGTGTTACATACATACGTTTCATTGGAAACTAACACTAAATTACTATTTCAAATGAAAATGTTACACTAGTTGTGACAAATATTTGTATTTCTTAGTTGAAATACTTTTTACCCAGGGCTAATACTTTACCCAGGTGTCGCGAATATTAGTAAACAGATATGGCACGAAGTGGAGCCATATGTTCACATGAAAAATCACGATTAAGATACGCGGAATTCATAACTCGTTCTCGGAACGTTATCTATTTAATGGCGACGTTAAATACGATTACTTTCTCTAGCGAGTGTTTTATAAACTATAAATCATGTCGGAGAGTGATCAAAGAAATAGCATTATCAATTGAAATAGCTCCGTCTGTGGTTCAAGTTCAATGTCTCGATTGCAAATCGGAAGTAAGTTTTCTTATGTTAAACAATGTTTTTCCATTATGTCACAGAAATCAGGAAAAGTGGTAAATCCTCTTGTTGATACTGACATTATCTTAAGAATAGCAAATTCCACTTAAGATAAGATTACAAAAACCCACATCAAATTTAACAAAATCTGGTAGTATCAGTTTACTTTTTTCTAGAGAACACAGATATACACTTTCGTTGATCTTAAAATTACGGAACACTGCGATTCTAAAATATTAAGTTGTCCCAAAAATTTCTTTCGGAATGTGTTTGCTAAATAAGTTCTAATGTTGCCTTAATGTTTGAAAAATAAATACAAACAATGTTATAATCTTTATGCCAATGTTTTAGTACTTCCCAACATGAATTTGAATTATGTGCATGAATCGAAAATCAACTTTTGGAATAACCAAATATTTATTTAGCAATATTAAAGTTAATGTTCGGTTCACTGAATTTTACAATAATATCTGTGTATACTTTACTTCAGTTTCGACGGAGAAATTAATAGTTATTAAATCACAGAGTTTAACCTTAAGTTCTCTTTACCACGCACTGCATTTTCTACGCAACCGTTTACATGGAACTTTGTATGACTCGAAATTATCGAGATTCTCAAATCTCTCAGTCAAAAAAAATCCCAGATTCTTTGGAGAATCCCGATTCTTTTAAGTCCCCGGATTCTTTGAGGTATCTCCATTCTTTTAAGTTCCCGAATTCTTTGGAGAATCCCGATTCTTTTAAATTCTCGATTGTTTTAAGTCCCCGATTCTTTTAAATTCTCGATTGTTTTAAGTCCCCGATTCTTTTAAATTCTCGATTGTTTTAAGTCCCCGATTCTTTTAAGTCCCGGATTCCTTTAAGTCCCCGATTCCTGTAAGTCCCCGATTAAATTCTCGATTCCTGTAAGTCCCCGATTAAATTCTCGATTGTTTTAAGTCCCCGATTAAATTCTCGATTGTTTTAAGTCCCCGATTAAATTCTCGATTGTTTTAAGTCCCCGATTAAATTCTCGATTGTTTTAAGTCCCCGATTCTTTTAAGTCCCCGATTCTTTTAAGTCCCCGATTCTTTTAAGTCCCCGATTCCTTTAAGTCCCCGATTCTTTTAAGTCCCCGATTCTTTTAAGTCCCGGATTCCTTTAAGTCCCCGATTAAATTCTCGATTGTTTTAAGTCCCCGATTGTTTTAAGTCCTCGATTCCTTTAAGTCCCCGATTCCTTTAAGTCCCCGATTCCTTTAAGTCCCCGATTCTTTATGTCCCCGATTCTTTTAAGTCCCCGATTCCTTTAAGTCCCCGATTCATTTAAGTCCCCGATTCTTTTAAGTCCCCGATTCCTTTAAGTCCTCGGATTCGTTGGCGAATCCCGATTCTTTCAGTCCCTGGATTCGTTCGAGAATCCCGATTCTTTTAAGTCCCAGGATTCTGTGGAGAATCTCGATTCTTTTGAGAAACCCGACTCTTTCGAGAAGCACTACTTTTTGGGAATCCCGGAGAATGTCGAAATTTTCGGGTACCCGTCGCGATCTCTAAACAATTTCGTGTTCCCGACTTGATATTTCCGGTTCTCGCACACCCCTGGGTGCCCGCGCACATACGAGCTAACTATCATAACACAAAATATTAATAAAAACATCTCCACATGATAAACATCGATCACTTTCTCGGTACCGTTTGTGGCCAATTCGCCAAGAAAGTTTTCTTGGTCTAATTTTAAATCAAACCGACAATCCCAAAGAAATGCTTCCTGCATAACATGATTTGTGGAAATAAACGAGATTGATCGATCCAGGGAAAACAATAATCTCGCACAGCTGTGCGTTGGCGGGCAGACACGAGTTTAGTTGCTCGATGTAATATTTCAAATTCGTCAAGTTAAATCTATCAGTCTCGTCAAACAGTATAATCTTATCAGACAACATACTGACATTATTTCGTCTAAATTGTGCTTTTATCAGTTCCAAAGCTGCCTGTTGTAAAAGTTTCCGAAAGTCTCATTATTGTCGTAACCGATAAAATCGAATGACGGTACCCTCCAGGTGTGATTGATTCATTCGTTCGTAGAACGGCACGTTACGATTAATCAAAGACGAACACGAGTTCTTCGAAGGAGTCGATAAACTTTTGGATTTTACGGGTTTTGCGAGCCGTGATCTGCGACCACCACTGGTACTAACATGTCCCTGAACCTAAATAGCTTTATCAATGATATTCGTGATACTAGGGGTAGCAATATCTACGATCGATAGACAGTATCTCCTAACACCTGTGTCACATGCAGTCTTTGCCGGCAACTCGTAACGTGTGTCAGTGATCGATCAAATCTGTGAAAACGGTATCGAAGAACAGTTGGATGTTGGACAGGTAATGTGGAACATCGCAAAATTTTCATTAAAAAGCAACGGAATTTAGAGAGAGGCAATTCTGCGAAATTAGAATAGGTTTTCAACTCCAAATGCACCCGATGCAAGTCGAATTCAACCTTATGCAAATCATTTCACCCTTCTGCAAATCAAATTCAATTTTTTGCAAATCAAATTCAATTTTTTACAAATCAAATTCAATTTTTTGCAAATTAAATTCAACCTTCTGCAAATCACTTTTATATATTTACATAAATATTTATATTTACTTAGAAAAATTATTTAGTTAAATTTATTATAAAATATAATATCTTTTATGTACGAGACACTACTCTACTTCATCGAAAGTCGAGAGATTTTATAGCACCCTTTTATTTGTAAAAGTCATTCAAAAGACTTAAATTTCATTTCGTTATCATCGGAATTATAAGTTATTAGTAGACAGCGAATTTGTATGCAAAATAAAAATTTTCTACCCGAATTGCAACAAACTGGAGCAAAATGGAAATTTATTTTCTTTCTTAATACGTTTAGTGTATTTTTTAATTTAATAATACAAATTTAAATCAGTCTTCAAGATTCAGCAAGACGAAGTTTAGGGGAGAATGAAGCATCAATGAGAGCAAATGATTCACACTGTTTGAAAACCTCGCATTGTATTAGGCGTGCACATTGCGAATGTAATTTTTGGAACAACCTAATATTTGGATCCGAGTGTGTTGCTAACAGGGGATAACATTGTGATTGCAGAATCGATTGGAGAATGTAAAATTGGAACTAGAGAAATTGATTGGAACAGAATCAATAGATCTGCCGAGTGTAGAAGAAAAATGGCGCCATATTTCTTGAGCAAGGACCACGTGCCGCCCACGGAGGAGGTTTGCGAAACGGAGATCAAGGAGACAAATTTAAAAAATGGAAGAGTACCGGAAACACAGGATTTTTTGACGGTCGACGAGAATTATTGCAGCAGCAAAACAGTATACGTTCCACAAATCCGATGGCCGGACCTCGTGGCGCAAATTTTTATTCATGGCGGCGGCGTTTACGGACTGTACCTCATCTTCACAGAAGCGCAATACCTCACTAGTCTATGGGGTGAGTTTTCGAATGAAAATATTTTCCATAGAAATAAATCTTTGCAGTTTCCCAATTATTGTTGGTTACTTCCAAAATTCATGTAAGTAACAAATAATAATACAACGCAATAAATCTTAGCAGTCCCCCACTTATTGTTAGTTACTTCCACAATTGATAAAAGATAAATGTAATTACTAGACTGCGGATTTTATGCATTTATGACAAAAATGGGTGCGCACAATTTAAAACAGTGGAAGTATTAAAAAGATTTCATGCCACCGGTATATTAGTTTTACCTTAATTAGATAATTAAAAGAAGAATTAAATTTTCATTTGGTTTCTGCGTCTTGCAATCAATGCAAATATTTTTTATTTTGGATAAAGATCCGTAGTCTAGTCATAACGAGGCACTCGGGAAAAAAAATGCGAGAGGAATTCGTAAAGAAACCGTCCGATTGTTCGGGCACGCTTAATCGAGTCCCACGCATAATTGAATCACACGCATTCTCGCTACTCGCTGAGAAGATCAGTGAGAACTACGTTATAAGACACGGTCAGTACGATAAATGTCAATTCTTCACGGAGATGTCAGCGTCGAGATGGTAACGCGGCGAAAATGCGTACCAAGGACAGAAATAGTCGGTTGCCACTTCCTGTACGATTATTATTAATCTATGACACCGTTTCTGGCGCCGCGCGTTACGCAAATGATGAGAACCGCAAGTACGGAGAGCACGAGTCGTTCAAGGTAGCTCCAAAAATTATTGGCACACTGCGCTTTTGATATTCCACGTATCTTCAATATTCCAATTATTATAATTTCGCAAAAATGAAGCGTACAAATATAAATCTGGTCTAATTTTGCAACACTAAGCTTTCGATATTCCACATATCTTCAATATTCCAATTATTATAATTTCGCAAAATTGAAGCGTACAAAACAAATCTGATCTAATTTTGGCAAACTAAGCTTTCGATATTCCACGTATCTTCAATATTCCAATTATTATAATTTCGCAAAATTGAAGCGTACAAAAATAAATCAGGTCTAATTTTGGCAAACTAAAATTTCAATATTCTACATATCTTCATTATTCCAATTATTATAATTTCGCAAAATTGAAGCGTACAAAAATAAATCTGGTCTAATTTTGGCACACTGAGCTTTTGATATTCCACATATCTTCAATATAACAATTATTATAATTTCGCAAAATTGAAGCGTACAAAAATAAATCTGGTCTAATTTTGGCAAACTAAGCTTTTGATATTCCACATACCTTCAACATTCCAATTATTATAATTTCGCAAAAATGAAGCGTACAAAAATAAATCTGGTCTAATTTTGGCAAACTAAATTTTCGATATTCTACATATCTTCATTATTCCAATTATTATAATTTCGCAAAATTGAAGCGTACCAAAAATAAATCTAGTCTAAGTTTGGCAAACTAAGCTTTTGATATTCCACATATCTTCAATATTACAATTATTATAATTTCGTAAAAATGAAGCGTACAAAAGTAAATCTGGTCTAATTTTGGCACACTGAGCTTTTGATATTCCACATATCTTCAACATTCCAATTATTATAATTTTGTAAAATTGAAGCGTACAAAAATAAATCTGGTCTAATTTTGGCAAACTAAGCTTTCCATATTTCACATATTTTCAACATTCCAATTATTATAATTTTGTAAAAATGAAGCGTACAAAAGTAAATCTGGTCTAATTTTGGCACACTGAGCTTTTGATATTCCACATATCTTCAACATTCCAATTATTATAATTTTGTAAAATTGAAGCGTACAAAAATAAATCTGGTCTAATTTTGGCAAACTAAGCTTTCGATATTTCACATATCTTCAATATTACAATTATTATAATTTCGTAAAATTGAAGCGTACAAAAATAAATCTGGTCTAATTTTGGCAAACTAAGCTTTCCATATTTCACATATTTTCAATATTCCAATTATTATAATTTCGTAAAAATGAAGCGTACAAAAATAAATCTGGTCTAATTTTGGCAAACTAAATTTTCGATATTCTACATATTTTTACTATACGAAGAATTATTATAATTTTTTAAGAATGAAGCATACAACAATATATCTGGTCTCATTTTAAAACTGGAATATTGCCAAACAAAATTTCCACTATTCTACATATTTTTAATATTCGAATTACATATTATAATTTTGTAAAAATTAACCTGGTTTTAGTCTAAAACTTGAATATTTACGAACTAAATTATCGACATTCTACATATTTTTACTATTCGAATTATTATAGTTGCGTAAGAATGAACCGTACAACAATATACCTGACCTCGTTTTAAAACTTCAAGTAATTTTAAAACATTTTGCATGGCATAACGGGTGAGAAATGGGAGGCACGTTTTAATAAAGACTAGCTCACCTTATTTCTATTTAATCTGTTTGAATCAAATCTATCAAGACAGTGTAAACATGTTGTTATTTAATACTGTACGAATTATATATTATCTAGACTAATATTTGATTCCAATTCCGATATGTTATATTCATGGTTACGTGATTAATTTACTCGAACGAAAGATAAGTCATTTCCGGCGAAAGTCGAACTTGTCATTCCACACTATTGTCAAGAATTATAGATTACTGAATAATGTTTCGTTTCCTTTTGAATTCTAAATTCCCGTTTTCCAGTATCTAGGATTTGTCTTCTACGTATACTGGACACAGAATTTGCATACAATGAGACACTCTGTAAAAAAATGCTGGAAACGCTGTGATAAGATATATTACGCATTAAATTACCATACGTAGAAAATTATACGCACCGGTAACTATGATTTACATACAGTGACTCGCATTAATATTCGAACGTTCTAAACGAGACGATAACTTTTTAAATATTGTACTATACGATTTGAACTTTTCTCGAAAGCTAGTTTACTACAGGATGAGTAAAGAAATTTTTTCAAAAATTGCAATTGATCGGAATTGTAGAAGAAATACTACAAATTGCATTTTACAACTTTTTTATGTGCACCTACGTTGAAAATTTAAAAAATACGTTTTGTAGATCTGTGTGAATTAAATATATTCTTTGCAATGAGCTACAAACGTTTAAAGATTGTAAAAATTGCAATAAATCTAAGGATTCTTACATCTTCCAATGCTTGAAAGAAAAAAATTTTTATCTTTTCAGCAATTGTAAAATAAAAAATACAAAACCGGTCTTACATTTTTAATTTCCTAATTATTGAAATTATGACGTTGTTTCTATGGAAAATGATTGCATAAATTTCTTTATCTAAGCACATATGGCAACATGAATTGCACGAAGTCTTGTAGTTTTCATCAGCTAAAGCATTTTAATAACTGTCAGTGCTAGGTAGTTTTAGTGTTGAAGGTACTCACGTAAAAAAATTACAAATCTACCTAGTCGTTGTACATTACAAATGTAAACATATGTGCAGAGGTATAGATTCATCCCTTGGTCGGGTGACCATTACTTTTTATACATCCTGTACCTAATTCAAAGACCTCTCCTACAGCGTTCGTGACAATATACACCTCCGCATTCGGTATAACCGCTGGTGCTCACAGACTATGGTCCCACAGAGCTTACAAAGCTAAATGGCCGTTGCGGCTACTTCTGGTCTTCCTCTTCACAATAAGCGGTCAGGTGAGCCAATTTTGTTTCGCATTTCATCTACACTCTTCTCTGAACGCCTCGTTCTATCCCCACTATAATAAAAAAGAACAATTGTCTGAACCCTCAGGTAACTTAACAGCAGAATTGGGCAAACATTTAATCAACGATTGACGAATAAATATGTTGTATAAAACTGAACGATTGTCTGAACCCTCAGGTAACTTAACAGCAGAATTGGGCAAACATTTAATCAACGATTGACGAATAAATATGTTGTATAAAACTGAACGATTGTCTGAACCCTCAGCTAACTTAACAGCAGAATTGGGCAAACATTTAATCAACGATTGACGAATAAATATGTTGTATAAAACTGAACGATTGTCTGAACCCTCAGGTAACTTAACAGCAGAATTGGGCAAACATTTAATCAACGATTGACGAATAAATATGTTGTATAAAACTGAACGATTGTCTGAACCCTGAGGTAACTTAACAGCAGAATTGGGCAAACATTTAATCAACGATTGAGGAATAAATATGTTGTACCTTTTGAGTCACTGAACAAATGTATGTCAGGCAAAATGTTAAAAAATTGACAGTTTCGTTGTCTCAACCCTTCAGAAGACTGAGGTCAGACTAGCAAAGATGTCACTTTTGGATCCATGCAGTCTCCGATTTTTCGATGATTTCTTTTTATAATCAACGAGTGACGATTAACGTCATCGTTCGATTGAATGAATCGTCCATTTCTCAATGATTACCTTTTCTAATCGTATACATCAATCAATCAATCTTGGTGAAAATTGTAATCGTTTAATGCCCAACTCTGCTTGGAAGTCCCATCAGCCTGAGCTATTTTCTCGAATGCTTTATTTATGTTTACTCAAACGTTCGTCTAACACGCGTACATGTGACTGCCTCCTGAAACACAAGAACGTGTAGGATTAAAAGCTGAAGTAACATGTGATAATAATGCTAACCAATTTCAAGGTGAAATAAATCAATAAATAAGTAACGAATAATTTACACTGCACAGCAGTTCATAGGTTTCCTATTACAATAACAGAATGCGATTAAACAAAAGTGTAGGAACGTAATTCATTATCGCTTTTTTTCTATTTTGTTATGAACGCAGTCCTTTTTTGTTCCACACGTCCCGGTTTGCGATGCATATTACCCCGAATATATGAAACTTAAATCGCTGAATCGTTCGTCAAGACAACGAAACTTTTCGTAGGCAGTACGAATTGTTTAAAAAAGAAAAAACTGTTTCCGTGTATAATCCTGAACGAATCCAACGTTCTCCGGCTGAAACGATTTGCATGCTTGCGAGAAGTTTACGTGACTCGCAAGTAAATGTTCGTCGTAGACTTTGAAAGTTCTCATTAATAATTCCTCATAAAATTAGAAAAAATAATAAAGAATTGTAGAACTGTGAGAACCAATTTTAAAATTCATGATTGTTTCTATCATAGACGGTCGATGGATCAAAGATTATTTTCATTGTTTCTACAGGAGAATGATAGCATATGAAATCTGCTTAGGAAACATTTTAATATGTAATAAACAGACTGCGGATCTTTATGCACTTATAGGAAAATTCAATAGACGATGTTCAAAATTCTAGGAAAATTTAAAGAATTGAAGATTCATATAAGATTTCTGATCTATTAAAATTATTAAGAGAAGAAGTAACGAGTAGATAGCATATTTTATGCATTCATAGTAAAAATGTTATACTATTTGGTCTGTTATACTATTTGGTCTGTTATACTATTTTATTTATATATAACTCAAAAAAATTGTTCGCTTATGTCATAATCAAAATGGAAAAGTTGCATATTTTTATGTGCAAGAGTGTCACAAATGTAATTCGCTAAAATTAGTTAGCTAAGATAAAATTGAAAGTTTTGATTTAAAAAACATGTCACATGTCTAAACCGTTAGGATTAATATTTCGGTTAGAAGAAAAAAAACTATACAAAAGTCTAACTCTATAAGTATGCACTTTAAACAAAGTAGAAGATATTGCTAATGTGATTTTGTTTTCGAGTTGTGTCGATTTTCTTCCAAAGTAGCGAAATGTCTATTTTACTCCAGTTTATTGCAAATAAGATAGACAGTTTTTATTTTGCATAAAAATCCGCTGTCTAGTAAAGAGCGACGAGAGGAACTCCCTAACTGCATTCTAAATGCATTTTAAATGCATACGCAGCCTAGTAGCAAGATCGATGTGTGAATTTAAGAAGTAACATCGACTTTGTTTGCACAGAGGCACGTTTACGCGTGGGCGTTGGATCATCGAGTTCACCACAAGTACAGCGAAACCAATGCCGATCCTCATAACGCGAAAAGGGGTTTCTTTTTCGCACACGTTGGCTGGTTGTTCACGACGCCTCACCCGGATGTCATTTCGAAACGCGATGCTGTCGATATGAGCGACCTGGAAGCAGACCCAATCGTCATGTGGCAGAAAAAGTAAGAAAACGCGGAACAAAAATGTTTGTCCACAATGATCACTAGACTGCGCATCTTTATGCATTTTCCAATTTTTGTAGACAAATTTGAAGAAAGTGGAACCAGAATAAATAATACTCGTACTAAATTCTGTTGAATTTAATACTCCAGCATTATTTAAAAATTTTTATAAACTATAAATGCATAAAAATCCGCGGTCTAGCGATTGTTTTATCCTTTGCATTTGTATGAATATAAAAATTTTCGAATTTGTTCATAATAAGTACTAGATTACGGATGTTTATGCATTTTCCAATTTTTGTAGACAAATTTTCAGAAAGTGGAACCAGATTAAATAATACTCATACTAAATTCTGTTGAATTTAATACTCCAGCATTATTTAAAAATTTTTATAAACTATAAATGCATAAAAATCCGCGGTCTAGCGATTGTTTTATCCTTTACCTTTGTATGAATATAACAATTTTCGAATTTGTTCATGATAAGTACTAGACTACGGATGTGTATGCATTTTCCAATTTTTGTAGACAAATTTGAAGAAAGTGGTATTAAAATAAATAAAACTCGTACTAAATTCTGTTGAATTTAATACTCCAGCATTATTTAAACATTTTAATAAACAATAAATGCATAAAAATCCGCACTCTAGTGATTACTTTACCTTTGCGTTTGTATGAATATAAAAATTTTCTAAGTCGATCACATTGTTAAACTTTGTGATTTAAGCGAATTTTTGCTTCGAATTTAAATTAATTCGTAATTATTCAAGAAAATAGAAATCTATGGCAATTCTTCCATTTGTCGACAAATGTGTACGCAAAATGTTAAAATCAAGTCGAAAGCAGGTACCCAATATTTAAACAACTTGATAGAAGTTTTGAGCAACGTTATTACCATTTGCAGACTCTACGTTCCTCTGTTCTTCCTGCTGACCATCGCGCTTCCGGTCAGTGTGCCATACTACTTTTGGTCTGAATCATTGTGGACCTCTTTCTGGGTGAACTTCAACTTCCGGTTCAGCGTGACCCTGAATATAGCCTTCTGCGTGAACAGCGTCGCTCACATGTGGGGTCAGAAACCGTACGACAAGTAAGTTTATATTCTCCAAATTTGCCTAACTTTTTCGATTTAATATTTAAAAATCACATTCCCAAAACATCGCGGTTGAATTCAGGTGTTTCCGTATTAGCTGGTAAGCTGATTCTTCTAATAGTTGAAACAAACTCAAAAGGGTATAGCAGGATAAGCATGGGCCAGCGTTTTAAATCTTAAAAAACATTGTGTAAATATTTCAAATGTCTACCCCCACCGATAGGGGTGATATTATCAGAAGAATATATAAAAAAAAGAAAAAAGCAAGAAAAGAAAGTTGAGTTAAGATTAATTGAGGATTCAAGCATTGATCAGAACCTCTAACACCGTGACCATACTACATACTTGTTCTCACAAGTGACAGAAAGAAGAAGCTGAGAATCATATATTAGAAGATTTAGTCGCATTTTTACATGTATCAGCTTTTCCGTACACGCGCCGACTTTCCGCTCGTTCCCATCACTAGCCACCGCAAGGGGACTCGGTCACTGCGGCATACTTTATTTTTTTTGACACTGTTCCACCAAATGGACACTTCTGAGATTTTTATACAAAATAGGTTAGCATCATAGCAATATTTTATAATTTTTTGATAGGTATCAACCCAGGGGAAGATAGTTAAAAAATTCCAAAAAATTAATTAATTATTATCAACTATAAATATTTAGCAAAAAATTCTGAAGAAAATCTGAAATATAGAGTGTATATTTTTTGTTTAAATTGCATTTAAGTGCGGGGGAATTTACCCCAATATCACCCTTATCGGTGGGGATTGACATTTGAAATATTACACAATGTTACACAATGTTTTTAGACTTAAAACTATGTTTTAAGACAGGAATCAGGAAAATCATGCTTATCCTGTTATACCCTTTATCTCTACACTTATACAGAGTCGTGCTAAATGTTGTTTCTTTAAATTAAATTTTGTTAATTGTGATTTAAAAAAAGGTAGTTCATCTACAAGAACTCATTCGCTATAAACTATAAACAATCTAAAATATTACCAGGCACATCTCGCCGGTGGAAAACCTGGCGGTCTCCATAGCAGCTTTGGGCGAGGGTTGGCATAACTTCCACCACGTGTTCCCATGGGATTACAAGACTGGAGAACTGGGTAACTACAGCTACAACATCACCACAGGGTTCATCGATACATTTGCGAACATTGGCTGGGCGTATGACCGGAAGTACGTGTCACCATCGATGGTTCGACGAAGAGCGGACCGATCTGGCGACGGCAGCCATATTTGGGGTTATGGCGATGCCGACATCCCATCCGAGGATCTTCGAGAACTGAAGCAGATGAACTAGATTAAAATAGAGTCAAGTTACAGTGAAGTAAAAAGTGTTCGTAGAATTTTTAAAATGGAATAACTATTTTATAATTGTACCAAACAACCTGGTCTTTTATATTAATTAAAAGCATTGGTTTATGAAATGATACGCAAAAAAGATTTTTCAGAAAATTATTATTTACAAGGTTACATGCAAAATTGAAAAAGGCATCTTTTTAAACTTTTTTATTTGGATCCTTAATGAAAACATAAAATTTATGTTTTGTAGATCTGTGTTCACCATTTTTAATCGCTTGATTAATAGCGATTTCGATGAAGTTTTCAGCACGTGTAACAAACATAGATCTAGAAACGTACATTTCATATTTTCATTAAGAGCCCTAGCAAAAAAATTAAAAGAAATGCTTTTTTTATTTTTGCATGCAACTAACTAAAGTATAATGATTTCAGCGCACAGGTTCGATCTGATTTTACATAAAACACTATTTGCAAAATATCACAAAATCATTTTTCAACGTTTCGATCTAGAATATAGATCATTTTCAAGAAAATAATAAAACTTTGCGTTCGCTTAGTGTAAATTAAACAAATTTAGTTTCGATTGAGTTTGACATTACTGTAACCACATGTTGGTGTTAAGCCGGTATCTGTAAGACTACCTGTAATTTACACTAAGCGAACGCAAAATTTTATTATTTTCTTGAAAATGATCTATATCTAGATCGAAACGTTGAAAAATGATTTTGTGATATTTTGCAAATAGTGTTTTATGTAAAATCAGATCGAACCTGTGCGCTGAAATCATTATACTTTAGTTAGAAACTAATTGCGATCGATATTACGTATTTATTTGCATGCAACCTTGTGAATTGTAATGTTTGGAGAATCTTTTAGTAAATCAATGCTTCTGATTGACGATAAAAAATCAGTTTGTTTGGTATAATTATAAAAAAGTATTTTAAAAGGTGTACAAACGCTTTGTACACCCACTGCAGGTCGTTCGAGAATGCAATCGACCTTCAGATTTTGATCTAGTGGACCAAGAAGATGAATATCGATCGACAGGTCGGAAGTTGACGGTTTCAACTTCGACTATTCCGAGAACCATGGAGTTTCGCGAACGAAGAACTCTTTTTGACGAGGTGCACGATGATACGGACAACGATAGTTTGTCTTCCGCGATAGAAAATCACGTTGACTTTCGTTCGGATCGATGTCGACGTTTGATGACGTCCGGACAGCTCTTCAGAGCCTTTCTTCGTTGCGCGATCGTGTGAAAGTATTGTGTCGTCGACGAATGCGAATAGAGATGCATTCCTTGAACGCTACTGTCCTCGGAACGTTGACTTCGCGAGTTTGCATGTATTAGGTGTGCAAATAAGTTCGGTGTCTCTTTTTAGCAGAAGGACGTATGCAAGATTACGTTTCCCAACTATTCGCCTTTTCCGTAATACTTCCTCCTATCTACGTGATAGATTACAACAGTGGTTTTGACCTGTTTGATAACTATGTTCGAGAGGCCCGAACAGAAGGCACCGAAGTTATTTGCACACCTAACATTCGACGGAACAGTGTACAAAAGAATCTGTATTTTTAATTAGACGTCGTGGAAAGTTTCTGTCGAACGAAACACGATGGGGAGAAGGAGTGAAGTAGTCGCAGTGCTCTCTGGGCTTCTCGTTCTGTGATCTAAGAGAAATAGAGATATTTTTACACGTATTATAGTTTCTTTCACTGCCTTCGGAAACTGTTCAAAACGCCAGCGTCCTCACAAGGACGTTCTACAGTAATTTCTCAATCGTAGTCCTCGGTCGCCTCTGCAATCGTAGTCCAGTGCCTACCCATTCCACCGCCTGTCAACGCTGCGCCGGGCAGCAGGACGGCGATGTTTGATGTCGGCTCGGGTATATCGGTGTGAACACCACTACATTGACTCGAGTGAATCGAATTTTCAAACTACTTAATTTTCATTATTTTTGTATGAGATTTTACTGGCTTATTTCTGGCATTTTTCTGATTAAAACAAGACTAAACACGATATACAGTAATCTCACTATCTATGACCAGAAGCCAGGGGTTTTAAATGTCATAGATCGTAAAGGGTATGCTATTTTTTTTCTCGGAATCGATCGCGCCGTGACTTCAAAAAACTGCCGAACATAGAGAAGGACAGAACGATACACGGATCGGATGACCGAGCGTGCCGCCGTCGTCGACGCAGTTTAAATGCCCGCGTGTGCTCACAATGTAACGGCATTTAAAATGCTTTATTCATTCCATGTTTAATTACATATTTTTCTATGGGAGTTTTACTACTTTATTCCTGGCATTTTTCTGATTACAACAATACCAAACACGATATAATTCCAACTTTATTTAGTGGTTTAATCGACGATGAAAGTTTTACTTACAAGGAAGGACAGCGCGTTGGAAAGAAAGAGACGCGAAGAGTCGCCGTCGCCGGCATAGATCAAACACGCTGTCCTTCCTTGTAAGTAAAACTTTCATCGTCGATTAAACCACTAAATAAAGTTGGAATTATATCGTGTTTGGTGTTGTTGTAATCAGAAAAATGCCAGGAATAAGATAGTGAAAGTCCTATAACAAAATAATGAAAATTAAGGGCCTTGAAAATTCGATTCATTCGAGTCAATGTGTGGTGCTCACACCGATATACCCGAGCCGAGATCAATCATCGCCGCTCTGCGACGCGGCACGGCGTTGGCCGGCAGTGGAATGGGTAACCTCTTGTCATAGATCGTAAAGGCATCCCCGGTCTTAGATAGTGAGATTACTGTACTTTCAATTTTATTTAGTGGTTTAATCGACGATGAAAGTTTCACTTGCAAGGAAGGACAGCGTGTTTGATCTATGCCGGCGACGGCGACTCTTCGCGTCTCTTTCATTCTGTCCTTCTCTACGTTCGGCTTGTCGTTTGAAGTCTCAGCGCGGTAGGGTAGACGCAGTCATAAATCAAAAAATAGCCACCCTACTTGATCGTAGTCCGTTCATAACACGGGTGTTGGGACTACGATTGAGAAATTACTGTATTTGGTTAAAGTTTCACTCAGGCAATCGACAATCTGCAACTGGATGTAATATTATACAATTCGACGAAGGAATGATCAAACTTCAAATTTCAGTGCGAGGAATCCAAGACTTACTATGTAACACTGGAAACCAATATGGCAGCGTTCTAACCTCTCAAACGCGCTGGAAATAGAGCGACTTTACTCGTGTGAAGCTTTTAAACGAACTCCGCAACACTGAAACTTGGATTCCGCGCAATAAAATGTTTACTTTTATCATTTTTTCGATGAATTGTGTAATATCGTGTTCAGATAGGTTGAGAATTTTTGGTCCCCTGTGTGAAAGTTCAGCCCTCTATATGATTGTTGCGTCGAAATACAAATTGTAAGAAAAACAGAAGAGTGAAAAGTGCTGGATGGTCAGAGAATTGAAAATTCATTATAAAAATGAATGCAGCGATAAACAATTGTCCAAAATGTTAACGACAAGTGATTCTGTTTAGTCATTGCGACTCCACTGGAGACGATAGTTCCTCAAGAGCTTTTCTGCCAGGCAAATGTTTTTGACATCGACAGAAGTACTCACTGTAATTTATTTATTGTACCGATTAGGGGTTAAGATAGAACACACATTTAGCATAATTTTTTGTTTTAGATACGGTAGCAAGCAATTAATCGTCGTTCGTAACATTCCTCTCGCGAATGTTTACTCAAGAAGCGAATCTTACATTTTGATTCTATTTGAACTTTCGCAAAATTTACGTTTACACGAGAACTGGCGTTTGTAAGGAGTAGATGCGGATTTTTATGCGTAATAAAAATGGTCTGAATCGATTGCAAGAAATAGAAACAATACCTAATGTTCTTTCTTCTCTTAACGATTTTAATACAGGAGATATCATCTATCGACGTCTTCAATTTGTCGAATTTTCCAACTATTTTCAACTTCAGCTACTTTATTTTGCTATAAATGCATGAAAATCCGCAGTCTGGTAACATTGTCCCACAAATTCCAACTTTTTTCATGTTTCCAAATAACTGTTGGTTGATTATTGTAACAATCTTTCTCCTACACGCACAGTTTTTGAGGAAAAAACGTATTTTTCAACTTTAAACAAATATTGTGATGTTATTATAAAAGATATTGAATTGATCGGCGAAGATATTTTGCTTTCTGGATCGAGAAAAACGTCGGAAAATTTGAAAGAGTGGTTCCTCAAGATTTTCTGCTGGACCCTTGTTTTTTCAGATAAATTAAAAAATATCATCAAAAAAAGGTGCAAAAGAGATGTCTCTCTCTAATGATTGTTTCGGAACATGTTTAAACAATCATAACGCATTAATGATGGAGATTCAGGTAAGTCTACAGAATCTTTTGATGTAAAGAACAATTCAATATCTTTCATAATAACATCACAATATTTTGTTTAAAGTTGAAAAATACTTTCTTTTCAAAGAAAGTTTCTCAAAAATTAAGGTCAGATTTTTAGTAGCCAGAAGTTTTAAACGTAGACGATGGGCGAGAACAACTCGAGTCGCAAATGTGGAGATGAATTTACGATTGAATTTTGCGTACAACAAACCAGCGAAACGCTACAATGTACGTTCGAACGAATAATCATTAAACGTTGGAAAGCTTATAAATATGGAAGCAGTAACTGCGTAATCGACAAGCATTAAACTGATTGAATCACTAATTAATTCTACTCCACTTTCTTACGTTTTACAATAAATTTTCATTGAAATGAAATCGTCAGTTCATTTAAATCTTCAAGTGATTTCCGGTTCCCTTCAAGAGCCGCGCACCTCCTCCCGCCATTCTTTTAAAATCAGATTGTGTTATACAAGTATTTGCGTGTTTCCATTGCTCTTTGCATATAGTATAGCATTACACGTACTAATTTATCGAACAGGCTAGCAGTGGAAATTCTTTGTTGCCAAATTACAGTGACTCTTTTTAATATGTACAAATTGACACAGATCTACAAAATGTATTTTTTAATACATTGTAATATGTAAAAGTTGCTTTTGGCAACAACATTTAGTATTTTCTCTGTTGTTCCAACCGAGTACAATTTTTTTAAAGATTTCATTTCCACGTCACGTGGTGAACTAATTGTTCTAACTTCTCGAAAACGTCCAAGTCGCAATTCAAATAAAATGATTTTCGTAGGCCAAATGTACCTATTGCTGCGGGTGTGCATTTTACTGCGGTACTTTTAACCCATCAGATTAAAATACTTGAGAATAAATACTCTGCCCTGAATCAATTTGCACAATTTAATGAGAATGTATTAAAATAATCAATATAAAAAGTAAAACCCCCAAAGAACTGTTGTTCACATGATTGTACATTCTTTGTAATGCTTGAAATTGCATAGGGGAAAGTTTTAATATTATTCTGGTACCTACTTCCATGCAATAATAATGTAAAAAGAATCTTCTCTTGCACTTTTAATAAACAAATTAAGCCCTCAGTATTACGTACATGAAAGCGAAGGAGGAGCTCATTACTGCGGCATAAGAATAACTAAGATGTCCCAAATACTGCGGTGGAGAATTGCAACTACGATGAGAAACGAACTTCACTTTGCTTAAATATTTGAAAACTTATTAAAAAATTTGTAACACTTCATTTACTTGGAACGTGACTCGATATTCTATGTACAAGACGCAATACTGAGCAGGTTGTTGCTTGTAGAGAAAAGAAGGGGGAGGTGTAGGTGCAGTACCAAATGGGGAAAAGTAGGAGCACACTACAAGCTAACAAAATTACGATTGGTGTACACCAACGGGCTGCGTGTGATTGCTTGATCAAGCATAAAAACAAAGGAAATGACGGTGTAAAAAGGGCAATAATGAAATTCGAATAAAGGCCGTGGAGGTCAATCGACGATTCTGAAGAACGGCATTAGTCGTCGTAGTTCGTCTCGCGTCCTCTAGAAGTTCGTTTCGTGCTACGAAGACCAAGGTAAAGTTTGTCGTCACGGGCAGTGTGGCCATTGTAACATTCAAAATAATTACCAGGGTATCGTTTCCCTCTAGTCCGAGAGTCTCACTCGCCGTAACACTCGTCGTAATACTCATCGGACAGTTCCGAGATTTCAGTGGCATTTTGTTCCTGTCAGTCGCGAGAGTACTTTTAAAGACCGAAAGAAATTTTTCCGAAGTGAAAGATTCGACAGACGTCCAAGATTCGACGGACTGTCCAAGTTTCTCTTTTGAGAAACTTTCGTTGACACTCTCCGGTTTCCACGAGTGTTAAATTCTGTTTTCTTGTGGTACCAGGATGGCGAACGACAAGGAGCCCGCGAAGAAGAAGCAGGACATCAAATGGGGGGCTGTGCTGTGGTACTTACACCTGCACGTTCTTGGTGTTTACGCCCTGTGGCTGATGTTCACTTCCGCCAAATGGATGACCGTGTTCTTTAGTAAGACATTTTGCAAGCTTTCACAAAGAGAATTCACTTAGAATGGGACTTACTATTGGGTTGGCAAGAAAGTAATTTCGCAATTTTATGATGAAATCAAAAACCGAATTTGGAATGGGATTTACTATTGGGTTGGCAAGAAAGTAATTTCGCAATTTTAAGATGAAATCAAAAACCGAATTTGTAATGGGGCTTACTATTGGGTTGCCACGAAAATAATTTCGCAATTTTAAGATGAAATCAAAAACCGAATTCGGAATGGGACTTACTATTGGGTTGGCAAGAAAGTAAAGAAAGTAATTTCCACAATTTCAAATGAAATCAAAAACCGAATTTGGAATGGGACTTACTATTGAGTTGGCAAGAAAATAATTTCGGCAATTTAAAATGAAATCAAAAACCGAACTTGGAATGGGACTTACTATTGAGTTGCCAACAAAGTAATTTCGCAATTTTAAGATATCAAAAACCGAATTTGGAATGGGCCTTACAATTGGGTTGTCAAGAAAATAATTTCGCAATTTTAAGATGAAATCAAAAACCGAAATTGCAATGGGACTTACTATTGGGTTGCCACGAAAGTAATTTCGGCATTTTAAGATGAAATCAAAAACCGAATTTAAAAAAA